>CM066041.1:33694648-34319648 GCA_033557465.1 Ichthyophis bannanicus | reverse complement strand
CACCTATTTGAAAAGCTGTGCAAGTCAAATTACTACAGTACAGAGCCCTGCGTATAAACTCTGTGTTAACAAAACACCTGGCCTCGGTCACACACTCAGAACACAGACCCTCACCAAGTACAGAATAAGTGATCACAACCTAAAGTAAAAATAAAAATATGTAGACAAAAATTAAACTGGAACCCCAAGAAGCCAGACTCTGCATGCGGTACCACACCAGATAAGAGATGCATTTCCCCATACTGTGTGAAATATAAAGATAGCACAGAGTCCAATCACTAAATTGAAAATAAATTTATTTTTTCTTCCTTTGTTGTCTGATGATTTTTGATCATGCTGGTCCCGATCTGAGGTTTCTGTTTTCCTCTGTCTTCTCACTCAGCTGTCTTTCTATAGTCTATAGTACATCTGCCATTTCTTGTCTCTCCTTTTGCTTGCTTCATTTTCTTCCATCAGCCTTTTTCTAGTCTCAGTAACCCTCACTAGTATCAGCCCCCTTTACAGCCTCCTCTCCCAGTACCTTCCAGTGTCAAACCCCTTGCATTCCCAGCACTGCCATTGGGGTCTATTCCCTTCCAGTCTCCCTCCTTCCCCACCGTCCAGCCCCTTCTAGTCTGAATACCATCCCAGGTATCAGTGAACTTCCAGTCCCAGTGCCCCCTCCTGCGTCAGTTCCCTTCCAGTCACCCTCTTCTCTGTCCATCTGCCTTCCAGTGCTATCCCCAGTCTTCAGCTCCCTTCCAGTCCCATCACCAGGTGTCAGCTCCCTTCTAGCCCCCACCTTCCCTCCAGCAACTTCCTTCCCCTCTTCTGCTTCCTTCTAACCCCCATGTCAACTCCCTTCCAGCCCCCACCTGCCCCCCTCTTCCAACCCCCCTCCTATTACCCAGCCATCTTCCAGCCCCATCCCCAAGTGTCAGCTCCCTTCCAACCCACCCTCCCCCGTGTCAGCTCTCTTCTGGTCCTTTTCCTTCCCTTCCCTCCTGTATCAGCTGCCCTCCCTCCCCTCACCTCCCCTTACTGATTCATCCTTCAGAAAAGAAAGCAGCCACAGGAACATTTCTCTATTCCTCTGCTATCTTTTAAACTGTTGGACTGTGGAGTTTCTAAAGGCAATAACAAGCATTTCCTGTTTCTTATGAGAAACAGGAAATGCTTGTTACTGCTGGAAATGCCACAGTCCAGCAGTTTAAAAGATAGCAGAGCCACAGGAACAGAGAAATGTTCCCGCAGCTGCTTTATGTTTTGAAGCGGTGGATGGCGGGCAGCTAGCGACGGTGCCCTCCTGTTGTGCTTACCTGGCTTATTGAGTAGCACAGAACCTAGCTAAGACTGCTTTTATTTGGGAATACGTGAATTCCAGTCTAGTGCTTCAGGTGTCACATGTTTGATAGAAACAAGGGGAAGGGTCTCTCCGTAAGCAAACAATGTGAGATGCAAGGAAAACCAACGAATAGAGTGGCCATAGCTGAGAAAGCATGAGAAAGATATGGCTCTGGTTGAGCATTTGCTGCACGGGCTCATATGCACTTAATTTTTGGGCTCCTAGAACCCAAGGAGACCTCACATCATCAGTCCAGCTCAGAAAGAGACAAAAGGACTAAATAATGGAAGGGAAGAGGAAGCAGAAAGGACAAAGGAGTAGCCCAGTTTCACTTAAACAGCAAACAAAATTATTTTCTCCGATTGTCACCTGTCTTTCTGCACATGGCCTTCAATCTCTGAGCAAGCGATGACTCTGAAGAGAAAATCCTGGTCTACGTAATTTATCTACATTGAATTGGAACTAGGCCGACACAGAAAGAATCGTGCACCTGTTCTCCCTCAGTCTGCAGAGCAGGAACACATTTTCTTGCGCACAGGAGTGAGGCCAGGAGATTTCTTAATTAGGTCACAGACGGCAGTCCTGCAGCGTCTCTGACGAAGAAAGATTTTAATTCGTGTCAGTGAAGAGCTGCTCAAGCTTTGTTGGCTAGCTTCTGTGATTCAGGTCATAATCTAAATAAAACATGCATATAGGATTTCAGCAGCAGTGTAACCTCGTTAGATCTAATCAAGTGATTTATTTGTAAAAACACACTTAGTACAATTTTGCCCAGTTATCTTGAGCCAAATTTTTAGCCAAAGCTAATCAGTTAGGTTTGCAGCTTAAAATTCTGAATTTAGGTGGAGAAAATTAGTCTGGCTAGATTTAGACTAGCTATTTGTGTGGCAAGAGTTGTGCAGATAAATTCAGCTGCTTAATGGTGGAATCTGCTGTCATAAACTTACCTAGTGCATCTGATCCTGCCCCTTTTCTGACTGACTAAATTTCTGTTGCACAGATTTAGCTGTTAGAGGTGGGGGAGGGGGGGGGGATTATCTGGCCAGATTTAGCCAGCTAACTTCCAAAGTCTGGAAGTTGGGAAATCAAAGTCTAAGGTATATGCTTCTCCAGTTTGATATGAGGCTTAAAGAGGAGTAGTGGAGGGTATAACACTAGAAGATATTTCTCTGTAGAAAGGGTGGTGGGTACAAAAACAAACAAAACAAAAACGAGGAAGCCAGTAATAAGCACAGATGACAGAAGTGAAGGGCAAACCAGGCTCAATGGGAGTCTACATTGTAACACAAAGTATATTTGGGCAAACTAATAGGATCTTATGGTCTTTATCTACCATCACATTCTGTATTTTTCTTTCACTTTGTAGACTCAGAAGGGTTTCTGCTTTTCACTCCAGGAGATCTTTTGCTGACTGTAATAGAGAATGTCTACCTTGCTGTGTGTGATATGAAAGAAATTTTCTGTAGTTGGTTTCAAGGTTCAGCATAATTGTTATATAGCTTTTGCATGTGGTGTTTTCATGGCGTCCCTTTGGATATTTGAGTGACTAGTTCAATACAATCCAAGAACATAAATCTTGTTACAGAAAATCAAGGAGAAAACATTTCCCAGCAAACTCTTTTAAAGAGCAGCTGGTTTCTCCCATATGTTGAAAAGAAAGTTGTATGCGCTGTACACATATGATAAAAAGTAATATCCACCCTGTATCAATTATAGCTGTTAGAATGAAGTTACTTCTGACGGTGCCCCTGAAGCTTTGGGAAGAGTGACCAACTGCATCTCACTAGCTGGATTTCATTGGTCGACAGTGACTGTGATGTCACAAATTACATCACACGTTGGATGGAGTAGTTAGGTCCCATTTTGTCTAAAGTGATTTGTGAGGTCTTTGTCATAAGCATCTGCTCCCAAAGGTAGTGCTAGTTAAAGAATTTGATAACGGTGAAATTCAATACCATAGTTCTTGTTGTTGAGGCATTTTCAAGTCATCGTAAGAGATACTCAAGCTGAAAAGGGGCAGTGGAGGGCAGGACCAACTGCCAACTTGCCACTCCTTCATTTTTGTGCTAAGTGGTTAATGTACCTTTTATCATGCAGCAGCTATTAGCCTGGCACCATGGTAATTGTTACCGCACTGTCATGACCATTACCAAGCCCTAATTCCTATGTTAATTGCTCATTGTGCAATGAGGCTGGGAATGGGCAAGTTATGGCTGGAGAGTGGGCATGGATTGCACATTGTAGTCAGGGTAGCTGCTGTCCGTC
The DNA here is from genome assembly GCA_033557465.1 of Ichthyophis bannanicus. Lineage (NCBI taxonomy): Eukaryota > Metazoa > Chordata > Amphibia > Gymnophiona > Ichthyophiidae > Ichthyophis > Ichthyophis bannanicus. The sequence goes on along the minus strand of CM066041.1, from coordinate 34,316,059 downwards.
CATGTTGCACTTAATGTTACCTCAGTAGATGGTGGTAAGTGTGATTTATCTTAATGCAGGAACATGCTGGCAAGTCCCTGACAGTTACTGCACCAGTTTTGCATTAATTTTAGCATAACGTGTGGTAAGTGGAAAACTTACTATACTTTAGTAAAGGGCCCCTAATTATTTACGCTTTGTTTTCAACTGCATCGAGCAATATATTTTATTGGAAAAGCAGGACATAACTATTTAAAATAAGAAATTTGTTTAATCGATGTACAGAAAATTCTGGTTGTTATGTCATTTGCTAAGCCTGCATAAAATGGCCTAGGGATAACCATGTACATGAATTTGCGTCTGGGCATTACTACAGCAGTAACTTAATCCCTACTAGCTTTGATAGCTTCCCAAAACCCCTGTATAGATTTTACTCACACTTAGGAGCAGCAGGCGTGGCATGTGCTGGGAGCAGCTGTGATACCTGCCTTGGCATGGGACAGGGGCCTGGAGTAAAACCACAGGGAAGGGACAAGTGATTGCAGCCACAGTGTCTATCCCCCACCAATCCAGTGCCCTCCACCTGCCACCAACCAAGACCTGTCTAACACCTCCCCAGACCGATCAAGACCCCCCAACAGGAGATTACAGCTGGGAGTCTGTACCATGAAACTGGCACTATTTTTAAAACTGACAGAGCTGGGGCAGGAATAGAGGGGGGGTGGCACTTCTGCTTCTGCTACTTTCACCACTTGGACTACCAGGGAGCCCCAGATAAGACCGGGAGGGGGGAGGGTAGGGATGGTGGAGTGAGGGCCGGGGTTCTTGCCTGGGGGTGGGGAGTCTTGGGGAAAGAGATGATGTTGGACTGCTGTCTGGCAGTGGGGTGGTATTGAAGGTGGGGGAAGGGGTTGATCGACAAGGGGGGCCTTCCTGGGGGTGGTTTGCTCAGTGGGAGGGGTCAGGTCTTTCAGGGTAAGGGGGGTGGGGGAACTGGCATGGCTGCACCACTGGACTGCCAATAGCACAACTGCACTTCATGTCCGCTCTTGAGTTAGCATCAAATGCAGCCGCACTATCAGCAGTCGTGACAGTGGTGTCAACGGCCAACATGCAACTCTCCGCTCTGATCATGCCCCTTGGCAAGCTAAGCAGATAGCATGGAAATGACCCCGTGCTAACAGTGCGGGTCGGTGCGTTTGAGTCCGCACTAACACTTAGTAATCCTGCCCCTCAGAGAGTCTGGCAATTAAATACCATCTGTTTACGCTTGATTGCAACTTGGAAAAACCTTTTATACTATATGGGGAAAACAGTTTTCTTTTAGCAAAAGAAAAATTGACTGTGGGATCCCCTGAGGCAGCAGAGCCTGAGCAAAGCCTTCTCCGTCTTTGTAAATGTCACACAGAGTTATCATATGTATCTTAGGGCCTTGATATTTGAATGCCAAAGCAGGAACGAATGTGCTATCTGTTCCTAATCCTCATGGGTCAGATTCCTTCACTCACGGGTCGTCTTCGCCAGTCCGTGTTTACTTTTCCTAACATTTACCCAGCTTTCCTCTGTCATCTTAAGGAAAGCAGCTGTTTAATCAGTTCCAGCCTTTGTCTGCTGGAACTGGTGATTTTCTTATTTAAAGTTAAAAATTAAAAAAAAAAATAAAAAACCTTCAGGAAGTGAGGCATTTTCTCTCATTGCTGAGTATGTCTTGCTGATAATTTTTGTATTTAGTGGCAAGTTCAGCGCTGAAATTGTGTTTGATGGTAATTGGCCTTTCTTTACAAGTTTGGAAAATGTGGATAATGTGAAGAGGAATCTAGCAAAATTTGAGGAATAGTTTGGAGCTCGGCAGAAAAGATTTAATGCCCAAAAATGCAGGGTCCTATGTTTGGGCTTCAAAATCCCAAAGAACAGCATAGGGTATGGAGTAAAATAGTCCTGTGAATAAAAGACCAGAATCTGGGGTGACTGCAACTGATGACCTTAAGGTGGCCAAAGAACTGCTGCAGTTAAGTGCCATCGAGTCAGTGTTGATTCATGGTGACCCTCTGCATAATTGTCCTAAACTGTGTTCGGTCTTCAGTCAAGCGGCTCATTGTTGACAGAGTGGCATCCATAGCTGCTGTTACTGTATCGATCCATCTCATTGCTGGCCTTCCTCTTTTGCGTTGATCTTCTAGCTCGCCAAGCATTATATCTTTCTCTAACGCGCTCTCTCTTCACATGAAGTGTCCAAAGTATGAAAGTCGAAGTCTTGTCGTTTGAGCTTCTAAAGAAAGTTTAGGTTTGATCTCCTCTAGTACCAACTGGTTTAAGTATTTTTCTGGCTTTTACCATCACCTTTGGTGCATGGGGAGAGGAATGGCCACAGTAACTCTGGTGAGATCTCATTTGAAGTACTGTGTGCTACTCTGGATAGTACAAAGGATATAAACAGGAGGGAGTTGGTCCAGAACGCAGGTACTAAAATGGTCAGTGGTCTTCATCATAAAGCATATGGGGACAGATTTAAAGATCTAAATAAGTATACGTTAGATAGAAGAAAGGTGTGATGGGGTGATACTATGTGAGAGAGACATTTAAGTGTCTCCAAGGTATAAATGCAAAGGAGGCAGGAGGCTCTGGAGTGAGGGTGAAGGGGGATCAAGTCGGGAATAATCAGAGGAAATATTTCTTTATGGAAAAGGGTGCTGGAGATGAGAATTGTATCTGAATTCAAAAAATCATGAGACATGTACAGAGGGTCTCTGAGGGAGAGGAAGACATTGCTTATTTTGTTTTTATTTTTATATATATATATTGTGATGAAGCAGACGCCAGTAAATCCATGGAGGTAGAAGAAAACACTGATCTCTTTAAAGCAGGGGTCACCAACCTGCGGCCCGCGGGCCGCATGCGGCCCGCGAGGTCCCTCCGTGCGGCCCATGAGACTCTACCCTGGTGCGGCCCGCCAAGGCAAACTCACCAACTCCTTCTTCTGCAGCCGCGGCTCCCTGCCTCTTAGGGAACCGCGGCTGTGTTTGTAAAATCATCGCGGAGCCCTTCCTGTCTTGACGGGCTCCGTGCAGCATTGTCCCGCCTCCAAAGGAAGTGGTAAACAACTTCCTTTAGAGGCGGGACAATGCTGCACGGAGCCCGTCAAGACAGGAAGGGCTCCGCGATGATTTTACAAGCACAGCCGCGGTTCCCTAAGAGGCAGGGAGCCGCGGCTGCAGAAGAAGGGAGGGAGCTGACTTGGAAAAATAAAAGTACAGGTATGAGCAGGTTTTTTTTTCGCGCGCGCGCGGGGGGCGAGAGGGGGGTGCGGCCCGCGAGTCTGCCGGTAGTCGGCTGTGCGGCCCGCGGCCCCCTGGAGGTTGGTGACCCCTGCTTTAAAGGAAATGATATACATAAAGTGCAGTTAGTGAGAAGTGCAGCTAGAGGGAGCATGCACGGAGATTCAGAAGGTAGGCTGACACGCCCAGGTTGAGATGATGCAAGAACTAATTCAAAGCATAATCAGATACACCTGGTCAGAGGGACAGAAACCTTAGCTGAGAAATAGCTTTATAAGCAAAGCATAGACAAGCCAGAGGAGAGAGGAGCGGCACGAGCCGCAGCAGCTGCTGATAGAGAAGAAAGAGAAAGGAGACGGCTCCAAAGAGAGGAGAAAAGGCAGTTGAACTTGCAGCCCTTACAGGAAAGGAACAAGTTCCAGGAGAGCCAGTTTCAGGCTGGGAAGCTCCAGAAGGAAGTCTTCAGGAAGGACAGAAGGAGAACCGGGAGAGAGCCTGGTAGGGACAATACCAGAGACACAGACCCAAGAGTTCAGAGGTACCTTCATGCTTCTTCCCCTGTATGTGAGCCACAAGGAGTTCAGAGGTGGGTGAACCAGACTCAGCCCAGGAGTCTAAGAGACACAGATCTGAACCAGGAACTGAGGCCGGGTCACAGAAAGGCCTGGAAGCCAGGGAGCTGTAAGAGCAGCCAACGCAGCTGGAGAAAGGTTTGGGAACCTATAGAAAGAGTGCTTACCAAAAGTCCTGTTGCATATTTGCCAGACCGGGTACAGCGAGACTGGAGAGCCTTAGAAAGAAGTTCTGAAGTAAAACCAGGAATATATGGGGAAAGCTCAGGGGCCACAGATATCTCAGCAGAACAAGAGGCTATGCAGATAGACCCTGCTGAACCTGACCCTTTGCTAACTGAATGCCCTATGGACTGTATGTTTTGTTGTACTGGGAGTTTAGAATCCTTGAGAGAAATATAGCATGCAGGATATACTTTTGAAACACAGTTTTGTTTGACAAGCTGAAAGAAGAAGCATTGCTTTTGTTTGTATAACCTGTTTTGTTTGAACCCTGCGTAACTAACAAAGACTGTGAAGCATATCCAAGTTTTTGGACCTATGTAAATACCTTATGTGAAAATCCTGAACAAGGTGAAAATCCTGTTGTCTTTGTTTGAACCTTTTGTGCATTAAGGGAATAAAACCCTATACTTTACCATTCACATGGCTTACACAACTATTCATTATGAAGAAAGGGACTACTAGTACCAGAATGCTTCTGGGCTAACAAAAGTTTCTACCTTCAATACAACAATAATGTCCACCCTGACCTTTAAGCACGTCGCTAAAAGGATGGGGTTGTGACTATATATATACCACCTTTTGAGGAAATCATCAAGGCAGCCTACAATACATAGCAAAACAAAAAATAGTGAGCTGGGCAGTTAGCATGAAAGGGCTGTCTGGATAGACTGTGGGGTCTATCTCCAGGAACAAGCAAGAATGCAGTCTTCACATATGGGTATCGTCAGTACCGACGGAGCCTGCGCGGGAACGCTTCCCAGCATCCAATAGGAAAGCTTTTGGGAGCCTCCCACAGTGCCTGCGTCCTGCCTTCCCGCCTTTCCCAACTGTCCCTCTCCAGTTCTTCATTTTCTGTGGAGCCGACAGGTTGTACATCCTGTCACCGCAGAAAAAATTCCCTTCTTATTCTTCTTTTTTGTGGTCACGTCTGCCTTCCCTCGATGCTACACCGGTACCGCCGATTCTTCTTTCTTTTTTTTAAAAAAAACAACTTTCTTTCTGGAATTTTTTCCAGTAATTTTCTCCTCAGGTGTCATGCGCCTTTTTGGGCACTAGGCCCAACTTTTTCCTTCAAAATGGAAAAACCAGCTTCGGGTTTTAAAAAGTGTTCTAAGTGTGGCGGTAACATCTCCGTCACTGACACCCATGAGTGGTGCCTCAAATGTTTAGGTCCTGACCATTCTATTTCAGAGTGTATTGCCTGTCGGATGATGTCAAAAAGGGGCCGGCAAAACCGAGCTGCTAAACTTAGCACCCTTTTTCCCTCCGATGCAGCCTCCGTGGCATCGACGTCTTCCAGGGCTTCGTCTTCCTCCCATGGATCTCAGGTATCCAAACATAAATCTAGCCAGTCCTCAAAGGGTAGATCTCCTTCTAAACATTGAGATGCCTCTGGTGTTGCCCTTGAGGGACTTTCACCAGCAAAATTTCCCTGGCGGGAGGCTTCAGCTTCCAAAACACTAACAGGGCTCCAGGATGTTCTCGAGGCTTCAACCTCGGCAGAACTACTGGTGCCATGCTCTCGGGTGCCGGCCGCTTCATCCAGCACCGATACCCAAGCATCGGCAGCATCGATAGACCAGAGATTCTTGGCTATTGAACACAGTCTGGTGGCGCCTCATGGCCTCGATGCCCCTGAAACCGCTTCAGATGATTCAACCGGTACCGGCACCGACTCCGGTAACGACACCGACTGCATTGACATCGGCAGGTATTCTACCGGGACCGAGTCATGCGTCTCTATCCGGCATCAACAAGTCAGTACTGGACCACTCCGATGCTGACTTCGATCGGTACTGGTACCGTGCCTTGCACGATCACCCGGATCGGAGATATTTTGAATCCTCGGATGAGTCTGAAGACTCTGAAAGCTCTGCCAATACCAGAGTACTTATTCCTGAAGATTCCTCTTCTCCTCAGTGTAGGATGTCTCCACCAGAGGATATGTCCTTTCAGGATTTTATCCGAGATGTGGCCCGAGGTCTTTCCATCACAGTGGCTCCTGAAAAAAAGCCTAGGGCAAAGGAATTAGAAATCCTACAGTACCCTAAAGCTCCCAAGGAGGCAGCTACCTTACCTATTCATGAGATCTTGCATGATCTTATGTTAAGGATGTGGGAAACACCTCTAACCACATCTCCTCACTCTCGAAGACTCGACACCATGTATCGAGTTCCTCCTTGTCCTGGGTTTCAGAAGACTGAATTACCAAACCATTCCATGGTGGTGGAATCAGCCATGAGACGGATAAAGAGTGCAAAAAGGCATGCATCTAATCCTCCAGGACGTGAGTGTAGGACTCTTGACACCTTTGGACGTCGATCCTTCCATGCTTTCAGCTAGGATCAGTTCCTATATCTTGTATATGGGAATGTTCCTTAAAGAGGTCATGGGAGATTTAGAGCTTATGAGCCCTCTCCTTCCTGATGATAAAAGGCAAGATTATCTCGCTCTTGTCAGATATGCTCAGGATGTTTCCAAGTTTGTGAATCGTGCAGCCTTTGACTGCTTTGAATGCATAAGCAGAACCTCTGCCATTGCCATAGGTGCACGTCGGATTGCCTGACTCCAGGCATCTGACTTGGAAATTTGGGTGCAGGACAAACTAGGGAATATACCTTGCACAGGAGAGAATCTCTTTGGCAAGAATTGACAGGAAAAAGCTAATGAGATAGATGCTGACAATATCACTTTAGATAGATTGTCTAAATCTACAGCTGATCCTGCGAGGAAAAGATCCTCTAAGAAACCATTTTTCAGTAAGAAGAAAAAGTTTTATCCCTCCTATACCCAGCAGGGGCATCGTTTAGGTCAGTCTGCCCCAAAGGGACAGCAGCAACAACCTAGGCAAAGAAAGACAAAAGCAGCTAAGCCTCAACCGGCTCAGCAGACTCAGCCTCCACAGGGGCTTTGACTCCTATCTAGAGAACTTTGCCTTCCTGGCCCTGAACGACCCAGAACCCTCCACCATCCCAGGAAGGTTGTCTCATTTTGCCCCCAGATGGGGTCAGATAACAGCAGAAAATTGGACTCTGTCTATTGTAAGAGAGGGGTACAAGCTTCATTTCCTCAGCATGCCCCCTCCTACAATGGTAAGACAGTTCAATTCTCAGACCTCTCTCAACGACCGGTTAGGTCAAGAGGTCACTGTGCTCCTTGCTCAAGGGGCAATAGAAGAGGTATCCATTCCCCAACGGGGTACAGGGATTTACTCCCCCTATTTCCTTATTCCAAAGAAAACAGGAGAACACAGACCTATTTTAGACCTCAGAGAATTGAACAAATTCCTGTTCAAAGAGAAGTTCAAAATGATTTCTCTAGAAACTCTGCTGCCATACCTTCAGAGTCAGGATTGGCTTTGTTCTCTAGATCTCAAGGATGTGTACACTCATGTTCTCATCCATCCAACTCACCGAAAGTTCCTTCACTTTCTGTTTCAAGGGAAGCACTACCAATGCAGGGTTCTTCCTTTTGGCCTGGCCTCTGCACCAAGGGTGTTCACAAAATGCATGGCTGTGGTGGCAGCATTTCTCCGCACCGTGGGAATATTCATCTTCCCTTACTTAGACGACTGGCTCATTCAAGCCCCTTCAGAACCAGAGGCCAGGGTTGCTCGCTCTCGCAAAATGCGCATCCTTCAGTATTTGGGACTTGTCATAAACTTCCCAAAATCCAACCTTGCTCCCACTCAATCCCTAGAGTTTATAGGAGCTCTGCTGGATACCAGACAGACAAGGGCCTTCCTTCCACAGCCCCGCTGCCTTCGCATTGTGCAGTTAGTTTCCCAAGCAGTGCTAAAACCTCACCTCACTGCTTGGGAAATGTTACAGTTGCTAGGCCACATGGCATCCACCATGCTTGTGGTTCCTTATGCTCGCCTCCATATGAGGGCAGCCCAGTGGACCTTATCCACTCAGTGGACTCAGGCGTCAGGTTGCCTGTCAGAGAAAATAGCAAACTCAGATCGCCTTATTTTGTCCCTCCAATGGTGGCAGTCACCCCGAAACCTTCTGGTGGGATCTCCTTTTGAGCAACCCCCACCCCAAGCCACTCTAACAACAGATGCTTCACAGGTGGGTTGGGGAGCCCACCTTCAAGACCTCTCTACCCAGGGTACCTGAACTCCACAGGAGGCCTATCTCCACATCAATCTCCTGGAACTCAGAGCAATCTTCCTTGCTCTTCGAGTATTCCACACGCAGCTCAGCTACAAGACAGTCCTAGTTCAAACGGACAATCAGGTAGCCATGTTCTATGTGAACAAGCAGGGTGGAACAGGCTCTCTGTCGCTCTGCAACAAAGCTTTGCGACTTTGGGCCCTAGCCAGAGAGCATCAGATTCATCTCTTTGCGGTGTATCTGCCAGGCATTCAAAACTCTTGGGCAGACAGACTCAGTCGAGTTCTGCTTCCACACGAATGGTCTCTCCATGCAGACCAGGTGGCCAAAAGTTTTCAAATTTGGGGAACCCCGGACATAGACCTCTTTGCAAGTCTGCTGAATGCCAAACTTCCCCGGTTCTGTTCCAGAATTCCGGCTTAGGGTTGTCAGGCCAGGGATGCTTTCCTCCTCCATTGGGGTCAGGACTTCCTGTATACCTTTCCACCCATTCCCCTAATTCCCAAAACCCTGTTCAAGCTTCAGAGAGACAGAGGTTATATGATTCTCATAGCTCCACGTTGGCCACGGCAAATGTGGTACCCTCTGCTCCTACATCTCTCTCAAGCTCCGCCTCTGGAGTTAGGGTCTGCTCCAAATCTCCTTTCTCAGGAGGACGGGATGCTGTGGCATCCCAATCCCCAGTCTCTGCATCTCAGGGCCTGGTTGCTGAAAGCCTAGAACTTCATGGTCTTAACCTTTCCCAGCAGGTAAAGGATATCCTTTATGCTTCCAGGAAGCCTTCCACAAGACGCTCTTATGCATTCAAGTGGAAAAGGTTTGCCATATGGTGCTCGCAGAAGGGTCTTAACCCTCTTGCGATACCTCTGGAATCATTACTGGAGTATCTCCTTCATTTATAAAATGCAGGGCTTAAGACCAATTCAGTGAGAGTTCATTTGAGTGCTATTGCAGCTTTTTTCAAGCCTCTAAATCAGGGGTCACCAACCTGCGGCCCGCGGGCCGCATGCGGCCCACGAGGTCCCTTCGTGCGGCCCGCGAGGCTCTACCCCGGTTAACATTACGTGCGGCCCGCCAAGGATTCCCGCTATTGTATCCACGCGCTCGCAGCTCACCGACGACCACCTGCAAGCGTCACTTCTCCTGTCAGTGTCATCTGTGAAGCCGGACTTTAAGCGTTTGTCTGCTAGCATGAATCATCAGCCATCTCATTAAATTCAATAAAGGTGATCAGCCATTGTTTTCATAATTTTGCGTTTGTTGGTTTTTTTCGCGGGGGCGGGGAGAAGGGGGGTGCGGCCCGCGAGGCTCCCGGTAGTCGGCTGTGCGGCCCGCGGCCCTCTGGAGGTTGGTGACCCCAGCTCTAAATGGACAACCTATTTCCTCTCATCCTCTCATAGCAAGTTTTATGAGAAGCCTTCTTTTTACTAAGCCTCCCATTAAGCCACCACCGGTGGCATGGGACTTAAATCTGGTTCTTGGGCATCTCATGAAACCGCCCTTTGAACCATTGGCCACTACCTCTTTGAAATTCCTTTCCTGGAAGGTCATCTTTCTTATTGCAATCACATCAGCACGTCGCATCAGTGAATTGCAAGCGCTGGTGGCTGTTCCTCCTTATACAAGGTTTCATCATGATAAGGTAGTGCTTAGGACTCATTCACACTTTATGCCAAAGATGGTGTCACCTCTCATTTAAACCAAGCGGTTTACCTTCCTGTATTCTTTCTAAGGCCTCACGCCTCAAATGCAGAAAGGAATCTTCATACTTTGGACTGTAAAAGGGCTTTGGCCTTATCTCCAGGAACAAGCAGGAATGAGTCCTCACATATGGGTACGTCGGAACCGACGGAGCCTGCGCGGGAAAGCTCCCCAGCTTCCCAGAAAGGAAAGCTTTTGGGGCCTCCCACAGCGCATGTGTGCTGCCTTCCCGCCTTCCTGACCAACTCTCCTCAGTTCTTCTTTTTCCGCGTAGCCAGCAGGTCGTGTTCCTGTCACCGCTGAAGAAATTGTTATTTTAATTTGTTTCTTTGACCGCGTGTCTGCCTTCCCCGATTCCGGACCGGTACCGCCGGTCTTTTTTCCTTTATTTCTTTAAAAAAATAATAATAATAATTACTTTTTCCCCACTTGGTGTGTTTGTTCTGTGAGGCCTCTAGGCCTTCTCAGATTCTCCCTCATGGAGAAACCAGCCTCTGGTTTTAAAAAATGCACCAAGTGTACCAGTACTATTTCAGTCACAGATACCCATGAATGGTGTCTTAAAAGTTTGGGGCCTGACCATTCCATTCCGGATTGTCCATCCTGCTCTCTGATGTCCAAACGTGGCTTACAGAACAGAGCAGCCAAGTTTCATATGCTGTTTTCTACGGATACTCCAGCATCAACATCCTCCAGGTCTTCCTCTCCTGATGGATCTCAGGTAACCAAACATTCTTCAGGCAGGTCCTCAAAGGGCAAATCTCCCTCTAAGCAGCGAGAGGCCCTTGGGTTTGACCCTGAGGACCCTGCCCCAGCCAAACAACCCCGGCGGGAAGCTCCGGCTTCCAAAGCTCCTCCTATGGGGTTACAGGTTGACATCGATGGCACGGCCTCGACCGATCACCTGTTAGACTGCTCTGGGGTACCGGCCAACACCGGTACCGACATCCAGGCAGTTGTGGCATCTATGGGTACTACTGTACAATCCATGCAGCAAGCCATACTGGCTTTCATTAACGCTGCAACGCCCTCGGTACCGCAACAATCGGTTCCGACTCCGGTTCCGGTACCACAACCGATACCAGTACCCAGAGCATCTACTTCCAGTAGCATGCCGGTTCCGGTCTCCGGTTCCGGAGGTTTTCTCGATACCGATCCGGTTCCCGGTACGCCCGATGTCGATACCGGTCGGTATGCGTATCGATCTCTGGAAGCTAATAGGCAGTACTTTGAATCTTCTGAGGATTCTGATACCTCAGATGATTCTGCTGATGTCTCTTTTACTCTTCCTGAGGAGCCCTCTTCTCCAAAAAGGAGAATGTCTCCTCCAGAGGATTTGTCCTTTCAAGACTTCATTATTGAAGTAGCTAAAGGACTCTCCATTTCTGTAACCTCTGAAAAGGAACCTAGAGCAAAAAAATTAGATATTTTAGGATACTCTAAGGTTCCCAAAGAAGCAGCCACTTTACCCATACATGAAATTCTTCAAGAACACATGATGGACTTGTGGGAGGCTCCTCTCACCCTATCTCCACATTTTCGACGTTTGGACACCATGTATTGGGTTCCTCCTTCTCCTGGTTTTAAAAAAACTCAGCTCCTTCACCACTCTATTATGGTGAAGTCTGCTATGAAAAACATAAAGAGTACCAAAAGGCACTCTTCTACCCCTCCAGGAAGAGAATGTAGGACTCTGGATGCTTTTGGTAGAAAAATCTTCCAAGCTAGCATGCTTATTGCCAGAATCAATTCATACAGCCTCTATATGGGCATGTTTTTGAAAGAGATTGCACTGAAGATACGTCATTTTCTCCCCTTTATCCCAGAGGATAGAAAGGAGTTCCTCCTTTTGCTAAAGCATACTCAAGATGTTTCAAAGTTCTCCAACAGAGCAGCCTTTGACTCTTTTGAGGGAGCTAGCAGAGCCTCGGGCATTGCCATAGCTGCTCGCAGACTTGCTTGGCTCCAGGCCTCTGATTTGGAACCCTGGGTACAAGATGGTTTGGGCAATCTGCCCTGTACAGGTGAAAATCTGTTTGGCAAGGAGTGGCAAATCAAAGCCACTCAAATGGATGCAGAGAATGCTGCTTTAGATAGACTTTCTAAGTCTACCTCTACCCCTGCCAAGAAAAAACCTTTTAAGAAGCCTTTCTATAAAAAGACCAGATTTTCCACAAATACTGGCCAGCAATCTTCCCAAGTTCGCTTTGCTCCTAAGCGTCAGCAATCTAAACAGGCCAGAACAAAGTCTACAGGGGCTGCTACAGTCCAGCAGTCCCAACCCCCTCAGAGTTTTTGACTTGATTCTAGAGAACTTAACCTTTCTGGCTCTGCAACAACCAGAGCCTCTCACCATTCCAGGAAGGTTAACTCATTTTGCTCCCAGATGGGAACAAATCACATCATTACAGTGGACCCTCTCTATCATCAGAGAGGGCTACAATCTACATTTCTCCAGCCTTCCTCCCCATACCATGGTGAGACAATTCAATTCTCCCCCATCTCTCCTGTACCTGTTGGGTCAGGAGGTGACCACCCTTCTTGCCCAAAGGGCAATAGAAGAGGTTCCTCTTCTTCAACAGGGGTCAGGGTTTTACTCCCCTTATTTTCTCATCCCCAAGAAAACAGGAGGGCACAGACCCATTCTAGATCTGAGAGAATTGAACAAATTTCTATACAAGGAGAAATTCAAGATGCTCTCTTTAGGTACTCTCCTTCCATACCTACAGAGTCAGGATTGGCTTTGTTCTCTAGATCTAAAGGATGCGTACACACATATTCTCATTCATCCATCCCACAGAAAATTTCTACGATTTCTGTTCCAGGGAAAACATTTCCAGTACAGAGTACTCCCCTTCGGTCTAGCCTCTGCTCCAAGAATGTTCACCAAATGCATGTCAATAGTGGCTGCATTTCTACGCACTCTGGGAATATTTGTCTTCCCATACCTGGACGACTGGCTCATCCGAGCTCCATCTCAGTCCGAGGCTCAGACTTCCCTGGACCACACCAGACGCATACTGCACTATCTGGGACTCGTCATCAATCTGCCAAAGTCTCAACTCACCCCTACTCAGTCCCTAGAATTCATAGGGGCCTGGCTAGATACCACCACTGCAAGGGCCTATCTTCCTCAGGCCCGTTGCCACCGTCTAGTGCACTTGGCCTCTCAAATTCAGTCCAGAAGCCACTTGACTGCCAGGGAGATGCTACAACTGCTAGGCCACATGGCATCCACAGTTCATGTGGTGCCTTATGCTCGCCTACATATGAGAGCAGCTCAATGGACTTTGTCCACCCAGTGGACCCAAGCATCAGGAGCTCTCTCAGACCAAATAGCAACCTCCAAAACGTCTTTTTTGGTCTCTCCAATGGTGGATATCCACTCAAAATCTGTTGTTGGGGGCCCCCTTCCATCCTTTGTTACCCCAAGCAACTCTCACTACAGATGCCTCCCAAACAGGTTGGGGAGCTCATCTCCAAGACCTCTCCACTCAGGGCACTTGGTCTCCACAGGAGACCACCCTTCATATCAACCTTTTGGAGCTGCGAGCAATTTTCCTTGCTCTCAAGGTCTTTCATACCCTCCTCATCAACATGACAGTCCTTGTTCATACCGACAATCAAGTAGCCATGTTCTACATAAACAAACAAGGAGGGACTGGCTCTCTGTCGCTTTGCAACGAAGCTCTAAAATTGTGGGCCTTCGCCAGAGAGCATCAAATCCATCTCCTGGCAGTATACCTCCCAGGAATCCAAAACTCTTGGGCAGACAGACTCAGTCGAGTTCTGCTTCCACACGAATGATCCCTGCACATGGATCAGGTACTCAGAATCTTTCAGAAATGGGGAACCCCGGACATAGACCTGTTTGCAAGTCCGTGCAATGCCATACTTCCCCGGTTCTGTTCCAGAATTCCGTGTCAGGGAGCTCAGGCCAAGGATGCCTTCCTCCTTCATTGGGGTCAGGCCTTCCTGTATGCCTTTCCACACATTCCTTTGATTCCCAAGACTCTATTCAAACTTCAGAGGGATCAAGGATCTATGATCCTCATAGCTCCACGCTGGCCACGCCAAGTGTGGTACCCTCTACTTCTGCATCTCTCCCAGGCACCCTCCCTGGATCTGGGAGCTGCTCCAAACCTTCTGTCTCAAGAGGAGGGGACTTTGTGGCACCCAAACCCCAAGTCCCTTCACCTCAGAGCTTGGTTACTGAAGGCCTAGACCTTCAAGACTTCAATCTTTCTCAACAGGTGAAGGATATCCTCCATGCCTCTAGGAAACCTTCCACCAGGCGTTCTTATGCTTTTAAATGGAAAAGATTTTCCATTTGGTGTGCTGAAAAGGGTCTTAACCCTCTAGCACTACCTTTGAATTCTTTACTCGAATATCTCCTGCATCTTTCCAATGCAGGACTTAAAACAAATTCTGTAAGGGTCCATTTGAGTGCTATTGCAGCATCTCTTCAGCCTATCAATGGACAACCTGTTTCCTCTCATCCTCTTATTGCAAGATTTATGAGAGGTCTAACTTTAACTAAACCTCCCATTCGGCCTCCTCCGGTGGCATGGGACTTAAACGTGGTTCTTGGTCAGCTTATGAAGCCACCCTTTGAACCCTTAGCCACTACCTTCTTGAAATTTCTTTCCTGGAAAGTCATTTTCCTTATTGCAATCACTTCTGCTCGCCGCATCAGTGAACTGCAGGCTTTAGTGGCTAATCCACCTTATACAAGGTTCTATCATGATAAGGTAGTCCTTAGGACAAATCCTCACTTTATGCCTAAAGTGGTCTCACCTTTTCATCTTAATCAAGAGGTATATCTACCTGTCTTTTTTCCAGCTCCTCATGCATCCAGTGCAGAGAGGAACCTACATACGTTAGATTGTAAAAGAGCTCTTGCCTTTTACATCCACAGGACACAGCAACATCGAAAGTCTTCTCAACTTTTTGTTGCTTTTGATCCTTCTCATTTAGGACTTCCAGTCTCAAAAAGAACACTGTCCAATTGGATTGCTCAGTGTATTTCTTTTGCTTACCAGAGTAAGAACCTTTCTCTGGAAGGCCATGTCACAGCTCACAATGTGAGAGCCATGGCCACATCTATGGCTCATCTTCATTTTGTATCCATCGATCAGATCTGTCGAGCAGCCACCTGGGCCTCGGTTCATACCTTCACAGCCCATTACTGCTTGGACAAGGACTCCCGCCGGGATGCCTTGTTTGGTCAGGCTATCCTCAGACACCTGTTCCATTCTTAAACAACTCCTGCCCACCTTCCCTGAATGGATGCCTGAGATCCATAGGAAGATGAGGAACCCTTGGAGGGGGATCTCCCCGGCATCTTAGCTAGGGAGTCCCCATATGTGAAGACTCATTCCTGCTTGTTCCTGGAGATAGCACAGTTACTTACCTGTAACAGGTGATCTCTGGGAACAGCAGGAATTAGTCCTCACAGCCCACCCACCTCCCCTGGGAGTTGTATCTCTCTCTCTCTCTTTCCTTTCCTCTCTCTATTGTCTCAGCTTTAAACTCGAACTGAGGAGAGTTGGTCAGGAAGGCGGGAAGGCAGCGCGCATGCGCTGTGGGAGGCCCCAAAAGCTTTCCTTTCTGGGAAGCTGGGGAGCTTTCCCGCGCAGGCTCCGTCGGTTCCGACGTACCCATATGTGAGGACTAATTCCTGCTGTTCCCAGAGATCACCTGTTACAGGTAAGTAACTGTGCTTTACTTGCAAAGGACACAGCAACATAGAAAGTCCTCTCAACTCTTTGTTGCTTTTGATCCTAGTCATTTGGGACTTCCAGTCTCCAAAAGAACACTGTCCAGCTGGATTGCACAGTGTATATCTTTTGCCTTTGAGAGTAAAAACCTTCTTCTTGAAGGCCATGTCACAGCTCACAATGTGAGAGCCATGGCAGCCTCTATGGCTCATCTTCATTCTGTGTCTTTCGACGACATCTGTCGAGCAGCTACTTGGGCTTTGGTTCATACCTTCACAACCAATTACTGCTTAGACTAGGAATCCTGCCGGGATGCCTTGTTTGGTCAGGCTGTTCTTCAACACCTGTTCCATACTTAATCAACTCCTACCCACCATCCCTGGTAGGATGCCAGAGATCCATGGGGAGAAGTGGAGCCCTTTCACAAGGGCACACAACTTCTGGGGCCTTCTCGCTGGCATCTGCAGCTAGAGAGTCCCCATATGTGAAGACTACATTCCTGCTTGTTCCTGGAGATAGCATAGTTACTCACCTGTAACAGGTGATCTCCGGGAACAGCAGGAATTTAGTCTTCACAACCCACCCACCTCCCCTAGGAGTTGTATCTCTCTATCTCTCTCTCTTTCCCTCTCTCTTTTGTCTCAGCTTTAAACTCAACTGGAAAGGGACAGTTGGGAAAGGCGGGAAGGCAGCATGTAGGCGCTGTGGGATGCTCCCAAAAGCTTTTCTATTGGACGCTGGGGAGCGTTCCCATGCAGACTCCGTCGGTACCGACGATACCCATATGTGAAGACTAAATTCCTGCTGTTCCCGGAGATCACCTGTTACAGGTGAGTAACTATGCTTTATCTGCCATCCTTTTCTATGTTTCAGTATTTGAATGTTATAGGGTCTGATGTTGGGATCATATTTATTTATTTTATTTAGACAGTTTTGTATACCGCCTTATCCTTCAATCAAAGCGGTCACAACACAATTGGGGGATACATTTAACACGCGGGGATATGAGACACATACACTAATACTTACAGGGAACATGGGCAATGGAGGGTTAAGTGGCTTGCCCAAGACCACAAGGAGCATCTGTGGGACTAGAAACCCCAGTCCTTCCGGCCCAAGGTTGCTGTCCTCTAGTGGGATTTGAACCCCCGACCTTCCGGCCTGAAGTACCTTTCCCCAACCACTAGGCTACTCCTCCCCCCAGTTTCTGCTGTAATGGAAACTTGAAAAATAATCTGAGTAGACTGTACATTATTCAAGACAATGAAAATGGTCCATCTATTTAAAACATAAGAAAAAAGTCATTTGGCTACAAATTTGTATTTTTAATTTAATCTTCACATTTATATACCATTCTTCCAATCAAACATATGAAAAACAGTTGACAATTTAGCCAAAACATTCAAACATGTGAAGTAATTTATGCACAGCAACACGCACAACTTCAAGGAAAGAGAGGTGTTGGGAAAGGCTGAATCAGCTGTGCAGGCTAGTTACTGTTCTTCTGTGTGGCCCGTTCAGCTCATTTGCATTCTTCTGGTTTGTCATTTGTCTGCTCTCTGCGGAATAGATACCAACCACCAGCGTCACAGTGAAGTTGCAAATAATACTGAAATCCCAGGTTTCTCTTGCTAGCTCACTGTGCATGCGACAGATAGGTGCTGCAGGTTATGCAGATGTGTGACGACTTGCTTTTATAAAGAAACCTTTTTGATTGAATTCAACACAAGTAGCTAAAACCTTTAACATGTTACAAGAATGAATCTTCTGCTTCCTGTTCAACCCCTCATACTTCCTTTCTGCTTCTGCCAATAAAAGAGAAGTCTTCTTTCAGAGAAAGCCGGGTGCATGAGCTCATGACACACCCTGTGCAGACCTGATGGATCATTCTTATTTGAAAAGCATCACCAGGTCTACAAAGTGGCTTAGAGACACATAAGAGACAGTCGCTACTTCTTGAATCTTACAATCTAGTCAAAACACAAAGGCAAAAGCAAACAGGAGGTCTTTGCATTAGCAACAGCGAGGCCATGATTGCAGCAAACTAAATCAAGCGGTTTATAGACTGGATTAAATGAAAAAGGGATATTTTCAGTTGATCGCCCAAAGGTTACAGACTGAAGCCTTCTTTTGCTTTTGTACTTGGTTAGAAATGTGAGTTCGGATGGCGCAGAGGCACGCCGAAGACTCCGGGAGTGTGATGGCTTGGTGGATGCGCTCCTGCATGCTTTACAGTCAGCTGTGGGGAAAAAGGACACAGACAACAAGGTGAAATTTCACGATTCCATTTTTCCTTTCTATTTATCAGTATCCGCTGGTTCCTTTACATAGCCAAGGTCATAACAATCGCATCTAAGAAAAAGGCAGAAGTCAAATGCAGTGATACAGCAAGTGGTCTGGCAGATGGTTTCTGCAGGTGAGTGTTTGTATGTAAAAAAGTGCTTGACATTAGATGAATGTGATCCAAACACCACAAACCATAGGCGCATGACATTCCCTTTATGAGAACCCTCCAAGTCTAGAAATATTTGAACTGTACTTGCGTGAACCTTAGTTTCTAAACTAGCGCTTGTGGTTTTTCTCTCGCAGTCGGTGGAGAACTGCATTTGTATCATGCGCAACCTGTCTTACCATGTCCACAAGGAAGTCCCTGGTGCTGAACGGTTCCAGGAACTGGACTCCCATCAGCCCATTGGCACAGGAGGCCCACAGAAGAAAAAGAAAGATGATGCTGGCTGTTTTGGAGCGAAAAAAGCTAAAGGTGTGTTGCACATATGTTCAGGAAAAGAGGGTCTATGTTTGATCTTTAGCACCTGAGATGTTCCCCTCATCCAGTGGGAACAGGACTGATGTATCCGTCCCGCATCCCTTTGGCTTTTCACACGTCCATCACATTTTGCTGACATTCCTCCTTCCTTAATCTGCTGCTGCCGCATTGCTTGTGCTGAAATGTGGGTGTCGTCTCCTTGCTCCTTTCTTCCATTTCCTGGCTTCCCACAGTCAATTGGCTTTTCAGAATATGCAGCGACTATGTATGAGAGAGATTCGCACATGTGCAGGATAACTTCATAAGCGAGTGTCGATACCAAGACAAGTAGGCGGCTGCTTATCCTTATGAAATACTGATGCAAGTATACTAATGGAGTGCCTGTGTTTCAGGCCCTAGAGCTGGCCTAGGTGCGCACGCCAATGTTTTTAAAGTATGTGCATAAATTATAGCATTATATAATCTCAATGCATACTAGCAAGTTTTGCCCCCACACTGTCCAAACTCCACCCATGCGAATACCTACCGGCAAAGTATGCGTCTTGAAGCCAAAGCATGTACTTTTATGCCAGTTGGTCTCATACCCACAGATGTATGGGAAATGACCTCATAAAATTACTGCTATGGAGGCTAATTTTATAACTGGTTAAGGCAGCCAAAACGCACACATTTTAAGCCTGTTTTTATAAATACAAGTAGACACCTTCTTGCCTTTAGAAAACACGAGCATACGTGACAGAGATTGTGCCCCAGCTATACCTAGCTGTGAAGTATGCACCTCCGCGTCAAAGCGCACATTTTTACGCCTATCATTATTTTATGAGAGGCCATTAATGCACATTAACTGCTCTGTACATGCATTAGTGACGTTATAAAAATTCCTTTGAGTCTCCATCATACGCAAACTGAGCTTCCACATATTTGTGGTGTGTTATCTTGGAAAGTCGACAGGTTTGGGAAGCTGCATCCTACTGGCATTTCTTTAGTGCATGTTTAGCATGCCAAAGATCACACTGTCAGGTTAATGTTGTATTTAAATTGTAGATGCACTGTCCATTCATCACTTTTTGTGTGGATGGACTTCTTGCTCTCCTAAACGTTTGGAGCAACCCGTGAAATTCTTCTCTTTCTCTTGGAGTATGTGCTGGTTCAAATTTGTGGAAGTTGGGGGACATAAGCCTTGAATGAGGCAAGACTGGAAGACTTGGAGCAGCATTTCAAACTAGCTAACCTTAGCTGTGTTGGCACATTGCCTTAAGTTGTCTAATGCAATTATAGTATGGTGTACTCCCACCCGTGGAGAAAACAGATGTATTTAAAAGAGGGTTTTACGTAGCTTTGGGGAAAGACTGTGATTTTCTACTGGGCTTTATGAGGAAGTCCTGTTTCTTCCCTAGTAAGTGGGTTAGAGAAGAGGAGCAGCTAAAGGAAGAAACTTCAGTAACTGAAGAGCCAAATACCTTCTTTCCTTTCTTTAAGGATATGCGGCATTGTTTTATAGCTTTATACTCCCAGAGGGCAAGATCTAACATTGTTGCTGAAGTGATGCTTTATAAAGTAAGACACACACTTCCTTCCGTGAACAATGATGTCCTCTGGGGAAGAATAGACTGAAATGGAATTGCCTGTCTAGCCCTTTGCTGCAGAGGTCTAGGTTCTTACTTTTTTACAGGTGAATATAATGTTCCCAAGAGAAGACAAGATAGCATTGTGGCAGTCACAGGAAGCTGCAAACCTGGCAGTTCTGCACAGTTTGGAGGTAATTTTATGAGGAGCCATGCTACGTTATGCACCATCGACACGCTTACGTCCTGTATTTTCAGTGACTTAAGCGCACGGATGGGCTTTTATGCATGCAGTTTAGCTGGTTGTTATTCTGTTAAGTACGTGCTTTGGGCTGATGTGTACTTGGGACCCTAGGTTTCCACACATACCCCACCACTTATGCCCCTTGTTTTTCTAAAGTTCAGTACGCACTCGCGCCTCCGCTAGGCACAGGGCTATAAAATTACCCTTTTCATGTGTAACTGGGCATTGTTGACTGAGGGAAGACCATCTGCCTGGGCATGACTTGTGGTGTTCTATTAAGCTTGCTTTTCAGTTTGTGGTTGCTGTCACCACAGTGTACCAAAATATTCCTGGTTTTTTAACTGGAAAATGTTCAAAATAGAGAACTGACTTCCATAAATTCTGTGGTTGTATTTCTTAAGGATTTTCTCACATACGATACAAAGAAATCCTTAGTGAGTAGATTCTGACCTGGACAGCGGTCATGCAGATAGCTGTCTGAGGTGAGTTAGCATATTCACAACAGTCCTAGGATACAGATTCAGCTTTGTAAGCACTTACAGCTAGTGTTACTAATGTGTGTTTAACAAACATTAGGTATTAATAACATGTATTCATAGTATTAGCACATGATGTCACTCGAGCTGTTACTGAACAATTCCTATCACAGGAGGAGACTAGATGTAATATTTCCTCCATTAAATTCGTCTTCCCCTTTCTGTGTTCCTTGGGACATTATTATCATTAGAAATGGAACCACTAAGACGGGAAGTGTCTACATCCATTGTCTTTACCTTGATTCATTCCTTCTCTTTCTTCTAACTGTTGTTTCCTTTGCTGCTGTTCTGCTTATTAGAGGAGTGGTTTAATCAAGGTGAGTCTCTCTTGCTTTATTAATTTTATTTTTTTATTTTGCATCACCACCTTGTGCAGCCTCTGTACCTCAACCTGTCACTGCCAGTGAAAGAAAACCTCTCTGGAAGGCTCATATTATCGAAATAATTGAAGGGTAATTTCCTAGTTCGTCCCACCCAATGGGAAGGTTTTCTTATAGCATATTTTGTCTGCCTAACTTCACAATGTATTTGGGAGTTAAAGTGCAGCAGAAACATACTTGCAGCCGTTTCTGGGGGAGCAACAGCTTGGCTACTAGATTTGACTAACTGGAAGAGAAAACAGAGTCCTATTGTATAACAACAAGTTTGATTCCAGATTTTACTATCAGCTGATTTTGCCATCCCTGAACAGGTAAGATGCCCTTTGTCACAGTCCACCAGGTACTCTTCAGTCAGTTCATGATCTAACCTGAAATGGTCTGCAGGCTTGTAGAGCAGAGTTGTTAATATTTTCCAGTAGGTTCCAAGAAAGAGAGGGAAAAGATCCGGCAAGTCACTAGGATGCAGAGCTGTGCGTTGCTTTGGGTAAACTAAAACAGTGACTCAGGCAGGATCTGAGAGTAGCCCAACAGGGGGGGGGGGGGGGTTTGCCTCCTCATTCCTTGCTCACAATAGTAAGCTCTAACTGAAGACAGAGACGCAGTGATTTAGTTGCTAAGTGCTGTTGAGTCGATGCCGACTCCTGACTACCCTGTGAGCAGTCATCCATGTTGTGACTATCCCCTGGGTTTTCTTGGCAAGGTGCAACTCGAAGTAGATTGCCAGGCCTTTCTTCCAAACAGTAAGCTTACAGCAGCTGGAATTCCAAGGTAATCCCCCATCCAAGTACTAAGAAGAATCAACCCAGACTTGCAAATACAGAAGCAATCTAGGCAGGCATCAGCTATTAATGTTTTTGAGTGGTTGAAGCCTGTCCACAAAGGTGCCTCCATTATGCTATGATCTTTCAGGAAGGGAAGGGGAGGGATTGTGGATTTAGTTCCCACCTTTTTTCAGGAGTAGCTCAAGGTCATTTACATTCAGGTACAGTAGGTATTTCCCTATCCACAGAAGGCTTACACTCTTACCTGAGGCATTAGAGGGTTAAGTGACTTGCCCAAGGTCACAAGGAGTGGCAGTGGGATTCCAACCATTGCTCAAATCATTAGGCTGCTTCTCTATGAAGAGAGAAAATCAATTATCAATAAGCGAGAGATGAAAGGGGGATGCACGCATCATGTGAGCTCCATTCATACGAAGAAGGCTGGAGTGAAACTGCTGCTAACTTCAGCCTCTCAGATTGTAAATGATTTATTGAAGGTGTGGGCTGTGTCAGGCAGCTGTGCCGCACAAGAGCACCTTGCCAGGTGGTGTAGTCAGATGCTACAGAAGAGAGCCATCAGCAACCATACAACGGCCATCTGCCCCTGGCGGCACCCTGACTGGCTGCTGATTTGCAGTTGCTTCATCTCTCTCCGATGTGTGCCCAGAAAAATATATATATAAACAGGAACCCTGACTAAACAGGCCATTAGGCTAAAGTCTGTGCTCTAACAAAGACATAGTCCTTTAACTGAGGGTGCAGGTTTTGCCTGGTAACATGCCTCTTACTGTAGATTAAAATTTGAGGGTCTGAAAATAGATCTGGATAAAGATCTTACACCTCTGTATAAGCCCTGACCCTTGCATTAAGGCATTCTGTCACGGGGGGTAACAATTATTTGTGAATATGAGGTGATGTTTAGGAGCAGCTAGAGATAACGGAAGGCTGAATGTGATGGGCCGTTCATGCCCTAATCTGTGCAGCTGTGTATTGCATGCAAACGTTTTGCTGGAAAGTACTCCCAGAATCTGTCACCTGATTGATGGGCAACTATTTATATTTAAAAAAAAAGTCTAAATAGGATAGAGGCAATTTCCATTGACTCATGTAACTTGCAAAGTCTGTGGCTACTTCAGCACCCATGGAGTCTGTAGCTGATTTATAAAACGAAGCTACACTTTGAGAATTGTGTAGAAGATGTCAGCACACTTTGTAGCTGCTGTTTGTGCTGTTGGTGAAACAGGGCAAAAGAATACCTAAAGTTTTGGAAATTGTTCAGCTCCACTGACCTAAGCCCCTTTTCCTCCCTTTTTATTCTGGCTAAAAATATGGGTGCTTGAAAGCTGCTGTGAGGATAGTTTTCAAGACAAGTCGGCTGCTCATCACTGCTCAGAAACCTGCAGCATTATTCCCTTCAGATCTGGATTGAGCAGGTTGAAGTGACACCATTTAAGGATGTTCTTCAGAACTTGAGTATGGACATGCCATCAGTTTTGCCTTATGGAACAACTGAGGCCATTTCTGGAGATATCAGCCCTTCTTTCAGATGTAGGCTCTTGTGGTCGGTCTTCTACATTACTCACAACTACCTATATGTTGGGCTTTCAGAGAGACTTGGGAGGAGACTTCAGGTAATCCAGAACACTGTAGTGAGGATGAAGATGGGCTGCGGAAAAAGAGAGAGTGCTTGTCCTTTATTGAGTTATCTATATTGGCTTCGTACAGTTAAGCAGGAGCATTTTAAGGTTGTAGTGTTAACTTTAAAGATCTTCAGTATGAACCCAGTGTGTCTTAAAGATAGGCTACAGTGCTACACAATAATGAGATCTTGTACTCTAGTTAAGGCTGTTTGTTAAGAGTTTCCACTGTGGCAGCTTTTAATAAGGTGGGCTGAAGGTTTTTCAGTGGTGGTTCCTCTGTTGTGCAATAACTTTCCATTTGAGATTCATGATGAGCTTAAACTCTTGACTTTCAAAAATAAACTAAAAGCCTTTGTTTCCATCTGTTTGAAACTCGTTATTGGACTTAGATGTGTTCCCTTCTCAATATTAGGTGGTTTTTGTTCTCAGTGATACCAGTGATAATATGTATTTTGCCCTTCGTAGCCGTTCTGCCAATAGCAATATATTGTCGTATTTCTTGACTACTTGTCATTTCATTATTGATCCAAGCATGTTGAAGTCATCTACTATTTCTATTTCTTCTCCAACAAGGATTACGTTATTGATTTTTTGACATTGGTCAGGATCTTTGTCATCTTCAGGTTAACGCACAGGACCATTTTAGGACTGTTCCTTCATCTTGATAAGTAGATGTTTCAGATCATCTTCACTTTCAGCCAGTAGTGTACTATTGTCAGCATAGCGAAGGTTGCTGATAAGTCTTCCACCAATCTTCACATTTCTGTTGTCGTCATACAATGCTACTTCTCTGATTTGTTCTGCATATAAGTTGAACAGGCATGGGAAAGTATGCAGCCTTGTTGTACACCTTTGCTGATTTTAAACCATTCTCTTTCTCCTTGTTCTGTCTAAACTGTTGTTTAAGAACATAAGAAATGCCATACTGGGTCAGACCAAGGTCCATCAAGTCTGGTATCCTGTTTCCAACAGTGGCCAATCCAGGACACAAGTACCTAGCAGTTTCCCAAAAAGACACACAGGTTCCACAATACTTGTATTGGGGCAAGCCGTGGATTACATAGGTCCTCTTTGAAAATGGTTTATGCACCTTTCCTCCAGGAACTTGTCCAAACCTTATTTTAAACCCAGCTACACTAACAGCTTTTACTACATCCTCTGGTAACGAATAGCAAGGGTTTGATTAACCGCTGAGTGAAAAAAATGTTTTCTCTTATTACATAGTAACATAATATATGACGGCAGATAAAGAACAGTATGGTCCATCTAGTCTGTCCATCAAGGCGGCAAGAGTAGGTGCACTTGCCGCTCCGTGCAGGTCACCTCTCCCCGTGCCTTTGTTTAGGGGTGTACCCACTGCTTCGTGTAGGTCACCCCTATTTGTTCAGATATAAGAGATAGTTATGCTTATTTTGATTTTATCCTGTTGCTATAAAGGGATCCACTATGTCTGTCCCATGCTATTTTAAATTCTTAGACTGGTTACATTGTAGCTTCATTGCATATCCCTTAGTCTTTCTAATTTTTGATGGCATAAAGAATCGATCTACGTTTACCTGTTCTACACTATTCATTATTTATAGACCTTTATCATATCTCCCCTCAGCTGTGTCTTTTCCAGGTTGAAAAGCCCTAATCTTTTAAGCTAGGGGTATCCTTCCATCCCTTTTACCATTTTGGTGGCTCTTCTCTGTACCTTTTCTAATTCTGCTATATCCTTTTTAAAATACGGTGACCAGAATTGCACATAATATTCAAGGTATGGTTGCACCATGGAATGACACAGAGGCATTATAATATCCTTTGTTTTATTTTCCATTCCTTTCCTTAAGATTCCTAGCATTGTATTTGCCTTCTTGTCCACTGCTGCAAACTGGGCGGAGGGTTTCAACGTGTTATCCATAATGACACCTAAATCTTTTTCTTGGGTGGTGGTTCCTAATATGGAATCTTGCATTGTGTAACTATAGTTTGGGTTTTTCTTTCCTAAATGCATAACTTTGCATTTGTCCACATTAAATTTCATCTGCCATTTGAACGTCCAGTCTTCCAATTTATCAAGGTCCTTTTGCAATTTTTCAGAATCCTCTTGGGTTTTAACAACTGAATAATTTTGTGTCATCTGCAAATTTGACTACCTCACTTGTTGTTCCCGTTTCCAGGTCATTTAGAAATATTTAAAAAGCAGCGGACCCAGCACAGATCCCTGGGATACTCCACTATTCACCCATTGGGAAAATTGGCTATTCAGCCCTACCCTCTGCTCTCTATCTTTTAACCAGTTCCTAATCCACAATAGTACACTGCCTCCTATCCCATGACTTTTAACTTCGCCAAGAGTCTCTTATGAAGGACTTTGTTGAAGGCTTTCTGAAAATCCAGATACACTACATCGACTGGCTCACCTTTGTCTACCTGTTTATTCATACTTTCAAAAAAATATAACAGATTAGTAAGACAAGACCTGCCTTGGCTAAAGCCACATTGGCTTTCTTCCATTAAACCATGATTATCTACATGTTCAGTAATTTTGTTCTTTATAGTGGTTTTTACCATTTTTCCCAGTACTGATGTCAGGATCACTGGCCTGTAGTTTCCCGTAGTTTCTTCATGTAAAGGTTGTGCATGAGAACTATCAGGTGTCTTAAATATACATTCTTTTTAATTTGGCCCAGAGCTTTTCATAATTTATGCAAGGCCTTGCTGTGGTCAATAAAACACATGCAGATGTCCTTTTGGTATCCTTTTGTCTTTTCAAGAATCCATGTCACGTCTGCAATGATGTCTCTTGTTTCTTGCTCTTTCCTGAACCCTGCTTGCACATCGGACAGTTCTCATTACAGGTATGTTTATAATCTTGTTGGCATGTGGGATGAGAGTGATTGTACAATATTTTCCACAGTCGGTTGGATCACCTTTCTTCAGTATTGGTATGAACACACAACTTCTCCAGTCAGTTGGCTATGGTGTTGTCTTCCAAATTTCCTGGTGGAGCCTTGTAAGTACTGTAACAGCTGCATTTGATTGCTGTAATACTACTACTACTACTACTAAGCATTTATAAAGCGCTACCAGGCGCACGCAGCGCTGTACAATGAAAACACAAAAAGACAGTCCCTGCTCAAAAGAGCTTACAATCTAAAAAGACAAACAAGAACAGGAGTAGAAAAAGATAAGAACAAGGGCAAAGAGACAAGAGCAAGAGAGATAGGACAAAGGAAAGAGGTAAGAACAAGTGTAAGAGGAAGAAAGAAAGGTGAAATAAAAGAGGGGAAGGAAGGAGAACAGCAAAATCAAGAGCCAAAGGCAGAGGCGAAAAGGTGAGCTTTTAACTTGAGTTTGAAGAGGGGCAAAGAAGATGCCTGACGTATAGACAAAGGAAGTTTATTCCAAGCGTAAGGAGCAGCAAGGTGAAAAGAGCGGAATCTGGAGTTGGCAATAGAGGAGAAGGGTATAGCAAGAAGCAACTGGGAAGAAGAACAGAGTACATGAGGGGGGAAATAGGGAGAAATGAGAGAAGAAAGGTACTGAGGAGCCACAGAGTGAATGCACTTATAGGTCAGAAGGAGACGCTTAAAGTGAATACGGAATGGATAGGGAGCCAGTGAAGAGATCTGAGGAGAGGAGTGATGTGGGCAAAACGAGGCTGACGGAAAATCAAATGGGCAGCGGAGTGCTGAATAGACTGAAGAGAGAAGAGATGAGACTGAGGGAGACCAGCAAGAAGGAGGTTACAATAATCAAGGCGGGAGGTGATTAGGGAATGGATGAAGGTTTTAGTAGTGAGCTCAGAGAGAAAGGGGTGGATTTTGCCAAAGTTGAAGAGAAAGAAGCGACAGGTCTTAGCGATGAGTTGGATATGAGAGGAGAGAGAGCGAAGAGTCAAAAATAACACCCAAATTGCGAGCAGATGAAACAGGTTGGAGAACAGAGCCATTAACAGAGACTGAAAAAGAAGGAGAAAGGGAAATTTTAGGAGAAAAAACGAGAAGTTCAGTCTTGGTCATGTTCAATTTCAGACGACGATGGAACATCCAGGCAGCAATGGTAGAGAGACAGCAAGAGATCCAGGACTGGAAAGCAGAAGAAAGATCAGAAGTAGAGAGAGAGATTTGGGAGTCATCAGCATAGAAATTGTACTGAAAACCATAAGAGGAAATAAGCGCACCAAGGGATTGGGTATAGAGAGAAAAAAGAAGGGGACCCAAGACAGAACCCTGGGGGACACCAACCGAGAGCGAGGTAACAGAGGAGGAGGAGCCACCAGAACATACACTAAAGGAGCAATGGGAGAGATATGAGGAGAACCAGGAGAGAACAGAGTCCCTAAAGCCAAGCGAGGACAAAGTGTCAAGGAGAAGATCATGGTCAACAGTGTCAAAGGCAGCAGAAAGGTCAAGGAGGATAAATATGTTTATGTTTGTTTATTTACTTGATTAACCGCCCTTCTAAAACTCAGTAAGAATGCCATCAATGCCTGGTGCTTTGTTCGTTGATGGTGCTTTCAGTGCTGCTTCATCTTATTTCATCACCAGTGGTTCCTGATCATAACGTATAGGTTGAAATGGCTGTTGATCCACTTGATCTCTATGGTTTAATGACTTGCTGTAGTCTTTTCACCTACTCAGCATTGTTCAACATGGAGCCTTGAGCATGATGACCTCTCTTTCTCCTCTGGCTTTATCTTCTCTACATGTCTGAGCAACTTTCAGCCATTTTGGCTGTTTTCTTTTCTCGCCTTTTGCAGAGACTTTTCGCTTTCTTCATGTACAACTTTCTTGTTGTCATCCCATAACTGTTCTGGTGTTTTTCTAAAATCATCCAGCGTATATGCATGCTGACACGTGTGCGACATGGAAGCATTTCTGGAGGTGGGGTTGTGATGTATATGCATATTTTATAAAATGTACATACACAGAGAGTGCATGTAATATTTATTCTCCATAGACAAGCAGGAATGACGTCCTCACGTATGGGTGACATCACCGATAAAGCCTCGTGTGGGATCACTCCCCAGCTTCTATTGGAAGCTTTTGGGAGGCTCCGCCGTGCCTGCATGCCTGTCTTCCCACCTGTCACATCACCATCTTCACCAGTCTTCGTTTTCCATGGAGCTGCACCGAGAAGAGCCACCAAAATGGTAAAGGGGATGGAAGGATACCCCTATGAGGAAAGGCTTAAAAGGGGAAGACTGAGGGGTGATATGATAGAAGTCTATAAATTAATGAATTGAGTGGAACAGTTAACGTAGATTGGTTGTTTACGCCATCAAAAAGTAGAAAGACTAGAGGACACGCAATGAAGCTACAATGTAACCTATTTTATTTATTTATTTATTTTACATTTCTTATATACCGCACTATTTGACATCAGCGCTGTTTACATCGAACAAAAAATTCAGAACATAAACATGTATCTGATTTTACAATAAAACAGGATTACAAACTTGGATAAAACAGGGAATTACACTTAACAGGATAAGACTAATAAGAGAAAATATTTTTCACTCAACACGTAATAAAATTCTGGAATTAGTTACTGAAAGACGTAGTAAAAGATGTTAGTGTAGCTGGATTTAAAAAAGGTTTTGACAAGTTCTTGGAGGAAATGTCCATAAACCATTATTAAAGAGGACCCGGGAAATCCACTGCTTAACACAGGATGAGCATTGTGGAAGCTGTGGACTTTGGGTACCTGCCAGGTACTTGTGACCTGGATTGACCACTGTTGGAAACAGGATACTGGGCTTGATGGCCCTTGGTCTGACCCAGTATGGCATTTCTTATGTTCAAATGTTTCATTTTTTCCTTCCAGGGGTCTTTTTTGTGCTTGTTTTTTTACTTTTCTGCCGTTGGTAGCATTTGGTCCATTGACTGCGGTTCCGCCTTCAGTTCCAGCGTTTTGAGGTAACTTTCTTTTATTGTTTTGCTAAAGATTTCCATGGAAAGGGGCACCCAAGAGACTTCTCAATTTTTGAGTGGCCTTGCTATGCAGCAGCTGGGCTCTCGGTCTCCTTTGAGCTGTTGCTTTGCCATGGCCCTTCCTAGGAACCAGTACCATCTCAGTCACCAATGAGCATGATTGGTACCTCCAGTGTCTGAGTCTCAAGGGGGCCTGCAAGGTCAAGTGAAGCTCTTGGTCAAAGGTCTACTTCAGCATCTTTGGTACCTGCTTCAGTCTCATTGGCTTCCCTAAGATGTACTGAAGGTACATTGATCTCCCCTGGAGTCAAAAGAGGACTGAATCTTGACTTCATCAGTGTCGAAGTGGGCCATCTGAGCACTGGACTAAATTCATTGTGCATTGGCATTGAAGCCCTTCCTGACATGACCTCGGATGGTTCCTGGGCTCAATCAGAGCCAAGTGCCTATGATGTCCTGGAGCATCAGCCACTGATCAGCTCTGCCTCAATTCCATTGGTGTCAAAGTGGACCATCCAAGCACTGGACTATGTCCCTTGTCAATCAGTGTCAAAACTCTTTTTGATGCGAGGGCAAGAGCAATGGCCGACTTAAGTGCTTTAGTGAGAGGAATCGACCTTCCAGTTGAAGGGGCACTGCCATCTCCTGACCATTGAGGTCCTGATTCCACTGCAGGGATGCCAGAGACATTGGTTGAGGCTGCTTAGTCCCAAGATTTTTGGAATCAGGGGCCATAGAAGAATGCCTTCAGGCATTTGAGGTCCACATCACATCAGTGCTGGAGCAACAGCCAGCTGGTCCTTCAGTGCCAAGGCAGCATCATCAACCGTGGTGCGGCAGATCCTCAAAACTCATGCTCTGGCTGTGGAGGCATTGACATTGGGACAATGGGAGACCAGATACCTGTTCCCGGCGGGCCATCTCCTTCTCAAGTGTGTTGAGCACTGATGTCCTTGTGAAAGCCCAAGGGCGCTTGATCCCATTGATGCTTTCTCCACCCCAAGGCCAGGAGGAGCTCTGGGCAGAGTATCAGAGGTACTTAAATGTCCTCTCAATCTGACGGCTGGGTGACCGATGTAGAATTGGCCAGAACCCTTCCTTCCGCTTGAATGGTAGAAGTTTTCTCTGGTGAGCATGTCCTCCTAGGGATATGACTGAAGCCATCCCATTTTTACTGGAGACAGAGGATGAACACAGGACAAAGGAATTGGAGCTCCTCCACTACGCCTCAGCTACTAAGGATATGTGTTCCACCCCTCTACCACTATCTATTCTATCGCACTGTCTACTACTGCTATTCTTTTCTGTAAACAAATGGCGTTCCTTTCTTGTTTTCCTTCTTCTCCAGTAGTATCCTTTTGTTTTATTGTAAACCGCTGTATACCTTTTGGTTCAGGCGGTATAATAAGTTTTAAATAAAGATAAAGATATATTTGAGGTGCCAGTGCATGGAATCCTACAAGGGCTGCAACTGGGGATGTGGCAGAACCCTCTCACTGTACTCTCGGTCAGGGGGAGGCAGAACTCAAGGAACCAGCCTTTGACCCCAGATTTTGAGGAACCTTGGCTTTTGAACTGCTCTTTAATGGTGGAGCCCACCTTGAAAAGGATCAAGAGCATCAGGATTAGTCTCAATGCCCCTGGGTAGGGAAGCTTGGACATTGGACTCTTTCAGAAGGAAGTGCTTCCGGAGCTTCATACTTGTGGCCAGGGTGCATTTTCATCAGCTCTGCATGAGCCTGTCACTGAAGGATATCTTGTGTGTTCTTACTGGCTTGTGCTTGTTCTTCCCCTGGGGTAACTGGGGTGTGAAGGAGTAGTAAGAGTAATTAGAGTAAAAGCCTCACACCAAGGAGATTGGGGTTCAATTCTCACTGGCACTCTTTGTGCCCTTAGGCAAGTCACTCCGCTCCCTTGTCTCGAGAGAAAGGCCTGGCAATCTGTTTCCATTCATAACATGCCAAAGAAAAACCCATGAGCTGCTGGGTCACCAGGAGTTGACATTGACTTGACTGCACTTGCCATCAGTCTCTCTCACCTAGCTTTCGAGGCGCCATCCAATCCCTATCGCAAGAGGTATCAAGAGGGAGGCCAGAAGAAGGCCTGCTACCCCCAGGAGCACAAGTACCTCTTGGCCCTCATGCCTCCCAGCAGAGGTCACAGGCTCCTCACCCACATCATCAGGAGAATCCCCAATAGGCTCAGCCTACCCTGCATCCCAAGCCGGGGGCGGAGGTTTGACTGGTTCTTCTGGAGCATTAACAATCTACTGGTGACTGGTGGGGAACCCTCCAGTGGGGGTGGAAGGAGAAATAGCTCACTCTCTTTGCCACAGATGGCCCCTCATAACTCAGGACTCATGGGGGCTACTGATATTCCACGGCAGCTCATATTGCACTCCGCTGGACTGCTGCCTCTTTGGTGAAGGTGTATCCCCTTGCCTTCCGCATCTAACCTCCTTCAAGGGGAAATTTCTGCTCTCTTGGTGATCTTGCCATCGAGCCCATGCCTTGAGTGAATGGGGACTTTACTCCAGGTATTTATAGCCCTCAAGAAGGTAGGGGGTTGTGACCCATCCTGGATCCCAGAAGCCTCAACACCTCCCTATGCGGGAAAGTTCAAGATTTATTTATTTATTTAACAGGTCTTCTATACCGCTTTATCATCCATTCAAAGCGGTTTACATGGAACAATTACAGCAACGAGCTTTACATCGAACAGGGATATATAACTTGGAGGTTAATTGGGATATTACAAATGTTTAACAATTGTTAACTATATACAAGAAATTGTTGCAGTGTTATGTAGTCCGTTCTGTCAAGGTTCATCATCTTCTGGGGTGGCTCCATAGTATTCTATGAAAAGGTGGGTTTTTATTGCCTTCCTGAAGTCAAGTATGTCTTTGATTTCTCGTGTTGAGGTGGGGAGATCATGCCATAGCTGGGGTGCAAACAGGGAGAAGGCTCTCTTGGTGATGGTATCTCCATGTAACCTGCTTCCCTTTCGCCAGGAAGATGATTGGCTACACCGCTGGATCTCCAGGACATGTGCACCCATGTACCCATCCATCCTGCTCACAGGAGGTATTTCCACTCCATTCTGTCAGAGAAGCACTTTCAGGACTGGCTACTACCTTTTGGGCCAGCCTCTATGCCCCAAATCTTTGTATGGGGCCTCATCAAGGTGGCAGCCTGCCTCAGAACACTGAAGGTTTCTGTCTTCCTTTTAATCGACTCGGTGAGTCACAAGATACTCATACAACGCCTCAGCGAGAAAGGAATTCAGGGAACAGCCCTAAAGTGGTGCAAGTCATACCTGACTAATAGATGGCAACATGTAAGGTCAGGCTCCACAACCTCCGAACCATTTTTACAAAACCAAGGCATGCCACAGGGCTCGTCACTATCTGCATTGATGTTTAACATCTACATGCAGCCCATATGTGCCCTAGCACGTTCATTCAAGGTCAACTGTTTAGCCTACGCAGATGACATCCTCCTATACATCCCATTCAGGACTAACCAACCGGACCTCTCCCCTCTAACAAGATGTTTTGAGGCAGTAGCAGAATGGTTCAGCACACAAAACATGAGAATCAACTACAGTAAAACAGATGTCCTTTTCATCTCAAGGAACCAGGACTTCACCCCTCCACTCTCTTTAAAAATCGGCAACACAGAACTGAAAACCAAACCCACAATCCGCTACCTTGGCGTTACACTGGATCAACACCTGGATCTGAAAACTCACATAAAAAACACAGTAAAAACAGTATACATGAAAATAAAGACCTTAAAACATCTCCGACCGCTACTCGACTTCAGCGACTATCGATCGATCTATCAGGCATTAATATTACCTCATTTCGACTATGCCAACGTAATTCTACACGGTCTCCCTCAAGCAACGTTAGCTCCTCTCCAGCTTGCAATGAACACTGCTGCAAGAGTACTAACAGGGGCTTCACGGAGAGAGCACATAACGCCAGTACTGATGAACCTCCATTGGTTACCGGTTCAAGCAAGAACCCTCCACAAAGTTCTAACCTTAACTTTCAAAGCCTCAAACACTCTGACCCCCACAGCCCTCAGCAAGATGATACATAAAGTACCACAGAACAGAAACAGAAGAACCATGATGCAAAACACCCTAGAGGTCCCAAAAGTAATGACAAAATGCACAAGAACAACAACAAATAGGGCCTTTACGATTTACGCTCCCAGAGCATGGAATGCTCTCCCTACCTATATTCGAAATATCACTCACCTAACCCACTTCAGGAAGGCAATAAAGCAGCACCTGTTCACTACATACTACCCTGAATCTAGCCTTAGTAACCATACATATGGCCCCCCAGACAATCTCTCATTACAAGTAAACAATCAGACTCAGCATGAAAAAGGATAATCAACTGATCGCTCAGAATGTACCCCAGTGTAAATAAGATGTAGATATGTTCTGCCTGAAATCAGGTACCAGTGTGATACAATGTATAGAGTTAAGAATTGTACATAGTTTCCCCCAGTTACTTCCAAGTTGATCTCCCTGTTTATTGTAAATACAACTCAAAGTTCCTTCTGTTGTATAGTTGATGTTAAATGTAAACCGCTCTGATCTAAAATAGAGCGGTATAGAAGAACTGTTAAATAAATAAATAAATAAATAAAATAAATAATCGTCAGCTGGCTCATACAAAGCACCACTCCAGACAGTCCAGCAATCAATACAGTTGACCATCCAGGTGCTAGAGCTGTTTGGGATTGTAGTCAATTACCCAGGGTCCAACTTTCTGCCTGCCCAACAACTAGAGTTCATAGGGGCTCTCCTCAATTTGAGTGGAAGCCTTCCTTCCGCTAGTCCAAATCTGGAGATTGACAGCCTTGGTCCAAGATACCCAGTGGAATTGTTAGTCAATAGCTCATGGGGTACTGTCCGTGCTCGGCCACATGGCTTCTACTGTACATGTCATTCCCATGGCTCATCTTTCAATGAGAAAGGCTCATTGGACACTGAGGACTCAGGAGAAATGGGCCACTGGCCACCTTCAGAATCAGGCAGTTTTCACCGGCCTCTCAGCCAGTCTCTGCACTGGTAGTTGGATTTCAGAACCTACTCAGGGGTCTCCCCTTTCAGAAAGTGTCACCACAGAAGGCGTTGACAACTGACGCCTCCAAGATGAGTTGGGGAGCACATCTGGATGGCTTTCATACTCAAGGCATTTGGTCTGAACAGGAAAGCCTGCATCAGATCAACTTCTTGGACTTGAGAGTCATAGTGAATGCCTTCAGGACTTTCTGGAATCATTTAGCCAACAGATTGTACTGATGCAGTGCCCGATGCCAGTCCATTTCAGTTCGCTGATACCCAACAGATCAAGTTGTGCAAGTTCCATTTCATTCTTGACCAACTCCAACTTCCCTTGGTTCATGCTTAATACATTACATTCCATGTCCCAATATGTAAGACATCTTTGCAGCTTCTGACTCTCATTTCATTCACAGCTACATCAGCAGTCAGACGTCCCAAGGGCTTTTGATCCAACCACATCATAAATGCTGACTTCACTCTGAAAAGTCTTCAGCTCCTCCCCAGTAGCCATTTGAGTGCCTCCTGACCTGGGGGTCTCATCTTCCAGCACTATAGTGCAATTTGTTTTGTTGCGACTATCCATTGGGTTTTCATGGCAAGATATGGAAGTATATTGCCAGGTCTTTCTTCCGCACAGTTTAAGTTTAGAGCTGTTGCTGTTGTCACAGAAATATGAACCTCCGCCACCAACACTGTCCCATTCTGCTGATGCCCAGATGGGTGGTTTGTCTTGATCTGGCACCTCAGCTGAGACCTGTCCATCTTGGGAGACCCTGCCAGTAGTTAACCTACCAATAGCTTAGCCCTCAGCATCACTGATGCACACTAGTCCTCATAGCATGACAAGCTGCAAACAAAGTGAGGGAAATAAAAGTTACAGCACAGTAATAATAATGGGTGATTTCGATTACCCCGGTATCGAATGGGTCAATGTCACGGCAGGACATGCTAGGGAGATAAAGTTTCTGATGAAATAAATGGCTGCTTCTTAGAGCAGCTGGTTCATGAACCAACCAGAGGTGAAGCCGTTTTGGACCTAGTGGGGGGGGGGGGGAGTGACTTAGTGGTTGGGGCAAGTTACCTCAGGCCAGAGGGCCAGGGGTTTGAATCCCGCTAGAGGACAGCAACCTTGGGCCGGAAGGACTAGGGTTTCTAGTCCCACAGGTGCTCCTTGTGGCCTTGGGCAAGCCACTTAACCCTCAGTTGCCTCGGGTACAAAAACATAGATTGTGAGCCCTTCAGGGACAAGGGAAAAATATATATAGAACTTGAATGTACACCGCTTTGACTGGTAGAAAAGCGGTATATAAGCCTAGTTAAATAAATAAAAATAGTGGAATACAAGATCTGGTGCAAGAGATAAGGCTGTTGGGGCCACTTGGCAATAGTGATCATAGAATGATCGCATTTGATTTAATAAATGGAGGAAGGATGGT
This sequence comes from Ichthyophis bannanicus, assembly GCA_033557465.1. Classification (NCBI taxonomy): domain Eukaryota; kingdom Metazoa; phylum Chordata; class Amphibia; order Gymnophiona; family Ichthyophiidae; genus Ichthyophis; species Ichthyophis bannanicus. Next base: position 34,280,131 of record CM066041.1, on the reverse strand, counting down.
AAGGAAAGCCACAGTATTACATTTTAACTTTCAAAAGGGAGAGACTATGATAAAATGAGGAAAATAGTTAAGAAAAAACTAAAAGGAGCAGTTGCAAAGGTTAAAGATTTACATCAAGCATGGGCATTGTTTAAAAATACTATCTTGGAAGCCCAGATCAGGTGTATTCGATGCTTTAAGTAAAGTGGAAGGAAGTCCAAAAAACTGCCAGCATGGTTTAAAGGTGAGGTCAGAGAGGTGGTTGTTGCCGAAAAAGGAGCCAAATGACAAAAACTGGAAACAACATAAGCATTGGCAGGTTAGATGTAAGGCATTGATAACGCAGGCAAAGAAAGAATTTGAAAAGAAGCTTGCTGTGGAAGTAAAAACGTGTAATAAAAACTTTTTCAAGTACATTCGTAGCAAAAAAACGTGTTTTTTTTTTTATTATATCATAAATGCAATCCTAATACATAGTTCAAAAGAAATACACAGTCTGAGATGAATCAATACAAAGAAATATCAATAATCAAACTAAACTCAATACTGTGTAACAGCCCACATCATGGAGAAGACAGCTTAAAGGTACCTGGGAAAATTCTTAATAAAGGCTACAACCACCTAACAAAATTAATCTTATCATTAAAGAAAGATAAAAGAAGCAAATTCAGGCTTGGAGGGACAACAGGAGCGCATCTAGTTGAGATGATTCAACAAAAACATAATCTATACCCTGAATAGTAACTAAGCATTTACAAGGAAACCGAAGAAAGAAGGTCCCCCCTGCAGCCAAAACACGAGGTTTAAGCTGGAGGAAGGACTTCCTCCTCAGTTGAGTATAACGGGAAACGTCAGGGAAAATAGACATTCTTAATCCATAAAAATCAACATTCTTTTTCAGAAAAAAAGCTTTCATAATTTTTGCCTTGTCAGAGAAATTTACCAAAGTAATTACTAAAGTGGCACGCGTAGAAATCAAAGCCTGAGAATTTTCAAGAAAATCAGTCAAATTTAAATCACTTTGTACTTCTAACGGAGCCACATCCTTGTTCGAGGAAGTCTCCCGACTTGGCAGATAATAAGAATGTGAAATCAGAATAAGATCAGCATCTGGCATCAATAAAACATCTTTGCAGTACTGCCTAAATAAAAGAAGAGGTGTCATAAAACGAGTCTTAGGAAAATTTAGAATACGAAGATTATTCGCACGAGACTTATTTTCCAATAACTCTACCTGTTTATACAAAAGTAGCGTATCTTTTAAAGAGGAGGCGCTCACCGATTGAAAAACACCGGCTTGAGCCTCCAATTTATCAACCCGCGTAGACAAACTCCCAACCGTTGAGCCCAAAGTATGTACTGTGGTGGAGAAGCAGCCGCTGAGGGCAGAAAAAAAAAGGGAAAACTGCCTTTTTTTTTCTTTTACCCATAAAACTGCAGGCACTGAAAGGGTTAACACCAACACTAAAGGTAAAGATTTCTCACAGAGAAGTGCAGACCTAAGCACACGCCCTGTTCCCATGGAGATAGAGGGAGGAGAAGGGAGTGGTTTGGGGGCGGAGTCAAAGGGGATAGGACAGCCCCAAACATTTAGGAACGGAAGCTGCACTTGTACAGCAGAGAAGGGGAGAGAGAGGGAAGAACCGTATGAGAGAGAGAAGGAGAGAGAGAGGACACAGACACAGAGGACACGAGGGTTCCAGGAAGGAAGGACAAGAAACCCATGGAAATCCCTTGCACAGAAGCAATTGAGAACCAGGAGCAAAGAGCTGACAAGGCCAGTGGAAAGCTCAGGGGAGGAGTCCTCAGAGGAGGAAATATTCTCCAAGAGTTCATGGCTCAACTCTTCTCCTAGTAAGGAATCTATAAGGAGGAAACGCAGCACTAATAAGGTGAGCCCTTTACAACGGTTGAAAGGCTTATTAGACAAAGAGGGTTTTTCCTGCCCCTCCCCCACAAGCTCACATACTGTTAAGGGTACCTGGGGGAAGCTCCTAAAGGCTGTGCAAGCTAGTGAGGCTTTTCAGGAAGATACCAGGGGAAACAGTGACCAAGAAGAGTCTAGTGTGGAGGATATGGACTTGGGAGACACTGTGGATTTAGACAATGTCTCAGACATGGAAATAAGCTGTGCAATCTGTGCTAAAGAAGTATAAAGGAACCAAATAGGGTTTGAAAGCAGAAAGAAACCCAGCTGGTCTTGATTACTGAATGCATCTGTGTTACCTCGTGATAAGTAAAATAACTGAAGGAAGTGTTGTCTGGAAGAAACCCAGAAGTTCTTTTGCAAGGACATTTTAAAGCCCATTACTTTTTAGCTGTGCTTTTAAAAGTAGCTGCCCTGTTTAAAGCTGCTTGGGAAGAAGCTGTGCTGAATGTTTGTGTTATAATTGGAAAAGAATTCTATTGCTTGTGAAAGTATCTAGGTGGGCCAGGAAGTTTTGCTACACCTACTGTGAAGTAACAGAGGGTTGTATAGCGCCTCCGGGAGACCAGGAAACAGAATACTGCTGAAAATAGAGTTTTATCAGAAAGCAAGTTTCAAAGCTGTATCAAGCCAAGGACTGTATAATAGGCTTGTGTGCTGTTATTTGGAGAAGTATCCTGAATTTTGTTTTGGTCAACTTCAATCAATTCATGTCAAAGAATTGAACCGGTTAGGAAATCCTTGTTTCTAAAAATAAAGAAATATTTCCTGCGTCCTTTACACTTGGCTCTAATCCTTTCGGGGACACAACTACATGCTATCGGGCTAATTTCAACAAAGGACAATCGGCACCTCCCCTGTAGCCCTAGGCAACCGCCTGGCCACACGGGGGCGTGCCAACAGTACCTTGTTCACAACCTGTTGGGAGAAAGCAGACGTTTGATCCATAAATTTAGTTAACAACAAGTTAGTGGCAGAGACTTGTTTCCAGATATCCAGTAAAGAAACAGTAGTAGGGTCAACTACAGAAGAAGAGGAGGAAAAATCCTCCAATTTGATAGCCAGAATAGGAGTTAAAGAAGAAACTTTACTAATAGCATTAAGAGAACTCAGAGGAGCTGAGAAGCAGCAGCCAGGATATCGGGGCTTGGCAGTCAACTTTGTTTCCAGCTGAAGTGTTTGCAGGTGAAGCTCCTCCTACCCCTTCTTTCATTGGGGAACTGCAACAGTTAAAAGCCAACTGCCTTTCGCGGCCGCTGTCGCAGCCCGCGGTCGCGTGCCCGAAGGGGGTGTGACCAAAGGGGGTACGCCCCTTTGGTGCCCTTCGGTGCTACTTCGGAGCCTCGGAGCTCTAGCTGCTGAGGGAATGCCCAGAGGTCATTTTAAGAGGAAAAGTAAGTCTTTGAAAAAACTTTCTGATAACGATTCAGGTTCTAAAGCAGTGGTTGGCCCGATGGACCAGCATGTGGTTTCTAAACATAAGCTTGTTTCACCAGTTCCTGCTTCCTCCTCGCCTGCCTCTGGAGCTTCCCTGAGTACCATCGAAAGGACTCCTCCTAATCCCGCTGGCACTCAGGTGTTGGAGTTGGACACCTTTTCCTCGGAGGCTTCTGCCTCGGAGGAGGAAGAGGGCGCTGTTTGTGACAGTTCTCTTAATGCTATTAGTAAAGTTTCTTCTTTAAAAAAACTTTGACAGAGTCAGTTGGGCCATTAGATGATAGAGAGGTAAAAGGGGCACTAAAAAGGGACAAGGCCATAGCAGAGAGAATGAATTAATTCTTTGCTTCAGTCTTTACTGAGGAAGATGCAGGTATGTTACCCATGACTGAAATTGTATTTAAAGATGATGCCGCAGAAGACTAGAAAGAAATATCAATACACTGAGAAGATGTATTACAACTATTTGATAAACTGAAGAGTAGAAAATCACCTGGACCAGAAGGTATACATCCAAGGGTGTTGAAAGAACTAAAATATGAGCTTGCAGACCTACTATAAGTAATCTGTGAACTATCATTAAAATCATCTGTAACACCTGAAAATTTGAGGATGGCCAATGTAACGCCAATTTTAAAAAGGGTTCCAGGGGTGATCTGGGAAACTACAGACCGATGTTAGTACTGGGAAAAATGGTAGAAACTATTATAAAGAACAAATTACTGAACATGTAGATAGTCATATCTTAATGGGAGACAGCCAACATAGCTTTAGCCATGGAAGGTCTGGTCTTACTAATCTGTTATGTTTTGTTTTGAAGGTGTGAATAAACAGGTAGACATAGATGAGTTGGTTGATACAGTATATCTGGATTTTTAGAAAGCCTTCGACAAGGTCCCTCATGAGAGACTCTTGGCGAAGTTAAAAAGTCATGGGATAGGAGGAAGTGTACTATTGTGGATCAGGAACTTGTTAAAAGATAGAAATCAGAGGGTACGGCTAAATGGCCAATTTTCCCAATGGAGAAAGGTGAATAGTGGAGTACCCCAGGGATCTGTGCTGGGTCCGCTGCTCTTTAACATATTCGTAAATGACCTGGACATGGGAATAACGAGTGAGGTAATCAAATTGGCAGATGACACAAAATTATTCAAAGTTGTTAAAACCCATGAGGATTATGAAAAATTGCAAGAGGACCTTGATAAATTGGAAGACTGGGCATCCAAGTGACAGATGACATTTAATGTGGACAAGTGCAAAGTTATGCACTTAGGAAAGAACAACCCAAACTATGGTTACACGATGCAAGGTTCCACATTACAAACCACCACCCAAGAAAAAAATTTAGGTGTCATCTTGGATGGCATGTTGAAACCATCCACCCAGTGTGCAGTAGCAGCCAAGAAAGCAAATAGAATGCTAGGAATCATAAGGAAAGGAATGGAGAATAAAACAAAGGATATTATAATGCCTCTGTATCGTTCCATGGTGTCACCGCAGCTTGAATATTGTGTGCAATTCTGGTTGCCGTATCTTAAAAAGGATATAGCTTACTAGAAAAAGTACAGAGAAAAGCCACCAAAAAGATAAAGGGGATGGAAGGATACCCCTATGAAGAGAGGCTAAAAAGGCTAGGGCTCTTCAACCTAGAAAAGAGACGGCTGAGGGGAGATATGATAGAGGTCTATAAATTAATGAATGAAGTGGAATGGGTAAACGTAGATCTATTGTTTATGCCATCAAAATATAGAAAGACTAGGGGACATGAAATGAAGCTACAATGTAGCCCATTTAAGACTAATAAGAGAAAATATTTTTTCACTGAACATGTAATCAAACTCTGGAATTCATTACCAGAGGATGTAGTAAAAGATGTTAGTGTAGCCAGGTTTAAGAATGGTTTGGACAAGTTCCTGGAGGAAAGGTCCATAAACCATTATTAAAGAGGATCCAGGATATCTACTGCTTGCCCCAATACAAGCATTGTGGAATCTGTGTCTTTTGGGGAAATTGCTAAGTACTTGTGACCTAGATTTGCCACTGTTGGAAACAGGAACTGGGTTGATGGACCTTGGTCTGACCCAATATGGCATATCTTATGTTTTTATGTAGCAGGTTAGCTCTAAATATTTTTCTCTTGCATAAGGGGGATGGGCCTGCTCTGCACATATCCTCATCACAACATTGGTCAGTCAGCCATGGGATTTCCTTCTGCTTCAACTCTCCCAGTGGGAGCCTCTGCAGTTGGGCTGTACCCCAGATCTCATATCACAGGAAGGATGCTGCACCCAGCTTCAGATCCTTGGTGCTCACAGCATGGATGTTGAGAGGCTAGTCCAGTCAGAGCTTAAGCAGCCAGACAAAGTAACAGATGCTCTGTTGACCTTTAGGAGGGCTTTGACGAGCAGGCTTATGCTTCAGAAGGATGTGATTGCTTCCTGGTGCACAGCACAGGTGCTGGATTCATTTTATTGTTCCGTTAGCAGACTACTTGAGTGTTTCCTACACTTCTCGGGGTTGGGTTTCAAGTCCATCTCTGTCAAGGTCCACTTCAGCACGATTGGGGCCTACCATCGCGGTTTGGAGGGAAGATCCATATCAACTCATGTGAGGCTTGCTCCTTTCAAAACTTCCCATCAAGCCCCATCGGTAGCTTGGGTCCATGTGGTCCATGTTGGCTCCCTTTGAGCTGCTCGATTTGTGTCTTCCTTTTTCTGGTTGTGGTTACATCAACACACCAGGTCAGTGAGCTCCGAGCTCTAGTGGCGGCTCCACCATACACCAGGTTCCTTCCTAAAAGAGTGGGCTTGTGCACTCATCCTCGATTCCTCTGGATGGTGGTATAGGCTTTTCATCTTAATCAGTCTGTCGTTCTGTCGACTTTCTTTCCAAGGCCTCACACCCATAGAGGGGAAGCAACGTGGAACCTGCTGGACTGCAGCCGAGACTGGGCCTTCTACCTGGAGCGGACATAGGCCCACTAAAAGTCCATCCAGCTGTTTATCTTTTTTGACCTCAGCAAGTTAGGGGCTGCCATTTTCAAATGTAATCTTTGAATTTGATTGGCAGACTGTGTATCTTTTTCGCTTATGCCCTGGTTGACTTGAACCTCAATGGTCATGTCACGGCTGTGGTGCCTGATAAAATAAGCCCAGAACAGGTGTTTCCCACATGATCGTTAATGAAGATGCATTCTGTCTTAAACTGAAACATGTCATTACTAAGTCCTCCTCCCTTTCCTTATTAAGTGCATGCTTTTACCTGTTCATTTCATCATGATGAAAGCATTAAAAGCTCCCAGAAATGGTGTACGTTATTCCGTGATATGTCCTGGTGCTTTGATTTCACATGTTAGCCAAGTTGTAAACCCTGTTCCTTGTAAGTACAGTTCAGACGCTGTCTGCACTGCACAAAATTGTTATAATGTAAACCGAGCTGATGCTAAAGAGCGCGGTAAAGAAAAACCCTAAATAAATAAATAAAATGTGTTACATGTGAAAGCAGGTAGTGTAAGATATAGGTGAAGGGTAAGCAGTTCGGGTCTTTGAGAGCTGCAAACAAACTGATTTATAGGAAAACAAATAAATATGCATTATGGGGACCACCTAAAGCTATGCATCATTAATCCACGTAAGTCACCTGTTTTCAAGGACTTGCGCGCGTAATTTAGGAAACCACAATTCTGTAAGTGTACATGTAAGGTCAATCATACATACTTTCAGTATGGTTTTGCACAGGGGTGGAGCTTAGGTGGCATGCAAATGTACATGTAAGTTATAAAATACTATAGCTTATGCAGTTTTTTGAAAGATCTAGATGCAGCATTTACACCTGCCATAGAGCATGCATGAGCGCTTCACCTAGTTTGCACACATTTTTACATCACTGATGCCCCTGCTTTATAAAGTAAAGTATGTGTATTTTTTACTTTATAAAATAGGCCTCAAACACCTGCATTTTAATGCACATTAACTCCATGGGAGTTTACAGAATTACTCTCTAAAGGGGTCATTTCAAGAAGCCTTTTCCATGTGTAAACCCTGCTTTACATGCAGAAAACAGCAGTTATAAAGCTACATAGATAGTGGGGCATAAGTTGGATGGAGCTGTGGTGCAGTTGCGATCGCGTATTTTATAAAACACGCGTGTGCACGCGTCCAGTTTCTGCACACACTTAAAGGTCTACCGCTGGTGTAAATTTGTGTGTGAACATTGTGCTTTGCTGGAGGTCATTGTAGCAGCACATTTGCACGGATGTTCTCTTGTAAACTACATGCTATTTGAACCATTTATTAAGCACCCTGTCACCTAGGTTCTTCACCATATGGATGCAGCTGTGCCGATATGCTGAAAACCAGCGCTGGTTGTAGCCTTGCTTGCATCCTGGTTTCATAGAAATATAGATTATATATATAAGGATGTGTGATGGTGCCCTGAATGCTGAATATCCTATCATAAGAAAGATGTTTCTTATTTATTTATTTAACATTTTATTCTATACCGCCCCTTCCAGAGATCAGGGGTGGTTTACATTAAACAGTGAACAGAACATTTTGTATACATCTGTATACATTTACAAGGAACATTATGTTTTTAACTATTTACAAGTGTAATTACAAGGAACATATTTTTGAACGTTAACTAGAACAGTGCTTATCAAACTATGTACAGGTTATAATAACATGGAACACAACATAGTTGATTACCAGTGGTTATTTACAATAGTGATATAGCCGACAGTTTGAGTAGATCTTTTGCATGTTGTGTGAAATGTTTTGCATGTTGTGTGAGATATGTAAGGTTTATTGAGTTAGTCGTTTGTTCTGTCTTGGGTACTGTGGATGTGTTTCTGTGATTGTTTTGGAGAGGTTTTTTGTTGATGTGGGATCTCAAAGTGTTTTGTAAAGAGGTAGGTTTTTAGTTCCTTTTTGAATTGATGAAGGTCTTTTATCATGCGTAGTGTTAATGGTATTTCATTCCAGAGGGTGGGGGCAGCAAAGGAGAAAGCTCTATCGCTTGTTGTCGCTTTAGTTTTTCTGAAATTTGTTTTTATGTTGAGGGAATGGATTGCATTCCGTCTGCGCGTTCTAGTTTCTGCTGGGGGGTGTATTAGAGTAGATAGTTGTGAGGGAGAGATTTTATTAATGATTTTGAAAGTAGTTAGGAGGATTTTATATTTTATTTGGCTGTTTATAGGGAGCCAGTGTAGGTCTAACAGAATTGGGGTCACATGGTCTGTTAGTTTAGCTTTTGTGATCATCTTGGCGCATATGTTTTGGGCTCTTTGGAGAAGGTATATGCTCTTTAATGGAAGTCTGTTTAGGAGACTATTACAATAGTCGAAATGGGGGGTGATGAGGGTGTTGACTACTGATCTAAAGTCATCTGTGTTAAGTAGGGGTCTCAGATGTTGTATTGTCTTGAGTTTATAAAATATGGTTTTTACTGTATGTTTTATGTGTGGGATCATGGTGAGTGAGTGGTCTATAATTATTCCAAGGTATTTTACCTCCTTTTTAACAGGTATAGGTGTGTTACTTATTGTGATTGTGGTGGGGTAGTTGCAGTCAGTGTCTGTTTTCCTCGTTATGAACATTGCTTCTGTTTTTTTGAGGTTAATGCTTAAGTGATTGTCTTCAAGCCATGTGGTAGTCTCGTTCATGCATTGGAGAAGGCTATCATATTTGGGGTTGTTAGGGTTTATGGGGATGGCAAGCATGATATCATCTGCGTATATGAAATGGTTGATTTTATGCTTCTTGAATATATTTGTGATGGGCTGGAGGTACAAATTGAAGAGGAGGGCGGAGAGGGCTGATCCTTGGGGGATACCCTGACCTTGTGGGAAAGTTTCTGATGTTTCTGTACCTAATTGTATCCGTATTAATCTATGTGATGTATGATTTGAACCATTCAAGGACTGTACCTCCTATTTTTAGATTTTCTAGTCTGTTAATGAGTGTATTATGGTTGATGCTGTCAAATGCGGCAGAAAGATCTATGAAGAGGAGAAGGAAACCTTTGTTATTGTCATTAGTACCTCTGATGAGTAGGTCTGTCAGTGCGATTAGGAGAGTTTCAACTCCATGGAAGGGGCGGAAGCCAAATTGATGTGCATCGAGGAGTTTGTTCATCAATGTAATCTTGTAATTGGAGTTGTATGGTTTTTTCTATTATTTTGGCGATTAGCGGTATGCTTGCTATTGGCCTGTAAGAGTTGGGGTCTTTTGGATCGAGTTTATTGTTTTTTATTATGGGACGGATCGAGGAGAGCTTTAGGGCATTGGGCATAGTTCCTTGAGAGAGTGATTGGTTTACTATGTATTGGATGTTTTCTGCAAAAAAAAACCAGAAAAAAATTGAAAACCTATCTATTCACTAAACACTATAATACCATAGAAAACCCTCCACTCAACTTAGATAAAGGATAAACATGAACCTGCTCAAAATCAAGATTATACTCCCTACTATAATCAATATGTACAAACTTAAATGAATAATCATTCCATTCCTATGCATTGATACCCCACTTGTATATAGTTACAACTGTTTTAGAGACAGTACTTCTTTTTAAATTGTAACACAATCTGTGTTAGTTGATTTACTGAATCATTCTGCTTAATCTTTAAACCCTTTGTTGTACAAGTTAAGATGTTCTATGTAAAAAGTTATAATTGTTCTATGTAAAACAAGCTCTGCATTGTTAATTGTTGTTAATTGTACACCGCAACTGATCGCCGGAAGATGCGGTATATAAATAAGTGTTAAATAAATAAATAAAATAAAGAAAGTCCTTAGTATTCTTGATCCATGACACCGGGCATGGGTCAATCGGAGAGGTTGTGGTGTTGATCATTGTTATGATATTAAGGATGTGTTTTCGTTCAACCTTGTGAAAGGTTGTCCATTCATAATTAATGTCATGTTTAGATATTGTGGTGGTTGGGGAGTAAGATTTTGCCTTTAGTTTCTCAGCAAAATGTGATGCTAATGTTTGTATGCTTATTGTGTCTTGATTTGGTTCTGGGTTTTGTGTTTTTGTTAGTGTTTTTACAATAGAGAAGAGTTCTCTAGGCCGGTTGATAGCAAGATTTATTAATTTGGAGTAGTATTCTCTTTTTGAGTTGTTGATTGCATCCTTATATCTATTTAAGTATGTTTATATATTTAGTTTTGTTATCGTGTGATTTTGTTTTTCTCCAGATTTTTTCTTGTTTACGTAGTTGCTCTTTTAGCAGGGCGATGTCTTTAGTAAACTATTTTTGTGATTCCTTCTTTTTCTTTTGCATCGTTTGAGTAGGGGTTGCTGCATCGTGGATTGTTTGGTTCCAGTTCTCTATAGTTTGGTCTATATCAGTAAGGTTTGTAGTGCGTTTGGGTAGTACCTTATCAAGGAATGTGTCATTGTTTCTACCTGCACATTTGTTGTAATGAGTTAAAACCAACACAGTGGTTGGCTACTGCTGACATTTTATTTCTTTATTTTTAAAAACATATGTACTGCACCCCCGAGTAAAGCTCATCTGTCACGCTTTACAGCACAACTCATTTTACAATGTGAATCAGTTCCACACTGAGAAAAAGGCCATCCCATAGCAATCGGATATCCATCTAGTCATGAAGAAAATTCTCCTATCTTAACTCATATAGAGCTTTTTCTAGAGTCCTCTCTGCAATATTGTTTTCACAAAACTCCATTAAAGGGATCACCAGCAAACACTGCTGTCTAGAGCATAATACTGATGAGATGTGTACCATTAGTCTCCAATAAATAAATGCCTGCTTTGTTCCCTATTTATCACTTTTTATTTCGATCGTGCTAATATAGTACTCCAGTTCTTCACACATGGAAAAATATACAGCACACAATGAAGAAATGTTCAGCATTTGAGAAACCCACTTCTTTCTCTTGTATAGCCCCATACAACTCATGTCTGCTTTTGGTTAATTAGAAAGTGAGATTTTGTTTCTGATCTGCCGTATTTAAGCAGTGAGGACAGGCAGCTGAAGCCCTCTCTACCTGCACGCAGCTGTGTGATTTAATACCTTTAAGTGCTGGGCTGTGCTAGAGGTCTGATGTAAGAAGGACCTGCTTAGTGAGCTCAGTGGAAGCTGTGTTCTGGATTCCCCTTTCTCATGTGCTTTTCTTACTTTTTTGCTGTGAGCTGATGTCTGGTTCAGCACTGCTGAGTGTTAGTTTACCCTCTGGTAGAACCAATCCTACCTGTTGTTTGCGGGGCTCTTAAGGGTCCAGTGCCTTTTGTTCTTATATAGCGTTGATGTCTGAGGTTTACTGCGGTGATAACCCATCATGTCCTCTGGGCAATAATCTCTCTGGTGTTGCATCTCCCTGTCGATTTATTGGCTTTGTTTTCAACTGAGGTAGCTAATGGAAGTGGCTGTTTTATATCCGAGCACATGCATGAATAATATGTGCATACATTTCCCCGTTTCAGTCCTGAGTGTGCACATTCTTTCATTCTGAAAATAACCCCCGAGACCTTATGCATTCAAATTTACACATGCTGCTTGGTGCACATATTTTCTGGTTTAATTTACAGACATATATGCGTAGTTTCAAAAGTACATGCATGAATGCAAATCCCTCCCCTCCGTGTGAGTAGTGACACCCATGTCCAGGCTGTGGGCATTACGTTGCATAAATATCAAATGCCCGGAGTCACGTGACACATGAGCGAGTGAAGACGTTCTTTCACTTGCTCCGGGGCCGCCTCGGCGATATTGAAATAAAATCAGCAATTTAAGAGCCCGGTGGCTGGTGCCGGTGGTGGGAGTACCTACCTAATATAGTGCCTCACCTTCCTGGTGCGCTGTGAATCGGATGCCGCCACCAGTTCGACGGGAAAAGGAGAAGGAGAAGGCCCCAAGGTTGCGAGCCTCAGCCTCGGCGGCGATGCAACCCTCGTCGCCGGGAACGGAGAGCGGGGACTCAGCATCAGAAGAGCTAGCGAGGGAGGTGGCCCGGCACTTGGACCCCAAGCTAGATCGGATCCTCTCCAAGCTGGAAGTGATGGGGGAAACGCTGGCAGCACAAGGGCAAAGAATCGACGAGCTCGAGCACCGCGTGTCTGCCATGGAGGATGATGAAGGGCGGCAGGAGAGAGGGCAGGCAGCTACACGTGCGCAAATTGCGGCCTTGCAAAGTAAGCTGGACGACTTAGAAAATCGTTCCCGGCGGAACAATCTCCGTCTGGTGGGCATTCCGGAGACCACGAACGACCAACAGTTACTCCCTCTCATTGAGAAATGGCTCCCGGAGGAACTGGGCCTACCCACGCTGGTCAGCGACCTTAAGGTGGAGCGGGCACACCGGATTGGTCCTCGGCAGGAAAATCAAGCAAGGCCCCGAGTGGTGATCGCCCGTATCCTAAACTTTGCCCATAAGGAGAGATTGCTGCGGGCCTACCGGCAACACGAGGGACTTATGTTGCAGAACACAAAAATCCTCCTGTTCCAGGACTACTCCACTGCCGTTTCGACGAAACGTAAGGAGTTTTCTTCTGTCTGCACGGCCCTCTTTCAGAAGAAGATCCGCTTTACCCTGGCCTTCCCAGCAACACTGCGTGTCCACCACTTGGGGTAAAGCCTGGTCTTTGAATCTGCGGGAGAAGCCAAAGCATACACTGACCGGCTGAGCGTGGATCTGCCCACGCGACCGGAGGAGAGGACCGGGATTGAGGTGCCCTGAATGGTGCATGGCTCGCTAGGATAGCCCCGGTTGCTGTGCAGCTGCGGTGAGGCCTGCGGAGTGGGGGCAGCCTCCTTATGCTGCTGCGGTTGTAACACATGGGGGCTTCGGTGGCCTACATATGGGCTCTGTTGAGACTTGTGGCAAAGTGGGACTGTGTGCATTATGCCCTCTGTTGATGAGTCTTTTTTCCTTTATCTCTGTTACAGTGTTTTCTGCTGAGGGGTTTGATGAGTTCTCTTGGGTAGGGACTGTACTGCTGTCCTGCTTGTGGGGCAACGTTTAATGACTATTGAGTTGGATGGTCTGGGTTGGCTCTGCCCCTTCTTCTTTCTTCTTTCTTTTATTCTTTTGCTATTCGGGGTGGGGGGCCTGGGCGACCTGGCGGACGACAGTGCGGAGCGCACCGTGTCCCCTGCGGGGATGTGGCCTAGGTAGTTGGGAGAGTGCGGGCAGGGGATTAGTCGGTGTTACTGGTGGCACTGACGCTGGGTAGCAGCTCGAGGTGGCCCCGTGGTGCACATCAGTGACTTCTGCTCAGCTTTTAGGCTGAGGTGGGATGTGTGATTTTAATGGGGTTGGGATGCAGAGGGATGTGGGGTGTGGGGAGGAAGGGGGCGGAGGGGGGGAGGGAATCGCAGGGGGGAGAGGGGGAGGGGATGGGATGGGGGAGGGGGGAACAGATATAAGGGGGGTGCCTAGGGCCTTTTGGACCTTAAAGTTGGCTAGCGAGTGGGGTCGAGTCTCTCCCCGGGGCCGAGACTGGGCGGCTCTGGGAGTAAATTGGGGTTCCCCTGTAGTGAAAGGCCAGAATCCCGGAATAACTTAAACAATATGTAAAATTAATCTCCTGGAATGTGGGCGGTATCAACTCTCCTGTTAAGCGTACCAAAATTTTGCAGGCACTAAAACGGAAAGGAGCGCACGTAGCTTTACTGCAGGAGACCCATATGAGTGAGCAAGAGCATAAAAAGCTGGTGAGGGACTGGGTGGCAGGCGTGTATGGGGCTTCCTCCGGGGGAAAAAAGGCGGGAGTGGTGGTATTGGTGAAAAAGGGTATCCCCTTTGAGGTGATGCAGATTGAAGCGGACCCACAGGGGCGTTATGTCTTCCTCCGAGCCAAATTGTATAACGAGGAGCTATGGCTAGGTAATGTATATGCCCCTAATGTTTATGATCATGCCTTCTTTAAGATATTGTTGAGTTTTGTGCACAGGGTGGGGGATGGCAAATTATTGTTGGCCGGAGATTTTAACTGCCCTAGCGATCCCCTCCTAGATAAATCGGGGGCGAGCACAGGGCGGGCTTGGACTAAAAAAGGAGTGGGGTATTTGTGCAGACTGGGGAGTCTCTTAGATGTGTGGCGTACTTTGCATCCGGGGGAGCGTGCGTACACCCATCAGTCGAGGGCTCACCTTACGTGGTCCCGGATAGATTATATCCTGGTGAGTGAGCGAGTGATCTCCAGGGTGGAGCGGGCCGACATAGAGCCTGTGGCGGTATCCGACCACGGTATGGTTTGGATGACCTGGGAGTGCCAGGGGGTGGGTAGGGGGGGATGGCGTTTCCCGGCTTACCTATGGGAGGACAAAGACTTCCGCTGTTTTTTGGAAAAGCAGTGGGATGAATATGTTCTTTTCAATGATACTCCCGAATGTCCCCCTCTTATTTTGGGAAACTAGTAAAGCGGTTATGAGAGGGGTAATTATTGCCTACACAGCTCAAAGGCGGCGCCATTTGGATCATAGCATTGTGGTGTTGGAACGTAATCTTCAGGCTTTGCAGTCCCAGTTAACTACTTTATGTGGACGGAGGGCCAGGGATAGTCAGCAGGAGTTTGTTAAAGCTCAGCTGGCCCTCAACGAGCTCCTTCAGAGAAGAGCTAAGATGTCCTTGCAGTATTATCAGCATAAGCTGTACAGGTATGGCAATCGGTCTGGCAAGCTCTTAGCACGGTTGGTTCGGGATCCGGGCGGAGCGCGCTTTGTTCCGGTTCTTAAGGATGGGGAGGGACAGTTGCAGCACCAGCCACAGCGCATTGCCGAAGTCTTTCGAAGGTTCTATGCCCGCTTGTATACGGAGGAAGACCGTGATGCTACCCAAAGCAGAGTGTTTTTGGATAAAGTGGTGCTGCCGCAACTCTCGGAGGGGGAATTGCGGGACCTTAATGCTCCACTGACAGGGGCGGAAATCCAAGCTGTTATTAAGCGAGGGAAACCGCATAAGGCCCCAGGCCCTGATGGCTTTGGCGGAGAGTACTATAAAATGCTGTCTCCTCGGCTTGTTCCTAGTATGCTTGCTATGTATAACGAGGCGTTGCAGCGGGGGTGCTTTCCTCGGGATATGAGGTGTGCGAACATTACTGTTATACCGAAGCCGGGTAAAGATCCGTTGGACCCTGCGTCGTTTCGGCCTATTTCGCTAATTAACACTGACGTTAAGATATTGGCCTCGATACTAGCCAAACATCTGAACCCCCTCTTGCCATCTTTGATAGGGGATAGACAGGTGGGTTTTGTCGTGGGGAGAGACGCCACTAAGAATATTGCTAAGCTCCTCTTAGGAATGGAGTATTGCCTTGGACGAGATTCACCACTATTGCTCGTTAGTCTGGATGTGGAAAAGGCGTTCGATAGGGTTGCATGGGCGTATTTGTGGGATGCCTTGCATAGGTTCGGGATCCGCGGGGAGTTTTCTCAGTGGATTCAGGTTCTCTACCAGCTACCAGCGGCAAGGGTTGGTGTGAATGGGGTCTATTCGGAGCCCTTTATTTTAGAAAGGGGTACGCGACAGGGCTGCCCACTATCGCCGCTTTTATTTGTACTCGCGTTGGAACCCCTACTGCGGGCTATCCAACAGGAGCCCAGTGTGGTGGGGATCAGGATGGGGAAGGAGGAAATGAAAATAAGTGCGTTTGCTGATGACATGCTTCTTAGATTGGAGGACCCGCAGGGCTCACTGCAGGGGGCTTTGCTCCTTATTCACGAATATGGAAGTTTTTCTGGGTTGAAAATCAATATGGCCAAATCTATGGCGTTAGATGTGGGGGGGAAGGTCCGACCTGCCTGGCGGGGATCCTTTCCTTTGGCGTGGGCGGCGGACTCTATCAAGTATTTGGGTATACAGTTGCCGGCGTGCCCTGCTAGGTTGTATTCAATGAATGTGGGGGGTATGCTCCGTAAGACGCAGCTCACGTTTCAGCATTGGCGTGTTTTCCCGTTATCTTTACGCGGCCGCATAGCCTTGTTCTCCATGGTGGAATTTCCTCGCTGGCTCTATATGCTACGTTTGTTGCCGATTTGGGTCCTCGCGAAGGATTGGAGACTGTTCGATCGATATTTGACTGGCTTTCTTTGGGGGGGTCGCCGTCCTCGAATACCCCTCCGGGCTCTGCGGAGGAGAACGGAGGAAGGGGGGTTGGAACTCCCCTCGCTGAGAAATTATAATCTTCAATACTTGATGCGGCACATTTGGGGTTTATTAGAGGTTGAGGGTGGTTGTGCTCCCGTCCAACAGTTGATGGAACTTTCCTCTCCTTGCCATATTTTATATTTACTTCATAACGTGCGTTCCCACGGTTTGGGGCTCGGTAGGGACACTACTTATTTGAGAATGTTGAGGTTGGCCTGGCGGGAGGTATGTCGGAGAGTGGGCTGGGATTCAACGTGTTCTCTTCTACTACCTCTGGTGGGAAACCCGGATTTCCTGCCGGGCTACACGGCTCCGTTGCTCTTCCATGTGTGGCAGCAGAAAGGGTTAGTGTGTTTGGGGGATGTGGGTAGAACAGAGGGGGGAGCCTTGGTGAGTTTCCGGGATCTGAGCCAGGCTTATCGGTTGGATCAAAGGGATTTCTATGGTTATCTCCAGATGCGACACTATGTCGATCACTTGCGGAGAAGCGGTTCTACCCTGTTGAGCACGAAAGATCCGCGTAAGCTGCTGGGGGGTTGGGTGGAGAAAGCTCTCTTAGATTGGGAGGAGCGGAGGCAACTTCTCTGCCCGCAGGTTGATGATACCTACCTCCAGACTCTTGTCCAGCGCTGGACTGCTGATGGCTTGCTCGGTTTGACAGTGGAGGTCTTGCGGTCTGCTTTTGAGCGGATCCCTAGGGGTGCAGTGTGGCTGTACTTACAGGAGATGCAGTATAAATTTCTGTGGAGGGCCTATGCCAGTGATAAGTGGGCCCATAAGGTGGGTTTACGGGATACCTCCCTTTGTGGCTGGTGCCAGAGGGCTGAGGGGACGCTGCTCCATAAGTTCTGGGTCTGCCCTAGAGTTCAATGTCTGTGGCAGCAAGTGATTGCCCAACTGGGAGAATGGCTGGCTTTGGGGGATTTTGACCAGTGGCAAGTGTGTCTCTTTCATTGTTGGATGGGGGAGGGTTTTGTGCCTCCAGCTCACCACCGAGCTTTGCTTGACCGGGGCTTTCTACTGGTCAAGAGGGTTTTGCTGGGTGGCTGGCTCGAGAACACATCCCCACATTTGGAGGCATGGCGAAAATCCCTGATAAACTTGATGTATATGGAAAAGCTCACGGCTAAGCAGGTAGGGGGGAGTCAGTGGGAGTGGTTCCTTAAGATTTGGCTACCGCTCATTAACACCCTATCTACCCAGGAGCGCAGCGCAGTGTTAAACACTTAGCTTGTGCCTTGCTGTCACTGGGTGGCTATCTGTACTGTTATGTTGGTTGCATGGGAGAGGGGGGGGCTCTCTCCCCTGGGATCGTATGTTACTATCGTATATTTCTATCCTACCCTGCGGCACTTTTGGGTCCGGGCACCTGGGGGGATGGAGGAGGGGGGGGGTGGGATGGGGGGGGTACAGAGGGCTGGCACATGTGTGACACAGTTGGTCCTTAATAAGTACATTGCTGGTCTCCTGTTTATTGTTCTTTTCAGTTCACAGTTCCTCTGTTGATACTTTCTGTTCTTTCCTATAGTTACTTTCCATTTGCTCTTCTCTATTGTTTACACGCAGATATACATTTGGGAACCATGTTTGCCTGTTGGAGGATGGGGGACGGGGTGTGCATATTTGTAAGCTTCTGGGGCACCTCTGGGATGCTCCAATTGATCTTGCTGTTTCTATATTGTACCCAATTGCTGTTGTATCTTTATGGCTGATGTAATGTTTCTGGGTTATGTTTCTGTTTATACTGATAATAATGATAATAAAAATGATTTTGAAGTAAATATCAAATGCCCAGCTTTATAAGTAACCTATTTCCACACAGAAATAGCTTTTAAAATTGTTCTCAATCTTTTTTAAACCTGTAAACACTTTGCACTGCACAAAAGAGGTTGCTGAATTACTAGTTTAACCAAGAAAGCAATACTGTAAGAGCAGGGGTGCTGTGAGGGGTGGCTTCTATGTTGCAACGTGAGAAGGGAATATCGGGCATCAGCACGAATAAGGAAGTGCGTTCTTGGTGGGGTCCCATACTTCTCCAGCACGCTGCACTGAAATCTCATGTGGCTTTGAGCCTGCATACGAATATGCAAAGCAGGATGTGAAGTGTTTGACTTTACTTTCCACAGGTATATTATTTCTGATAATACTGCAAAAAGCTAACTAAATTAGGGGGAAATGTGCATATTTAACTTCAAAATAATCATATGAACTATACATCAAAGGAAAAAAGGTGTCTTTATAAGTAATATTTGTTCTGAAAGAATGGAGATAAAGGTTCACTAATGCGGGAGCCAATCAACTTTATCATTTTCAAAACAAACGTGGTACTGTCCAAATGATCATAAATGTATTACATCCCAAATGGGTATTGTATAAAAAGAATGTTGTTGCTGTTAAATGCTGTTGAGTCTGTGCTGACTCATGGTGACCCTCTGGATAAGAACATAAATATGCCATACTGGGTCAGACCAAGTTCCATCAAGCCCAGTATCCTGTTTCCAACAGTGGCCAGTCTAGGTCATAAGTACCTAGCAGTCTCCCCAAAAGACACCAGTTCCTCAATGCTTATATCGAGTCAAGCAGTGATATCCTGGGTCCCTTTTAATAATGGTTTATGGACCTTTCCTCCAGGAACTTGTCCAAACCTTTTTTAAACCCAGCTACACTAACAACTTTTACTACATCCTCCGGTAACAAATTCCAGAGTTTGATTACACGTTGAGTGAAAAAATATTTTCTCTTATTTGTCTTAAATAGGTTACCCTGTAACTTCATTGCATGTCCCCTAGTTTTCTATATTTTGATGACATAAACAATCGATCTACGTTTACCCGTTTCATTCCATTCATTAATTTATAGACCTCTATCATATCTCCCCTCAGCCATCTGTTTTCCAGGTTGAAGAGCCCTAACCTTTTTAGCCTCTCATCATAGGAGTATTCTTCCATCCCCTTTACCATTTTGGTGGCTCTTCTCTGTACCTTTTCTAATAACTCTATATAGTTGTCCTAAACAGTGTTCTGTCTTCAGTCAGGTGACTAATTGTTGATATAGTATCATCCATAGTTGCTGTTATTGTATTGATCCATCGTATTGCTGGCCTTCCTCTTTTGCGTTGACCTTCAACCTTGCCAAGCATGATGACTTTCATTAATGATTTCTCTCTTTGAATGATGTTTCCCAAGTATGGAAGTCGATGTCTTGTCATCTGAGCTTCTAAAGAAAACTTAGGTTTGATCTCCTCTAGTACCAAGTGGTTTGTTCTTTGGGCAGTCCATGGTATACACAGTATTCTTCACCATAATTCAAAGGCATTGATTTTCTTCTTGTCAATCTTTGTACTGTCCAACTTTCGCATCCATATGACGTTATCAAAAATACCATGGTTTAGACAAGTCGAATCTTTGTGTGGAGAGAGACATCTCTGTTCTTGAAAATCTTGTCTAGGTCCTTCATAGCTACTCTGTTAAGAGCAATGCATTGTTGGATTTTCTTGACTGCTTATCATTTCTTTATTGATTATTGATCCATGAAGGTTAAAGTTGTCCACTATTTCTATTTCTTCTCTATCAACAATGAATGTACTGATTTTTGCCAGTTGTTAGCTTTCTGGGGGTTGGAACGGAACATGAAAATCTTTAACAGAGGAATAGTCGAGCTAGTTCAGACCAGTGACTCATCTAGCCCAGCACTGTCTCTTCTACAGTGGTTCCAGAGTTGTTGATACAAATATAATACAATAGAACCATTTCACTTCCCTCCCAATCAGACTGTGGCTTTGAAATCCTTCAGTTCTGTGGGTGATCTACTTGTGTAAGACAATAGGTACAGGAAGAGCTGACTTACGGCATGAAAGATGCCATCTGATGCTTTATTGAGTGAGAAGACCTCCAAAAATGAAGTGACTTTAACTCTTTCCTTTAACATCTGTTTTGTGCACAGGAAAGAAAAATGGAGAGATGGACAGAAACTTTGATACTCTTGATTTGCCCAAGAGATCCGAGTCAGCAAAAGGTAAGTCAGTTTTACATGTGTTTCTCCAGTTGGACAATGTGGGGGTAATTTTGTAACTGTGCATGCATAAACCTGGTCGCACAATACTTTTCCTTGAGTTAGTATCTGCAGATTTCCAGAAGCCCATGGAATTTAAGCTCTTACATGTACATTTTTCTCTTCAGCACACATACATTGCCTGGCTCTCCATCCGTTTCTGTATACAGTTCAGATTTCTCCTACTGACCTACAAGTGCATTGATTCTGCAGCTCCTCTCTTATCTCTCCCTATACCCCTTCTTGGCCACTCATCAGGCAAATCACTTTTATCTGTACCCTTCTCTTCTACTGCCAAATCCAGACTCTGCTCATTCTGTCTTGCTGCACCATATGTGTGGAATAGACTACCCGAGTCAGTACATCAGGCTCCATCTCTGATCCTATTCAAGTCCAGGCTAAAAACCTACCTCTTCGAAGCAGCTTTTCAATCCCAACTCACTTATTCCCCATATAACACCCATATACCTTTTAATCATGTCCCCTGTTTGTTCTGTTTGCCTTGAGTAGATTGTAAGCTCCGATGAACAGGGACTTTCTCTTTTTGGATTTCTACAGTGCTGCATATGCCTAGTAGCGGTATACAAATGATTAGAGGTAGTAGGAGTTATTTTATGTGTATGCATGCGTACTTTCTAAAGTCTGTACATAATCAACGGCCCCTCTCCAACCCTGCTCTAGGGAACACGTCCACTCAGTCCGAGTACATATATGCACATAACTTTCCGTGCATATCAGCAGAGTATTCTAGAAAAACTTATCTTTGTTAACATTGGCTAACATTGTTTTAGCTATAGAAATGCCTTTTAAAGTTACCTTCTGAATTAATAGTGTGTGAATTTTGTACCTCTCCAAGCTATGAAACCTAAAATTAACTTTTAAAAAGCCTCTTACATTCTTTATATCCTTCCTGTCTCCTCCCAGATGAAGAGTAAAAGCTGCAGCACTCTGCCAAGCTCTTATGTATGCCAATGATTTCTATAAGATTTATTGTGAAGTGAAAGGCTTATCCTGTGGTTACTTTTACAAGGCAATAATCTTATTCCCCAGTGACTAAACTCAGTGGCCAGAGGCCAAGTGCACTTGGCTTGATCCTGATGAGGGAACTCGGATCTTTGCTGAAAAAAGTCAGACTGCTACTGATCAATATTAAATTGTTGTTTTGTCCATAAAGTACCAACTTTGTTTTGAAAGCTTGGAGAGAGATGTTAGTGCTGTCAAGAATATTCCCATCCTGCAGGCACGATGTTAATGGCCAGCTAAAATTTAAAATAATCTGATGTAATTTGTAGTGGAGCTGGCAATAAAACACACCTGGTTATTTGCTTCAAATTATATTTAAAATGTTGAAAAAACAATTTACTTCTGTTACATACAGTAAAAAGACTTTGAAAGAACACTGACGTACCATATGTATGATTTGGCTTTTGTTCAATAGACTTCAATATAGCTGGTTTACTTAGATATGGATCTTTTGAACTCATTTTTTCTACATTTTTCTTCATTTAAAGGGGTTTTTTTTGCAAGCTGTTAGTTTATGAAATAATATAACTATAGCAATACTTCAATCATATTTCAGCACTTTGAAACTGTTCTGAGTGATAAGCAGAAAATCAATGAAGATTGCATTGCTGTGGTATCTTTTATTACTTAGCATCAAGCTATACACAAGATTCTCGTCTGAAATAGGGAACCAGGCGGTCTCCAGAGCATGTGTATCTCATCTTTTTGGATAATTCTCGTGTTAGCCTGAAAACCTATAAACAATGTTTTGAGCGGCCTGGGGAACTGATAACACCACTGCTCCCATCAGGTGCATTCTAGCTGTTTCAAGGTTTCAGCTGTGCAATTCCTGCAGATTACAGGGACCCATGTGATTCAAATAATGAAAAATAAAGGGGCCACGTCGTTGCCCTTTTTCTATATTTTGCCTCCAACCGGTATTAGAATACGGAAGTAGAATGCAGACGGAAAAGGAGCAAGACCAGACCTGGCATTGTGGTGTAGGAACAGGAAGATGGAAATTTTTTATGTATTTATTTATTTACATTCTCTTATATACCGTGCTATTCTGCATCAGTGCAGTTTACATTGAACAAACTGAAATTACATTGAACAGGGCATTATAACTTGGAGATAACTATTTTACAGGGAACATGGGCTATGGAGGGTTAAGTGGCTTGCCCAAGACCACAAGGAGCACCTGTGGGACTAGAAACCCCAGTCCTTCCGGCCCAAAGGTTGCTGTCCTCTAGTGGGATTTGAACCCCCGACCTTCCGGCCTGAAGTACCTTGCCCCAACCACTAGGCCATTCCTCCACTGAAATGATAGATGCTGCTCTTCTTAGGACATCTAGTGATGGATTCCGTTCTTTATGGAGAGATGACTTAAAGGCTGTGATGTTTTCTTATCGTAGTTTGGTTGAAAGGCTCATCCATGCTTTCATTTTGTCCATGAACAGAGGGCACAGGGGACCTCTCTAGTCCGTCTGCTTATTAATTGGTCCTCTGAATTATATATTCTCAGTGGTGGTGGTTGTGGTGAGTTGAGTAGGTCCTGTTAGGGTTTACAATTTAGACTGTTTTTAGTATTGCTAGTTTGATGTCTGCATCATAAAGTGATTCTTCATTCTGTTGCTTTTTTCCCCAGATTCCTAAGTGTAAGTTCCTTCATGTAAGGGGAGAGAGAAAACGTTGAAGCATACTAATGACTTTGTCTTTACCAGTTGGTGTAAGATTTGAACTGATGACTTTAACATTTTTCTTGTGCAATTATGCTGAGATGATCAGTTTGTATTCCTAAAATTGAAACTTGTAATGTAAATTGTACTAGCAGGTAAATAATGCAGACAGGTTTGTGGGTTAGATGAGATGTCTGCAAATCAAACCTATGTTTGTTTCTTTTAGGAGTATGTTTACAAAGCAGCGGTAGCGGCCTCTGTGCGATATAAGAGCTGCGGCTCCAATATCTCACGGAGGCCGCTACCGCTGCTTTGTAAACATACCCCTTAAACTTTCTATACCGCCCTTCACAAGGCATCAAGGTGGTTTGCATTCATTGTTCAAAACAAAATAACTTAAATTTCTAACTTATTTACTTTTATTGCATTTTATTTTGAACAAGTTAATGTAAGTAAAAAAAAAATTGGTGAAAAAGAAATACTACTAATACAGAGGCTGGAAACTCACTGCACAGAAGAAAGATCTGGCAAACTACTTCCAATAGCACCTTGCCGAGAAAACCCAGGGGCTGGGCTGCCAGGAGTCAGCATTGACTCAAGAGCACACATTGTAGCTTTGGGATCAAGGACCAGCTGGAATTCTTGGTAGCTGCTTAATAAAAGTATCACTAGATTGTTTTTGTTCTCAATGTCAGTTCACTCCTCCTTGATTATTATCTTTCCTGTTTTTATTGTAGCTCCATTTCCTTTATTTATTTATTTAGCTGTATTTATATACCACCTTTCACCAGGTCAAGGTAGTTTACATAGAAGATATGAGTCAATACAATAAACAGCATCATAATAACTATTTACAACCATGCAACAGTAACAGGGATCATAACAATATACAATTAGGAGGTATAACAATGCGAAATGAGTCAGTCCAGTTTTGCTCCCATGGGGGGGGGGGGTGGATTAGGTGATAGGGTTGAAGTGTTCTGAGAGTAAGTGGGTTTTCAGATGTTTCTTGAAGGTCTTGAGGTCTGTTGTATTTCTGAGCTGGTCTGGTAGATTGTTCCATGTGGATGGAGCGTACAGTTGAAAAGCTCTTTTGCATGCTTGCTGGTTGGATTTCGTTTTGATATGGGGAATTCTGAGGTTGTTCATCGTGGATGTGCATCTGGATGTGGGGTTGAGAGGTCTGGAGCAGCTTGCGGAGGTGTGGGGGGGGGGGTCAGTATGTAGTGCTTTGTGTGTTAGGATGATATCTTTGAATTTTATGCGGCTCTGTAGTGGGAGCCAGTGGAGCTGCTTGAGTATAGGTGTAATGTGGTTGTGCCTCGCTGCAACTTGTAGGGCCCTGGCTGTTGAATGTAGTGCTGTTTGGAGGGGCATGAAGTAGACCATGGTATATAGCATTGCAATAGTCCAGGTGAGGTATTTCAGAAGCTTGCAGGACAGTGTGGAAGTCATAAGGTTCCAGAAGTGAGCGTAGGGGCTGGAGTGTCTTTGTTTTGTAGAAGATTGTCTTGGCGATCTTGCTGATATGGGATTTGAATGTGAGGTGTTGATCGAGGGTTGTTTCAAGATATTTGACTTCATTCTGGGTATTAATTGTTATGATGTTCAATGTTTGGAAGAGGGTGGTACGGAAGTGGTATCGTTCGTTGTATAGAGTGCTTCTGTTTTATTGTGATTGTTTCACAGAAGTAACCAACTGATTAAAAGACAACAACCTCCAGATCAATCTTGATGAGCAGATTGGGTTGGTTTATGTCGATTGGTCCGTACATCATAATATCGTTGGCGTAGATGTGGACGTTGAGGCCATGTGATCTAATGATTGAGCCGAGTGGTTGGAGGTAGAGGTTGAAGAGGATGGCAGAGAGGGAAGATCCTTGGGGGACTCCTTTTGTCTGTTTGAATGAGGTGGAGGTGTTTCGTCCAATCTTTATTTGCTGATTTACTACTTGTTTTCAGATTTGTAAACCATTCGATAATGCGTGGCATAGAGTGGTAAGTTTTAAATAAACACAATTAGCTTAACAAGAAAAATCAAAGTAGTATATTTCATTAAATTCTTTAGGGTGCTTGGATAAAATAGTGTGGTTCCTGTGATACTTTACTTGAATGCATGAGTGTAACAATTAACAAACAAGAAATGGGATGCATTATTAGTTTAATAAAAAGATAAGTCTCTGCTAGCTTTTGGGATTTAGCAAACTCGTCCTCTGTTTTAAGCAAAATGAGAGAAAGATGTCATTGCAAGAAAATAAGAGCCTTTCAGAATGACCTGCTTAATGCGCAGGCTCAATGGTTGTCTCCCCATCTGTCCATTTTGTCTGCATGGATTCATTTGGGCATTTTGGCTGTGATTTGTTTATGCCAAAGTGCCATGCTGTTCCCTTCTGAAATGTTGACATCTATATGGTCACCCCAACAATGCAATGCAATGGGGAATACTGATCAGTCTATAGGTAGCAAGTTATACCATGATAGTCTCTTTAAAAAGTCCATTTTTCAGCAGATTGACCAACTTAACAGTACTCTTAGCTACATGTTTGAAGACCTTGTTGTACTGTATGTTACCCAACTTAACAATACCAACCTTGAATAACTGGGGACTGTATCACTGGGAATGATGTATTGTGATTTCCATTAATAGTCAACAGAAACATGTCTGATACCCCAAAGGAATTGTTGAAAAGCACCTTAGTGTTTTCTGGCCTTGTATTTCACAGTGTACGTTGGGTATACAACTTTTACATTGATCAAGAAGCAACAGTTTGAATGGAATAAATTAAAACAAAATTAGCAAAGGTTACAGCGAGGCTGTGTACTTTCCTCATACCTCTTCAAACTATATGCAGAACAAATTATCAGAGAAGCAGGGCCGTGTGAAGACAATCAAGGCATGAAGATTGTTGGAAGACTTAAATCAATCTTCACTATTCTGACAATATTATGTTACTGACTAAAAATAAAGACGATCTAAAATATCTGCTTATCAGGAAACATAGTCCTACAATGTGACTGCACCTTAACTTGAAGAAGACAAAGATCTTGACAACTAGCAAAATCAATAACTTCACCCTTGATGAGAAGAAATGGAAATAGTAGACAACTTTTCACCTGCCTGGATCAATGATCTATAATGAAACAAGCAGCCAAGAAATCTGATGATGCATTGCTCTTGGCAGAATGGCTTTGAAGGACCTGGTCAAGATTTTCAAGTGCAGAAATGTATCTCTGCACACAAAGATTCAACTTGTCAAAGCCATGCTATTTCAATAATGTCATATGGACATGAAAGTTGGACAGTGTCTTCACTGTCCAACGTTCGCATCCATATGACATTAAAAGAAAGTAAGAAAGCAGCTCGATGCCTCTGAATTATGAAGATGTCAAAGAATACTGTGGACCTCCTGAAGAACAAATCAGTTGGTACTAGAGGAGGTCAAACCTATAGTTTCCTTAGGAGTTCAAATGACAGGATTTCAACTTTCATACTTTGGACACATTATGTGAAGAGAAAGATCATTAGAAAAAGACCCTTTATAGCAAGAGGATAAAATCAAAGCAAACTTAAATATCTTTTATACCTCAATAAACAGAGTGGAGCTGATCTTCACGGAACAGCAGTTACAACCACTCTAGCCACCTTCCCGGGCAGACTAGATGGACCATACTGGTCTTTATGTGCCGTCATATACTATGTTACTATGTATGTTACATCATGCTTGGCAAAGATGAAAGTCAACACAAAAGAGGAAAACTGGCAATGCAATGGATCAATATAATAACAGCAGCCATGGATGCCACTCTAAAGAATTAACCTCCTGACTGAATACAGTTTAGTCATACAAGAAAGATTGGGGTCCTATTCACAGAGTAATTGTAGCGTATCACTCACGTAAAAATATTACTCCAATATAGGATAGTGTGTTTATATTGGAGTAATATTTTTACGTGAGTGAATACAGTTTAGGACAACTATCCACAGAGTCGCCATATTCTACATAATCTTGATAGCAGTAAACAACAACAACAATTTTGGGTATACACATCCTTGTGTGTGCATGGCTTTTGTGAAC
Source organism: Ichthyophis bannanicus (assembly GCA_033557465.1). Taxonomy (NCBI): domain Eukaryota; kingdom Metazoa; phylum Chordata; class Amphibia; order Gymnophiona; family Ichthyophiidae; genus Ichthyophis; species Ichthyophis bannanicus. The sequence goes on along the minus strand of CM066041.1, from coordinate 34,252,861 downwards.
AGTTCAGTGTAGTTCTCTTGTCTTATAATAAATCAGAATGTAATGATTCTGATGCCCCTTTCTTATAATAGTGGCTGCCATCGGTCTTATTTATAGTCTGCCGAGTTCCTGGCTATGCCTAAGCATGCTTCAGACCAGGATGCACTCAGACTGGGAAGTGTAGAAAAGATGGTCTGGCCTGAATACATAAGCAGAAAACATAGAGGAAGGTTTCAAAACAGAGATGACAAATACCTAGAAAAAAGACTAATCATAGAAATATGATGGCAGATAAAGACCATACAGCCAATCCAATCTGCCCTTCCATATGAACCATTAAGCTCTACAGTCCCATTTTTCCTTAGAGATCCTTTGTGTTTGTCCCATACTTTCTTGAATTCAGATACAGCTTTTGTCTCTACTACCTCCAGTGGGAGACTATTTTACGCATCTGCTACTCTTTCCATAAAGAAATATTTCTGCAAATTATTCCTGAGTCTATCTTCTTTCACCTTCATCCTATCCTCGCTCATTGCAGAGCTTTCTTTCATTTGAAAAAGTCTCTCCTCCTGTGCATTTTTGCCAAGGAAGTATTTAAACTTCTCTATCATGTTTCCCCTCTCCTGTCTTTCTTCCAAAGTAAACATATTGAGATCTTTAAGTCTGTCCCCATATGCCTTATGGCGAAGCTCACTGACCATTTCGGTAGCCATTTTCTGCACAGACTTCATCCTGTTTATATCCTTTTGAAGGTGTGGTCTCCAGAATTGTACACAATACTCTAAATTAGGTCTCATCAAAGACTTATACAGAAGTACCATCACCTCCTTTCTTGCTGCCCATTCCTCTCCCTATACATCCAAGCATCCTTCTGGCTTTCGATGTCGCCTTTTTTGTCCCCCCCATTTTACTTCTATTTCTGGCCGTTTTTTCTTCCATTTGTATCTTTGCTTTCCTGACTATTTTCCTAGCTTTTCTAAGCTTTTCTGTGTGTGCTGTGCATGTTTGTTTATTTATTTATTTTTTATTTTATTTAATGGTTTCTTTTATTCCACTTTATCATTTTAGTCAAAGCTTAAACTTGGTAATATACATTACTACTACTACTACTACTGAGCATTTATATAGCGCTACAAGTCATACGCAGCGCTGCACAGACATGTAGGAGACAGTCCCTGCTCATCAGAGCTTACAATCTAGTCAAGACAAACACAGAAGGTGTAGGCAGGGACAAAGCAAGGGAAAGAAAAAGGAGATCAGGTGAGTCAAGATCCAAAAGCAGCAGTGAAGAGGTGAGTTTTCAGCCTGGATTTGAAGAGGGTTAGAGAAGGTGCCTGGCATACAGATACAGGTAGTTTGTTCCAGGTGTAAGGCGCAGCAAAGTGAAAGGAGCGAAGTCTGGAGTTAGCAGTAGAAGAGAAGGGCACAGATAGAAGCAGTTTGCTAGAAGAGCGGAGTTCCCGAGGGGGGTTGTAAGGAGAGAAAAGAGAAGAAACAGGAACATAGATACTCGTAACTTGGAGTCTTCTGAGGCAGTGGAGGGTTAAGTGACTTGCCCAAGGCCACAAGGAGTCTAGTGGGAATCAAATACGGGTCTCTTGGTTCCCAAGAAGTACCCTAACCACTAGGCTACTCTTCCACTCCACTCCACTCCACTCCACTCCACTGATGCATCTGTGGTGGGGTAGCTGAGGGTGGTGCAACATTTATGGAGTTGATGACAATTGTGGAGAGAGTATTTTGAAGGTGGGGTAGTTTAAAATGGGGAATTTTAGGGTGTGGGACATTTGCATGGAGGGATTTTTGAGAGTAGGACAGTCTGGGCAGATATTTTTGAGGTGGGGCAGCTGTGGGGTGGTCTTTTTGGGCGTGGAAGCAGTTTGCAGGGTGCTGGGACATTCGGTGAAGTGGCGAGGCAGTTGCTGGGGGAAGTCTTTGGTGGTAGGGCAGTTGGGAGTATTTGTTTAGGAGTGGGGCAGTGTGAGGTTATGGGACAGATGCAGCATCAGTGTAAGAAACTGAAAAACAGCCCCATTTCTTAAGCTATAGATAGGTAAAGGGCAAATGAGAAAAACAGAAGGATCAATGTCAGAGAGAGGTGTAGCGAAGGAAAGGACAAAAAGGGAGTGTGAAGAAACAGAAAATGGAAATGAGATTCTGGAAAAAGAAGAAAACCAACAAGAGGAAGTGGAATAGAGAGACTGAGACAACCCAACTGGAAAAATGAAATGATCAGACAAAGGTACAAAAGAGCGTCAGTTTTTAGAGAATGAAATATGTCCGTTTTGAAAATGTGCATTTGCTATAGTTCATTACAGGAGGAAATGCATTTCTGTTGCTTTTTCTTTAATGTTTCATAGCTCAGTGTTTGTTTTTAATTTTTGTCTATATATTTATTTCAAATTCTGTACTTTCTTATCCTTTACTAGGTGATGGTCTATGTTTTCCATGTGTAGCTGAGATAAGGGGTTTGTTTAACATGTAGGTTCTCTCTAGGAATCTGTGGTAGTTCAGCTTGTTCTCTTTTTCCAGCTGGGGGTTACTGGGGTTCCAGAATACTTGCAGTGCTGATTTTCCATAGGTAGGGTTGGTGTAATTTGAGTTCTTGATGCTAAGCTAGTGTCAAGTGTCCATTTGCAGGGTTTTGTGTTATGATGCTCAATATCTAGTATTGGAGGGAGTTAGTGGTGCTGTCACTGATGTGAGACTAAAATTTGAATATAATTTTTTTGTATGTTGAGTTGTAAAGTGAAAACCCTACTTCTGTTCTGCATCTGATGTTGGAAGAGCTTTATTGGTGAATCTTGGAATGTTCCATAGGAATAATTATGCTCTATCAGAAATTCAAAGGCAGTTTGGCCAATACATAATTAGTCTAGCCATGTATTTAAAAAAAAATACAGATATTAGGTTGTTTTAAATTGTAAAACGGCCAGATATTTTCTTATACTTGTGGGACATGTTAGGGGAGGAGCGGGGATAGGCCAGAAAATTATCCAGATCATGGCAATATTCAGCTACTCTTCAAGTAAGTTACATGTTTAGTTTAGGCCTGTGGAATATCAGATCTAACCTAAACAGATAAAACAGTGACCACACCTTCACTTTTTATCTATTCAGTTCCGCTATCTATTCAGTTCCGCTATCTATATGGCTAGTGATGCAGATTAAATTAAATGGGAGGGTGATGGGGCTGAAAATTTACCCCGTTTGCGCTCTTTGCACTGTAAGATCAGACCCAAGAGGGAGGCACAAAAGCAAAAGTTGGCTCAAGGTACTACGACCCCTTGAGCCAGCCCTGCTCTTTCCATTCCCTTCCATTCCATTCAGGGCATGCGATCCCTTTGATGTTGCAATGGAATTGGGGGGAGGGGGATTGTTTCATGGCACATAAAAGCACAGAATTAGAGACTGAGGAATATTACTGCATTCCAGACCATCTCTTTCTCAACATTTGAAGCTATAATCCATTTTCCAACTGAGTCTTTCTGTGGTAATTCCCATCCTCTGGCAACAATGCTGTGACCTCACTTCCAGTACATTTAGGAAGGTGAGCTTGCTGGGCATCAGGAAAACTGACCTTTGGTTTCCATTTAGCCCTTATCATGCAAAGCTTTTAGTAGTTATTTTGCTTCAAATTCTTCTTCATTTCTGATTCTGAATACAAAGATAAGGAATGTCATGGGCAGGGCCGGATTTACCTTGAGTGAGGCCCTACGCCAACAAAAATTGTGGGCCCCCAGCAGGGGCGGCCCAAGGGGGGTGCGGACCTCATTTGCATAAGGGGCCTCATTTGCATAAATATTTGCATAATGTTACCATATACTAACTTTTAGTAAACGTGCCTCTTAATGAGTGTATGGATAAAGAAAGACTAAAAGATTTCTACATTACTATAATCCAGTGCCAACTGCCAGACACATTAGGAACTACTACAAACACTGCCCATAGTAAACCCGCCGTATCCTAACAGCACTACCAGGACTCACAAAGCACCATACTCTACCAATCAAAAGGCAACACTGCAAATATTAAACCAATACATTTCAGAGAACAACAATACATGACCTACTGGGGAAAGAGAACAAGTGGCAATGTCAAATAGGAATTATATAAACAGAACACCTCAGCTCAGTTACACATGCAGAACATAGACCATCACCAAACAAGTAATCACAATTTAGAAATAGGAAGACAATAATTAAACTGGGAATCCCAAAAGCCAACATTGGAATGTACAACACTGTAGAAATAAAACTATACATTAATTTGCTCTTGTACTAAACAAAGCGCAGATGTTAATGATGCACATTTACCAGAGCTGACATATTCCAATTAATAAATTCAAAATAAAGAGATGTTTCTACCTTTTGTGCATTTTTTTCAGCTGCAATTGCTCCAGCCACTTTCTTCTGGTTTCTTCGTGTCTTCTGCTAACTCTCCATCGTCTGCTGTCCATTTGTCCTTTCTTCTCTCTTCTAGATTTTTTTCCATTCTCTCTCTACATCTGCTTTAACATACTAATCTTTCTCCTTTTGCTCTTTCCTCATTCCTATTTCATCCACTCAAATTTTACCCCTCCATCCTCAATCCCCACTTACTCTCCCAATACCCGGCCAGTTGTAGATTTTTTATCCCTCCCACACAAAATATTTTTCCCTTCTCCATTTTACTCTTCCAGCCCCATCCCATTCTAATCCTCCCCCAACATCAGCTCCCTTCTAGTTCCAGCCTCACCCAGCATCCATTCCCTTCTAGTCCCTGCATCAGCCCATTTCCAGTCCTAGCCATCCATCAGCCCATTTCCAGTCCTAGCAACCCCCCAACCCAATACCAGTCCTAGCCCCCCCATCACCCCACTTACAGTCCTTAACCCCCCATCACCCCATTTTCAGTCCTTAACCCCCCATCACCCCATTTTCAGTTTAAGCCCCCCCTATAACCCATTACCAGTCCTAACCCCCCATCAGCCCACTTCCAGTCCTAACCCCATCAACCCATTTCCAGTCAGCCCCCCATAGCCCATTGCCAGTCCTACCCCCCCATCAGCCCACAGCCCATTACCAGTCCTAACCCCATCATCCCACCTCCAGTTTTAACCCCCCAGCCCATTTCCAGTCCTAGCCCCCCATAGCCCATTACCAGACAACCCCCATCAGCCCACAGCCCATTACCAGTCTTAACCCCCCCAAAGCCCATTACCAGTTCTAACCCCCCCCCAACAGCCCATTACCAGTCCTAACCCCATCAGCCCTCCTCCAGTCTTAACCCCCCCGCCCATTACCAGACAGCCCCCATCAGCCCACAGCCCATTACCAGTCCTAACCCCCCCCAAAGCCCATTGCCAGTTCTAAGCCCCCCAACAGCCCACAGTCCATTACCAGTCCTAACCCCATCAGCCCACCTCTAGCCTTATCCCCCCCCCAGCCCAGCCCAGCCCAGCCCATTTCCAGCCCCAGCCCCCCAATAGCCCATTACCAGTCCTACCCCCCCCCATAGCCCATTACCAGCCCTACCCCCCCCAGTCCATTTCCAGCCCCAGCCCCCCCAATAGCCCATTACCAGTCCTACCCCCCCCCATAGCCCATTACCAGCCCTACCCCCCCCAGTCCATTTCCAGCCCCAGCCCCCCCAATAGCCCATTACCAGTCCTACCCCCCCCCATAGCCCATTACCATTACCAGTCCTACCCCCCCCCCCCCCGGCCTAAAGTAAAATTTAATTTTAAAAAAAAACCTGGTGGCTGCTGCCGCGGGGCCCCCTCTGCTGCCGCGGGGGCCCCGTCTACAAGCTGAAGCCGTCGGGTCGGGTCTCTCTCTCTCTCCCTCCCTCCCTCGCTGCAGGCTGCAGGCTGCGAGAGACGCGAAGGGAGAGCGTCTCCTCGCGTCTGTGTTAAGCCCGCAGGGGCTTAACACAGACGCGAGGAGACGCTCTATCTTCGCGTCTCTCGCAGCCTGCAGCGAGGGAGGGAGGGACCCGACCCGACCCGACGGGACGGCTTCAGCTTGTAGACGGGGCCCCCGCGGCAGCAGAGGGGGCCCCGCGGCGGCAGCCACCAGGTTTTTTTTTTAATTGTGTTAAAAAAAAATTACCTGGTTCTTTTTTTGTGGGCCCCTGCCGGCTGTGGGCCCTACGCCATGGCGTACATGGCGTATAGGTAAATCCGGCCCTGGTCATGGGGAGTCTCTCGCATTCACTCGCCTCAAGCTTGGATCCGAAATGGCTGTGTTGCATTCAGGATGCAAATGCTGAAGCAGTTCCCTTGGCAGATTTAAAATATCAAGAGGGGAACAGGTTTGTAAATGGAAGGAATTGTCCGGGACGTGGAAGGGGTGTTTCTTTGAACTTCCAAGTAAACTATATAAACCATTACTTTACACTAGTACTAGCTGGTTAAGCATGAAGATTGAATTACATACTAATTGTGGAACAGCAACAAAGGGTTGCTTCACAAAAAACATTAGCTGAGGGCAGAGGACGTCAGAGCAGCATGTTCACTGCATTCCTTCCGCCTTGCTACTATTGCTACTAATCATGGGTCTAGTGCTCACGGTGTACACAGCGCTGTACCGAAACATGTAAGACACTGTCCCTGCGCATCCGACCTTACAGTTTAGTCACGGCAGACAGCACAGCAGCTGGGTGACTAGAACTGGTCTGCTTAGATTAGATGAGCACTTCAGTTCATAAGGTGACACGCCTAGTGCAGTGCTGTGATTGGCCAATTGCTTCTCAGTGATTTATGATAGACTCTAGAGTTTTCCTGAAGATCCAGAATGTGTTTCCTTTGCCTTTTTGCCAAAAGGATTGAATCTTAACACTAACTACCTTGCTTCTGCTGTGAGACCTCAAGGGAGGCATCAAAGCCAATTACAGGAGGAGAATCGAGCAGTCACGTGGTTTGCTGTGGCAGACTGTACTGATTCAGTGCTCCCTGAGATGAATCTTGTGAGCAGTCAGGACAGGAACATTGCAGTGTTCCTGACAGCGAGTGCAGCTGTAGACGGCCGGCAGGGCGCATGTTTCTGCAGCTACTGGTCGAGATGTAAAGCTCGATGGCTTGGCCAGACATTTCTGCTTACTGCTCTGATTTTAAACCAGCGAAGGTTATTTGATATCATAAAGCTGTTGGCCTTCTGGCGTGTGCGTGGGAGGGAGAGGGTTAAAGCTCAAAAGTAAGGACATGCTTCTGCAAAGTTTAAGATTACCTTTAAAACCCTCTAAGACTTTGATTGCTACAGGTTTCCACATTTCTGAAAACGTATTTCTACAAATTGGCACAGAAGGCAGATTTTGGATCTCTAGTTAAGAGGAAGTCTCTTACCAGTGTCCTTATTTCTGATGTTGTAAGAACTGCAAGACTGGATCACATTTAAGATCCATCAAGCCCATGTTCTTTCCAACTGTGGCTAATCCAGTCGCATGTACCTGGCAGGATCCCAAAAAGTAACCAAATTCCTTGCTACTTACCTCCAGGGATAAGCAGTGCATTCCACCCCCACCCCCCACTGTAACACATTCCAGAGCTTAGTTGTGCATTGCGTTAAAAGATATTTCCTCTGATTTTTTTAAAATGTGTTACTTAGTAACATCATGGAGTGTCCTCTGGTCTTTATGCTGTTTCAAACAGTAAACAACTGATTTACTTTCAGCCATTCCATTCCGCTCTTGATTTTATAGACCTGTATCATATCTCAGTCAGCCATCTCTTCTCATAGCACAAGAACTCTGGCGTGATTCGTCTTTCCTTGTAGTGGAGATGTTCCATCCCATTTAGCATTTTGGTAACCCTTCTCTGTATCTTTTTCTAGTTCTGCTCTTTCTTTGTTCAAATACCAGAATTACACACACTGCTCATGGCGTGAGCACACTCCGGGGTGATGCATTATGACGCGCTCTGTTCTATTCTCTATTCTTTTCTTATTAAGTCATAACGTTCTGTTTGCTTTTTTCATCCCCACTGCTATCTCCCACTGAGCCACCCTTTTCAACACGATGACACCTTGATCTTTTTCCTGGGTAGTGACTCCTCACAATTTGGATTATATTTCCCTGTGTGCCTGGCACAGACGTTAGGCTCACTTGTCTGTAGTTTTCTGAATCATTTCTGTATCATTTTGGCCATTCTCCATTTTTTTGGTACCATAAACAATTTTAATGATAGTGAAGTGGGGGAGTAGCCTAATGGTTAAGAACACTGGCTTGGGAACCCAGAGACCAGGGTTCGATTCCCATTAGCACTCCTTGTGGGCTTGGGCAAGTCACTTAACCCTCTATTGCCTCAGAAAAATCCAAGTTTTCAATGTCCCTGTTTAATGTACATTACCAAGTTTAAGTTGCAATGTAAACCGCTTTGATTGAAATGATAAAGTGGTATATAAAACCTACTAAATAAATAAATAAATGTTTAACCTAGTAGTAGCTCTGCAATTTCTTCTTCAAGTTCACTTAGCACTCTTTGATGTATACCATCCAAGGCAGGTGAGTTTGTTCCAGGTTCACTGAAATTTCATTTAGCTCTTATCACCATTAAATTCCCTTTCTGCAATGGGTAGCTTCCTGACATCATCCTCAGTAAAGACTGAAGCAAAGAATTCCTTTAGTCTCTTATCTACAGCCTTGTCCTTCCTGAGTGCTCCTTTTAGCCCTTGATCATCTAATGGTCCAACTGATTCCTTCCCCAGATTCTTGCTTCAAACATACCTGAAAAAGGTTTTATTGTGACTTTCTGTCTCTATCGAAGGCTTCTTTTCAAATTCTCTTTTTGCCTTCCTTAGCAGGGCCTTGCATTTAACTTGCCTCTTTCCTGTTTTATCTCATTTTGTTCCTTTTTCCATTTTTTGAAAGATGTTTTTTTTTCTCTAATAGCCTCTTTCACCTTATCTTTTAACCATGCCAGTTGTCATTTGGCCTTCCTTCTCTTCCTTTTCTTAATGTGTGGGATACATCTGGTCTGGGCTTCTTATATTGTATGCCTGATGTAAAAGTTTGATCTTTGCAGCTGCTCCTTATAGTTTTTTCTAGTCATTTTTCTCATTTTATTGTAGTCACCCTTTTGAAAATTAACAGACACAGTCAATGTTCCCTCTAATTTTCTGTAGGCTGTGTACGCATAAAATATCTGCTGTGTGCAGCTTTTGAAGGAAGGTTACATTTTTGTGCGCCACATAACGACACTCGGAGGTATATACTTTAAAATTTGACTACACATCAGAATACAGTATGTACACCACATTGATTTTAATCAAATTAAATGAAAATAGACGATTACTAAATGAAGCGGGAAATTTCTAGTAATTACAATCATAACTTTTAAATTTTAAGACGTCTGTGTTGTTTTCTATCAGAATCAGAGCCGTAATTTTTGTGCGCTCTGTTGTAACATATGTGCGCTCGCTCGGTGAGGTGTGTGCGTGCGCACACGCGCACAGCTTAGAGGGAACAGTGGACACAGTAGATTTCCTTTCTGTACTCACTCTAGCTTTTAAGTCAAATGTGATCATATTATGATCACTAGTGCCAAGTGTTCTCAACATGGTTAGATCTTGTACTAAGTTCTGTGTTCCTTAAAGAACTAGATCTAAAATAGTTTCCTCTCTAGGCAGTTCCCAAACCAGCTGCTCTATGGAGCAGTCATTTATTTCATCTGGGAACTTTATCTCCCTGGCATGTCTTCTTGGGGCATTTATCCAATCAATATTTGGGTAATTGAATTTGTCTATTATTGTATTAACAATTTTGCTAGCTTCCCTAATTTCTGATAACATTTCATCATCTGTCTGCTCATTCTCTGCAGGCTCATTCTGTGACAGTTTTCATGAAACAGACAAAGAACTAGGGGGAAATGTGCTTTTGACTTTAAGTTGCAGTAGGAACTAATTAGCAATTTCAAAGAGCAGAGTGTTTTGGAGAGAGTGTATTTGTTGCTGGCTGTAGCAGGTTATTAAGCCCGTTGTGAATTAGAATCATTCTGCCCTTTATTTGCTCATTAATCTCTTGTCAATACCATTGTATTAGATGAGTCTCTCTGTGAGCTGAGACAGGTTTACCTGAATTTGAGAGTAGTTCAGGCTCTGGGCTGAATGACTCTCCATAGACACGCTGCCCTTCTGTACTTAGTGCAGGAGAGAAGATTAAAAAAAAAACATTGTTTTTTCAAAATGTGGTGTTAATTGGCATCCCTTCCAGTTACAAAGTTATGTTTTTATCTTGTTAATAAAACACTGCACCTTCTAGCAAATAAACCACTGGGAGTGTAGGAAGGAGAAAGTAATTGGAAACAGCCAATTTTCATCTGGAGGCGGAGGGCTTGGGAAGCTGTAGTGAAAATATGAAATTATCAGTGGCTGGTGCTCAGAGAATGTGATGATGCTAGATCATGAAGTTTCTGGTTATAAGAGGCAGACAGTGGCAGGTCAGAGGAAGTGAGTTTCAGACAGAAAATGCTTTTAAAACGAACAGTGCCCAAACATCATCTCCTGGCTCACTTTAGTATCGCTCCAGCAAAGCCTTATGTCTGTGTAAAGCTTTACTGGGATCTGCACAACATAATCCGGAGCTTTAGAGATCTTCTAGAGAAATGCGTGGTCCAAATCAGTGATCCTTTGGAGTGGAGGCATGGCCTAGAGCAGCAAGCTAAGAACCAGGGAAATACTCTACTGTACCTGAATAGCACACATTTTAAGCCTGAATTCAGAAAGGTAATCACATTCAAATCCCTGTTCTCCCATGCCAGGACTGACTTTTGTTGCTCTGGCTGGCACCCACTCTCCTAGTTGATTGGGAAACTCTAACCTGACTGCTTTGGATTTCCTTGTGACCTTGTCGCAGAACTGGAACTGTAATCCGTGCTCCTCTGCTGCCATCTGGTGGCGCCAGCCATATTCCATATTCTTATGGGATTCTTCAGCAAACAGTTCTGGTAACTGGGTTTTGGTGGCAAAACACTACTTTTCTGATGGCAAAAAATTCTTCTGAAATTTGTTTTTAAGGTCAACTTTATCATACCATATTCCATTTAGTTTATCAAGTACAGAACAAGTTCCTATCCACTGTGTATTCTAACCTTCTTTTGACCTGTTTTCTTCTCCATAGGTTTTGAGCTGCTTTACCAACCCGAAGTAGTTCGGTTGTATCTCTCCATCCTGACAGAGAGTCAAAACTTCAACACCTTGGAAGCTGCAGCGGGAGCTCTACAGAACCTCAGTGCTGGAAACTGGACAGTAAGAGAGCCAAAACAAAAGCCTTCTTAAAACAGGAAACCATGGCTACTGTATACAGCACAATATGAACTCACTTTACTTGCAATTTTATTTGTAATTGATGCAATCAGGCAGCCTCTGGGTAGCGTATCTGTAGGCTAAGGAACATAAGTATCAAAAGACAAACTAGTGGTAGCATATCCAGGAACTCTCAGCAGAGACCTATTAAAGGGTAAAGTGCAGTGGGAGTTCTTGGGTTTAAAAAGTTTCAGGTAACCAAACAGGGAATCAATCAGAAGTTACATCATTAGGAAGTGTCTTAAAAGGGCATGTGGAAGCCACGCCCCCTTCTTACGTGGGGTAAGTAGATGACATCAATATGCCAAATAAGGCCCGGCGCCTTCATAGTTCCCATATATGGCAGCCTTACCCCGTAAGAGTATTGCTAGGGACCTGGTAACACCATTTTGAAGATGAAGCAACAGCTGGGGATTGTTCCTGTCCTCCCCCACAAGTCACCAGGGATAGCTCAGTAGTTGCCAGGGAGAGGAGGTCCTCTAATTTTGAAAAAAGGATCAGGGATGGCCTTACCATCTGCAAGATCCACTACATTTGCAAGAAATGAGTAATAAATCTGTCACAAGCCTGGACTTTATTAGTGTATGTGGAATTTACTTCCTTTAGAATTGCATGAATAAACATTTTATCTTCAGTTTTGCCGAGCTTTAAAATTTGTTTCAATAATATGTATCTGACTGAAGTGAATGAATAATATTTGACGTCTCCCTGTAATTAAGTTTCTGCTATATACTTTAATACCTTCTGAATTAATAGAGGGTGTATTTCTGGATCTTATCTAATGTGGTTAGGTGTTTTTTTTATTTAGATAGTCTTTATTTGTATTTAATATGATGCGGTTTATATATATTTTGTCTTCTGGAATCCGCCTTGAGCTGTGAGTTTGAAGCAAAATATATAATATATCCATATTAAATTAAATTAAGATTTGGAGGGGGGTTGCTGATTTTGAAAAATGGGTTGGGAGGACTTTTAACATTCACAGATCCTCGAAAGGTGCTAACTTTCCATGAATAATAGGCTTGTGAAGTTTAACATGAGCCTTATTACTCATTTGCATAATAATGAGCTGCTCTACATGTATTTGCATGCAAATCGGCTCATTATTTTTTTAATATATGTTGGGTGAAGTGTTTTGCGTTGAATTGCATTGTTGGCAAATAATACACCTCACTGCCAATTAACATACATTAATTGTTTAATAACATGTTATTGCCATAACGCAGCTTTAAAAATTAGTGCTCAAAGTTTGTGCCTGAATTAATGGAGAGCAAAGCGATTTGCTCACTGTCACAAGGAGTACAGGAGAGAAACAGGATTTGACCCCTGGTTTCTCTCATATGAAGAAAGCACCATATAGCAGTTCACAGGCTTTCAGAATGAAATCCTCATGCATTTCCTGCCAGCCCTGGGTAAAAATGAAAGAAGGTGGGTACCTTTACCCACAGAACAAGGGGGCGATTTTCAGATGCTGGTTTTTCCATTCAGTTAAAAATGTTTGGAAATTGTAGCACCAAATAGAAGTTAATCATTGAAAATTGTCCTCCTGACACATTAGACATCATAGAGCAAGATCAAATTGGTTTATAATAATTCATGCATGAGATCACACAAGTTTATCTCCCAATCAGGTTACAGGGGCGTGAGAGACACAGATTGTAAACTCTTACACACTCAGTTGCTCCCAGAGCTATCGAGGAATCAAAGTGAAGTTGCTTAAAACAATTTTTAAAAATCGTAATTTTAATTAATAAAGGCTGTTACTGGTTGTTATATTTATATTTGACATATTGCACTGTTTACAAATCCTGCAATTTTCATTTAAGGGAACTCCTGGTAGATGTGATGGGAATGTTAATCTCATTCCCAAAACCACCCAAGATCGATTACAGGAAGGCTCATCTCTTTTAGGACATCACTGTTACAGGGAGGCCCAGGATTCCCTCAGAAGGTCCCTGCTAGCTCTGGACACATCTTGTTCCTTTTTACAAAATCCCTCTTTCATAGCAAAAATGTTAATAAAATATAAGAAGTTGGAAAAATTGCAAAATTTGTATTTCAAGGTTTTCAAAGCTGTTTCCAGCACTAAAACCACTGAATGGAGCTGTTCAGTGAGTTCTCTTAAGGCTTTGAGGCATGTCTTACACTAGAAACTGTGAAGAAAATCCTGGTAAGAGGTGAAAAGAGGCTTCTGAAAGCATTTCTCTCTCCTTCCATCCCATTTGGGTTGCAGTGGTCAATGTACATCCGAGCAACAGTACGAAAGGAGAGGGGTCTTCCGGTTCTAGTGGAACTCCTTCAGTCCGATTCCGACAAGGTTGTGCGAGCTGTAGCCATCGCTCTGAGAAATCTTTCCATGGACAGGCGCAATAAAGATCTGACAGGTAGGCGCTTAGATGATAAACCGAGTGTCAATTCACCGTCAGTGCAGGACGATTCCCTGCAAGGACCGCAATGCATTTGTTCCTCAAGTGCCTCTCATACAGTCATTGGTACAGTGTCACAAGTCCCTTGGTAGAATGTCTTGCACACTGTGTTTTCAGTGTGACTTTCTCACATGTGCAGCTCTAAAAGTTCATAACACTAGACTGGCTCAAACGTCCTAAAATGTTTTCCTTAAATTTCACAAGCTGTTTAATTATTTGGCTTTGTTTAATGATTCCATGTGGAAGCGTAGCCAGGCCTGACTGTGCAAGACACCAGCTGTGCTGACTCTTTTCCTGCCAAGTCCAGGCCCTAGGAAATCTCGGGCTGCTTAAAGTGGCTGTGTGATGGAGTTTCTCCTTTATGTCTCAGGCAGTTATGCCATGGGTGAGCTGGTGAGAAATCTGCCCGGGGGGCAGCAGAGGCCAGCTAAGAACCTAGAAGAAGACACAGTGGTTGCAGTACTGAATACCATCCATGAAATCATTACCGACAGCTCCGAAAACGCAAAGTCCCTGATCCAGACACAGGGCATTGAGAAACTGGTAACCATCAGTACTTCCAGGTAAGACTTTACCACCCAAGGTGGCAAGGAAAACTGAAATGATCTCTGTGTGGGCGTGTGTTAGTACTGTGATTTCCACTCTCACCGTTCTACTTCCTGAATCGTAATCCATCATCCTTTTCTCCTACGCTTCTGACTGAAGTTATCTTTATCTGTGATCAGCTAGCAAAAGGTTCAGAACTACTTAGGAAAATAGGCATTTTTCATGGGGAAAAGCAAGACTCCATTGAGCTAACACAAAATGAGACATATTCCAAATTATTAACATGGCTAGCAGACTTGATAACTCGTTTGTCATGGTGAGCAGGATAGTTAGTGGAAAATAGCCATTTTGTGCTGCTGAATACCCCTCCTAACACTGCCGAACGCCCCAGTGTTAAGCACATAGCGTAAAGGCATTCCAGGGATGGAACTTGCATTAACCGGTCAGCGGGTGATACTCAGCCACTGGCCAGTTAACGCAAGCCGGCTGAACTTAGGCACAAAAAAGCTGACCTAACTTTAGCAGTTTAGCTTACTGACTATCAGCTGTATATCACCACTGTCTGGTTAGTTAAAACGCTAACTGGGCAAACTGGATATTCAATGCCGGTGGCTGGATTTGAACCCAACGTTGAATATCAGGTTTTACTTTCAAGCGGCGACAGCTAGCTGCTTTAAAAGCACTGGCAACTGCTGCTGAATAAGCCCCCCAAAGGGACTTGTGTGGGTAGCAGCACGTGTTGCCCAGATACTTCCTGCTAAGAGAGAGATTCATTGGTGCTGGTGCTGGAGCCAGAGCAGAGGCAGGAGTTATCCGGATCTTGGTGCTTTTCCATGCCGCCATCTGGATAACTTGGCACAGAAAAAGCCGCTCTAAATGCTATCCAGATGAGCCATCCAGAGAGAAGAGAATATCCCCGATATCAGGATAGGGCCAGCCACTTAGCACAGAATCCGGATCTGCTTATTTTTACCCACAGTGGCTAGAGTTTAAACAAAACACTGACTGCCACGGACTTAAGATCAGGCCACAAGTATATTATGTCTCTGATTCTAGACTATACAATCTAACAGTAGCCCATTAGCAAGGCCAACCCGTCCACTAGGCAAGCAAGGCAGCTGCCTAGGGCATCAGACCTCTGTGGGCAGGGCAGCACAGCACACATGGTCTGCCGCTTCTGACCCCCCTCCGACAGGAAGTTGTGTCAGAGGGGGGCTTAGAAGCAGCAGACCATGTGTGCCGTAGCACAAGACCCACAGCAGGCTGCTGTTGCTGCCGCCACAGTTTCCCCCAACCCTGCTGATGGAATTGGCAGAAGGGGGGGAGGGGCAGCGGCGCAGCAGAAATCCGTGGGCTGGCCCTGGGTTAATGTCCAGCTGAGATCTTGTGTTCCAGAGACTCAGGCCTCTCGTTTTTGTGTTTCGCCAATCAGCCAGTCACAGAGAGAAGTAAAAGCTGCATCCCATGTCCTTCAGATGGTCTGGAGGTACAAGGACCTCCGAAGCACACTTCAGAAGGACGGCTGGAACAAGTCTCATTTCCAGGTAGTGGACCTCGCTCACTCTTTGTCTTGTTTTGATCTCTTGGCAAAACCTTTTGAAAATGGATCCCATTGGGCCTCTGTGGCTCAGAGTATATCCTGTTCTAAAGCTTTAATAACTGTTGAGATGAAAATATATTTTCAGAGAAAGCTAAAAAGTAGAGTCTGTTTAGACTGAAATGGAGAGAACAGAACTAGGCCAAATCTGCTTTCTCTACTGACCGGTGCTGCCTTGGCAAAATATTCAGGGCAGAAGAACACTAAACTGTTAAGACAATGCATTCACTGAGTAAACCAAAAACCAAGAGGTAATAGCATCAGGTTCAGTGCTAGGTCAGGCCCTGGGGCCGAGATCACTGCGTTTTTTTAGATCCCATGTCTGACTTCATTTGCCACTGCTGAGCTTGCCAGGGCCTGAACTTGCTGCAGAAGAGCTGCCACGTTCCCTAGTTGCAGAGGGGAGCATAACAGAGAGTGCCACCTTTCCCTGGCATTTGGGACTAACTGCAATGGCTGGAAACCAGGACTACAAATACCACAATGCACTCTGGCCAAAAAGCCTCCCTCCCAGAAGTGGGCCACTTGGCAGCTCTGTAAGGAATGTCACACAGGGCTGCTTTTGGGTGGGTGACAGCAATAGCGCCCAATTACCAACTTGAGAGACTGAAGCAGCAAGGACTGAGACACCTCCACATCAGACTTAATGCACGGATAAGTCCTTTAAGCTTCCTAACACCTTCAAGGTTTGCAGCTCAGAAACAAGGGATTTATTTCAAGCACTGCTGAACAAATAAATGCAATTATTAAAAAATTATACAATGAAATAAAAGGGAAAGCCAAGAAGTTAAAATGTATTGGACAGAATTACATCCTAGGCACCATTTTCAAGTCTTATTTCTGACTCATCATTGACATCTTTTCAGTGTTTTGAAACCATCAGGTTTCTTCCTTTATTTAGACAGATTTGCATTCCACCTTATCCTTCAATCAAGGTGGTCATGTCCTTTAAGATGAAAAATCCTGTTTTAGTGGATGCAAAAGTCTATTAACACTAAGTTTAATGTGCTTTGTTATGTAGCACTATTTCACTTCTGCTTTCTAATGCAGTCTGATGTGTCTACTCTTACGAAGGGATTGAAAGGCAACGGGAAGCCAGGATTCGATGACAGTACTCTGCCACTAGTGGAGAAAAGCCAAGGTCAGCTCCAGATCTGGGTGGTGACTTCCACAGGGAGAATATCTGGGATCTGTGATGGAAAGCTCTTATTTCAAAGAGAGTTGGAGCAGGGCTGTGAGTGGTGCAGAAAGCAATCATGGGGGAAGCACTGATGTCATCACGTAGCTTCCAGGAAGCCTGATAAGAGCGAGTTCCTGTACACGACTGGGAAGGGTGGGGGGGGCACCAGGTATGAAAGCCACACAGGATGCATTGCTAGTTGCTGCAGTCCTGAATTGGCAATATGAGGTTGAAATAATTGAGCGTTTGCATATGAGATTCTTCTTGTCAGTGCATAAATGTGTGTGAATAGAGACCACCAGAATTCCATGTTTGTGTTTGGCTGTGATATACAGTAGACCAGAAATGTTCCTGGTGCAGTATTGCATTCTGATTAATCTCTGCATTGGTGCCTGAAACTCTCACTGCAGCCTGTCATTTACCGAAGGAGGTATGCAGTTCCTTTAAAGTTAGAAAATGTCCTTTAAATTGTATATGTGTGGGTAGTGAAATAAGTGAAGAGAGGCGTGCTAAAGGGCAGGACTGAGGTGCATTGGCAGTGTGTGTATGTGAGGGGGGAGTCAGTACTGGAATACCAGTGGGTGGCATGCTCTTTGCCCAGCGGCTGGAAGACAGATGCCTGATTTTGTTCTAGTAACTGCTAAGTGAATCTTCACTGCAGTGGTGCTAAATTTTTGCACCTACAGTTATGTTTCCATTAGAAAAGGGATGATTGATTGTTGTGTAGACAGCAGTGAATGTGGAATTCTGAACTGCAGTTATATGGTGATCTAGAAGATTGCTAAATTATAGTCCGTGTCTTGTCTTTGACATCTCAGAGCACTTTCTCTCAAAACCCTACTATGAGTCATAAGTTCATTCATACAGCTTTATCTTTGTGGTGGTGAACAGAGTACAAAGTTTGAATGCTTCTGTTTTTTTAGGCAACAAAAAGACTGGAAGCTGCGATATGATTCCAATGGATGAACTGGGACCAGGTAACTGCAGTCCTCCTCCCCCAGTCTATCCATCCCATTATGTTGTCACTGCTAACGTTCACCACTTTTGCTTGGAGACACTTTATATGTGGCTAAGATTGACATTTAAAAACATCTTTTTCTTCCAAAAAGACCATTAGGCAATTTTTCCCCTATATCACCACCAATCTAACCTTGTAGTGTAAATAAGATTGTTGAATTTCTATAAAGGAAAAAAGGGGACTGTTGTAGTGGTTGATATGGAAGGACAGACTAGATGGGCCATGTGGTCTTTTTCTGTCATGTTTCTATAAAGGAATTCTTGTGCTGACAAGATATGCAATAATGATTGTCCCCACTGAACTTGTGATGTAGAAAAACTCACACTGGGCAATTTTCAAATGCCAACCATGTCATTTAATTTATTTTGTGTCTGGATAACAAGTGATGTTGAATCAGTGTGGAGAGAGGTGACTGCCACCGCTCTTTGGATAGCAGTGATATTCAGTCGCTGTACATTTTAGGTGAGCAGCTTAATTTGGGACAGCCTTTTTGTTGAGGAATTTAACATTTCACACCCATTAACTACATTAGAAGGGTGGTCACAAAGTACCGGAGAAGTCTAGTTAAGCCAACAGTTTTATCCCATCCAGGGGCAGAGAAACCTAGGTATGAGCATGTTGGGTGTCCCTTTCCCTAAAATATTCAAATCCTGATTTAATAAGACCCGGTGATTATTTATTATCTAAACAGCTTCTCTGTCCCTCACATTGGCTTTCAGTGATGGAAAGGAGAGTGATTAAGTTAATGAATGACTAGCTACTGGCCCGCTCTTTGCAGCTGATGGATTTTGAATATCCTTGACCTCGCTTGAGCTTCATTTCGTTACAGATGGCTATTCCACCATTGACCACAGGGACAAAGAACGCAGATACGGGAGCGGCAGAAATGCGGGGAATGCATCGGAGAAGGAACCTTTGAAAGTACGTGCTTTTCGGGCAGAGAGAACAAGGGGGCTGCTCTAAAGCATTCCGATTCAGATATAATATTTGGGAATACACACTTATGTTTCATATAATTATGTCTTGTTAAATGTACTTTTATGTGCTTTCTGAAATGATCAGATTGTGATGCCCGATGAGGATTTAGGCAGGCAAAGCAAAAGAAGCCAGGGAAATCCTGGTAATGATCTTGTTTTCATGCAGATAAATGTGGTCTTAAGTAGGAAAAGATGAAACAAATAAAAATTCCCTGTAGTTGAAGTAGGGACTCTACCTTCAGGCTCTGCCGAGTCCTGGTGAACTTTCTTCAGTCCCACAGATTTTTCCAGTTGGGTGAGAGCAAGGAGAGGGGGTAAGGGGGGGGGGGGGAGAGAAAGACCACAGTCTTCCATCAAAAGTATTCCAAGAAAATAAAAATGTACTTTTGTACAGCTTGAATACAGATAAGAAAAATGCCAAGCCTGGTTTATTATAACAAAAGTCAGAAAAGCACAGTCACTTTCACCAAATGCAGTACCTGAGGCATTTAAGTGGCCTCTCAAAACTTCTTAGAGAACAGCTTTAGATATAATTCTTGTTTCCTTTATAGACTTGTTCTTTGATGAGCAGTGCTCCCGTGCTTCGCTCCTCTGCATGCCACATGCGCTTCGCCCACCAATCATTCAGTGCCACACGACAGTACAGCCCTCGTACTATTCCTCCCACAGCCAGACAAGGAAATTCCCTGGCCTTTTATGGATTAGATGAATTGGCACGCTGCCTCTCTCACTCCAAATCCTTCAGTTTCTCCTTGGTGTCCCTGGCTGGGTCCCCTGCCTACTCTCTAGAAAATCTCTTCCATGCACAAAACCCCACCTGAAATACACAAAGAGATTTGCAACCGAGGTAGAATTCAGTGAAAATATCTGATGATTAGGCAAAGGTGTCTGTGAGACAAAACATGGAGGCTGTTCTGAAGCATTCAAATTCTCCCTGGGCCTAGATGCAATAGTGATTTCCCCTACCAGCAGACTGATGGAGACAAAGAGCCAATGAAAAGCCCAGGCTTCGATGACGTCACTCCCATGCCTCTGTTCACCTCAGCCACCAGAGGTCTCTTCAGTATGTCTTTGTCTCCAGTAGATGGTGGATGGATTTTCTCCTCTCTGAAGAAAATTTGAAGATTGAGAGGAAAAGATTGATTAAACGCTTATGAACAACCACCTTGAGGGTGACTCTCTCACTTGAACGTGAAGTGGGAGGCTCTGCAGTCTTTTCGGTAGCCATAGGAGGGAAAATTGGTTCAAGTCCATACACTTATGATAAGAGCCTGTTGAGCAGTCAGAAATTGGAAGGATCTGGAAGAGTGCAGCAGCCTCACACAACCTCAGCGCCCCCTCCCTCCTCCTCTGTCCCCCCTGCCCTCTCCCGAAGATTGCAGAAGACTCTCAGAGGGATCTGCCTGCCAGCCACCTTAAATGCAGTACTGCAAAAGCCAGTGTAAACAGTCTCAGGGGAGTAGAGCTGAGCCCGGCATGGATTCTCTGCCTGAGGCTCTCGGGTCGAGTTCCAAGGCTTGACCTCGTCATTGTCCTTCTTGAGGATCCTGATTCTGTCTTCCTGGAACAGCATTTGGGATGGACTACTGGTAGCCATTGGCATGGTGTGGGGGTTTCCTGCCATTTTCTGCATCTCTTAGTAGTTTTTTCTACTATTGTGTGCTTGGCAATCCTGTGGTTTGTACACACATTCTGCCCAAGCAGTTCCAATGCGCATTCCTACCCTAGTACCTATGATGCACATTGCAGTACAAGCGCAGTTAACATACATAGTAAAAGCGGAGTTAATGCGTGCCTTCAGCCCGCTGTAGCATTAGCGCACGCTGTTGTGATATTTGCCTTACATCTCTGCGTCTTCCAGGAAGCGTTGTTTGACCTGTAGAAAGCGAGGTGACTCTGCTCTTCTTGCATTGTGGCTTGTGAATTGTCCCTGGGGGGTCTACTCCCCCTCTCTGCCGGGGATTCAGTTAGTCTGGCCTTGCCTGCCTCAGGGCAGGAGGTGATGGATGGCACTATGGGTAAGGGTCCGGCGACCATGCTGTGAGCTGCTCCTCGTCCTCTATGGGGTCTGCAGCAGCCTTTCCCCCTGGTTTTGGGGGTCATTTCTGAGAGGAGAGCTTCCAGACTCCAGATTGTGTCCTCCCTGGAATTCTTTTATTTTTTTCAGCAGGCCTGGTCCTTCTGGCATGGAAATTCAAACCCTGCAGCCTCTGGGTGCTCCCGGGCACACACTCATGTGGGACAGGCTGAGAGTGGAAGCCCTGTTCGATTGCCTTTGGCTAAGCATCCCCAGTGAGGGACGCCCCGTGGAGATGGGGAACAGCAGGGAGCTGTCCAAGATTATTTTTTTTTGTAATATCTTTGAGATGCCAGGATTCCCAGAACAGAATATAAAATCATACAGTACACTACTGTCTGATAAACAATTGCTGGCCTGGGCTGTTCCCCCAATTTCTTGTGGGGTTCCGCACTGGGCCAGTCAACAATACAACCATAAACAAGTAACAGCAAACGGTAACCAGTGAATATAATACACACTTGGGTGTTGCATACAATTACAATGTGGGGGCTGCTCTTATGCTCCTACTAGTGCCAGTGTCTTTGACTGGTGCTCCCAAGATCTATTTTCATTTTGTCTCCTTAACTCCCCCTCCCCCTCTTCCCCCCCCCCCCCCCTCTACCGGACCGCTGCTAGAATTACACAGACACAAAAGTAGTCCACAGCTGCCTATATCTGTGCTGGTGCAGAGATCTGATCACGCTGTGATCTTTCACCAGCCAGTCAGCCATTTCCTTCATTGCCTGGGCCCACCTTTCTCCCCTGGGGGGTGCTGCATAAGTGCCACCTGCACAAGCCTTTGTTCCATGGGTCCGTACCCTTTCGCCTGCACGGGTGTCCCATCCCCCAGCAGCAGGGCCACGTAGGTATTCCACCCAGGGCCCTTCTTATTTCTCTGAGTTCTTCTCCCCAATAGGCTTGTAGCCATGAGCATTCCAGGAAGGTCTGGGCTCAGTTACCCTTGCTTACTGTGCAGCGGAGGCAGTCTGGCAAGTCCCACAAATGTAGATGGGCCCCTCTTTCCCTAGATAAGTATGCCCGATGCAGTATCTTATACTGTATTTCTTGGAGTGCTATGGTGGATGTGGTCTGTGTTATGGCCCCAAATAGATCCTTCAGTTGTTCCTCGCTTACCTCCTCTGCTAGTTCCCGGGTCCATTGATCGCTCAGGGCCCACTCCCAGCCCTGTGTACTGTGTGTCCTCCCAACTTTGTACCATTATGATACCTTATTGAATTTAGAAGGGGTAGCCTGATCCATGGTATTAAAGCTCCTCATCCCCTTGGGTCTCTTAAATTTAGTCAAGACATAGTGCTGGCATTGCAGATAGGCTATGAAATTTTTATTGTCAATTGCCATTTGGCCTTCAACTGGTCAAACATAAGGAAATGTTCGCCCCCCAGCTCTATCAGCTGCCCTCTATGTACTTGCAGCCACGTGATGCCCAGTCTTGGAAGGTGCTGCTGCTAAGCTCCGGTTGAAACTCTAGGTTGCCCATCAGCATCTTAAAGGGGGATCTTCCTTTTGCCTGTCCCACTTGGGTCCTCCACCATTGTCATGCCTTCCGCTTTGGGTCCACTTTACCTCGACTCCCTTTCATTTGTCACCTCCAAAATTACTTTACCTGGAGAAGTCCAAACGTCCCATAGGGGGCACTGATCCCATCCAGAAACCCCCTTAGGACATATTGTTCCTCTCCTGTATGCAGTTCATGGATCCATCGCATTAATGCCGCCACATTGTAAAGGTGCAGGTCTGAGAGCCCCAGTCCCCTCATCCTGCTGTCCCCGACCAGCTTAGCAAAGCTAATCCGGGCTGGGTGGCCCCGCCACAGAAATGAACTCACCATGCTGCAGTAATTTTTCTCAGTCAGGACCCACAGAGATAGCATCTGCAAGGGATAAATCAACCAAGGTAGCGCTACCATCTTGAGTACCGCCACTCTTCCCAAGAGGGAAAGCAGCAGTTCCCTCTGCCTGTTGCACCATTCTTTCATACTTTCTATGCATTCCCTCACATTTTTCCATATAGTTTCTTTGGATTCTCGCATAAGTAAACTCCTACATACTTCTTATGGCCCCCTGCCCAGGCCGGGAGGAAGTCCTGTGCACCAATAGTGGCCATCACACGCTCGATGCTCTCGCCTGATCGATGAGGAGGAGCATATCATCAGCAAAGAGATTTATCCTGCAGTTCGTTGTGCCCACCTGTATCACCTCCCATTCTGAGGTTGTTTGGATTTATTTATTTAACTAGGCTTATATACCTCTTTTCTATCAGTCAAAACGGTGTACATTCGGGTACTGTATATATCGCTAGTTGCTCCAATGAGAGCAGAAAGAGCAGAGGGGAGAGCGGGCAGCCCTGTTATGTCTCCCACTGCAGTTGGAGGCTTTAGACAGCTCTCCATTGTTCAAGATCCGCACTGTGGGGCTCTGATACAGTACTTTGACCCAGTCTGAAAAGGGTCCCCAAATGCTGAAAGCCTCCAGTACTCAGAACAAGTAGCCCCATGAGACATTACCAAATGCCTTTTCAGTGTCGAGGCTTGCTATTATGGCATGTCCCACTCTTCACCCAGGGCTACCAAAACCTTGAGCATGTTCGCTGAAGTGAACCTACCCAGGACAAAGCCCACCTGCACAAGACTGGAGATTACCTTGCTAAGGTGTTTGGCCAGGATAGAGGCCACGATTTTCACATCCTGATTTAAAAGCAAGATGGGGCAATATGATCCCATTAGGATGGCGTCACGTCCTGGTTTGGGCAGGACCACCACCATAGCTTGATTTTGCTTTCCTCCCAGGTCTCCCATCCATAGTAACATCTCGCTCTGTGCTAGGAAGGGGCACAGCACCGCCTCTCCAAGGATTTTGTAAAATTCTGCCTCCAGCCCATCCGGTCGGGAGCCTTGGCCAGCTTTAGTGAGCATATAGTCTCCAGTATTTGACACACTCAAAGGGGCATTTAATACCTGCAGGTCCACATCCTCCACTCCCAGCATCTGCATTCCCTGAAAGAAGCTCTTTCTGTTCTCCACGTTGGCTTCCCCCGCTGTGTACAAGTTTCTGTAGAAGTCACAGAATTGCCTGCGAATTTCCCCCTCTTGTGTGTGCCTATGGCCTGCTGCGTCCCAGATCTCCTTTAGCACCACCTTGCTCTTGGCCGGGCTCATCACATGGGCCAGCAGTTTCCGCATCGGTTTTCCCATCTGTGGAGGTTGTACTTATACAGGTGAATGTTGCCTTCTGCGGGTTGGGTCAGGAGCTCATTGATCTTTTTTCGGAGCGCCATATATTTCTCCCTGTCCTCCACACTCATGGTACGAATGTACCGACACCTACCCGCCTGCAAGGTCCTGCAGTTTCTCATCTTGCCGCTTCCTCTTACTGCCAGCGTAAGCTTTTATCACTCCCCTCATAACCGCCTTTGTGGCCTCCCACAGAATTCAAGGTTCCATGGTGCTGTCATGCCTCCTATAGGTGCGACTGGAAAGTGGGGTCTTGGTACATAGTAGGATTCATTCGTCATGGGCCTTTCTGTCCCACCTTCCCCTCCCTCAGCCGAAGTTCCAGCCACACTGGGGCATGATCCGAGATTCCCATGTCCCCTATCTTCTCCCTGACTACATATTTGAACAGGTCTCTTGCAACCAAGATATAGTCAAGGCAGGCATAGCTGTTGTGTGGGTGCCAGTGAAAGGTGAAGTAACTTTCAGCTGGGTGCAGCACCGTCCAAGCATCCACTAGGCCGAGCTCCTTAATCAGGAAGTTTTCATCCTGGGTTCCTGGGTGTCCCATAGGCCTGCGTGGGGGCTGGCAATCTATCTGTGGGTCTTTGGATAAGTTTAAATCCCCACCCATCACTATGTGGTATCCTCCAAAATCCAAAAACGTGGCACATAGGACGGTGAAAAACCTGTGGTCATATACGTTAGGTACGTAGACATTGCAGAACACCACATTGGTGCCATGCACTTCCCCCCCCTCCCCCCCACCACAAGGAGAAACCATCCCTCTAGGTCTGTGACCATTTTTATGGAGGAGAAAAAGGACTCTTCGATGGATCGGTATAGCCACCCCACTTTGACGGCCATTGTATGATGTGAAACCCATCTCCCCCACCCAGCCCTGTGCTAGCTTGTGGTGTTCTGTGGCACTCAAAATGGGTCTCCTAGAGGAAGACTACATCTGCTCCCTTTTTGCGGAAATAGTTGAGGATTTTAGTCCGCTTCACTGGGGAGTGGATCCCATCCGCATTCAGGGTGATCATTTTCAACCAAGTCGTCGTCTCTGTGTCGGCGACTAACTGTTTTAATATGTTTACATTCCACATTTTAGGGGCTTCCACTTCCCAGCAGAGCAGTCAGCCCCCTCTTCCCGTGGCTCCCCTAGCTATCCTACGGTCTGGTTCGTCCTCCCTCCCCTCCCCTCACCCCACCCACCCCCGCCACTTCCTTCTGCCCCAACCTGTCCCCCGTATCCTGTTTCCCATCCTGCTCATGTCCCAGTTCTCTTGTAAGGCCCCTACCACCTCCTTGGCCATCCTCACCTTCCACGGGGCGTTACTCCGCCCTCCCCTTCGGCCCCTCCCCTCTATTATGTCCCTCACTCCTGCGCATCTGCCATTCATGCCTCACGCGCACTCAACTCATGCTTGCTCCCCAGGATCAACTTTCTTCCAACAAGTCAGCAACCCTCCCCCACCCTTCCCCAGTGTTCCAAGGTGTTCATTGTTGGGGTTGCTGCTTGCTCTCTGCTTCAGCTCCCTGATGCATCTACTGTCTTTCTCTTTATGTGATGTTACTCGTGCTTGTCATTCGTGGTGCCCACGGCATCTTCCCAGCAATGTACTAGTTGAGGTGGAGGGTCGTCCTCGGGATTCCATGGTCCCTTGCAGGCCTGATTGTGCAGCAGCAGACTTGTCCCTGGAGATCGCTTTCTCATCAAAGTCACTCTGCATAATTGCACCTTCCTCTTATAGGTCTGCAACACTGTAGTATTCTGGGGCTCCTCCCCCCCCATACATAACATTTGTAGTTCTGTTGGGAGGCTTTAAAACATAGCCCCCTCTTACCCCTCCAAGAGGGCTGTCTGTTTCAATTAAATTTACTAACCAGATGCCCTTGTCCTCATGGGCTTTTACGGTTGGGGATCTAGTCCATTCAAGAAGTGTTTCAAGGCCTCCGGTGTCTTGAAAGTCTGTGTCTGTTTGTCGTTGGTGAGGCACTTTCACCAGGTATTGCATCATGAATCTAATGCCATGCAGCACCAGCAGTGAGCAGTAAGGCGCCATCTTCCGCCCCTGCTTGAGCTGAATAGTCATTAAACAGAAGCAGTTTGTGACCATGATGTTCTAACGCTCGCTGCTTCCTGTATTATTCCATCAGGCTGTGTTTTTCTGCATAGTTAAGTATGCGGGCAATTACTAGCCTCGGGCGGTCAGAGTTCTTGCGGTGGGGCCCCACCCGGTGAATCTGTTCCACTATCATTTTTGTCCCCACTAGGTTCAGGCCTACTTGTTGAGACAGCCATAGCTGGATTAGATTCCAGAGGTCCGCGCCTTGTATTGTCTCCA
This sequence comes from Ichthyophis bannanicus, assembly GCA_033557465.1. Taxonomy (NCBI): domain Eukaryota; kingdom Metazoa; phylum Chordata; class Amphibia; order Gymnophiona; family Ichthyophiidae; genus Ichthyophis; species Ichthyophis bannanicus. The sequence goes on along the minus strand of CM066041.1, from coordinate 34,226,223 downwards.
GACACCCAATTAGCCTGATATTATACCGGTGCCCTGTATTTTCCTGATCGTCGAGTCTCTCCAGGAGGGTCTGGTTTGCCATCTCCAGGGTGTGCACACGTGCCTCCAGTGCCTCTGTCTGTCCCTCCTGCTGTTCCATGCGATCTTCCATTGCCTGGATCTGCTGCATCTGTGCCTCTAAACCTCCCTTAAGGTCATCGAGGGAGGCTTGCAGCCTGGAAAGCTTGTCATCCAGGACAGCGGTGAAGGATCGCATGAGTTTTCTTATTGCCGCCTCCTGCAGTGTAAACATGGGCACCAGCAGGCTCTCTGCCATTTTGAAAGGCTTTTCATATGGTGTGCAGGCCTGTTTCACTGGCATGCTGTTCCAGCCCGCTGTTTATTTTCCGATCGCGGCGAGCTGGTCTTGGCAGTCTGCTTCTGCGTGCTTGTGGGGATAGACCTGGTTTTTATTTTTGCTTTTTTTGCCAGTTTTAGGGGCCAAAGAAGGTCGTTGGCTGCAGAGCTCTGCCCCAGAGCGTCTGCTCAGGTGTGCTTCATCACGTGAGCCCCCCGCTGTCCAAGATTTTGACTATGTCTTGGATTCCGACGCTGGGTACAGGGCTCAGACATGGATGAAGAAATACTCTCACCTTCAGAAGACTGTGAAGAGGCCAGAGTGATCCCATTCTGGAAAGAGGAGCTGGCATCATTGATTGCCAGGGGTTCAGCCGCCTTGAACTTGACTGATGCTTTCAACATGGAGCAGGAGCTGATGGTGCACTTGTTCCTTCAAGAGATGAGGAAATCCACTACTGTCTTCCCGTTCCCAGATGTGATCAAGGATATGATCCGGTCAGAGTGGAATTCTCCCGACTACCCATCTAAGAGGTTAAGGGTGTTTAAGAAGATCTACACTCTCCCAGAGGAGTGCATTGAATGATTTGGTATTCCCAACGTGGATGTGCAGATCACAGTAGTTATCAGACAGACCACCATTCCTGGGGAAGGCAGCTCTGCCTTAAAGAATTATCTGGACTGTAAGGTGGATTCATTTTTGAAGAGCCAGTTCTGCAGCTGGTGGCCTGTGCCACCCTGACATTTTGAGCCTGCTCCAGTGGATTCAGTCTCTTCCACTACCTCTCTTTTGGAGTTGGTTAGAACCTTCCTTTCTGATGCCATGTATGACCTGGTATGTTTGGTAGCCAGGGATAGTGCCTTGACGATGGTGTCATGGCATTGGATTTAGCTCCAGTACTGGGCAGTGGACCTATCTTCCAAAGCTTGGTTTAAGGGGAAGCTTCTTTTTGGAGCCAATTTGAAGAAGCTGCTAAAGGACCCACTTAAGATGAAATCTTACTGCCTTCCACAAGAGATGTCCACGGGGCCTGTGAAGTGGGCTGATACCCCTTTCTCATCAGCCTTTGCCTTCCACCTAGGATACGCTGGCTGGATCCCCGGGGGCCTTGGTACCTTCATCATTAATGACCTGGAAGACCTTTCTTCCCCTCTGCTTCCAGGCTTTGGGTTCGTTCTCAGTCCCTTTGTGGAGCATGTGGGCCTAGTGACTTGGTGCCCTCCAGAGGAGGAACCTCCCAGACTGCACAATGAACGTTTGGGGGCCCATTCCTTGGTTCCTCCGGTTGGAGGCAGGTTTCACCTTTTCTTTCAGGAATGGGCCCAGGTTACCAAGGATCACTGGGTGCTAGAGACCATTCAGTTCGACTAGGTCCTGGAATGCAAAGAGCCAATTCCAGATGCCTTTGTCATCTCCCCTTCTAGGCCTGTGATCAAAAGTACCGCTGTGCAGACCACCGTGGAAAGGTTGCTGTGCCCAAAGGTGGTGATGCCCATGGTGCCCAAAAGGACAGTTCCTTCTGACCCATTCTGGACCTCAAGAGGGGGTCAACAAGCACTTGCTGGTTCATCCAGGCCCATTTCCTTTCAGAAGCATCTCAGATGGCATCCCGAGTGGTGTCCTTTTTGGGACATCACCCGAGACGTCACCAGGGAAAGAGCAACCTGTTGCCTTTCCAGTTTCTGGAAGCACATTTCGACACTCAAGTGGGCAGAGTTTTCCTGCTAGAGGAGAAAGTCAAGACTGTTGTATTGCCTGATGCTGTTCTGTGCACAGCAAACTTCCAGCATCTGGGATTATCTTCAGCTCATTGGGTTGATGGTGGCAACCATAGAGATGGTGCTGTGGGCATATGCTCACATGTGACTGCTCCAGCAGTCCTTGCTGACTCATTGGTCCCCGATTTCTCAGGAGTTCGAGTGCAGGCTCCCACTCCCATTGATAGTAAAGTCCAGCCTGTGGTTGTGGCAGCAGCCCTGTCATCTGAGGAAGGGCATGCCACTGGATGATTTCTCCTGGATCCTCCTGATGATGGATGCCAGTCTCTCAAGCTGGGGAGCCCGTTTTCAAGACCGTATGACCAAGGGATGTTGGAACTGCAGGGAAGCAGTGTGGTCCATCAACCTCCTCTAGGTAAGGGCTATTAGGTTGGCTCTTCTGCATTTCTGGCCCCCAGTTGAGGGCCTGGTGGTTCAAGTGTTTTCAGACAACACCACAGTGGTGGCTTATGTCAATCAGCAAGGCGGCATGAAAGGTTCCTGGGTAGCTCTGGACATGGCTCTCCTGTTTGCCTGGGCAGAGAACCACCTCCTAGTCTTGGCAGCTCAACACATTGCCAGGATGGACAATGTGGAAACAGACTTCCTCAGCCGGCACTCTGGATCCCGGAGAGTGGGAGTTGAGTCAGGAGGCATTTCAGTTGATTCTGCGCTGCTGGGGTCATCCCAAAATGGAATTGATGGCAACCTGCTCCATTGCCAAAGTTTGTCACTTCTTCAGTCATTGCATGGAGACAGGGAGGAGTAGCCTAGTGGTTGGGACAAGGTACTTCAGGCCGGAAGGTCGGGGGTTCAAATCCCACTAGAGGACAGCAACCTTGGGCCGGAAGGACTGGGGTTTCTAGTCCCCCAGATGCTCCTTGTGGTCTTGGGCAAGCCACTTAACCCTCCACTGCCCATGTTCCCTGTAAGTATTAGTGTATGTGTCTCATATCCCCACGTGTTAAATGTATCCCCCAATTGTGTTGTGACCGCTTTGATTGAAGGATAAAGCGGTATACAAAAACTGTCTAAATAAATAAAATAAAATAAATAAGGGCATCGGCACCCTGCCCAGTCTTGGTCAAGTTAGCACCTGCTGTACACATGTTTCCTTCATAGCCCCTGGTGGGGCATGTGATTCAGCATATATAGTACAACATTTGTGCAGGATTATCTTGGTGGTGCCGGATTGGCCAAAAAGAAACATGGTTTAGAAACCTGAAGCACTCCTGCAGGTGCCTCCTCTTCGGTTGCCCCTGTCTTGGGGCCTAATGCGGCAGGACCAATTGTCCTGGAGGACCTAGTTCCCTTCTCACTTATGGCTTGGCTCTTGAAACGAGACAACTAGTGTGTAAGGGCTATTCTCTGGCAGTGGTCTCCACTCTGCACAGAGCCCAGAGGAAGTCTACCAAGATAGCATACGTGTGGGTATGGTGCCTCTTTGAGTGATGGTGCGGCACTCGGCAGATGGCTTCTGAAGTGGCCAAGATCTCATCTCTGTTAGCTTTTCTATAGGAAGGCCTGGAGAAGAGCCTTTCCCTTAGCTCACTAAAAGTTCAGATGGCAGCTTTGGCATCTTTGCAAGGTCCAGTGCTAGTAAGTTTCTAGCTTTGCACCTGGATGTCTTGCGCTTTCTCCAGGGGGTTTGGCATCTGTATCCTCTCCTCTGGTCTGTGGTCCCTTCCTGGGATCTGTGTCTGGTGCTCAGGCCCTGATGTTGGTGCCCCTTAGGCCATTGAAGCGCACTACTTTGAAGGATTTGAGGCTCAAGACAGTCTTCTTCATTGCAATTTATTCCGCAAGTTGGAATTCCAAGCTGCAAGCTCTGTCTTGCTGAGATCCTTATCTGTCTTTTTCAAGGGAGGGCATTTTCATTTGGCCAGTGTCTTCCTTCTTACCTAAGGTGATTTCTCCCTTTCATTTGAACCAGGTAGTATGCCTGCCTTCCTTCTCTAAAGAGCAGTATTGGGGGAAGGATAAGGATCTTCACCTTGTGGATATCCAGAGTGTGCTTCTCCGGTACTTGGAGGTTACGAGTTCTTTTCATAAGTTGGACCATCATTTTGTGCTGTTTGCTGGCTAGTGCAAAAGTGATGTGGCAGTGAAGTCGACTTAGGGGTGCTGGATTAAGGAGGCCATTGCCTCGGCCTATCTGTTATGGAATTGGCTGGTTCCAGATGGTTTGTGTGCCCATTCTACCCAAGCACAAGCGTCCTTGTGGGTGGAGTGGAGCTTAGCAGCCCCTGCAGACATTTGTCAGGCGACAACATAAGCATCGCCTTCCACTTTCGTCAAGCATTACCACTTGGATGTCCACACATGGAGAGGCACGGCCATTGGCTCAAGGGTTTTGCAAGCTGCTGTGTCTTCTTCCCGCCCAGTGGAGTTGTAGTTTTAGTACATCCCACTTGTCTGAACTGGTCTAGCAGGATGATATGGAAGGTGACATTTTACTTACCAGTTAATGTCCTTTTCTTGACTCCTGCTAGACCAGTCTAGGTCCCGCCCCTGAAATTGTATTTGCTCTGTTCTTCTGCTGCAGCACTCTTGGGTCCAGTATAATTTTTATACTTGGGTCATCATCTCCTGACAGCCTTCTGTTTATGCTTTCCTGTACATAGTTCTCTACTGTTGATTACTCATTGTTGCCCACGTTTGAGGTTGTATGAGACTTGCCATGTTTCTTCCATATGCTTTGGGACAAATACTGAAGAGACCTCTGGTGGCTGAGGAGAATAGAGGTATGGGAGTGATGTCATCGAAACCTGAACTTTTCATTGGTTCTTTGTCTCCAACAATCTGCTGGTAGGGGAACACAACCCACTTGTCTGGACTGGTCTAATATGGTTCAAGAAAAGGACATTAACTGGTAAGTAAAATGTCACCACCTGTGCTACCACCCTAACTTAATGCGCTCATGAAATTTTTGTTCTATCCTTTTTTTCTTTCTTTTTTTTAAACTCCCACAAAAATCTTCAGCAGATCAAACTGCCTTCAAAGAAAGCTGGAAAATGATGGACATTCTTATGTGCAGTAAAGTTTGATATTCACGTACACACTGATGTTGATTAGTATTTGGTTTTCATATTTCATATTCCCTAATATATTGAGATACTTTAAGCAAGGATCCACATAAAGCTTTACAATATGATCAAATGAAGCATATAAAAACAATAAACCAACATAACATCCATCCATTTTACAAACGCCAGAAGGGAGGTGCTTTTTGGCACAGTGTAAGTACTACACCGAGCATCATCCATTTGTACACTTGTCCCCTGGTCAGACCATCAGACATTTAATGTCACCTTGAGAATATCAACAAAGGAAGACACAAATGATGTGAGGCCTAAAGAGTGTAGAAGATTTAAACAATTTAATGAAGATGCCTTCATGGACTATAATTCCAAACCTCCAAAGTACGACCCAGAATTTTGAAGAGGCCATCGATAACTGGAACTTAACTCTGAAGATTGCAGCAGCTGCACCCCTCAAGAACCTAAACAATAGCAGGAATCATACAGCACCATGGTATTCCAAGGAGATTAATGACATGAAAAGATCCCTACAGAAAATAGAATGCCGCTGGAGGGAAACAAAGAACCAGGATGACCTACACGAGTGCACATCAAAACAGCAAGAATAGCATTGCCTAATCAACTCATGTGAAAAAAAGAATACCATGCTAATCTCATCATGAACTCAATAAACCAGGATAACTCTTTGACATAGCATAGTCCTTAACTAAAGAAACCCATGGGCGAGAAGAAGCTGACTCAATAACCCACAAGTCATGGCTGATTTTCTGGAAATAAAATTCAAATCCAATCTCTCACAAAGCTCAGCACAAGCAATAATTAGTAACTCCACAGAGGCACTCAACAAAATATGGTCTTCCTTTCACATCCCATCCAAGGATCATCTACAAAATGTAATATCCAAGATTAATACCACCACTTCACCCCTCGATCCATGTCCAGTCTCATGGATGAAGATGACAATACAGCAACTGATTCCTATACTACATAACATCACACTGCTATCTCTTAAGCAAGGTCTAGTGCCATATAGCATCAAACAGGCAACTGTAAGACCAATATTAAAGAACACCAACCTAGACCCCAAAGACCCCAACTCATACAGACCCATATCAAGTCTTCCTTTCATAGCAAAGAGATGATTGAGAAAGTAGTACAGATCCAACTACAAGATCACATAGACAATCATGCTCCTCTTGACCCCAACCAACACAGCTTCAAGCCAAATCACAGTGTTGAAACACTTCACCTCACTGTTAGACAGCATCATAACAGGCATAGATGATACAAGTAAAGGCATACTGCTCATCTTTATAGATATCAAAATGATGGTTGATTGCATAAACCACAGCACCCTATTGGAACGACTTCAAGAAATTGGTTTACATGGAACCACCCTACAATAGTTCTCCTCCTACTTAACTAATAGAACACTAAAAGTAAGATTGAGATCACATCAATCTGCACTAACTGACCAACCACAAGGGATTCCACGGGGATCAACACTATCAGCAGTATTGTTCATTATTTACCTACAGTCTCTTTGTGACATAATAAAGGAATACAAGATTGAATATAGGATCTACGCTGATGATGATATGATCCTAACTCCAATGTCCATCATTAAACCTGATTACTGAAGGATAACATCATACCTGGAAGCTATGATAACCTGGCTGCATAACCAGAATCGCCACATAAACTACAGAAAATCTGAAACACTCTTCGTAACCAGAAATACCTTCTTCACCCACTGAGAATACTTAAGATCCACCAGAACAACATAGAGGTAAAACATGAAGTGAAATATCTTGGCATCACCCTGGACCAAAACCTAACACTTCAGTCACATATACAGAAAATGGCAAAATCAGCCTACTACAAGCTACGAACAATTCAAAAACTCAAACCACTGATAGATTAAAATAACTTCTGGACAGTCTGCCAAGCCATAATGCCACTAATGGACTACTGGAATCTACTATATCAAGGAAGCACACTACATATCCCTTTATAACTAGTTCAGAACACAGCAGCAAGAATAATCACTGGTACGGCAAGACATGAACACATAACCCCGACATTGAAGCAGCTGTATTGTCTACCAATAATTATCGAAAGATCCAAATACAAGTCACTGGTCATGATATTTCAAATAATTCACAAGCTGGCACCAGCCACCCAAGCACTGATCATTAAAGATCCAGAAAACAGAATCAGACAGAAAGCTAATAAAAACTTACTACTCATACCAAAGGTCAGAACGAAAGATAACCTGTACTAGGGCATTCTCACTTTACTCCCCAGCACCATGGAACTCCCTCCCTGAGAGTATAAGAGCTATCACTGACCTGCAAGACTTCCAGAAAGCTATAAAGACACTTATATTCTCTGAACACTATGCCATGACTACATGAGCCTTACATCCACCACATATGCCCTTAGTCATGCCTCAAATATTATTTCTTCTCCATATACCTATTAATAATCTCATATGCATCTGTTAAAATGTTAACACACTGCAGATATGCTCTTCATATTAATACACTATAACAACTAATTGTTACTGCATATGGACTTTATTATTTCCTGCTACAATGTAATACCTATTCCACTGCTGTTTGTAACCTTGATACACAGTTTGTCAGACAGCTGCCTGGGTGAGAATGTTCACAGTCTTGGCAAAGGCATATATCAATATGGTTTGCAAGGGATTGTGGGAAATGCAGTCCATTCACACCAGACACAGCCACTCACAATAATTAGTTGTGCTTGAGTGTAAAGCCAATAAGATATTTATTTATGGGGTTATTTCTCCCAACACAGATATGCTTGGTAGCACATAAAACAGGATACTTGCTTTCAGTGTTAAACTTAGAAAAACAAAATCAGGAAAACAACAGATGAACTTGTCAGGCAATCAAATGAAAAGAATAAAGACCTGGCTGGTAACAAACTGGTCTTTTCTGTAGGCTTTAGCTAATATTTTCTTAGCAGTGTTTCAAACAACAAGCAAAACCCACAACAAAGGGAAAAACTGTTCTTTTCAGGTTAACTTCTTATATCTTCACACATAGACTCAGAAGTGATTCCCTCAGAGCTCACAAGCAATTAGGTAAGGCTCAATTGCTAGCAGTTATCCAGCTGAAACCCCTTAGCTGGCTTGCTTTCTACTGTGTGGCCCAAAATCCTACTCAGGAGCTTTTCTGAGTAGATTAAAGAACAAGTTTGTATTTCTTTGTGATGGTTGCTGTACTTTGTAACAGAAAATTACCAAAGGAGTTTAGACAGAGAGCAATCCATGTATTCACAGCCTGCATCTGCAACCCTTCCCCCTTCTTCAACAATCATGGGTTCAATATCATGGATTGGTACAGAGGAATTTCTCAATGGAGCACTCTCAGGAGAATACTTGTTTCCCTGCTGTCTTTCAAGGGTATAGCTAGGGCATAGATCAGTGTTCATACCTGAGCTTCCATTGCTGTTAGAGTTCCGCTCTAAATAGCCTGGCCAGTATGTAGTCCAGTTCTTATGTCCAGCCTTCCAATCCAGATCCCTGGACACTGGGTCTCTCTTCACATACCTTCTGGCACGGGTCCTAGGGTCCCTTCCAAGTGCAGCCGTCTCCCTCACAGGTACCGTCTGGAGATTCCTAGCTCTGCAGCACTATTCCTCTGGCTTTCCCCAGTCCAATGGTGTAAGCTTGCCTTTGGAATGCCTTCCAGTATACGTGCTGCTATGGACTCCTTTAGACCTCCCAAATGCTTTTCTCTTCTTTCTTCCAAAGGGTTTCTTGCCCTCTCTGTCCGTCCGCTCTGGCTTCTACTTCTGATGATCCTCCAGATGATGAAAATGTCCACATAAAACAAACCGTGAAAACTATATTCTATAAACTTAAGACCATTCAACACCTACGACCAATACTAGACACACATGACTTCAGATCTGTTATCAGCTCACTCATCACTCCACACTTTGACTATTGTAATAGTCTACTTATCGGCCTCCCTCTCACAAATACCAACTTACTCCAACGAGCTCAAAACATCTGTGCTCGAGTAACAGCAAAAGCCCGCCTCACTGACCACATAACTCCCATCCTCGCCGAACTACACTGGCTTCCCATAAATAGTAGAATATCATACAAAATACTCTTAACCACATTTAAACTTATCAACGGCATATCACCCTCACATCTAACCACTCTACTACATGCTCCAAAAGAACATAGAACCCGCAGACAAAACGCAACCCACTCACTAGACATAAAAAAATCAATTCGAAAAACAAAAAAAACCACAAGCTCAAGAGCATTCTCATATGCAGCCCCCACCCTATGGAATAAACTCCCACTAAGCCTCCGCAAAATAAAGGATCTCAAGACATTCCGGAAAGAACTAAAACCATATCTGTTTAAAGAACACTTTATAAATCCTAATGAACCCCCCTCATCCCCCTCACCACACCTCCATAAAAATCCTCCCTAACCACAGATCAAAAAAAGCCTCAAACCTCAACACACTTAGGAAAAAAACAACCCTTAAAACCACAATTAATAATTGACTAATGTAAATATTTGACTGATGTAAATAGTTAAAGCAGTTGTATAATTACATGTTCCATGTTATTGTTCATGAAAAGTTAATTGTACATAGTTTGAAGAAAATACGATGTTCCATGTAAAACCATGTTCATTATGTTAATTGTAAACCGTTCATTATGTTAATTGTAAACCGCCTTTGATCTTGGGAAAAAGCGGTATAGAAGAAAAGCATAAATAAATAAATAAATAAAAATAAGATGAGGATGATGTCCAAGATGAATCTGAGGATGAGGATAATTCTCTGTAGAATAAACTCTACCTTTATTCTGCTTTGATGAGTGCTCCACCCTAGCACAGCGCAGCTGTGCTGAATCAGGCCCTGCCCTTTGAGATGAGTGCTTGGGGATTACCTCATAGCCCTCCTGATTGAACACACGTTTCCCCACTTCAGCTCCTCTAATGGCTGTTGGAAACTGGTGCATTCTGGGACTGGTAGTCTTTTATGGGAAAATTCTGTTTTCTTATTTCTACCAGAACTGACAGGTTGCTTGTTAAGAGTCACTTCACCTTTTCTATAGCTCCTTCCTGAGCTATGATAAGCTTCCTTATCACAAGTTCTACCAAATTAAGGTTATTCCTATTGAAACCTCCAAGTTAATTCTCCCTGTTCAATGTAAAATTCTGTTGTTACAATGTAAACTGCCTTGAATCTAAGATAAGGCGATATAGAAAACCTGTTAAAAAAAAGAAATACACTGAGCGTTAGCAGTACATTTTAGAGACTGAGCGCATACTCCACCTACCCTGGCTTAGCGAGGTTCATGACTGTCATGGTATCAGCAAAATTCACCCACTGAGAGACACTGTCCCAAGAAAAAAGCAGTAATGGAGTATGAGTGCATAAGAGATAAAAATCGCGTAAAATAGCCAGAAAATCCTTCTGAGAGTGAGGTGCATGAATGGACATAACAGAAATGTCTTCATAATCTTTCAGAGACACGCCCCCTGTGCACTCTGTCAATTGTAACAAAAAAGTTCACATATTCCGTGTCCATAGACTCAAAAGAGAAAAAACTCCAAGTTCACCCTTGCACAGAGGAGCCCGCTGCTCCACGTTCCACACTCCAAACACTGTTAAGCTTCGAAGAAGAAGCCCAGTCATCCCATCGTCAGGACTCAAAAACAAAACTAAAATCAAGTCTATAAAAGCCAAAAGTCCCAACAGTAGCACAATCATCAATAGAATGCAACATCACACTTGGCATTCTGTCCAATGTCGCTGTTTCAGTGTTTGAAACTTATCTCACATTGAGATCCTCGGGACCTCTTAAAGGGGGCTACTGGATGTTATAGTAGAATCCTTGGAATGACACCACAACTGGCATCTTCCATGGGCTGCTCTCTATCACTCGGAGGATTCACAGCCCATCATAGAGGACGTCAGGTTAGCATTCTCTGCCAATTTTATTCCCGCTGTCCGCAAGATTGGCAATGCTTCTTCATGCAAGCAGACTGTGTCTTGTCTCCAACAAATAACACCAGCCCAAAGAGAAAGATCCATCGATACCTCACATTTTGTTGCCTGAGTACCTCTGCTACCCATCGGAGATTCCTGTGCTTCCACAGTATTAATGGGGCAAGATCTGCAAAACTCTCAATTTTGTATGTTTTCCATAATATGGAGCCCAAATTCCACATCTTCTGTGCCATTCTTTCTTTTAGCCCATGGAAGGTTTCTTCCCATTCTCCCAAGGCGTAATGCGCTCTATCCAGTTTAATAGCCAGGCCATCCACCGACTTCCTGGCCTCTTGCAAGATAGCAATTGCAACTTTTTATACAAACGCATCTACATAGACACTTAGGAGGTAATTTTGTAAAGTCATTCCCGTGAGTATGTGGCCACATACACACAGAAACTATCTCTTATAAAATACTGAGCAGTGCAAAGTACACTCTTTGGCATGAAGGCATGTACTCTGCTAGTAGACATAGCCGAGAGTACAGTCTTGGTGCAGTTTTCACCTGCGCCATGTGTAAGCAATCGTTCCTATATTCAAGGCAAGACCTTTCCCTCACAGTACTAGTATTTTATAAAGGCAAGTGAGTGCCTACCCATGGTGATCTGCCATAAGATTACCCTCCACACATCCAAGACAACTGATCAACTCATCAGATGTGTGTCTACCAAAATGCCAAGTTTACAAATATGATCCAGGAGATTTCACATTTATTGGCTGCTGAACCAGTGGCACCCCTCCTGCGATGTGCTGTGTTCTTAATCTTTGCACTCCCCTGTTTCTTCTAGTTCTCTTTCTAAGTTACAGTATGATGCTATGAAGGATTGCTAGTGTTTTCATTCAGCTGCTTTTGAAGGCTGCCGATTTCACTGTTGTAGGATCCTGGGCAGCATGCAGCTGAATTTCCAGCCCGTTTTATTTTATAGCGTGTCTGTGCTGCTGGTCATGTTGTAATCATGAGACTTTCGGGTTGCCTTCGTGTTGCTTCTCTGTGACGTACTGTTGAACCTTGTGATTTTGCCGCATCAGTTGCTGCTCTGTGAAAATGGCTTCCAACACCAAATCTATCCCTTGCCGACATAACTGGTGTGCAGGTTGTTGCCTGATGTTATAAACAGAGAGTATTACCTATTATTGGGCAGATTGGAGCAAGAAGAAGAAATCTGAAGATTTTAATTTTACAGACTTTTATTTAGCATGTTAAGCAAAGATGAGTTAATGTCTACTCCTGGTGACCTTCTGGATAGTTGTCCATGCTGTGACTATCCTCTGGGGTTTCTTGATAAGGTGCAACTGGAAGTAGATTGGCAGGCCTTTCTTTTATGCAGTAAGGCTACAGCACCTGGTATTCCAAGATGGCCTCCCATCCAAGTACTAACGAAGCCCTACCTTGCTTAACTTCCAAGATCAGATGAGATTAAGCCCGCTCAAGGTGGTGCGGCTGTAATTTTTTTTTAGCCTGGAGATTTTTACAAGTGTACTGTGAAATACTGGACCTGCTAATAGCATGCTTGTTAGTGTCTGTGATGACGCACTAATAACCATACTGAACTTGCAGAAAACTATTCTTTGCGAGTTGTGCTCTCGTCCATTGGACCAATGTGAAAATTACAGAAAGATGCCATAGGTGAGTTCTGGAGAGCACATAGGCCTTTTCTTCAGGGGTCACCTGTACGGAATACACCCGTCATCTCAACACCTCACATGCAGCATCTCTGTATAATTTTCAAATCTGTCTACAACTCGGGGGCTTCCTGTGCTTTGTGTAATCTCTTTGGTTACTTTATGCTGTGACTGATTTTTCTCTGTACTAATGCTCACTCTTGCTCATAATTCTCATCAGCTGACCAATGTCTGTGCTTTTCCCCTTTACTTGTTTAATTAATCCACTTTTTTTTTCTTTAACTCCCCTCACACTGTCGCTGCAGAATGACCCAAATAAGAAACAGATTAGCAGGAGTAACAGGGCTTCAGTGAATCTGGTGGATGTCCGTGACACTAAACCCCAGCCTGTTGACTCCTGGGTCTAATTTGCATGCATGGTAGGTCCTTTGCTTCCGTTGGGTGCTTGTGAAATACTGTGATGTACTGTATGGTTTATATCACTTCCAGTTATCTATATGTGTTCCAGGATCCTTGCAATCAGGGCTGTCACCAAGGGTGAAGAAGCAAGGTAACTTCCCTGAGCACCAAGCCCAGTAGGGATGCCACATTCTGAGAATCTCCATGTCCACAAATCCAAAAGGAAAGGGGACACTAAAAGCAACTCATGCCCTAGGTGATATTTTGTCCAGCAACTGGCCTTGCTTGCAGCAAACACTATAGGGTTATAAAAGCTTTCATGAGTCTTCTATACAGCGCTTAAATGATCCATAAATCTGAATACAGCATTTTGATAGAAAGTCCTGTCAATGGAAAGGTCATGTTGGTATAATTTTCTCCGTAAATGAACTCCCTCTCCTCTTCCGCCTCCTCCATCTCACCCAGAAGTACTCCTCTCTCATACCTGCACTCTTTCAGCTCCTGTCCTTCCCCTTGGTCCAATCACTCTCCCCTCAGGCTCTAACACTATTTCCTTCCCTTTCCCCCTGGGGCTCTGATTTAGACTGATAGGAAAAATATATCTCCACATCCTCCTGGGCTTACCAGCCAGTGAAATACACTTGCTCTAGGCAAGCAGGCAAGTGCATTTTCAAACCTTGCTGATAATGTTAGCTATTCTATCCTCAAATTATAAAAATGTTCACCATTGTTATGCTTCATCACAATGACAAACTGCAGCACGTTCCTGCCTTGGAAGAAGCTGCTGTTATGAAATATTGTTAAGAAAAAGGAGCACAAATTCTAGGTACTCGTGGGAAAACACCCTTTCTAAACTCTGCTAATACCACTGCTCCCCTTCAAAAAAATGATGAGATGGGGTGGAAGATAGGATAACCCGGTAAGTACATTTGTCCCTAGTGAGTATGATACTAAATGATGGAAAAGAAGTCGGCAGAGAGGCAGTTTCCATGCTCCATGCAACATCTGCCCACCATCAGTCGCAAGCATGAGCATAATCTCTGCTGGCAGGAGATTTCAGGCTTGTCACCTTCCTCTGAGTAAGCTCCAGAGGGATTTCAGATGCCCTGCTTAACAAGATAACTTATCATTTCTCCTTAGATGTTATTATCACTTAACAGTACCATGCTAATTATTTTACAGTCAGTGGGTACCTTGGCAACAAGGATTCTTAGGATATTACAGCTCAGGCAGTAGATTCCCAAAGGGGAGATGGGTATCTCCAGGAACAAGCACGAATGTAGTCTTCACATATGTGTATCGTCGGTACAGATGGAGCCTGCACAGGAACGCTCCCCAGCGTCCAATAGGAAAGCTTTTGGGAGCATCCCACAGCGCCTGCGTGCTGTCTTTCCCAACTGTCCCTCTCCAGTTCTTTGTTTTCCACGGAGCCGACAGGTCACCTGTCACCGCAGAAAATAATTCCCTTCTATTCTTTTTTGTGGTCGCGTCTGCCTTCCTTTGACGCTATACCAGTACCGCCGGTTCATCTTTCTTTTTTTTCCCAGAAAAAAACCCCTTTTCTTCTGGAGTCTTTTCCAGGTTTTTTCTCCTCAGGTGCCACGCGCCATTTTGGGCACTAGGTCCAACTTTTCCTTCAAAATGGGATAACCCGCTTCAGGTTTTAAAAAGTGTTCCAAGTGTGGCGGTACCATTTCCGGCACCGACACCCATGAGTGGTGCCTCAAATGTTTAGGTCCTGACCACTCTATTTCGGAGTGTGTTGCCTGTGGGATGATGTCGAAGAGGGGCCGGCAAAACCGAGCTGCTAAACTTAGCACCCTTTTTCCCTCCAATGCAGCCTCTGTGGCATCAATGTCTTCCAGAGCTTCGTCTTCCTCCCATGGATCTCAGGTAACTAAACATAAATCTAGCCGGTCCACAGAGGGTAGATCTCCCTCTAAGCATTAAGATGCCTGTGGCGTTGCCCTTGAGGGACTTTCACAGGCAAAATTGCCCCGGCAGGAGGCTTCGGCTTCCAAAGCATTAACGGGGCTCCAGGATGTTCTCGAGGCCTCAATCTTGGCAGAACTACTGGTGCCATGCTCTGGGGTACCAGCTGCTTCATCCAGTACCAATACCCAAGCATCGGCAGCGTCAATAGACCAGAGATTCTTGGCTATTGAACGCAGTCTGGCGGCTCTTCTCACGGTCTCGATGTCCTTGAAACCACTTCAGACAATTCAACTGGTACCGGCACCGACTCCGGTACCGGTATCGACTGCATCGACATCGGCAGGTATTCTACCGGGACCGAGTCATACTTATCCATCCGGTATCGACAAGTCGGTACCGGACCCCTCCGATACCGACTTCTACCGGTACTGTGCCTTGCACGATCACCCAGATTGGAGGTACTTTGAATCCTCGGATGAGTCTGAAGACTCTGAAAGCTCTGCCGATACCAGAGTACTTCTTCCTGAGGATGATTCTTCTCCTCAGCTTAGGATGTCTACACCAGAGGATATGTCCTTTCAGAATTTTATCCGAGATGTGGCTCGAGGTCTTTCCATCACAGTGGCTCCTGAAAAAGAGCCTAGGGCAAAGGAATTAGAAATCCTACAATACCCTAAAGCTCCCAAGGAGGCAGCTACCTTACCTATTCATGAGATCTTGCATGATCTCATGTTAAGGATGTGGGAAACACCTCTAACCACATCTCCTCACTCTCGAAGACACCATGTATCGAGTTCCTCCCTGTCCGGGGTTTCAGAAGACTCAGCTACCACACCATTCCATGGTGGTGGAATCAGCTATGAGAAGGATCAAGAGTGCAAAAAGGCATACATCTAATCCTCCAGGACGTGAGTGTAGGACTCTTGACGCCTTTGGACGTCGAACCTTCCAGGCTTCCATGCTTTCTGCTAGGATCAGTTCCTATATTTTATATATGGGAATGTTCCTTAAGGAAGTCACAGGAGATTTAGAGCTTATGAGCCCTCTCCTTCCTGATGATAAGAGGCAGGATTACCTTGCCCTTGTCAAACATGCTCAGGATGTTTCCAAGTTTGTCAATCGTGCAGCCTTTGACTGCTTTAAGTGCATAAGCAGAACCTCTGCTATTGCCATAGGTGCATGTAGGATTGCCTGGCTCCAGGCATCTGACTTGGAACTTTGGGTACAGGATAAACTAGGAAATATTCCTTGCACAGGAGAGAATCTCTTTGGCAAGAATTGGCAGGACAAAGCTAATGAGATAGATGCTGACAATATCACCTTGGATAGATTGTCCAAATCTACAGCTGATCCTGCAAGGAAAAAATCCTACAAGAAACCACTCTTCAGTAAGAAGAAGAAGTTTTATCCCTCCTATACCCAGCAGGGACATCGTTTGGGTCAGTCTTCCCAAAAGGGACAGCAGCAACAACCTAGGCAAAGAAAAACAAAAGCTGCTAAGCCTCAAACGGCTCAGCAGACTCAGCTTCCACAGGGGCTTTGACTCCTATCTAGAGAACTTTGCCTTCCTGGCCATGAACGGTCCAGAACCCTTCACCATTCCAGGAAGGTTGTGTCATTTTGCCCCCAGATGGGGTCAGATAACAGCAGAAAATTGGACTCTGTTGTAAGAGAGGGGTACAAGCTTCATTTCCTCAGCATGCCCCCTCCTACAATGGTAAGACAGTTCAATTCTCAGATCTCTGTCAACAACCAGTTAGGTCAAGAGGTCACTGTGCTTCTTGCCCAAGGGGCAATAGAAGAGGTAGCCATTCTACAACAGGGTACAGGGTTCTATTCCCCCTATTTCCTTATTCCAAAGAAAACAGGAGGACACAGACCTGTTTTAGACCTCAGAGAATTGAACAAATTCCTGTTCAAAGAGAAGTTCAAAATGATTTCTCTAGGGACTCTGCTGCCATACCTTCAGAGTCAGGATTGGCTTTGTTCTCTAGATCTCAAGGATGCGTACACTCATGTTCTCATCCATCCAACTCATCGAAAGTCCTTTCGCTTCCTATTTCAAGGGAAGCACCACCAATACAGGGTTCTTCCTTTTGGCCTGGCCTCGGCACCAAGGGTGTTCACAAAATGCATGGCTGTGGTGGCAGCATTTCTCTGCACCCTGGGAATATTCGTCTTCCCTTACTTAGACGACTGGCTCAATCGAGCCCCTTCAGAGCCAGAGTTGCCCTCTCTTGCACAATGCGCTTCCTTCAGTATTTGGGACTTGTCATAAACTTCCCAAAATCCAACCTTGCTCCCACTCAATCCCTAGAATTTATAGGAACTCTTCTGGATACCAGACAGACAAGGGCCTTCCTTCCACAGCCCCGCTGCCTTCGCATTGTGCAGTTGGCTTCCCAAGCAGTGCTAAAACTTCACCTCATTGCTCGGGAAATGTTACAGTTGCTAGGCCACATGGCATCCATCGTGCATGTGGTTCCTTATGCTCGCCTCCATATCTTTATCTTTATCTTTCTTTATCTTTATTTACATTTTATATACCGCCCTTGTCGAGACGTGAGAGCGGTTTACAGTAAAATAATATAAAATAAAAGCGTCGGAAAGGAAAAGAAATCCATTAAAATAAAGAGAAAGACAGACCAAAGGGGTCACAAGACAAACAGTAGACAAAAACTAAGCAAACTATAGGCAGCCAAAGACAAACAAAACAAAATTAGACAGGACTGCTGGGAGGGAGATCATATGCCTGTTGGAACAAATGTGTTTTTAATAAGTTTTTGAAATGTTGATAGGAGGATTCTAGGCGAAGAGAAGATGGTAGAGAATCCCAAAGTGAGGGTCCCAGGAAAAAGAAAGCGGCACGGCGTGTCTGTTCGAGGTGGGCTCGTGTGAGTGGGGGAAGAAACAAACTGTTAGCATGTAAAGAGCAGAGCTGGTGATAAGGAGTGTGAAGGGAAACTAGGTTCGCTAAATACTGTGGGTTGGAAGTATGGATGACTCTATGTAATAGTATAAGAAGTATATGTATATGAGGGCAGCCCAGTGGACTTAGGCGTCAGGTTGCCTGTCAGACGAAATAGCAAACTCAGATCGCCTTATTTTGTCCCTCCAATGGTGGCAGTCACCCCAGAACCTTTTGGTGGGGTCTCCTTTTCAGCAACCCCCACCCCAAGCCACTCTAACAACAGATGCTTCACAGGTGGGTTTGGGAGCCCACCTGCAAGGCCTCTCTACCCAGGGTATCTGGACTCCACAGGAGGCCTATCTACACATCAGTCTCCTGTAACTCAGAGCAATCTTCCTTGCTCTTCGAGTATTCCACACGCAGCTCAGCTACAAGACAATCCTAGTTCAAACGGACAATCAAGTAGCCATGTTCTGTGTGAACAAGCAGGGCAGAACAGGCTCTCTGTCACTACACAATGAAGCTTTGAAACTATGGGCCCTCGCCAGAGAGCATCAGATTCATATCCTTGTGGTGTATCTTCCAGGCACTCAAAACTCTTGGGCAGACAGACTCAGTCGAGTTCTGCTTCCACACGAATGGTCTCTCCATGCGGACCAGGTGGCCAAAATTTTCCAAATTTGGGGAACCCTGGACATAGACCTCTTTGCAAGTCCGCTGACTGCCAAACTTCCCCGGTTTTGTTCCAGAATTCCAGCTCAGGGTTGTCAGGCCAGGGATGCTTTCCTCCTCCATTGGGGCCAGGACTTCCTGTATGATTTTCCACCCATTCCCCTAATTCCCAAAACCCTGTTCAAGCTTCAGAAAGACAGAGGTCATATGATTCTCATAGCTCCACATTGGCCATGGCAAATGTGGTACCCTCTGCTCCTACATCTCTCTCAAGCTCCGCCTCTGGAGTTAGGATGTGCTCCAGATCTCCTTTCTCAGGAGGACGGGATGCTGTGGCATCCCAATCCCCAGTCTCTGCATCTCAGGGCCTGGTTGCTGAAAGCCTAGAACTTCACGGTCTTAACTTTTCTCAAGAGGTAAAGGATATCCTTTATGCTTCCAGGAAGCCTTCCATAAGATGCTCTTATGCTTTCAAGTGGAAAAGGTTTACCATATGGTGCTCGCAGAAGGGTCTTAACCCTCTTGCGATACTCCAGTAATGATTCCAGAGGTATCTCCTTCATTTGTCTAATGCAGGGCTTAAGACCAATTCAGTGAGAGTTCATTTGAGTACTATTGCAGCTTCTTTCAAGCCTCTAAATGGGCAACCTATTTCCTCTCATCCTCTCATAGTGAGATTTATGAGAGGCCTTCTTTTAATTAAGCCTCCCATTAAGCCACTACCGGTGGCATGGGACTTAAATTTGGTTCTTGGGCAGCTTATGAAACCGCCTTTTGAACCATTAGCCACTACATCTTTAAAATTCCTTTCCTGGAAGGTCATCTTTCTTATTGCAATCACATCAGCACGTCGCATCAGTGAATTGCAAGCATTGGTGGCTGATCCTTCTTATACAAGGTTCCATCACGATAAGGTAGTCCTTAGGACTCATCCACATTTTATGCCAAAGGTGGTGTCACCTTTTCACCAAGCGGTTTACCTTCCTGTATTCTTCCCAAGGCCTCATGCCTCAAATGCAGAAAGGAATCTTCATCCTTTGGATTATAAAGGGGCTCTAGTCTTTTACTTGCAAAGGACACAGCAACATAGGTAGTCCTCTCAACTCTTTGTTGCTTTTGATCCTAGTCATTTGGGACTTCCAGTCTCCACAAGAACACTGTCCAACTGGATTGCACAGTGTATGTCTTTTGCCTATGAGAGTAAAAACCTTCCTCCTTAAGGCCATATCACAGCTCACAATGTGAGAGCCATGGCAGCCTCTATGGCTCATCTTCACTCTTTGTCTATCGACGACATCTGCCGAGCAGCTACTTGGGCTTCAGTTCATACCTTCACAGCCCATTACTGCTTAGACAAGGACTCCCGCCAGGATGCCTTGTTTGGCCAGGCTGTTCTTCAACACCTGTTCCTTTGCGTCCCTCTAGTCCAGTCCCGGAAACGTAGAGTTGTCAACCTCCACCAGCAGCTTTGGAGACTGAAAGATGTCATCGTCGTGATGTCACTGGTACAAATAGGCTAGATCCGCCCCCTTTCACCAGTACTTTCAGTCTCCAAGCAGCTTGGAAGTTCTGAGCCCGGGACTGGGCTCAGAGGAACAAATAAGCAGAGCTTTACTTCTTTGATTAGTGCTAGGATTTTATTTTACTTTACCTTGCTTTTGTTTTAGGTGCCTGCTGCTGCTGCTGACAGAGATCCTGTATTGCTGGGGCTGTTTCCTTTCTCTGCTCCTTCTCTCTCTCCTCTCCCCCCTCCCCTCTCCCCTCCCCCCCTCCCCTCTCCCCTCCCCTCTCTTCCTTTCTTCTGTGCCCCAGCATGTAAACGAGCATTGCATTTGCACAAGAGTGTGCCTGCACTTGACTCCCTGCTCCCGAACCCACTTGAAAGGGTGAGGAGCAGGTAAAGTACGGTAGAGACTGACAGCAGCAGGCAGGACTTGGAGCCAGAGGGGATTTCAGTCTCTCCAGGAGCTGATGCCGTTTGCAAGGCTGTGCTTCTGAGGGGTTCAGCGCTGCCCTTCCTCACTTTCCTCCCGGTGTGGTGGTGAGTACTTTGGGCCTGGGGGGTCCCTTGGGGGAGTGAATATTCGCTCGGAGCAGAGTTTTGCTAGCTTCACAGGAGTGTGGGAGGCCTGGCCGTGTGATTTTTGGCGCCGCGAACGTTGCGGCGACAAGGACTCCCGCCAGGATGCCTTGTTTGGCCAGGCTGTTCTTCAACACCTGTTCCATACTTAATCAACTCCTACCCACCATCCCTGGTAGGATGCCAGAAATCCATGGGGGGAAGTGGAGTCCTTTCACAAGGGCACACAACTTCTGGGGTCTTCTCCCTGGCATCTGCAGCTAGGGAGTCCCCATATGTGAAGACTACATTCCTGCTTGTTCCTGGAGATAGCATAGCTACTCACCTGTAACAGGTGATCTCCGGGAACAGCAGGAATTTAGTCTTCACAACCCACCCACCTCCCCTAGGAGTTGTATCTCTCTTTCTCTTTCTCTCTCTCTTTTGCCTCAGCTATAAAATCAACTGGAGAGGGACAATTGGGAAAGGCGGGAAGGCAGCACGCAGGTGCTGTGGGATGCTCCCAAAAGCTTTCCTATTGGATGCTGGGGAACGTTCCCATACAGGCTCCGTCGGTACTGACGATACCCGTATGTGAAGACTAAATTCCTGCTGTTCCCAGAGATCACCTGCTACAGGTGAGTAACTATGCTATATCTGAAAAAACCTTTATCATCAGATGC
Organism: Ichthyophis bannanicus; assembly: GCA_033557465.1. Classification (NCBI taxonomy): domain Eukaryota; kingdom Metazoa; phylum Chordata; class Amphibia; order Gymnophiona; family Ichthyophiidae; genus Ichthyophis; species Ichthyophis bannanicus. The sequence goes on along the minus strand of CM066041.1, from coordinate 34,204,745 downwards.
CAGATAGCAAGAATGAATGGAATCTGAAGGGGCAGCATACTGTAAAGGGGGCTAGTTATGAAGGGCAGAAAATAGATACAGCTGTCTATGTTAGAAGCTAGTGCAGTTGCAGTGGGGCTGTCAGATCCAATACAAAATAATCAGAGGTGTTCCTTTATTGCCTGGAGACTTTTCATTCATATTGACGATTATGGCTAAATGCGGGTATCATAAGAGATGAAAAGGAAGATGAGAACTCATGAATTGGCTGCTACTAGTTGTCCTGTCTATCCATCAATGTCATATTTCAATACTCATGAGTTTACCTCGGCAAGATCTTACTTTGTACAGGAGCCTGTCTCAAACAAAGGGGTGGCCAAAAGGTGTTGTAGTGTCTATCTGTTGCTACAGTCAAAGATGTCAGGTTTCGGGTCTGGAGGAGTAGCTTTGGCTTGGCATGCTGGGTATAGAAGCAATTTAGGGGCATCCAATTGGCCCGTTCTATCTCCATCTCTGCAAGAAGCTGCTTATTATCTTTAGATAGCCAAACTTATTCCAGCAACGAGATGCTAGGTTGCACCTACCAAATCTTCTTATGGGCAGTCACAGGTGTGGTGTGATTTCTGTGGTCATGATAATGTTCCATCTCAGTGCAATAAAGGAGCATCGAGATTGTCTTCTCCCTTTCATTAAGGTAGCCAGTATCTTCTAAAACCAACCTTTTCCGAGCATCCTAGCTATATGTGCTGCTTGAGTAATGGAAGGAGGGTTGGCCAATATTTGGTATTTTTTTTTATTACTATTGCATGTGATATATTACATTGTATTGCTATATGTTTTTAGTTTTATGATGCATTGCCTTTATGGGGAATAAGACAATATAGAAACAGAAACGTGCTCTACCTGAAGTTCTCTAATAGCAAGGCCAAATCTCTGATTCCTGCAGTAGAAAATCCCACTCCTATCAAGAACTGCACTACTGCAAAGTGATCAGTGCTAAAGAAACCTAGAATACCTCTATTTCTTGGGATAGTCAACCATGATTTTTCTTTTCTTTCTCCTCCAGGGCTAGAGTCCAGCAGTACTTTTATTGTTCATGAGAAACCCAAACTGAATAAACAGAGGATCTCATAAATCACCACTGCCATTCATGCTGTCTGGAGGATACTGCATCACGGAATTGCATCTTGTGCGGGTCAAATATAAAACTGAGGAAAAGGTTGTCAGCCAGTCATGGCGTACAGTATCATGCCTTAAACAGCCAAACAAGCTCTGCATTTTTTTACATGTTTAATTCAAGTATATTCCTACCAGATGAAGCCACGTCCCTTCTCACTCCACTTGTACCCCCTACCCCCATAAAAAGCTTACATGCAACTGCATGGGTTCTGCGATGAACTGGAAAATAGATGGTACCAAGTACGAGAAAAGAAGGGCAAGAGAGAGAGGAATAATAAATCGCTGAAGCCTTTACAAGCCAACAAGAAGTGCAGACCATTGGAAGATATCTGGCATGGGGAATGCGATAAGCACTTTTCATTTCTTTTTAAGGGACTGTGAATTTGAATGAACTAATGTGTTTCTCATTTGCTTCTTTTGAGTGAAAGAAGGAATGTCGAATCTGTTGGAAATGGGGAAAGGAGAAATCAAAGCTTCAAGAATAGGGAAGTCCAGCTTGTAGGCAAGTCATTCCAATCCAGTTTTGTTGAGAAATGGGTAGAACACAGCAGAGTTCTTGGAGGTTAAGAATAAAACCATCAGTACTAGATCTGCTTTACAATTACTGCTTGCTTTGTGGTCACCACAAAGCTGTATATTTTGCCTAGAGATCAAGCAGTTTCCATAATGCGTTAATGCTCTTCTGGTGTAAAACTTCTGCCTGTGAAATCTTTCTTGTTTTGTTTTGTTTTTCCATTAGCTTCCACAAGCTTGTAGAAACAGTTTCTGAAGTTCTCTTTGAGCTAAATTCAGAAGCCTGACCTTAGGAATCTGAACTGGTTGGCTGTTTCCTCTTTTTTCTGTCATCATAATATTTGAAATCTGTGTGGCAAGTTTAACTGATGTTCTGAACAGTAACATACTGCAGGATCCTAATTATGTAGTTTTTGACATCTCTTCACGTGTTAAGAGTCACCAACCTGATTCTAGCATCCTGGTTTTCCAGTATTTTGCCTAGGTCTGCTTAAGGAGTAGGTCAGGAGCTAGACTGGCGATGGCTATGGTGACAAAGAATTAAGTTACAGACACCATTATAGATTGGGAAAGTGTATATCCAAAGGAGCTTTTCACTTGCTCCAAAAAGATCTTTTAAGGTTAAGTTACTGTTTTTCTTTTCAGTCAATGTAGCCTTTATATTTTTGGATCAAAAAGATAATACAATGTTGAATCCATGTATATTTTCAATATACATATCAAATGTAAGCACCACAAAAATCTAATATTGTATTGACACATAGGGAGGGCATTCTTTTCAAGACACCCTGGTTCTATGTACTTTTATTTCATTTTTTTGTAATGAAGAGAGGTAAGAATTGTTATATATTTCACTATGAAAATGTTTTGTGTAAGTAGACTGCATTTCTCCTTTTTAATTGGGCCCCCTGTTAGAAGAAAAATATTTGTAAATCCCCCCTCCCCAAGCATATTTTTCATCAGCACTGAAATAGAAGTCAAAACTGCTGTTTGCTTGCCAGAGATACCCATTAGCTCTTTGGTAGTGGGACCTGAAAGCACATATTTCTGAGTGTTGCAAGCTTGTATCTGAACTTTAAATGCTGTTTCCTTTGTAATGTTTGGAAAAATAATTACTGTTAGTAAAGGTCAACTTATTTTCTAAAGAGAACATTGTTTTAAAAAATGCATCCAAGGAACTTTGTAGCCGCGTGAGCTTACACGAGCATATAATATATATAAAAGTAAATCTCTTTATTGTTGTGTAAAACTAAATTGCCAAAACCAGGGAAGTAGCTTGCAGGATGCAGATGTTCCACCTTCATGTGTCTGAAGATTGAAATGGTTCCCCTGACCCCTAAAACATTGCAAACAGAAGGCCTTCATGGTTCAAGCGTGAAATATAACAGGATCTAAGCAAAGGAGGGCATGGCCCTGGAATATGCTCAGGCCGGTGCTGCTGTGCGTCAGATTGGCATCTTGCACAAGCAGAAGACGGAGTTGCGGTGCTGCTGCCCAGAATGAGGCATTGTCCCAAAGCTTAGAAGGTGACAGTTTCTTAAATCATTAAGAAGTGTGCTTGTAGATGTGGGCCCATGTACGACCACTCCTCTGTTCATAGCAAAATTCTTCACCCGGGACTGGTTTTGTTTTTAGTGATTTTAATAAGTTGTTTTTAATAAACTTCCCAAACTCATTGGACATGTGAATTTTGCCTTTCTTCTCACTAGGTAACAATAATGCATCTTTTGTAGCTGGACTGGTGCATGCTGAATTTATGAGTAACAAAGTAGCACTCCCTCGGTCAGGCAGGTTCCATCTCTTTCCCACAGACACACACCCCATTCTGGTTCCGATTCTTACACTTGGCGAACCTCTTAGGATATTCCTGTGGTAATCTGTGTGATTGTCTGGTATAATGGTAGTCTTGGCAGAAGGCCGTAAGCATGAACATTACTACATTGTGCTTTAATAAGACCATGGAGCAGAAGAAAGAGGTCAGGCGTCTTCCAATGTATACAACTGCTAGATAGTTTCTCTAAAAATTTATTTCAGTTGTCCCATTCTCCCAAAAGACTTTGTTGTCTTTTTTTTCAAAGAGCATCTCCACTGCTAGTTAAGTTCCTCTCTCCCACCTATGGGTGTGAGTGAAAGATACCTCTGTCTTCTTGCTGTCCCAAGCCATTGGTTGCCCTTTACTTGCAAAACCGGGTGAGCACAAGTCACTCTCAATGACCATGAGCAAAAGTGTCAGCTTACTTGACATTTGAGCACATTGTCTTCCCCCATTAACTACAGGCAGCAATTGAGGCTCTACTTTCTATAAAAGACAACCAATTGTGCTATTCCTCAACCAATTGTGCTATTCCTGTACCCCAGTACCATCGTAGAATGTAAATAATAAATCTACAGCCCCAGTCCTGTAACAAGCAAGAGAGGTGAATGACAGAGAGAGACTGCATGACAGCCAACAAAGTAAAACAACCCATGCTGGTGGTGGTTGCCATATGGTAGCTTGTTCTCTGAGAATTGGCTTGGGGCAATTTCTCCAAATGGGTAGTTGTCAAGATGTGCTTAGAAGTTCTTCTTTATCAAACCTGTGGCTCCCAATACAATGGGAAATATTTCTGTAGCTTTCTGCCACATTTTCTTGGTCTCTGACTGCATTTCTTAGTACTTCAGGATGTTTGGCCTCTCCACACGATTCACAGAATAATCACTTGGAACAGACACCTCTATTATCAATGCCGCTCTGGTGTTTTTCTCCTTTACCACTATGTTGAGTTTTCTCACATCCAGTTTCTTATCCGTCAGAATGAGAATATCCCAGGTGATCATAACCTCTTCATTCTCTGTAATTCTCTTAGGGTCATGATCCCAGTGCTTTTCAGGGACAGTGATGTTGTAGTGTTTACAGAGTTTCCAATAGAGAAAATGTGCTACTTTGTTGTGCCTTTCTGTATAGGAATTTTCCACCATCAAAACTTCACAGCCAGCTAGCTATGAGGTGAGTCACTGTTTCCAGCTCTGTCTTACAGAATCAACATGTCTGTTTTGCCTGGTTTTTTTTTTCAGTGCTCGCTATAAACCATCTCAACCATAAAAATTGGCTTCTTTATGACTCATCAGGTGAATAGATTTGATTTAACTCCTTTATTACGGATATAGCATGCTGGAAAGTGAAGACAGGTTCACTGCTGCACGTTTTAACAATACAGGTGCTTTTGTTTTTCTAACCAAGCTCTTCTACAGAGCCATTTTACATTTTCCTTTGTTACAGTGCACACTCCTTTTGTGTATGAATTAGGCTTTTTTTTTTCCATTCTGGGACCACATATGTCTTCCACAGTTAAAAGATTCTGTTCTTTTGTAACTAAAAAGAGAAGCACTGTTATCTATCTGTATTTTCTAATAGATCTTTTCCCAAAGGAAGCTGAAAAATAACATCAAAATACAGAAGTTATGGAAAAAACAAGATATTTGGATATAACTTTAGAAATCTTCAGAAAGTCAGGGAGTGCTAGTGAGGGCACTAGGTCACATTTCCCCCTTCGGTTCCGCACTGGAGGGGGGGGGGGGTGTGCAAAATCAGTGGGTGTGGCTCAGAGTACGCTGCGCAGAATCTCTTCATAAACGGACTCCACCACTACCCTCCTCTGCAATGTAACTGTCATTAGATGCTTCTCAGAGTTGCTGGTAGTAGCAGAATGGTCATTTTCTACTCAAACCGTGCCAACATAATTTTAATCCTTCATCAATATATTTGGTTACTACCACAGATTTCCTAGACACATCAGATTGTTTAAATATATCTATATTCATTTCCTATGGCTATAAGTGTGCTGCTAATGGTTTACTGATGAACACTGAAAGCCAACCAAGACTGAATTGTGCGGGAACAGAACCACGCACAATAGCATCTCTCGGCACCTCAACTAGAAAATTGTGTTGAATTTTGTCAAAGGTGACATACCTCAGTGCTGTACTTTCCCCCTGGGTGTTTCCTCTGCGTCACCCCCTTTGACTCTTCCTCTCTCATGTACCCGCAATCTCTTGTCATCTTGCTTTCAGATAGTATATTGATTGTTTCTAAAGCTTTCCGAAATATAAAAGACAGAAAAATGTTGAAGCAGGTGAATTGTTACATGTCCAGTTTATTCCGTTTTTGCAAAAATAAATCACTGCCATACAAAAAGGTTAGTATTTATGTTTGAAGAGTAAGTGAGTTTTCTTTAAATACGAACACTTTGCTGTAGCACAAGTGCTTCTGATGAAATGCTCAGGAAATACTGTCCTGTCAGCTGTTGCTTATATCTCTTGGGTAGCTTTTTAAATTGTATAAGAGGATTCAGGAAACCAATTAGATGATCAGTCAGGGGTCAAGTTGTTTTTGAACAGAAGAAAGATGCTGAAGGTATCTTAAATCTTTTTTCGGTTCTTATTTTCCACCGAGGTTGAACGAAGTCTGTGAAAACCACCACGATGGTGCTGCAGCGCTTACCAACACATCCTTCAAGCAGAAGATGTTACTGTTCAAGTTAGCCAGCAAATAGAAAATTAAAGGCACCAGCTAAAAGCTTACTTGTTATTAGAAGAAAACGTGTTTGTAACTATCATGTCTTAAAATTTCATGGTAGGAAAATGTTACCAATATGCTTTCTGTATTACCCAACATTATCACTATAGTGTAGATTGCTGGGCCATTTGCATTCTATTTATAATATGAAACCAAACACTTAAGCTGTTTTATTTTCAGAGCAATGACTAAAAGAACTGGATTATGCTTTTATAGTACAGTATATGGGAAACTTTGAATTATGTGACAAACAGCAAATATTAAGGCGACAGAATATTTTACTGGTGTTTCACTAATCCGCGCAAAGAGACTGTTCTTAGAAGCCAGGTGTGTAGGGTAATGAGGTTGGTGTGTTTTCAATAAACGATGCCTTGAAAGAATCCGCAGGTCCAGGGAACTTTTCTTGATGAATATGTTACAATTGAAGGCAGCCACGTTTCCCACAAGTTTGGGATCAGTCAAGAAGTGTGGAACTCGGCTTGTGGTCCATTGAAAGTAACATGTTAATACTCTATAGACCCAATGATGCAATGCAGAAACAGACTAAAGGCCCTTCACGCCCAGCAGCCTGTCTCTGATCATGGCAATCCTAACAGAAAGCCAGACCCCTATCGATTGCACCCAGAAGTAGGATATGGACACACCAAGCTATCTAGATTATAATTTTTTGTGAACTGTCTGGACCTTTCTTAAACGCAATTATACTACTAGCTTTATCACATTCTCTGGTAGCAAATTCCACAGCTTAACTATTCATCACTGAAAAGCTGCTGTTAAATGTCGTTAGTTTTGTGAACTTGCCTCTAGTCTTGGTATTGTTTGATATGACTGCTGTTATTTTGTTCTACACCACTCAACCTCTCTCATTTCACCTCCAAGAGCCCTAATCTGCTTAACATTTCCTCCTAAAGGAGTTGCTTTATCCCCTGTATGCCGTCACTGTATGTTTGTGTAACCAGCACTACACAAGGTGCTCAATGTGTGGTAACACATGGCGGGGCCACACCACAATACCTGTCTTTCTTCTGTAGCTTCCTGGCTCTCCACTAACTTTCTTCATATTAACCTCTCGAAAACCTCGGCTATATGGTTCACTTTTGGTAATCCCACTCCTACCCTCACTCCCCTATTTTCTTCTTCACCCATCCCCACTGTCTCCTCCTTGCGGTATTTGGGTGTGATCCTTGATTCCTCCCTCTCCTTTAAAGACCATATTTCCTCAGTTGTTCAACGTTCCTTCTTTTCCCTTAAACAACTTCGCGCTGTACGACCTTTTCTTACTATCTCTATGACTACTCTCATTATATCCCTTGTTATGTCTCGTCTTGACTACTGTAATGTTTGTCTTGCTGGTCTTCCCCAATCCCAACTTTGTCGTCTTCAACGTGTTCAAAATGCTGCTGTTCGTGTTCTTTCTCATGCTTCTCGGTTCGATCACGTCACCCCTCTGTTAATACACTTTCACTGGCTCCCTGTTGTCTTTCGTGTCCAATTCAAAATTCTTATTTTCGTTCACAGGGTGATTCATTCAGGTGTTCCCCTATATCTTCCTAACCTGGTTCACCTTCATACCCCTCATCGTTCGCTCCGCTCTATTCACGCTAACCGTATGTTTCTAACCCCCCCCCCCCCTCCCAAGCGCACCTCGAATCTACTCGGTCTTCTGCTTTCTTTTTTCTTGGTCCAAGGCTCTGGAACTCCCTTCCCCCCTCCTTACACCTGGAAACCTCCTATTTGTCCTTTAAAACTAACCTAAAAACCCACCTTTTCTGTTCTGCCTTCAACCTTCCTCTCCCAGTCCCATCTTCTCCCCCTCCTCCCCCTTTGGGCCTCTGACAGCATACCCCTTACCCCTGTCTTACATCTTTTCTTTTGTTGTCCTCCCCTTCTCTCTCCTTTTTGTTTCCCATTTCTATCTCCCCCAATCTGTTCTCTGTATCTATCCCTTTTTTCTAATTTTATGGCGTTCCTTTTCTGGCTCTTTTTCGCAGCTCTCTCTTTTTAAAAAAAAATTTTTTAATTGATTTTATGTATTGTGAACCGCCCAGATGCTAATTGTATTGGGCGGTATATAAAGTTTTAATAAACATAAACACAAGACATAATGATATTATTCTATTTTCTTTTCCTTTCTCCATAGTTCCTTATCTATTTTTTTGGCCACTGCCCTGCACTGACCTGATGATTTTCAGATCGCAGGGTGCTGACTCCTAATATGGAGCAAAGCATTGTCCATTCTTAATTCCCCGAGATATATTGCATTGTACTTGTCCACCTGAAATTTCAACTGTAATGGTCCAGAACCATTTACAGTCTGCTCATGTTTTAATAACTTTGAATAAGTGTCATGTAATCACTCACGCATGGCCCCTTCCCAGCTCCTAAAGCTAACAGAGCTGTAAAGCAGCTGGAGACAGCACATTAGAAACATGAGAGAGAAACCACACGACCCCTCTAGTCCTAGCTTCCACATCCACCACTACAACAGCCCCCTTTCTTCCCTTAGAGATCCTCTGTGTTTGTCCCATGCTTTCCTGAATTCAGATACTGTCCTCGTCTCCACCACTTCCACTGGGAGACTATTCCACTCATCTACCACTCTTTCCGTAAAGAAATATTTCAACATATTGCTCCTGAGTCTATCCCCTTTCATCCTCATAGAAACATGATGTCAGAAAAAGACCACATGGCCTATCTAGTCTGTCCCTCCATATCAACCACTACAACAGTCCCCTTTTTTCTTTACAGATCCTCTGTGTTTGTCCCATGTTTCTTTGAATTCAGATACTGTCCTCATCTCTACCACCTCCACTGGAAGACTATTCCACAGATCCACCACTCTTTCTGTAAAGAAATATTTCCCCATATCACTCCTGAATCTATCCACTTTTCACCCTCCTCCCATGTCTCCTCGTAGCAGATCTTGCTTTCAATCGAAAGAGGCTCTCCTGTGCATTTATTCCATGGAAGTATTTAAACATCGCTATCATATCTCCTCTACCCCACCTTTCCTCTAAAGTATACATATTAAAATCTTTATCTCTGTCCACATATGCTTTATAACAAAGATCACTAACCATTTTAGTAGTCACCCTCTGTACTAACTCCATCCTGTTTATATCCTCTTGAAGGTGCGGTCTCCAGAATTGCACACTATACTCCAAATGAGGTCGCACCAAAGACTTATACAGAGGCACTATCACCTCCTTTCTTCTGCTGGCCATTCCTCTCCCTATGCACCCAAGCATCCTTCTGGCTTTTGCCGTTGCCTTTTCTACCTGTCTGGTCACTTTAAGACCATCAGAAACATTCATGCCCAGGTCCTGCTCTTCTTTCATGAACAGACGTACTTCACCCCCTATACTATATCGCTTCCTTGGTTGCTGCAGCCCAAATGCATAACCTTGCATTTTTTAGTATTAAATCTCAGCTGCCAAATTCTTGACCATTCTTCAAGCTTAGCTAGATCCCTCCTCATGTTATCTACACCTTCCTGGGTGTCTACTCTATTGCAGATTTTGGTATCATCCACAAAGAGGCAAACCTTACCCTACAGCCCTTCCGCTATATCACTATCAAAGATGTTAAACCGTCAGATCAGGGATAGATCCCTGCAGTACACCACTGGTAACCTCCTCCTCCTTAGAGTCACCTCCCACTCAACCAATTTCTAATCCAGTCAGTCACTTAAGGTCCATATCTAGGGTGCTCAGTTTGTTTAGATGTTGCCTTGGATTCTGAAAGCCATTGGACTCCAGAAACCTCACTACTCTCTTTTTTAGCAGCGTTTCCATTAATTTACTCACCACAGAGGTTAGACTAACCAACCTGTAGTTTTCAACCGCATTCTTACTTCTGCTTTTGTGTACAGGGATCACAGGGAGGAGTGGCCTAGTGGTTGGGGCAAGGTACCACAGGCCTGAAGGTCGGTGGTTCAAATCCCACTAGAGGACAGCAACCTTGGGCCGGAAGGACTGGGGTTTCTAGTCCCACAGGTGCTCCTTGTGGTCTTGGGCAAGCCACTTAACCCTCCATTGCCTATGTTCCCTGTACGTATTAGTGTATGTGTCTCATATCCCCTCGTGTTAAATGTATCCCCCAATTGTGTTGTGACCACTTTGATTGAAGGATAAGGTGGTATACAATACTGTCTAAATAAATAAATTTGCCTTTCTGCAGTTCTCTGGGACCACTCTAGACTCTAAAGAAGCATTGAAAAGTTCAGTCAGTGGAGCCGCTAAAATGTTCCCAAGTTCCTTCAGTATTCTCAAATCCAGGCCCATTGCTTTGTCTATTTTTAGCTTCTGGTCCTATTTCTAGGCGTTTTCCGATATCCTGCTCCTGCATCTGTGAACACAGAACAAAAATATATGTTAAGCAATTTTGCTTTATCCGCATAGGCTTCTACATATTCCTCCCCTTCACCCTTGAGTCTGACAATACCACTTTTGCCCTTCCTCCTCTCTCTAACATACCTGAAAAATGTCTCCCTCGGCCTCCCGTTCGGGACTGAGGTTGTCGGCGTCGGGACGAACCCTTGCCCACACGGAGCCCCTCGATTCCTCCACGGAGGCGTCGGACTGGGACACGGAAGGGGACGAGTCGCCCGGCTCTTTTCAGACCCGGTGCATCCCCTCTGACTTGCCTGAGTCGGAGCCTCAAAAGCGATCCCCTCCGGAAGATACGCGCTTCTCGGATTTTGTGCGGCTTTAGCTTTCCCCGAGGAGGAGCCTCGCGCGGAAGAACTCGAGGCACTCCAGTACGACTGTCCCCCGAAGGAGGCCTTTACTATGCCGGTCCCTCCGATGCTGGAGCGGCTGCTCTTTCGCATGTGGGAAAATCCGGCCTTGACGCCGGTGTTGAGCAAACGGATCGATTCGATGTCGGTGCCCCCAGGCAAGGAAGCCCGAAACCTGGATGCCCTCGGGAGGAAGTGCTTCCAGGGTTCCATGCTGGCCTGCCAAGTGCAGACATACCAGCTGTATATGGGCATGTTCCTCCGAGACCTGGCAAAAGAGCTCACCGGGTTCTCGGCTGGTCTCTCCGCTGAACCTTTGCAGAGGTTCCAGACCTTGTCCACTAGCATTCGTGAGTGCTCGAAGTTCATTTCTCGGGCGGCCTACGATGGCTTCGAGGCATCGGCCTGAGTGGCCGGAGCCGGCATCAGTGCCCGCCGGCAGGCCTGGCTTCAGTTATCCGACCTCGAGCCATGGGTACAGGACAAGCTAGTCGATGTCCCCTGCAGAGGTGAAAACCTCTTCGGTAAGCCCATGTCTGACAAGGCGGCAGAACTCGAGTCCGAGACTCTCACTCGGACTCGCCTGTCCCGAAAAACCTCCGCTCCTTCGCAGAAGCGGCCGGGGAAGAAGCCTTTTTACCCGAGGAAGGTGCTTGCCTATAAGCAACCCCACCTTCCATATCAAGCATTGGCGGCTCCCACTCAGGGCCCGCAGGCTAAGGGTCAGGGACATGGCCCCCAAGCCCGCTACACAGCCCCCTGCCCAGCAGGGTGGGGGCTTTTGACTATGCCAGCATAGCCTCTCCCCCTCCGCGTCCTTCGCTCAGCACGGGGGGCAGGCTGATCCACTTTGCCCACAGGTGGTCGGCCATAACGTCCAATGCTGCAGGTGGTTCAGAGGGGCTACCTCTTGCAATTCCACCAGGTGCCTCCCCCCTACTTCCCAGGGGAGCCTCCAAGGCCCCCTCTGCACAGAGACTTGCTCCTGCAGGGTCTGCTGGGGGAGCAGGCTGTGGAGCCGGTGCCCCAACATCTGTAGGGTCAAGGGTTCTACTCGAGGAACTTCCTGGTCCCAAAGAGAACAGGAGGCCTCCGACCCATTCTGGACTTACGCAACCTCAACAAGTTCCTGCAGCGGGAAAAGTTCAAGATGCTTACCCTTGGAATTCTGCTGCCCTACCTCCAGCAGGGAGATTGGCTATGCTCCTTGGATCTAAAGGATGCCTATACCCACATCCTTATTCATCCGGACCACCGACAATATCTCAGATTTGTGGTGGCAGGGAAACATTATCAGTACCGCGTGCTGCCCTTCGGCTTGTGCTCCACCCCCAGGGTGTTCACAAAATGCCTGGCAGTGGTGGCGGCCTTCCTGAGGCTTCAAGGCCTGTTCGTTTTTCCATACCTGGATGACTGGCTCGTCCGAGCGCAGTCGGCCATAGAGGTCGCTCAGGCCACGCAGCGCACGGTGGCTCTGCTTCAGCACTTGGGCTTCGTCATAAACTTTGGGAAGTCCACGTTGAGTCCCTCTCAGGATCTCGAGTTCATAGGGGCACGGCTAGACATTCTGCGAGCTCGTGCCTTCTTGCCTCGGGAGCGAGCCGACAGGCTCATGGCTCTGGCCGGCAGGTTCCGCAGCGCGTCCCCGGTCCCGGCCAGACGGTTCCTGCAGCTGCTCGGTCATATGGCCTCCACGGTCCATGTCACACCGAACGCCAGGCTGCATATGAGGCCTGTCCAGTGGTGTCTCCGAACTCAATGGCATCAGGCCACAGGGAGTCTGGCGGACCTTCTACAGATCCCCGACCGCCTGGTCTCCTCTCTGCAATGGTGGCTTTACCTGCCCAACCTGGTACTGGGCATGCCTTTTCAGTCTCCCGCACCTTCCCAGGTGCTGACGACAGATGCCTCTCTCCTGGGGTGGGGAGCGCATTGCCAGGGAGCACGCACTCAGGGCCTTTGGACTCCTTGGGAGGCGGCTCAGCAGATCAACTTCCTGGAGCTGCGGGTGATCCGCCTAGCTCTACGGACCTTCTCTCACCTCACCTCGCGTCAGTCTGTATTGGTGCAGACGGACAATCAGGTGGCCATGTTCTACGTGAACAAACAGGGGGGCACGGGCTCCCTCCTGCTCTGTCAGGAGGCCCAGAGACTGTGCTCCTGGGCTGTCGACCACGACATCCTCCTCAAGGCTGTTTACCTGCCCGGGCAGGAAAACTGCTTGGCCGACAGGCTGAGCTGGGTCTTGCAGCCCCACGAGTGGAGGTTGAACCCCGGCATTGCCCAGCAAATCTTCCGCCGGTGGGGCTCCCCCACCGTGGACCTCTTTGCCAGTCCCCTGAACCGGCAACTACCCCGGTTCTGCTCTCGGCATCCGCATCCCCTCAGAGTAGCTCCGGATGCTTTCCTCATTTCGTGGTCCACAGGCCTACTGTATGCCTTTCCTCCCACACCGCTGGTATCCCGGACGCTTTTCAAGGTTGTCCGGGACGGGGCCTACGTGATCCTGATAGCGCCCCGATGGCCGAGGCAACCCTGCTTTCCTCTGCTCCTGCAGTTAGCGGTGGACACCCCTCTTCCTCTGGGGTGTCAGCCCGATCTTCTGACCCAAGATCAGGGTACTCTCCTGCACCCCAACCTCCGGGCCCTTCACCTGATGGCCTGGCTGCTGAGAGGGTAGTGCTAGCTCCACTCTCGCTCCCTCCAGAGGTGGAAGCTGTCGTCCTGGCGTCTCGGTGACCTTCTACCCGAAAATCTTACGCCCTCAAATGGCGTCGCTTCTCGGTCTGGTGTTCTCAGCGTTCTGAGGACCCATTCACCTGCCTAGTATCGGTGGTATTGCAATACTTGCTTCACCTCTCCGATCTCGGCCTCAAGTCCAACTCTGTCAGAGTCCACCTCTCGGCACACCATTCACCTGTGGAGGGCCAGTCTCTTTCCTCGCACCCCATGGTGGCGCGTTTCCTCAGGGGCCTGCTTCTGCTTAAGCCCCCGTTGCGCCCTCCAGCTCCTGACTGGGATCTCAATGTGGTTTTACAAAGGCTTACTTGCCCGCCTTTTGAACCCATGGCTACCTGCCCCCTTCGTTTCCTCTCCTGGAAAACTCTCTTCTTGGTAGCCCTTACCTCCGCTAGGCGCGTTAGTGAACTACAGGCCCTAGTGTCGGAGCCCCCTTACACCAGGTTCTACAAGAATAGGGTTGTCTTACGGACGCACCCTAAGTTTCTCCCGAAGGTGGTTTCCTCTTTCCACATCAATCAAGAGGTGGTTCTTCCGACCTTCTTTCCCAGGCCGCACACCAGCAGAGCTGAGACTGTTCTGCATACCCTGGACTGTCGAAGAGCCTTGTCCTTCTACCTTGACCGTACGCGTGAGCATAGGAAAGCTGTCCAGCTTTTCGTTTCCTTTGACCCCAATCGGTTGGGGGTCCCTGCCTCTAAGCGTACTCTGTCCATCTGGGTAGCTGACTGTATCGCCTGGGCGTATGAGGCAGCAGGCCTCTCCTTGGAGAGTCGAGTCACGGCACACCGTGTCAGGGCGAAGGCGGCATCTGAAGCCCACCTCCGCTCTGTTCCGTTGGAAGACATCTGCCGGGCCGCTACTTGGTTTTCCAGCCAGACTTTTGCAGCTCATTACTGCCTGGAGAGGGAGTCCCGGAGGGATAGTGCTTTCAGACAGGCAGTCCTCCACAATCTTTTTGAGGTTTAGGCAACTCCTGCCCTCTGGCCCCGGTGTTGGCTACCGGCCGGATTCATATTCAGAGAAGATTCCTTCCTTCTGTGCTGTTGAGCTGGAGGGAGCTCCTTCCAGCTTGAGGTCTCCGGTAGCCTTAAGCTAGGGAGTCCCATTAGTGAGGACTGACTTCCTGCTTGGTCCTGGAGAAAGCGTAGTTACTCACCTGTAACAGGTGTTCTCCAGGAGCAGCAGGAATCAGTCCTCACTACCCTCCCTCCTCCCCTTGGAGTTGCAGTCATTCTTATGGTTGCTGTCTTCCGCTATGTCATTTGACTGAGCAAGATGGCACCCTTGGGCGGGAAGAGGACTGCGCATGTGCGCTGCAATCCCAAAGGCTTTCTTCGAAAGCTGGGGAAATTGCTCTGCGCGAGCTCCGTCGGTGCCGACGTCACCCATAAGTGAGGACTGATTCCTGCTGCTCCTGGAGAACACCTGTTACAGGTGAGTAACTACGCTGTCCTTGCTGACTGGCAGGGGTCAGAGGCCTTCGGCCGAAAAAAGGCACGAACACCAGTTGAAGGATACCTTGAAGTACAAAACAAAAACAAAGGAACAAACCCGAGGAGCAACACCGAGGCAAGCTGACTTGGGGGTGGGAAAGGAACCAATTGGCAAACTGGACCAAAAGGTATTAAAAAACCCACACGTTTTCCAGAGGGCTCCTTGGGGAAAAAAGGAGACTGAGGCAAAATGGCACCCTTGGGTGGGAAGGGGACCATACATGCATGGTGCATCTCCCAATGGCTTTCTTTGAAAGTTAGGGAGATGCTTCCACATGGGCTCCGTTAGCACAGATATCACCCATATGTGAGAACTGACTTTCTGTTTGTTCCCGTAGAACACTGCTTAATAAATTTATTTTGTATCTTCAAATAAAACTTTTCTTAGCTGGAAAAGCGTAGTTACTCACCTGTAACAGCTGTTCTCCTGGGACAGCAGGAATCAGTCCTCATATATGGATGACATTGACACTGACAGAGCCTATACGAAAGCATCTCCCTAGCTTTCAAGGAAAGCCTTTGGGAGATGCACCATGCATGCGTGGTCAACTTCCCACCCAAGGGTGCCATCTTGCCTCAGTCTAATGACATAGTTAAGACTGCAAAAATATAAGATAGTAAATAAGCTACTCCAAGGGGAGGAGGGAGGGCTGTGAGGACTGATTCCTGCTATCCCTGGAGAACACCTGATACAGGTGAGTAAGTACACTTTCTCCAGGAACAAGCAGGAAGTCAGTTCTCACATATGGGACTTCCCAGCTACAGGCTACTGAGAACCTGTAACCAAAAGAAAAATGCCACAGCAATCTGCAAAGGGAGAACTGTGACTACCAACAGTCGAGTCCTGCGGGAGAGACTCTCGCAAGACCCAAGAGTCCAGTGAACACCAGCACTCTGGTAGCCTGAACACAGAAGGGTCGGAGGGCAGGAGTTGCCTACACCCCGAAAAGATTATGGAGTATGGCCTGGCCAAAGGCGCTATCCCATTGAGACCCTTCTCCAGGCAGTAGTGAGCTGCGAAGGTATGGACCGAAGACCAGGTGATCATCCAGCAAATTTCGGTCATGGGGACAGAACACATATTGGCCACAGAAGCAGCCATGGCTCTGATGTGGTGTGCTGTGATGCCTTGGTCCAGTGGGATCCCGCTTGCTCACAGGCAAGGATAATGCAGTCTGCCACCCAGGTGGACAGAGTTCACTTAGTTACTGGGAGCCCCAGATGGCTGGGGGCATAGGATACAAAAAGCTGTTGAGCTTTGCAGTGGTCCTGGGTCCATTGCAGGTAAGACAGGGCTCTCTTGCAATCCAGAGTATGGAGAATGGTCTCCGCACTGACAGTGTGAGGCCTGGAAAAGGTGGGGAATACCACCACCTGATTGAGGTAGAATGAGGACTCTACCTTCGGCAGAAACTTAGGGTGTATGTAGAGCACCACCCTTTTCTTGCAGAATCTCATGTAATGAGGCTCTGCCATCAGAGCCTGAAGCTCGCTAACTCTGCAAGCTGATGTGAGTGCTTCCAGGACACGCATCAAAGTTCCTGGAGGAAAGGTCCATAAACCGTTTTTAAGAAGTGACCGAAGATATCAATGCTTGACCCAGTACAAGCACTGTGGAACTTGTGTCTCTTGGGGAAACTGCTAGGTACATATGACCTAGATTGGCCAGTGTTGGAAACAGAATACTGGGCTTGATGGACCTTGGTCTGACCCAGTATGGCATATCTTATGTAGCTAAAGGCTCAAATGGAGGCTTAGTGAGTTTTGAGAGCACCACATTAAGGTCCCATTCCACTGCTGAAGAGGGGGTGGGGGGCTGGACAACATGAGGCCCCATAGGAACAGACACACAAGGGGCTTCCCCTCACCAGAGTGGTGATGCGCCGCGATGGCACTTAGGTGTTCTCTTACTGAGTTGCACTTCAGTCTCACCTGCGATAGGTGGAGCAGATATTGGAGCACCACGTCCACTGAGCAGAATGGGTTTGTCTGTTTCTCTGTGAACCAGTGAGAAACATTGCCATTTGAAGGCCTACACCCTTCTTATGGAGGCCTTTTGAGAGGCCAGAAGGATGTCTTCCACGTCCTGTGGAAGGCTGAAGGGGGCCAGTGCTACCCTTTCGGCAGCCAAACCATGAGCGAAAGGGACCCCAGGTTGGGGTGTAGGACGGTGCCCTGCTCCTGCGAGAATAGCCCTGGGGCTTGGCCCAGGGAAATTGGCGGTACTGTTGATAAAGGAGAGGAGTAGTGGGAACCAAGGCTGTCTGGGCCACCGAGGGGCTATCAACACTAGCAATGCTGTCATGTTGAGCCTTGAACAGGGTCTTGGCTATCATAAGAACATAAGATATGCCATACTGGGTCAGACCAAGGTCCATCAAGCCCAATATCCTGTTTCCAACAGTGGCCAATCTAGGTTATATGTACCTAGCAGTTTCCCCAAAAGACACAGATTCCACAATGCTTGTACTGGGTCAAGCATCGATATCCTGGGTCCCTTTTTAATAATGATTTATGGATCTTTCCTCCAGGAACTTGTCCAAACCTTTTTTAAACCCAGCTACACACAGGACTTTCCTGCAAATCATGCATAAGTTGGGCTAGGCCCAGAGTATTCCAGGATACTGAAAGGAGGGATTTTGACCCACTACGTTCAAAGGTGGTGTTGGGGGGGGGAGGCATACAGGAGACCTTCCAACCACAGGATGAGGACTGCATCCGCTGCTACCCGAGATGGGTGCAGTCAGCAGGAGCAGAAACGGGGCAACTGCGCGTTGTCTGGGCTTGCGAACAGGTCTATCACTGGAACTCCCCAGATTCGGAACAGCCTTGAGGCTATTGCTGAATCCAGGCACCACTCGTGCAGCTGGAGTACCCTGCTCAGCTTGTCCTGGCCCAGGAGGTAGACCGCTCTCAGGAGCATCCCACTGCGTGTGGCGTAAGAGCAGGAGTTTACCGCCTCCTGGCAGAGGAAGTACGACCCCGTTCCCTCCTGTTTGTTCACACAGAACATTGTGATCTGATTGTCTGTCTGGATCAGCACCGTGTGGTGCTGTAGCTGGTGGCAGAAGGCCTTGAGGGTCAGGAATATGGCCCAAATTTCCAGCAGATTGATCTGCATTTCAGATTCCCTCTGGGACCAGCAGCCTTGTATCTGGAGGTTGTTGCAATGTGCTCCTCAGCCCATTAAAGAGGAATCTGTGGTGAGGATTTTCTAGGGGATGGGTACCTGGATGGGCATCCCAGCCTGAAGGTGGCCTGGATTCTGTCACCATCTGAGGGAGCCTGCCTGTAGCTTGGGTCCACTGAAAGTGGAGGCATCGCTGGGCTGCTCTCATGTGTAGGCAAACATCTGGGGGTTACGTGGGCCATGGAGGCCATGTGTCCCAGCAGGTGGAGGAGAAGCTGGGCGGGTAGTGCTGTGCCGTTGCACTTCTGCAGCTAGTTTTTTGAGGCATGCGGACCTCTCCTGAGGTAGGAAGGCTTTTGCCTGAAGGGTGTCCAGCTGCGCCCCTATGAACTCTTGGCTCTGAGCGGGAGTGAGGTGGTACTTGGGGTAGTTTATGACAAAGCCGAGGTGCTGCATCCAGTGGCACATTGTGCCTCTGCAGCTGTGGCCCCTTTTATGAACCAGTTGTCCAGGTAAGGGAAGACTAAGGCCCCTTGAAGCTTGAGGTGGACTGTGACCACCGCGAGACACTTTGTAAAGACCCTTGGAGATGAGGCTAGCCCGAAGGGCAGTACCCTGTATTGGCAGTGTTGTCTCCCCACCATGAACTGGAGATATTTTCTGTGGCTGGGGTGGATTAGGATGGGAGTGTAAGAATCCTTTAGGTCTAAGGAGCAAAGCCAGTCTCCCTGCTGGAGGAAAGGCAGCAGTGTTCCAAGGGAGAGCATCTTGAACTTCTTCATGACCAGAAACCTGTTGAGCTCTCGCAGGTCCAGGATGGGCTGGAGGCCCCAGTCCTCTTGGGGACGAGGATGAGGAAGTATCTGGAGTAGAAGCCGGTGCCTCAAAGGTGTTTTGGGACTGGCTCCACTGCTTTGTCCTGTAGTTCTTCTGCTAGCTTGGTGAGGAGCAGAGTCTGGTGAAGGAGAGGCCTAGTGGGCTCTCCTGGGAAAAAAGGGGGGCGGTGTCTTGATGTAGGTGGAGGAGGTAACCCTCCTTGAACACCTGTAACACCCAGGCCCTGATGGTAATGGCTGTCCACTGTGGGCTGCAAATGACCCCCTGGGGGGGTGGGAGTCGCACCCAGGCTATCAAAAGCTTCCCCAGGGCTGGGCCTGAGCTGGTGCCTGGGCTTCAGGGCTTTATGCTTTCTGGGATCATGTCCCTGGCCTTTTTGTTGCTGGGCCTGCTGAGATCCCAAGAAGGCTTGGAAGTGTGGAATAGTACTGAAGCCCCCTTTCTTCTTTGGGAAGAGCTTTTTCCCTAGGATTTTCTTTTGGGGTTGCACAGAGGCCTTTTTTGAGAGCCTGGTTATCGTCACATAATCTGTCTCTATCTCCGCTGCTTTGTCCACCATAACTTTTCATCTGTGCAGGGGACAATCAATCAGTTTGTCCATTGTTCCAAATCAAATGACTGCAGCCATGCTTGACATCGTGTCCTGATGCCGTGGTGGCCACCCTAGCCAATGGCTCGAAGCCATCATAGGCTGCTCAGGAAAGGAACTTTGAACATTCCTTTACCACCGAGGTTAGGGTCTTGAACCTTTGTAGAGGTTCTCCATCAAGGCCTGCTGAGAATACCCCGAGCTCCCTCGACAGTTCTTCAGGTACATGCTGATGTAGAGCTGGTATGAATGGATTTGTCATGTTAGCATTGAGCCCTGAAAAGCCTTTCGGCCGAGGGCTGGGGCCTCCCTGCCGGGTGGTAACGATGAGTGTGTCTTTTGTCTCTTAATCCAGTGCATGGCTGACTCCATGACCATTGAGTTGTGGGGGAGCTGGGCCTTTTGGAACCCAGGTCTCCAGCATACCAGGTACATGGCATCGTGGTGCCTACTGATAACTGGTACCGACACCAGTGTTTCCCACATCCGGGGGTGGAGGCAGTGGCGGCGATCGAGGATCGAAAGCACTGGGACCATAAGGGTTTCCTTCAGGGGTGCCTCAGTTTGCAGGTCCTCCTGTCTCTGTCTCGATTGCGAGAGCCTTGGCCATATCCCTCAAAATCGAAGAATGCAACATTCTTGGGTGGGGAGCGGTGTCAGGTCGCCAGGGGAGATGGGTCCAAGGGCACATCACTGTGTCGCCTCGTGTCCAAGGACTCTGTCCTCTGTCTCCCATTAGGACTTGAAGTCGGGGTACGAGTCCAACGCCGCACAATCACATCAGTTGAGGACTGCTCTCCATGGTGTAGGACCTCCGGAGGATCGTCAGTCCAAGCCGCGGGCGCACACAGGGGATGACTGGTGCCCCAAAGAATGGGACCGGGGCTGGGGGCTCTCTCGAGTCTGATGGCACTTGAGGACTAGCTCGACATCCAGGGAAGCCCTCAATATCGAGGCGGATGAACCAAATATAAACTCACTGCATGGCCACTAGGGCAGATATACTGCTCTCTAGGGCTGTCATTCTGTTCTCCATGCCAGTTGGCTCCGCAGCCTTCGACGCAGGCACACAGGACTTTGGGCTTGGCATTGGTACTGTCAAGGGGGGAGTCCTCGAGGATGGCCTTGGTGGCCCAAGATCGGTCTTTGTGGAGCAACTAAGAGGGTCACTCCTGCCCTGACTCCTTGGACTCACAACTGGGGCTGTGGGATCTGGGGTAGGATTTCACTTTCTTCCCAGATCGGTCCTCTGAGGCAGTCTTTGAGGATTTCTTCTTCTGCTTGGAGGGAGGAACCGTGGCTGTGGGACTCCAAGGAAGCTGTCTTCACAGGGCATTGAGGTATCTGAGGGGGCCCTGGAGCGTAGCGGTTCTCCAGGACCAAGCAGGAAGTCAATTCTCACATATGGGTGACGTCGGCATCGACGGAGCCCCCATGCGGAGCATTTCCCCAGCTTTCAAAGAAAGCCTTTGGGAATGCAGGCACGCATGCGTGGTCCCCTTCCCGCCCAAAGGTGCCATCTTGCTCAGTCTTCTTTTTTCCGCAGAGCCCTACGGACGCCTGTCTTTGTCACCCGTGAAAAAAGTTGATTTTTCCTGCGTTGGGTCGAGCTTTTTCCTTTGGTTCGACGTCGGTTGCTTTCCCGCCTGGACTCAGTACACCAGTGCTGAGCCCAGATCTCCTTTTTTGGTTTTTGTCCTTAGAGACTGCGTTCGCGCCTTTTTCTTTTCCCTGGTAGACCAATTTTTTGATCTTGCAGGGGCTCTTTTTCCCCCCCGATGACTGCCAGTGGTTTTAAGAAGTGTGATCGGTGCAAGAAACTGATGTCTCTCACCGACACACACGACTGCTGCCTCCGGTGCCTGGGGCCAGACCATGATTCTACGGTCTGTAGCCCCGGTGGCAAAATGTCTTCCAAGGCATTACGGAGCCATCAGCACCAGTGTGAGAGGATCTTCTCCGAATCTGCCTCTGGACGGGTCTGGACTTCGTCAGAGGCCTCGACGTCTCGGGAGTCGGACCCCGAGCATCATCGGGGCTCCTCTGAAAGGGAGTCCCCCTCGAGGGAACACAGAAGGAAGAAGAAACCCACGAGGGCGGCATCGGTGGACACTCTTGGCTCCTCGAGGGCCAGGTCGCATAGCCCCGATCGCCGTCCCGGGTCTTCGGAGTCGGAGAGGCCTGCAAAGCATCCTCGTGTAGAGTCGGAGGCCCCGAGTCACGTGAGTACTGTAGTCCTTGTGGACTCTCCTCTGGGGGAGCCGCCGTCGGGGCCCGAGTCGGAGGCTGCTAGGTCTCCTGAGCTCGGACTCAGGTTGACGGCCTTGGAAAGCAGACTGTCTGCCTTCATGGAGCAGCAACAGGTGCTGATTGCCGGTCTCACCGGCGCATCTGCCCCGACCACCGGGACATCGACGTCCAAGTCTACCCCGGAGGCCGAGCCGATCCTCAAGACCATGTGATCTCGAGTTGATCCACGGCCGAGGTCACCCTCGGCCTCCCGTTCGGGACCGAGGTCGTCGACGCCGGTTTCCTCGGCGTTGGGGCGGATGGCGTCGGTGCCCACCTCCTCGGAGGAATCGGCATGGGAAACGGAGGAGGAGGAGGAGGAGTCCCCCGACACCTTCCGGACTCGGTGCGTCCCTTCGGACTCACCGGGATCCGAGCCTCAGACAAGGTCCCCCCTGGAGGATACCAGGTTCTCGGATTTCGTAAGGGACATGGCCAAAGCGCAGGCATTCCCTGCAGACCCCGAGGAGGAGCCTCGAGCCGAGGAGCTCGAGGCTCTGCAGTATGACTCTCCTCCCAAGGAGGCCTTTACTATCCCGGTTCCTCCAATGCTGGAGCGGTTGCTCTTTTGCATGTGGGAGGCGCGGGCCTCGATGCCGGTTCTAAGCAAGCTGGTCGATTCCATCTATCGAGTCCGCAAGAGCCCTGGGTTTCAAAAGGCACAGCTACCGCACCACTCCATGGTTGTGGAATCGGCCATGCATCGCCTGAAGAGTCAGAAGATGCACTCCTCGGTGCCCCCCGGCAGGGAGGCCCGGAACCTGGATGCCCTTGGTAGAAAGTGCTTCCAGGGCTCTATGCTTGCTTGCCATGTCCAGACCTACCAGCTGTACATGGGCATGTACCTTCGAGACCTGGCAAAGGAAATTGCCGGGTTCTCTGCTGGTCGGTCCGAGGAACCTTTGCAGAGGTTCAAGGCCTTGTCTTTGGGTATTCGGGAGTGCTCGAAGTTTATATCTCAAGCAGCCTACGATGGATTTGAGGCTTTGGCCCGAGTAGCAGGGGCTGGCATCGGTGCACGCTGCCAGGCCTGGCTACAATCCTCGGACCTCGAGCCATGGGTACAGGACAAGTTGGCTGATGTCCCTTGCCGAGGTGAAAACCTCTTTGGCAAGCCCATGGCAGAAAAGGCTGCAGAACTCGAGACCGAGACTCTTACCCGGACGAGGCTGTCCAGGAAAACCTCTGCCCCTTCTCAGAAGAAGAAGGGCTTGGGGAAAAAGACCTTTTACCCGAGGAAGACCGCTGCCTACAAAACCTACCCTCACTACCAGGCCTCTGCAGCTCCCCAACAGGCCAAGGGGCAGGGTCATGGGCCCCGTAGGCAGAAGGCCCCCAAGACTCCTACTCCTGCTCAGCAGGGAGGGGGTTTTTGACTATGCCAGCATAGCCTCTCCTCCTCTCCAGGGCACAGGAGGGCGACTGACCCTGTACGCAGACAGGTGGCCAGCCATCACAGAGGATACTTGGGTGCTAAGCATCATCGAAAGGGGCTGTCTGCTCCACTTCACCCAGATACCCCCCTCCTACTTTCCAGGGGAGCCTCCAAGACCCCCTCTGCACAGAAACTTACTCCTTCAGGAGTTGGAAGGTCTACTAAGGGACCAGGCGGTGGAACCGGTGCCTCACCACCTGGAAGGGCAAGGCTTCTACTCGAGGTACTTCCTGGTACCAAAAAGAACCGGAGGCCTCAGACCCATCCTCGACCTGAGAACAAGTTTCTGGAGAGGGAAAAGTTCAAGATGCTTACCCTTGGAATCTTACTTCCCTACCTCCAGCAGGGAGATTGGCTATGCTCCTTAGACCTGAAGGATGCTTATACTCACATCCTCATCCATCCAAGTCAGACAATTCCTCAGATTTGTGGTGGGAGGAAAGCACTTCCAGTACAGAGTGCTTCCTTTCGGCCTCACCTCCGCCCCCAGGGTTTTTACAAAATGCCTGGCGGTGGTTGCGGCCTACCTCAGGAGCCAGGGGATCTTTGTGTTCCCTTACCTGGACGACTGGCTTATCAGGGGCCAGTCTCCACAAGAGGCCAGGCAGGCCACCTTCAGAACCATATCCCTGCTTCAGCACCTGGGGTTCGTCATAAACTTCCCCAAGTCCACTTTAGTCCCTTCACAGGATGTGGAATTCATAGGGGCAAGATTGCATACCATCCATGCAAAGGCCTCTTTGCCTGTGGACAGAGCTCACAGGCTGATAAAGTTGGCCGGCCAGTTTCAGACGAACTCTCTGGTCTCGGCCAGACACTTCCTCCGGTTCTTAGGTCACATGGCTTCCACAGTGCATGTCACACCATATGCCCGGCTGCACATGAGGCCGGCTCAGTGGCACCTCAAGGCACAGTGGCTGCAGGCCACAGGGAAATTGTCAGACAGAATAAGGGTGTCCAAACTCTTGGTGGACTCCTTACGCTGGTGGAGGCATCTCCCAAATCTGGTCAGGGGTCTTCCTTTCCAGGCCTTCCCACACACTCAGGTACTGACAACCGATGCTTCCCTGCAGGGCTGGGGGGCGCATTGCCAAGGGGCCTGCACACAGGGCCTGTGGTCTCCGTGGGAGGCCGCCCAGCAGATCAACCTGTTGGAATTGCGGGCCATTCGACTAGCCTTACGGACTCTCTCTCAGATCCTGTCTCACCAGTCTGTCCTGGTTCAGACGGACAACCAGGTGGCTATGTTCTACGTCAACAAGCAGGGAGGCACAGGATCCAGACTTCTGTGCCTGGAAGCACAAGCTCTCTGCTCCTGGGCTGTCAATCAGGGCATGACCCTCAGGGCGGTCTACCTCCCAGGCCAGGAAAACTACCTGGCGGACAGGCTAAGCAGACTCCTGCAGCCTCACGAGTGGCAGTTGGATCCTCTGGTGGTTCAACAGATCTTTCTGAAGTGGGAACTTCCGACCATGGATCTTTTTGCCAGTCCGCTGAACAGGCAACTACCCAGGTTCTGTTCCAGGCAACCGCATCCCTCGAGAACAGTGCCAGATGCATTCCTGATCCCCTGGTCAGAGAGCCCGCTGTATGCTTTTCCTCCCACACCTCTGGTGGCCCGGACTCTGTTCAAAATCCAGCAGGACCGAGCCACGGTGATCCTGATAGCCCCCAGGTGGCCCAGGCAGCCGTAGTTCCCTCTTCTTCTGCAGTTGGCAGTGGATACTCCACTTCCTCTGGGGTTGCAACCCGACCTTCTGACTCAGGATCAGGGGTCCCTCTTGCATCCCAACCTCAAATCCCTCAATTTGATGGCCTGGCTAATGAAAGGCTAGTCCTTGCTCCCTTGCTCCTATCAAGGAAGGTTGAAGAGGTGGTGTTGGCCTCCAGGAAGCATTCCACGAGGAAGGCCTATGCTCTGAAGTGGCATAGGTTCTCTACTTGGTGTTCTCAACAGCAGGAGGACCCCTTCTCCTGCTCGGTCCAGGTGGTGCTGCAATACCTGCTCCACCTTTCCAACCTGGGACCAGTCCAACTCTGTCCGGGTTCACCTCAGTGCCCTCTCAGCTCACCACTCCCAGTGGATGGACAATCCCTCTCGGGCCACCCTCTGGTGTCTCGTTTTCTCAGAGGCCTGCTTCTGCTTAAGCCTCCTATTTGTCCACCGGCCACTGAGTGGGATCTCAATGTGGTCTTGCAGCAACTGACTCGCCCACCTTTTGAGCCGATGGCAACCTGCCATTTATGTTTCCTCTCCTGGAAGGTGTTGTTCCTCGTAGCACTCACCTCGGCCAGGCGTGTGAGTGAACTTCAGGCCCTGGTCTCGGATAGGCCGTATACCAGGTTCTATAAGAACAGGGTAGTCTTGAGGACTCATCCTAGTTCCTTCCCAAGGTAGTGTCCTCCTTCCACCTCAACGAGGAGGTGGTACTTCCGACGTTCTTTCCCAGGCCGCACGCCAGTAGGGCAGAAACTGTCTTGCATACCCTGGATTGTAGAAGGGCACTGTCCTTTTATCTGGAACGTACGCAGGGGCATAGAAGGGCTTCTCAGCTCTTCACTTCCTTTGACCCTAATAAATTGGGGTTGCCTGTCACTAAGCGTACGTTGTCCATCTGGGTGGCAGACTGCATCACCTGGGCATACAGGGCAGCTGGCCTCTTCCTGGAGGGTCGAGTCACGGCCCACCTGGTCAGGGCGAAGGCCGCATCAGTAGCTCACTTCCGTTCTGTTCCGTTGGCAGACATCTGCCAGGCCGCTACTTGGTCTTCAAGCCAGACTTTTGCGGACCACTACTGCCTCGAGAGGGAGTCCCGTAGGGACAGTGCTTTCGAGCAAGCGGTACTCCGTAATCTCTTTGAGGTTTAGGCAACTCCTACCCTCCGCCCTGGTGTTGGGCTACCGTTCAGGTGTGGTCTCAGAGAAGATTCTCTCACTGTTGCTGAGGCTCTAGAGGGAGCTCTATTTTTCAGCCTGGGTTCCTGGTAGCCCAGAGCTAGGGAGTCACCCATATGTGAGGACTGACTTCCTGCTTGGTCCTGGAGAAAGAGTAGTTACTCACTTGTAACAGGTGTTCTCCAGGAGCAGCAGGAATCAGTCCTCACGACCCTCCCTCCTCCCCTTGGAGTTGCAGTTGTATATAGTTTGTTTTCTTTTTGTGCTGTCTTTTAGCTATGTCATTAGACTGAGCAAGATGGTACCTTTGGGTGGGAAGGGGTCCGCGCATGCGTGCCTGCATTCCCAAAGGCTTTCTTTGAAAGATGGGGAAATGCTCCGCATGGGGGCTCCGTCGACACCGACATCACCCCTATGTGAGGACTGATTCCTGCTGCTCCTGGAGAACACCTGTTACAGGTGAGTAACTCTTACTGGAGACTCTGGGGCGGAGTCAGACTTATGAAAAATTTTTTCCTGCTGCTGATGGCAACTCTTTAAGGCTTTTGGGATCATTGTTCTGCAGAGCTCGCAGCTGGAGTCGCTGTGTCTGGGCCAAGGTATCGGAGGCAGATTTGTGTGGATCGGTAAATGACATAACTTTGCCATACTGGTCACACTTTTTGAAGCCAATTGAGACCATCAGAAAAAGGGGGTTCCTGCCTCCCAGCAGAGGTCCAAGGCCTTCAGCTGAAAAAGGGCGCATATGCTGGTTGAGGCGGATCTTGATGAAAAAAGTGGAAAATGGATAAATGAACCTGAGGAGTGATGCAGAGGCGAGCTGGCTTAGAGGCAGGAAGGAACTGGTAGGCAAATCTGACAAAATTTAACTATAAAAAAAAGACATTTTCTGGGGAAAAAAGGACAACGTGCGAAGGGCTCCGTGGAAAAAAAGGAGACTGAGGCAAGATGGCACCCTTGGGCAAGAAGTGGACCATGCATGCGTGGTGCATCTCCCAAAGGCTTTCCTTGAAAGCTGGAGAGATGCTTCTGCCGGGCTCTGTTGGCACGGATGTCACCCATATGTGAGGACCAACTTCCTGCTTGTTCCTGGGGAAACATTTGAATTTACAAATTTATAAACATCTAAGGGCCATTGGCTATGTTACTGGGTCATTTTCAGTGCTACTGAAAATCACACAGACTGCTCCAGGATTATCTGCTTAGTACCAGAGTGGATCATGGGTGCTCCTTGGCATTGTCTCGATAGCGATGACATCTAGCCTGCTATCCAAATAACTTTGGATAAGCTAGCCCAGCAAAACTGTCCTGACAACAAACTGGACAATTTTGGGTTTGGACCATGCTACACATATATCCAAGCACTAGCTGCTATCCAGATAGTGACACTGAATGCACATTTTTTATTTAACGGTCACGGTTGGTGTGTTAAAAAAATATTCACTGTGGTGGCTGAATTACTGACCTCGTATATGGCCGCTTCCTTCCAGTGAGGCCCTTTTTTCTTAAAACGGAAAGGAAGCCCCAAAGAAGGATGTCAGACACAAGACCTACCTTCTCTTCCTAATTTTTATTTGAATGGAGGAATTCATCCTCTTTTCCCCTTTTTTTCTTTTTTAAAAGGAGATGATTAGGCCTTCAACATGACACTGACAGATATGAAGCTACATCACTGGAAATGGGGCATCTAGCTCCCCTCCTACCACTGCCAGCCGAAACGTCACCCATCCTGTTGCACTGCCAATGAAGGGAAGGTGAGATTTGCCCTCCGTGGCAACATCAAACCAAGAGAAGGGAAACGAGCAGATATCCAACAGATCTCCCCTCCCTATTACAGCAGCCGTGTTTTGTCTTGGCTGCTCCCAAGCACCGAGCAGTAGTGTGCTGTACCTCACCTCTCAGGATATTTGAAAGGCTAGAGCAGTGCTTTCTCACCTAGCCAGTTGGGTTTCAGGGGTTGCCACAATGAATACACATGAGATTGCTTTGCATATAGCAAAGACCCACTACAGTGATCCCTCGTTTTTCGCGGTTAATGGGGACCAGAACCTTCCGCGAAAGCTGAAAAACCGCGAAGTAGTATTTGCCCCTCAACATCATGCACAAGACTGGCGAGATACAACAAGAGAAGATGCTAGGTGAGGCTGCAATGATGCGCAGACAATCAACTCACAGGGATAAATCCACTCGTACTCTTATTGGTCGATGTCACACCGGAAACCAATCACGTGCCTTTATGAAAGCCCATGGTATGTACAGTACTCTGAGTCAACTCATCTCTTTGGTTGACATGCAGGGATCCTTCTCTCTCGCGCATCAACATGAAACAACGCTCCTTTCCACAATGTGGCTGCTGACCCGCGAAGCACTGAAGCCGCAAAACATGAAGCGCGAAGTGGCGAGGGAACACTGTATATGCAAAATTGCTTTCATGCATATTCATTGTGGTGCTTCTGAAAACTGGGCTGGCAAGGTGTGCCTCTAGGCTCAGCAGTGTTGGACTAAAGCCATTTCAGTCTGAGCTCAGCAAATCCCTAACAAAGGGGAAACAGGGAAGAAACACAAAGGTAAATCAAACACGCCCTTTATTGGCTCACAGTGTTAAGCGCTAGATTTCCTAGCTCTATATTTTGAGAATATTCTAGCATCTTTTCAGAATGGTACAAGTCGGTATGTTGATACCACGCTCAGCCTTTAAAGACGGCCTTTTCTAGGGCATCCTCTTTATCCATGTACTCCACATGGGATGGGTAGTTTGTGCACTCATATTTCCCACTGTCACGGACATAGCTGAGAAACTCTGGGGCCCCAGGACAAACCACATTGTCAGCCAGCAGCACCGAGCCCTTCTTTAGCAAGCCACACTCCTGGAATGAGAAAAGAGAAAAAAAAAAAAAAGAGTTGCCAAAATGCATGAAATAAGAACTTTGTATGTCACAGGGTAGATTTTCAATAGGCACTTAACTTCAAAACCAGCTGCACATTTACACAGTTTGAAGATCTGCTCTTATATGACAAAGTACACGTTTGTGCCAGGCCAACTATAAGCAGCCTTGAAATGTAAATAGTTTTCTCCTTGTTCCCTTGCCCTTTCTCCCTATCACTAACACCATGTTCACGGTGATAGCATACACATACTCTTAAACCACTAAAACTTCACCACTGCAGATTCCTTGACTTACTCCTATAACTCTCCGCATTACACGAACCGACCCCAACTAAACCTTTGAAAAGGTAAGATGTAGCCCATGTCTCATGTGGTTGTGAAGGGAACGCAGAAGAAGCAATACATGCTGAATTTAAGTCCAGATCTCCTGCACATATATTTAAGACTTAAACATGGCCAGACTGATTTTATAGAACTTTTTTTTTTTTTTTTTTTTTTTTTTAAAGAATCAACTTATTTGGGAACAGAAAAGCTAAGTGAAGCATGTGACAGGTACCGTGCACAAAGAGACACATTAGGAATCTGAATAACAGGACTGCTGATCTTATGCAAACTTAGTTACCAACTTTAAGAAAAACATTAACAGCAGCTTTGTATAGAAACATGACGGCAGGAAAAGATCAGATGGCCTATCAAGTCTGCATTCCCTCTATATCACGGACAATTTTGTGTTCCTGTATTTTAAGGGGGGGGGTTATTTTAGAAGCCCTATACGTGATAATGATCATTCACATGTGCAAACCAAATCCATGTACCAATAATGATTTTAAAATGGGGCAAATGTACCCATATCCACCCCAATCATATGTAAGAAGTGTATGCAGGGCAGTCCTGAAAAGATCCACCTGTATACCTGATTTCCACTGCACATTTAAACTCGCCAGCAGACATGCCCCCCCAACAAGCATTTCAAAAGTGCTCATTTCCAAGAGTTCTCAACAGTGCGGAGAACAGGGGCATGCCCTCTTAATCCCCTGAAAATTTACCTCCCCTAAACAGAGAAGAGAAGGTAAATAGGGGGGGGAGGCCTCTGTTTACTACCATGCCGCTGTGCGTCTCCATTGCCAAAATGGCAGGTCTGTCATGGATGTAGCGCTATATCCACGTCAACGTCCTGAAAAACTACCATCGACACATCTATCTCAGCCAGCCCCTCATGTCACTCTTTCACATGTGCACGTTTCTAAAAATCAATTATCTCCCTGCATGCCCGGACGTTTATTCTGCACGTCTTCATTTCCGGAGACGCTAACGAAGACACTGATCTTTTGCAGAGGGGAAAGGCTGATTTTAGAAAGCATTTACATTTGTCCGCATTCTCTCCTACAGAATTTCAGATATTTTGATTTGTATTTCCCAGGGGACACCTAAACAACCTTTCTAAAATGTCTTTAAATGTCTGAATTTTCTTTACGGTTATTTATAGAAACTTGTTGCACAAAACTATAATAAAGCACTATACAGTTATCCAAGCAAATCTTATCTGATTTCCATTTCCTTTCTATCATCTGTGAGCTTTTGCTATATAGCTACAGACTATCTGGAGTGGAGATTAAATTGACAGCTTGACCTTCTTATCCTGGGACTTGCTAAAGAGGCAAAGGGCAAGGCCAATCCCAGAATTATAAAACAAAGGATCCTTCTAGAAAAACAGTTCATTTTTATTTATTTATCTAGACCTTTTTAAGATTTTGCTAAATAGCATATTTTTTCTTTAATGAACCTCCTATTTGGAATATTGGGGGCCAAACAGGATCCAGTATAATAAAACAGCTTTCAGGCTAACAACTGTTAACATACAGAGCAAAGAATCTTTTGGGAAAAATCTGTTTGCCCGTTCTAATACTCATAATTATTATTAGAGGTTTTAAGGATTGCTTTAAGTTAAAATTGATAAGAACTCAGTAAGTACTGTATTTCAGCTGCCTATTGTGTGGAATTTCTGCTCATTGCTAGCCCAAATTTTCAAAAAAGACTTAAGACAAAAACTTTTTATATGTTTCTGGTCATCTAGGTCATGTGATATTCACATTTATAATGAAATATTTAAGGGTGGCCCAGTGACTCAGCTGAAAAGCGCTGTGAACTGTCATGTGAGGGTCTACAATCCAACTCCCTCCCCCACAGCCCCTGATTGCAAGGTTCTGGTACATGCGCCCAGCCATGGATCATCACTTCCAGGACTGGATGTTACAGGGGGGAAGGATATAAAATGAGGAAAGTCTCCAGTTATCTGCAGCTGAAGATTTACCTCAGCAGTTCCTTGTGCTCCTTCCAACTGATTTGACAGTGCAAACAAGAAGGAGCAAATTGTCCATTGAAGACGTTTACAAGATTATATTAATCCAGGTCCAGTTGCTGGTTTCAGTTTTCAATTTACCTCAATTAGTTTGGTGTCAGCAGCATATCTGTCCTTCCAGTGGTCAATAAACAGAAAATCAAGCGTATCTACGCCATATTTTGATTTTAGCTGAGGGATAATTGTCTCCGTGGAGCCTTCCAAAATGTTTACCTAAAAATCAAAAAGATGAATTTGTTTCATCTGCACAAGTTTTCGCCACTGCCACTGCCACTGCCACTGCCACTGCCGCCGCCGCCCCCCCCCCCCCCCCCCATTGTTTTGAAAGCAGACTGGAGCTTGTGAAAAAAGACAGGAGTTATTTGGAACATAGGGGCACCTTTTCCCATTCCTTTCCAGAGCACTCCCTCTTCTCTGTGCGTGTTTATTTATAAAATTGTACGTACTGCTTTACCAGCCAAAGAGACCATTCACATCAAAGAGTTCAGACATCCTTTCATTAAAGAAGATCAATTCATCCCTATTTTAGCCAGTTTCGGTTACAGCGAGGACTGCAAGTCCTCATTCTGAGTGGCCAGGAGCAGCCGCCGCCCTGAGGTTCCTTAAAGGATTAGTCTGTATAGAGCCCTCTCTGGGAGCGATGCCGAAAAGCAAGCCCTTTTGCCACGGCTCTTTGAAAATGATACATAAAAAGGTTCATCCAGCACATATTCCCAATGCACTAGAGTTCATGAATGAAGTCAAATTAATGACAGAAGCTTATAGTAACACCATCTGATTGCTTACGTTCATGGATGACTCCTGGTGCCTTCTAGCACCCTCCACATTATCACACTAATATTTATACATAGTTATTTTTTTCTTTTAGAGTAATACACAGGATATGTGGGAAATAATGAATGCTTTCATACTGTAAAATGCTCCCTGGTCTATTCACCATGCTTTTCCCAAATAAAATGTGTTCCGAGTCTGGTACCTTGTCCTGCACACCAGCAAACTCAAAAATCTGTTTTGCTACAACTGCATGGAATGGGTTGATCTCAATAGTAAGAAGGCGAGCGCCGGGCTTTAACAGTCGAGCTATTCTCACGCCTGAGTATCCACAGTATGTTCCGAGTTCCAGAGCTGTGGAAGGGTTCGTCTCGGTGACAATCTTATCCAAAATCACACCTGAAAACAAAAGGATGCATTAGTGCTCCGTCCCGCTCCAGCAGCAAAGAACTCAAGGTTCAAGGCAGGTTTCTAGCCTGCCAGTTACACACACCTTCTCCCCAGCTACTCTTAGCTCTGCCCTGCTGCTGGGGAACATCCTTTCTGTGCTATAGCAGCAAACCACCAATAAGCTTGTGTCTTACTTGGAGGAAAACAGCTGGCTGCTGCCACCAATAACAGGAAAGAACCTTCTTTGCTCAAAGCTAGGTCACTCCTTGCTTGGGTTTAAAACACATTTTTCAGGGACTCCTGCTCACTCTCAGCTGGTTAAACAATCCTGGGCAGGGTGTTCTCTTTAAAAAGAATAAGGCCCACCTTTTATCTAACTAAGTTGAAGAGTTTAAGTATTAGGTTTACCTTTCTCATCCCCCACATTCATGGCCCATTCCTTCTCACTGCAGTATTTATCGATGGTGTCCAGCACGCTCTGGGGGTCTCCCTTCACTGCATTCTGCAGCACAAAGTCTAAAATCCTTTGCTCCTTGACTTCAGCCATGAAGGTAGGGTAGCTATGAGCCGCTTCCAAGGAATGGTTCTAGCAGAGGAAAATTCCAGCATCTGGAGCAAAACGGAGAAAAACTGGTGTTAGCACAACTCTCAAACAGAGACTGAAGTTCTACTTCCATCGGCCCTTGCTGGAATCTAGTTACTGAAGCAGAAAATTTGCAGAGTGGACTCCTCTGAGTGAGCAGACAACACGAGGAAAGATTAACAAAAGCTGGAAGAATGGTTTAATGCTTGTAGTTAAGATTTAATGCAAAGAAGTGCAGTCATGCACTTGACATGCAGAAATCCAAATGAATTGTATGCGAGAGGTTAGTGTGCACTGACCAAGAGAAGGAACCTTGGAGTGATAGTGTCTGAGGATCTCAAGGTGGCGAAACGATGTGACAAGGCAATAGCCAAAGCCAGAAGGAGGCTGGGCTGCATACACAGAGGCATAACAAATAGAAAGGAGGAGGTATTAATGCCCCTGTATAAGTCATTGGTGAGGCCTCACTTACAGTATCATGTTCAGTTTTGGAGACCATATCTCACAAAGGGTCTGAAAAGACTTAAAACGTTTCAGAGGAAGGCGACCAAAATTGATTTGGAGCCTGCGCCAGAAGACGTATGAAAAGAGACTTGACGATCTAAATATGTACACTCTAGAGGAGAGGAGGGACAGGGGAGATTTGATACAGACATCTAAATACTTAAAGGGTATTAATGAACGAACAAACCTTTTTCAAAGAAGGGCAAGCTGTAAAACTAGAGGGCATAAACTGAAGCTCCAAGGGGGTAAACTTAAACCCACATCAGGAAATACTTTTTCAATGAAAGGCTGGTGGATGCTTGGAATGCCCTCCGGATGGAGGTGCTGGGGGCAAATACAGTGACAGAATTCAAAATGGCATGGGACAGACACAGTGCATCACTTTATAACAAGAGGATAAAATCAAAATAATCTTAACTATCTTTTATACTTCAACAAATAGACAGGGTGACCTGCACGGCGCAGCAGGTACAACACTAAAAGGCATGGGGGGGGGGGGGGTGACCCGCTCAGAGCAGCGGGCACAACCCTAAACCAAGGAATTGGGGGGGGGGCTATCTGCACGGAGCGACAGGTACACCTACTCTACACCTACCTTACTGGGCAGACTAGATGGATCACGCTGGTCTATCTCCAGGAACAAGCAGGAATGTAGTCATCACATATGGGGATCGTCGATACCGACGGAGCCTGTGTGGGAACGCTCCCCAGCGTCCAATTAGAAAGCTTTTGGGAGCATCCCACAGTGCCTGCGTGCTGCCTTCCCGCCTTTCCCAACTGCCTCTCTCCAGTTCTTCGTTTTCTGCAGAGCCAGCAGGTCGTGTTCCTGTCACCGCAGAAAATTTTCCTTCTTTTTCGTGGTTGCGTCTGCCTTCCTCGACGCTTTACCGGTACTGCCGGTTTCTTTCTCTCTCCTTTTTTTTTTTTTTTTTTTTAAAGAAAAGAAAGAATTTCTTAGTACTTTTTTCCCATTTTTTCCAGGTGCACGCGCCATTTTTGGGCCTTAGGCCCAAAATATTTTCTATAATGGAAAACCCTCTTCGGGTTTTAAAATGTGCACTAAGTGTGGCGGTACCATCTCCATCACCGACATCTATGAGTGGTGTCTCAAATGTTTAGGACCTGACCATTCCATCTCGGAAGGTATGGCCTGTGCCATGATGTCCAAGAGAGGTCGACAGAACCGAGCTGCCAAGCTCAGTACCCTGTTTCCCTCTGATGCAGTTTCGGTGGCATCGACGTTTTCCAGGGCTTCATCTTCCTCCCGTGGATCTCAGGTAACTAAACACAAGTCTAGCCGGTCCTCAAAGGGTAGATCTCCTTCTAAGCATCGAGATGCCTCTGGCGTTGCCCTTGAGGATTCTGCACCGGCAAAATTGCCCCGGCGGGAGGCTTCGGCTTCGAAAGCATTATCGGGGCTCCAGGACGTTCGAGGCCTCAACCTCGGCAGAACTACTGGTGCCATGCTCTGGGGTACCGGCGATCTTCTCCAGTACCGACATCCAGGCATCGGCAGCATCGATAGACCAGAGAGTCCTGGCTATTGAGCGCAGTCTGGCGACTCTCCTTGCGGCATCGATGCCCTCGGAACAGCGTCAGACATTTCAACCAGTACCGGCACCGATAGCATCGACATCGGTGTCCGCATTGCCGGCACCCAGTCATCCGATGCCTTCCAGTACCGATTATTCCCGGTACCGACTTCGGTCAGTACGGGTATCGGGCTCTTCAAGAGCACCCGGACAGGCGGTACTTCGAGTCCTCAGAAGAATCTGAAGATTCTGATAGTTCTGTCGATGCAGGAATGCTTCTCCCAGAGGAGCCCTCCTCCCCTAAGCACAGGATGTCTCCTCCAGAAGATATTTCCTTTCAGGATTTTATCAGGGAGGTGGCTCGGGGTCTCTCCATTACTGTGGCCCCTAAAACAGAGCCCAGAGCAAAGGAGTTGGAAATTTTACAATATCCCAAAACTCCTAAGGAGGCAGCTACCTTGCCCATCCATGAGATCTTGCATGATCTTATGTTAAGAATGTGGGAGACACCTCTTACCACCTCGCCTCATTCTCGTAGACTGGATACTCTGTATCAAGTTCCTCCTTGTCCTGGTTTCCAAAAAACTCAGCTTCCTCACCACTCTATTGTAGTGGAATCAGCTATGAGAAGGATCAAGAGTGCAAAGAGGCATGCCTCTAATCCTCCAGGATGTGAGTGCGGAACTCTGGATGCTTTTGGACGTCGTGTCTTCCAAGCTTCCATGCTTTCTGCCAGGATCAGTTCCTATAGTCTATACATGGGAATGTTCCTAAAGGAAGTCACAGGTGATTTAGAGGCTTTGAGTCCTCTTCTTCCTGAGGATAGAAGGCAGGATTTTCTCACATTGGTCAAACATGCCCAAGATGTTTCTAAATTTGTCAACCGTGCAGCTTTTGACTGTTTTGAGTGCATAAGCAGAACCTCTGCCATTGCCATAGGTGCACGTAGAATTGCTTGGCTCCAGGCATCTGATCTGGAGCTCTGGGTACAAGACAAACTGGGAAATATCCCTTGTACTGGGGAGAACCTGTTTGGTAAAGATTGGCAAGAAAAAGCCAATGAGTTGGATGCTGACAACTCCACCTTGGACAGATTATCCAAGTCCACAGCTGATCCTGCTAGAAAGAAATCTTTCAAGAAACCATTCTTTTCTAAAAAGAAAAGATATTATCCTGCTTATTCTCAGCAGGGACGTTCTGCAGGTCAGCTTGTCAGGAAAGGTCAGCAACCACCCAAACAAAGGAAAGCAAAGACTGCTAAGCCTCAGCCGTCCCAGCAGTCTCAGCCTCCACAAGGCCTTTGACTTTCAGCTAGAGAACTTAGCCTTCCTGGCTCTCGTTGGACCAGAGCCTTCCACCATTCCAGGAAGGTTGTGTCACTTTGCTCCTAGATGGGGGCAGATAACAGCAGAGCATTGGACACTC
Source organism: Ichthyophis bannanicus (assembly GCA_033557465.1). NCBI lineage: Eukaryota > Metazoa > Chordata > Amphibia > Gymnophiona > Ichthyophiidae > Ichthyophis > Ichthyophis bannanicus. The sequence goes on along the minus strand of CM066041.1, from coordinate 34,167,920 downwards.
TCCATCATAAAAGAGGGGTACAAGCTTCATTTTTCGAGCATGCCCCCTCCCACAATGATAAGGCAGTTCAATTCTCCGGCCTCTCTCATCAACCTGTTAGGTCAAGAGGTCACTATGCTTCTTGCCCAAGGGGCAATAGAAGAAGTACCCATCCATCAGCAGGGTACAGGGTTTTACTCCCCCTATTTCCTTATCCCAAAGAAAGCAGGGGGATACAGACCTATCTTGGACCTCAGAGAATTGAACAAATTCCTTGTCAAAGAGAAATTCAAGATGATTTCTCTTGGTACTCTGCTGCCATACCTTCAGAGTCAGGATTGGCTTTGTTCTCTAGATCTCAAGGATGCGTACACCCATGTTCTCATCCATCCAACTCACAGAAGATTCCTTTGGTTCCTTTTTCAGGAAAAGCACTACCAATACAGGGTGCTTCCATTTGGCCTGGCCTCAGCACCAAGGGTGTTCACGAAATGCATGGCTGTGGTAGCAGCATTTCTACGCACTCTAGGGATATTCGTCTTCCCCTACTTAGACGACTGGCTCATTCGAGCCTCAACAGAGTCAGAGGCCAGGACTTCTCTATCCTGCACAATGCGTATCCTTCAGTATTTGGGTCTGGTAATAAACGTCCCAAAATCCAGTCTAACTCCCACTCAGTCTTTAGAGTTCATAGGAGCGTTGCTGGATACCAGAAAGGCAAGGGCCTATCTCCCTCAGGCCCGTTGCCTTTGCATGGTGCAGTTAGCTTCTCAAGCAGTGCTAAAACCTCATCTCACTGCCAGAGAAATGCTACAACTACTAGGCCACATGGCATCTACTGTGCATGTGGTTCCCTATGCTCGCCTCCATATGAGGGCAGCTCAGTGGACTTTATCCACTCAATGGACCCAGGCATCAGGATGCCTGTCAGACAAAATAGCAAACACAGGTCGCCTTATTTTGTCCCTCCAGTGGTGGAAGTCCACTCAAAACCTGTTGCTGGGGTTCCCTTTTCAACAACCCTTACCCCAGGCAACTCTCACAACAGATGCTTCTCCGATGGGCTGGGGAGCTCATCTGCAAGACCTCTCCACCCAAGGCACCTGGTCTCCACAGGAGGCTCATCTACACATCAATCTCTTGGAGCTCAGAGCAATCATCTTTGCTCTTCGAGTGTTCCACACCCTGCTCAGCTACAAGACAGTCCTCATTCATATGGACAATCAAGTAGCCATGTTCTACGTAAACAAGCGGGGGGGGGGGGGGGGAACAGGCTCTCTGTTGCTTTGCAACGGAGCTTTATGACTATGGGCCCTCACCAGAGAGCATCAGATTCATCTCCTGGCAGTGTATCTTCCAGGCATACAAAACTCTTGGGCAGACAGAGTCAGTCGAGTTCTGTTTCCACACGAGTGGTCTCTGCATGCAGATCAGGTGGCCAAGATTTTTCAAATTTGGGGAACCCCGTACATAGACCTCTTTGCAAGTCCGTGGAATGCCAAACTTCCCCGGTTCTGTTCCAGAATTCCAGCTCAGGGGGCTCAAGCCAGGGATGCTTTCCTCCTTTACTGGGGGGTCAAGACTTCCTGTACGCCTTTCCACCCATTCCCCTAATTCCCAAAACCCTGTTCAAGCTTCAGAGAGACAGAGGCCGTATGATTCTCATAGCTCCACATTGGCCACGGCAAGTGTGGTACCCTCTGCTTCTACATCTCTCTCAAGCTCCCTCCCTGGAGTTAGGGTCTGCTCCAGATCTCCTATCTCAGGACGACGGAATGTTATAGCATCCCAATCCCCAGTCTCTGCATCTGAGGGCTTGGTTGCTGAAGGCCTAGATCTCCATGATCTTAATCTCCCTCAGCAAATAAAGGATATCCTTTATGCTTCCAGGAAGCCTTCCACAAGACGCTCTTATTTTATTTATTTATTTACATTCCCTTATATACCGCACTATTCTGCATCAGTGCGGTTTACATTGAACAAACTGAAATTACATTGAACAGGGCATTATAACTTGGAGATAACTATTTTACAGGGAACATGGGCTATGGTGGGTTAAGTGGCTTGCCCAAGATCACAAAGAGCACCTGTGGGACTAGAAACCCCAGTCCTTCCGGCCCAAGTTGCTGTCCTCTAGTGGGATTTGAACCCCCGACCTTCCGGCCTGAAGTACCTTGCCCCAACCACTAGGCCACTCCTCCACTCCACTCCACTCTTATGCTTTCAAGTGGAAGAGGTTTACCATATGGTGTTCGCAGAAGGGTCTTAACCCCATTGCCATACCTCTGGAATCATTACTGGAGTATCTCCTTCATTTATCCAATGCAGGACTTAAGACTAACTCAGTGAGGGTCCATTTGAGTGCTATTGCAGTTTCCTTAAAGCCTCTAAATGGACAACCTATTTCCTCCCATCCTCTTATATCAAGATTTATGAGAGGCCTTCTGCTAACTAAGCCTCCCATTAAGCCACCTCCTGTGGCATGGGACTTAAATTTGGTTCTTGGTCAGCTCATGAAGCCACCTTTCGAACCCTTAGCTACTACCTCCTTGAAATTCCTTTCTTGGAAGGTTATCTTTCTCATTGCAATCACATCAGCAAGTCGCATCAGTGAGTTGCAAGCGCTAGTAGCTAATCCACCTTATACAAGGTTCCATCATGACAAGGTAGTCCTTAGGACTCATCCACGCTTTATGCCAAAGGTGGTCTCGCTCTTTCATCTAAACCAAGCCGTCTACCTACCTGTGTTCTTTCCAAGGCCTCATGCATCAAATGCAGAAAGGAACCTTCATACTTTGGACTGTAAAAGAGCTTTAGCCTTTTACCTACAAAAAACACAGCAACATAGAAAGTCCTCTCAACTCTTTGTTGCTTTTGATCCTTCTCATTTGGGACTTCCAGTCTCCAAGAGAACACTATCTAACTGGATTGCTCAGTGTATTTCCTTTGCCTATCAGAGTAAGAATATTCCTCTGGAGGGCCATGTCACAGCTCACAATGTGAGAGCCATGGCAGCTTCAATGGCTAATCTGCACTCTGTGTCTATCGACGACATCTGTCGAGCAGCCACCCAGGCCTTGGTTCATACCTTCACAGCCCATTACTGTTTGGACAAGGACTCCCGCCGGGATGCCTTGTTTGGTCAGGCTGTTCTCCAACACCTGTTCCATACCGAATCAACTCCTACCCGCCATCCCTGGTAGGATGCCAGAGATCCATGGGGGGAAGTGGAGCCCTGTTCAGGGACACACAACTTCTGGGGTCTCTCCCTGGCACCTAAAGCTAGGGAGTCCCCATATGTGATGACTACATTCCTGCTTGTTCCTGGAGATAGCATAGTTACTCACCTGTAACAGGTGATCTCCGGGAACAGCAGGAATTTAGTCCTCACAACCCACCCACCTCCCCTAGGAGTTGTATCTCTCTATCTCTTTCCCTTTCTCTCTCTCTTTGTCTCAGCTTTAAAACTCAACTGGAGACAGGCAGTTGGGAAAGGCGGGAAGGCAGCACGCAGGCGCTGTGGGATGCTCCCAAAAGCTTTCTAATTGGACGCTGGGGAGCATTCCCACGCAGGCTCCGTCGGTACCGACAACCCACATGTGAGGACTAAATTCCTGCTGTTCCCGGAGATCACCTGTTACAGGTGAGTAACTATGCTTTATCTGCCATCATATACTGTTATGTTACAGAGACTGTGTAATGAGTTTGGGTAGGACTCTACATCTCTGTGAAACAGTAAATGTGCCTGCGGCTACATCATTCAAGGGACTGAAGGCTCCAAAGGGCTCATTCCTGAAAGGAGGCACCAAACCCCAAACTGCATAATCCTGCTCATTTGTCAGAGTCTGGGAGGAGAGCAGCCGATATCCCCCCCTTGGAGGAGCCCTTGAGGAACAGGGGTGAGGTGACTGGGAGAAGGACAAACAAAGGTCAAGTCATGACTTTATCTGTAGAGACAAAGGAGGGGCAAGATGGGAAAAATCACACCGGGTTTTCCCCCTTGTGCAGAAGAGGGTGAGCTTGGAGAAGCCGTCCTCAAACCAGGTTTTTCAAAATTTACACGTTTATTGGGAACATCGTGCCTTCCATGCAAAACAACTCAAAATGTACATTAACATCATAATTAGCCCTAAACAGAGGGATTTCTGGGTTTTTTTGGAGGGGGGTTAAATGACTGGATCCAATGCCCTGTATAAATTTTCTTTTTCTGTAGCTTGTGAGGTTATGCTGTAATTTAAGTTATTTGGAAGTTTATTTCTGTTACAGTACTGCATTACTTTCTTTTCTGATACATATGAAATGTTCAGTGGACCATAAAAACCCCATGTTCAGCTGTAACCCATATGCACTGCAGATAAACAAGCCCTACAGAACTCTAGTGGTAAAATTCTCTGAAATGCAAAGCGCAGTCAGGTTTTAGCAGCTAAACTGGTACAGCATCTTTGCTTTCTATAAGCTCCTCCATTTGGGAGCAGGCTTAGTCTTCATTCTTAAAATATACTAAACGCTCCTAGCTGCCGAGGTTTCTTTCCTAACTCGTCTAGCTTACATCTCCAGTCATTAGATGCATTACGGCTACGTAGATAGTACAAAAGCCTTTCAAATATATTTTATAGTCCAAATAAAGAGACATTATCTGAGGAATTTCTGTGCACTTTTCTTTCTACATTCAGCATTCACTAGGATTTGTGCCAGCACTGTACTGAAATGCAGACGGGTGTTGGTAACACTTAGCACTCAGCAGAATTTTCCCAGGTTTCTGAAGCAATAGGGCTGTACAAGACTTGCTGGGCAGGGTGAACATGCACTTTGCATGCTGCCTTCCACGTCTCCCAACTGGGGGAGGGGGTGACAGGAGTATATACTAAGTGCACACCCTCCTCTCCTTCTCCACACCACTCCCTCTCTCCTCCCATCTCTTGCCCTCATCCCCTTCCTCCTGTAGCCGCCTCACAGTACTTCCTCCTCCCCTTCTCCCCCATCAGGCTCCGCAGTCTTTTCTCCTCTTCACCACAGCCTTGTCATTCTCCCAGGTTCCAGTGCCAAATGCCTCACCCCATCCCAGGGCCTGATGATGCCACTCTACCTCCGCAAAACAAGACTACCACTTACATTGATTTATTTAACCAAAAATAAGGACACAAACTGCCAGGTACTGTGTATTTTACCACACTGCCCGATAAATATTTAGAACCCAGCAGAGAGCTTGTAGTTTAACTTTCATAATAAGTCAGAGCCTAGCAGCAGCACGGAGCTGTAATTTACATCAAATCAGAATATAACTTAGCATAAAAGACAAAACAGTGTCAGTACTCTGTGGGCAACACAAAGTCTTCTAGAGACCTTTACAAAGAGGCCTAACCTGGAAAGGGGAATAACGAGCGAGGTTATCAAATTTGCAGATGACACAAAACTATTTAAAGTTGTTAAAACCCAAGAGGATTGTGGAAAATTGCAAGAGGATCTTGATAAATTGGAAGACTGGGCATCAAAATGGCAGATGAAATTTAATGTGGACAAGTGCAAAGTTATGCACCTAGGGAAGAAGAACCCAAACTATGGTTACACGATGCAAGGTTCCACATTAGGAACCACCACCGAGGAAAATGATTTAGGTGTCATTGTGGATAACATGTTAAAACCATCGGCCCCAGTGTGCAGCGGCGTCCAAGAGAGCAAATAGAATGCTAGGTATCATAAGGAAAGGAATAGAAAATAAAACAAAAGATATAATGCCTCTATATGGTTCCATGGTGAGATCGCACCTTGAATATTGTGTGCAATTCTGGTCGCGGTATCTTAAAAAGGATATAGCATTATTAGAAAAGGTTCAGAGAAGAGCCACCAAAATGGTAAAGGGGATGGAAGGATACTCCTATGAAGAAAGGCTGAAAAGGTTAGGGCTCTTTAACCTGGAAAAGAGACGGCTGAGGGGAGATATGATAGAAGTCTATAAATTAATGAACGGAGCGGAACGGGTAAACGTAGATTGATTGTTTACGTTATCAGAATATAGAAAGACTAGGGGACATGCAATGAAGCTACAGGATAAACTATTAAGACTAATAAAAGAAAATATTTTTTCACTCAACGTGTTATCAAACTCTGGAATTTGTTAACGCAGGATGTAGTAAAGGCTGCTAGTGTAGCTGGGTTTAAAAAATGTTTGGAGAAGTTCCTGGAGGAAAGGTCCATAAACCATTATTAAGAAGAGCCCCAGGATATCAATGCTTGACCCAGTACAAGCATTGTGGAACTTATGTACCTAGCAGTTCCCCAAAAGACACATGACCTAGATTGGCCACTGTTGGAAACAGGATACTGGGCTTGATGGACCTTGGTCTGACCCAGTATGGCGTATCTTATGTTCTTAAATACAAACATTAAGAACTATTAACTACCTACTAATCATGCGTCATAAATCACAGGCAGGAGGTTCCAGTATCCACCAAGTCTCAAATTAGCTTTTAGATATCTTAGGTCTTTCAGACATTATGAACATAGAAAAATGTCAAACACACACAAATATTTAAGGCACTTCCATCTTAACCTTTCAGAAAGCTCCGAGACTGTTTATTACTGGCTCGCATGATGGCCAAGAGAAGGTCACATATGGAAACTTCCAGTGGGGAGATCTGTTTTGACAGAGCCTTATGAGCACCTGGTACCTGTACCTTTGAGGCTAAGTCTAAACGGTCTCAGCCTCCTCCACAGCTTCCTTCTAGTTCCATAACACAAAGGAGTAACCACAAGTACAAAAGCGTTTGCTGACTCACTGTGTCCTGCTCAAGATTTAGCTTTTGGCTCTCAGGCTGTACTACAACTCCCACCAACCCCTGGGCCTGTTATCACCTCAGGGCTTCTCAATCCGCTCCTAGAGGCAGAACTAGACTGTCAGCTTTTCAGGACTGCTATTATTAATATGCCTGAGATAAATTTGCAGATACTGATGCTCACCGTATGCAATTTTCTCTCATGCATATTCATTGTGCTAATCTTGAAAATGTAACTGACCAAGTGTGCATCCAGGACAGGGATGAGAAGCACTGCCGTAAATTGTGCTTCAGCTCACTCTTTCACTTTTTGCAATGATATCTAATGATTATTCCCCCAGCACGACGCTGCAGATTAAACCGTCATCCTTTCAGTAGAAAAGAAAATTTCCTGATGATCTTCTGAGTCTAGCCACATCATACTCGTGCACGTCCCTTCTGCTCCAAAACAGCTACTGTCTGAATATTCTTAATACCTTTCAAGGATTTGGATCCCCTCATGAAAACTATAACAAACTCCAAGAAGGTCAGACCGATTCTTTCTTACTTGAAGAGTGTAAGGGTAAACCGTACAATAAACTGAAAGCTTTGAGGGCCCATTGAGATGCTCAGAGATGTGACTTTATCTGATAACCTCTCGCATGTAAAGCCTGCACAAGGCGATGCTGGCAAGAGCTTGTCAGAAACACAGGGGTTCACTGAGTAAACTAGATGAACACATAACTACTCCTTCTAAATTTGAACTGACCCTCAACATGTGAGAAGGCTGCTGAATACTGAAGACATCTTACAGGAACAAATGAGGTTCACGACTGCCGTAGTATGCGCAAAACTAACCCATTTGGAGAAACTACCCCAAGTAGGAACAATTTTATGGGGAGGTAGAATGCAAAACTAAGGGGGCGATATTCAAACACCACAGATGTCAGCCAAGGTGCTTAAATATCATAATATTTCTGTGATATTAAACATTCGAAGTACCAGAGAGGTGGGAAGTCATGAGAATTGATGAAACCCCTCCAAAACGTTTACAGTACAAATATACCATGGACTGCAATAACTACCCCTTATCACTTTAACCGGTACACTCCCACCTTCTCCAGTCATTTACAGGTCTACGAAGGCTTAAAGAAATACATTACCAAAGTTAAGAAAATTAAATAAAGTTTCCAGATCCTTCCACACCTGCAGCAATGGTCAATCGCAGAAAAATATAGCCAATGTGCCTAGATACATTAGCCACTCACGGTACTCACAAAGTTCTTTAGTCCCAAAGTGCTGTACTCTTAATAAAAGATCTAAAGTCCAGTCAAAGCCTTAACATGGTTCTATCAGCCAAAGTCCACTTCCGATTCTAAGCAAAACTGTATTTGTTTTGACTTTATGTGACGCAACACGCTTAAAAAGAAAACGAGCTAAATAATAGAATGTTATACAGACCTTTAAATACTTAAAAGGGTATTAATGAACAAACAACCCTTTTTCAAAGGGGAAGCTATAAAACTAGAGGGCATACAATGAAGCTGCAAGGAGATAAACTTAAAAGCAACGTCAGGAAATATTTTATATCCAGGAACAAGCAGGAACGAGTCTTCACATATGGGTACATCGGAGCCTGCACGGGAATGCTCCCCAGCATCCAATCAGAAAGCTTTTGGGAGCATCCCTCGCGCCTGCACACTGCCTTCCCGCCTTTTCCACTGCCTCTCCTCAGTTTTCGTTTTTCCGCGGAGCCGGCAGGACGTTCTCCTGTCACCGCAGAAACTTTTTTCTTTAATTCTTTATTTCTTGTTTTCTTGTGGTCGCGGCTGTTTCTTCCGCCGCCACCGGTACCGCCGGTGGGTTTTTCTTTTCTTTTTCTTAAACTCAGGGAGATTTTTCCCTCAGTTTCTACCTTTAAATTTTTTGGGCCTGCAAGGCCTCTCCATCATGGAGCCTTCTTCCCCTAAGAAGTGCCTTCGCTGTGGAAACAGTTTTCTTCTTAGACTCCAATGCTTGGTGTCTAACCTGTTTGGGTCCTGACTCTTTTTCCCCTGAACAATCAGGCTGCGAAACTGTGAGAAGAACTTCCCTCTTTCGAGTTTCCCTCGATACCGTTTTCCCTCCCGGAGTGAGGGCACCGGCCTTTTCTTCTCTACAGGATCAGGTAACCCACAAACAGTCTGTTAAGACTAGCCAATCCTTGAGTGGTAGGTCTCATGCCAAGCATGATGACGGCTCCGGCCTTGCCCTCAAGACCCCATTGGCATTAAAACCCCGGCTGGAGTCTCCGGGCTCCAAAGCATTTCAGGGGTTTCAGGTTGTTCCTGGGGCTCACCCCTCACAGAACATACCTAAACCATGCTCGGTGGTGGCATCTGCTTCGAGCGGTACCGATACCCCGGCATCGGCACCGGTGTTGAGTGATCTACTCTTCACCAGGGATCGTCATCTGGCATCCTCGGTGCCTTCGGGACCGATCGATATGACCCAGATTGACTTTCCTGTATCGGCAACTTCGCCGATACCACCACCGACGTCGGTACCCTCTAGACATGCATCGATAGACTCACTCCCTTCGATGCCGAGTTTTGAATCGATATCTAGTCTAGATGACTGGGTACCGACGCGTCTCGGAACCGACCCTTATTGTTTCCAGATACGCAGTACCGAGGATATTCACCAAGCGTTTCGGGTTCCCTCGGTACCGCTTGAGCAGCCTCCCATGACTGCTGCGATGGCGTTACCGTCTCCGATTCCGACTCAGCTACCGGTATCGGTATCGATGTCGGTTCCTGCAGTTACATCGGTACCATCGATCCTTTCTATGCCTAGTTTGGAATCGATACCTGCCATGGACGATGCAGTGCTCACTGCCTCAAATCGTGACTGCCAGTACCACTATCCTTCTAGTGGGGTTCTTTTTCTGCACCAGACCAGTACATCCTCTGGTGCTCAGGCTGCTCCTTCAACCTTAGCCTGCCCAGGGATAGTTCCCATTGGAGATCCCTCTTTTCAGAAATTTCTCCTTGATATGGCAATATTTCTTGCTATTCCTATCCCTGGCTGTGATCCTACTCGAGGCTCTCCTGCAGAAAAGGAAAATATAATGCTTCCTTTACATCATTCTTTGCAGGATCTTCTTCTGAGAATATGGGAATCACCTTTAAGGGTTCCCTCACCTTCTACAGCAACTGATGTTCTGTATCAGGTGCCCCCCTCTCCAGGGTTTCAAAAAACTCAACTTCCCCATCATTCCATTGTAGTGGAATCAGCAATGAGGAAGGTAAAAAGCAAGAAGAAGCATTCTTCTTATCCGCCAGGTCGTGCATCTAGAGCTCTTGATGCCTTTGGACGTCAAACCTTACAAACATCTATGCTGGCATCAAGGATTATCTCTTATATGAGTCTATCTCTCCAGGAGGTCAAAAAGAAATTATCTCTTTTTACTCCATTTCTATCAGAGCCTAAGGCTGCAGACTATTCCTTGCTTCTTAGTCATAGCCAGAATATCTCTTGGTTTCTTTCTCGTGCTTCTCTAGACTCTTTTGAGTCTGTTAGCAGATCCTCTGCTATTGCCATTGGAGCATGTCGTAGAGCCTGGCTCCAAGCTTCAGACTTGAGCAGATGGGCACAACACACACTGGGTAATTCTCCTTGTACTGGAGAAAATCTCTTCAATAAGGAGGCCTTACGTCAGGATGCTCATTGCTCCACTGACTTTCCTGGTTCTAGGAACCATCCTAAGCCTTCTTCTTCCCCAGGAGGTAGGAAATGTCCTACCAAACCTTCTTTCCCTAAGAAAAGAAGGTTTCACTCTTCTCCTGCCCATCATCCCGATGTACCCAAGCAGGGGACACCTCGTCTTGGTCTGAAGAATCTAAACTCTAACCAGTCTAAGCATACCCAGCAACCATAGGTTCCTAAAGGTTGCAACCTACAGTTAACCTCTTCTTATCAGAAGTTTGTTCACTGTTTTATTCTTTAAAAAAAAAACTCTACACATGGCTTCCTTTCTTCAGGATGTACTGAGCTGTCAGGATATTCTTGTCTATGGGTTACAGATTTCTCCTCTTCTTCCTTCCAAGAAGAGAAGTTAACTACTATCCCATGATAGTTTCTGTCCCAAACATGAACATTTTCTTCTTCAGCTGACTCACCATATGGTAAGTCACCCTTCAGTTCCTGTTCTTCTACCCTCTCATCCCGGTTTTTTCCTGAATGAGTGGTACCATACTGTACACCTTCTTTTCAGTGTAGAGTTTTTCTTTGACTAAATTCTCTGGACAGCTTATCAGACAGGGACAGGATCATTTCCTCTCCCTTTGTCTGTTCTCTCTGTTTCACAGGCAGATTCTCTCTGCTGTCTCCTTCAGTTGCTGTTCATGCAGGAGTTCCAGTGATTGATCTACTGGTACTTTCCCACAAGTTTCCAGTCTGTCTAGCCTTAGTAGTGATTCCAAGATAGTCCTCATCTATCTTGGATAATCCTACTCCAGGCTTCTTACATTATCTTCTTTCTGGCCATCTCCATTTCCTTGTTTGTGGCAACACAGCTGACCTACTGTCAGTTTTATCTCCTAATTCTCCTGCATAATGCTCTCTGCAATCTTCAGAGAAGCTTTCTACTATGGGCACTTGCTAGAGAGCATTGATCTTTATCTCTGATGGCTATTCTGTATAGTAGAAAAGGCTTATCAGTCATTTTCCATGACTGTGAGGGTTCTCCACACCCTCTTGTCTCCTGTTATAATACAGGACACAAGCTTTTTCTGCGTGAATGTCCAAGGAGTTTCCCAATCCTGCAGGAATATGCTCTTTTTTCCTTACAGCTTGCCCTCCTGCTATCCTACTCCTCATGGACAGCACATATTCTACCAGTAACGCATGATACCCTGTGTCCCTCCAGTGGGTCATCCTGGTATCTCCTTCTATGCGTTTTCTGTCCATTTACCATGCCAGAGTTCTACAGAACTCACGACTTGCTCTCTACAGACTGATATTATCCTCTGTTTTTCACGCAACCATCCTGGTTATTTCACTGGATAGCATTCCTGCACCCTCTTAGCCCGGAGGAATAGATTCTCTGTATATCTTTTCAAGTAGGTTCCACCTTCTTGTTATTAGATGAATCTTTCTCCTTCACATCTCTCATGTGAATGTTCTCATGGGGCTTAGTTGCAGACATGTATCTTCAGACTTACATATTCATGTATGTATATATCTATATATATTCTGTATATACATATGTCTGTAAGCTGTGTGTGCATAAGTTATGCCTATATATATATCTGTTGAGATGCTTTTTATAGGTAGATATGTATTACATACCATCTCCCTGTCTATGCTATAAAGGTTTACCTTCTTAGAAGTTCCAGACAGTGGGCTGGCATATCTTCATACTGTCCCTCGGTATGTGGGGGCTGTTATGCACACAACCACTACTGTGGTACCAACAGCTCCACTTTACTATAGGTCTCGCTATTCCTGAAACATCATGCTTCAATATCTTTCCTATCTCTCACCAGCTAGGAAAGACAGTTTAGATTTTCAGTAGTTCTGAGGTTTCAGCCCTTCACATATCGGTCCTCCTTGGGAATGCGGGCTTTTTTCCATACCCCTTCTTCCCTCCAGGACTAAGCTACTTGTCCAAATCGGTCAGTCTTCCTCAATATTAATGACTCTGTACCTAAAAGAGTTTTCAGCTTTTTTCCATAAAGCTTTCCACTGAAGACCTGCCGTTCTTATACTACCCCAGTTGACACCTGGGTCACCTGCCAATTCCAGATTTGGACCTTCAACCTCACTGCTGTGAGGTCACCTTGAGGATCCTCTACTGAATCTCCAGTAGACTCCATCACGCTATCTACTTCCTACAATCCAGTAGGTAAGATCCATTTTATGATTGTTCATTAATTAATTTTTAATGGTACTTATCATACATACCAAGGACTCCTCTCCTGTAGTCCTTAGCTTGGCTGTTTTTTCTTACAGCTCCTCTCCTTTCAACTCCTACCCACCATCCCTCATGGGATGCCGGAGATCCATGTGTGGGCACTGCAGTCCTGATCCAGGAACACACATTTTATGGGATCTCCCCCTGGCATCTATAGCTAGGGAGTCCCCATATGTGAAGACTCATTCCTGCTTGTTCCTGGAGATAGCACAGTTACTTACCTGTAACAGGTGATCTCTGGGAACAGCAGGAATAAGTCTTCACAATCCACCCACCTCCCCTAGGAGTTGTATCTATCTATCTATCTTCCTTTCCCCTTTCTCTCCTTTTGTCTCAGCTATGAAACTCAACTGAGGAGAGGCAGTGGAAAAGGCGGGAAGGCAGTGCGCAGGCGCGAGGGATGCTCCCAAAAGCTTTCTGATTGGATGCTGGGGAGCATTCCCGTGCAGGCTCCGTCGGTACCGACGTACCCATATGTGAAGACTTATTCCTGCTGTTCCCAGAGATCACCTGTTACAGGTAAGTAACTGTGCTTTCACTGAAAGGGTGGTGGATGCTTGGAATGCCCTCCTGATGGAAGTGGTGGGGCAAATACAATGACGGAATTCAAAATGGCATGGGACAGACATAGTGGATCCCTTTATAGCAACAGCATAAAATGAAAATAAACGTAAATATCTTTTATACTTCAAGAGGTGAGGTGACCTGTACAATCCTAAACAAGGGCATGGCATTGGGGGGGGGGGGGGGGTGACCTGCATGGAGCAGCGGTTACAACTAGTCTAGCCACCTTACTAGGCAAACTAGATGGACCAGACTGGTCTTTATTATCTGCACATAGCGCGCTCATGTGCTTTTATTTTATTTGTGCCAATGATTTGGAATTCTATACCTAAAGAGTTGCGGGGCTCTGATGATTTACTGGAGTTCCACAAAAAACTGAAAACGTATCTTTGTATCCAGGCTTTTAGAGATGATAGGTTTTAACATTGTTGTTTGCGACTGTGCATGACGACTTAATTGTTGTGGATGGTTTTTTTGCCACTTTGTGACTAAGCAGGCTATAAATATCTTAAATAGATAAATACAATATACTGAGTTACTGAGCAGAGAGGGTCTGCCCCTCCCTACTATTCCTTCGCTATAGTACAGTATAAAATGTTTCTTCCGTTTCAGAATAAAACTGCATTAAAATTCAACATTAGGTTTTTGAATGCAGGATTTTCCCCACAGGCCTGTTTGCTAATTTCTGACTTCATTTTCAATGCAACTAATATGTGGTGGGGAAAAGCAAAGAAATTCTGCACATAATATGAAAATAAAAATAATAGCACTGAAGTGGAAGCAATGTGTTAAAATGAAAGCAAAGATAATATCAAAGATAAACTGCACATTAAAAATGGAAACTAACTTCTATATTTACTTATGGAGGCTCTTTAGTCCGTGTCCCCTCCCCAAAAACAACAGGGTACCCCCTAGCCCAAGCCCAATAGCAAACCAAAGACTCTCCCCAGACCAATAGTACATACCTGGCCGTGGGGAGGGTCGTCCCTTGACCTCTTCAACTGGTGCCATCTTGGAAAATGGCAGTGGTGTGGCTGACGTCACTGCCTTACACCCCAACACACCTCCATCTTTCCCTTCATATCTTTGCAACCGGATCCTCTGTGCTTGCAGCTCTGATTAAATATTAGAATCAACGCTGGCAGGAATACATTCTGATAACTCTCTGGGTACTTGCCCTGGCAAGGCTCGCCCTCCCCCTAGTTTTCCTTAGCTGTTCCCCTGCCCTTTCTGTGGTCAAGTAGTTTACATCACAAGGACGACAATCTGCTCTGCTTGTCTCTCCCTATGGTTGATATAAATATTATTTTGATGTAAACTGCTTTGGCATGTATGAAAAGCAGTATAGCAAGAGCCTGGAAATAAATGTGCCCCCCCCCCCCACCCCTTCCAATCAACAAGATAGCGACTACCTCTGGGTCGAAATAAAACCTGTGGCCCTAACTTGTTTCCTGAGCATTTTGTTTCTGCATCTCTAAAAGACTAATGCAATGCTACACTGTCTTATTTCTCAGGAACAATGTTGCAAATCATAGTATTGCAGCTGAGACTGAATCTCTGCGTGTATATTTATTTAAAAATATACGCCAATCATGAGGGCCCAATATGCCAATCATGAGGAAACTAGGCTTCACAGGCTTTGCTCAGCAACCCCTCCTTGCTCAGCAACCCCTCCTTGGTCCATTTTCGGTTCACAGGAGAGTGAATGCAGCAAGGGAGAGCTGTGTTTCCTAAGATGAAGCTTGGAGCTATCCTCTGAGGAATATAAGCTGACCCCCACCAGTCCAACCATTGCTCGCGTCGCAACTGGAAAGATTGAGGAACTGAGAGTAGACTGCATAGAGCGGTATCCCAGCTGCAGGGAATCGGATGCTGGGAGATCTGTTTCCTTCTCGTCTGAAGGTTGGGTAAAGCCTGGGACAGTCTCGTTCTACCCATTTGGCGTCTGTTAACATCATCTCCCAGGCCTTTGAGTTTGTTCAGATACATGTAAGAATTAATGTCTTGCATTATCTGAGAAAAATGAAGTTAGGGAAGAAACTATTAAACAACTAGGAGCATAGGTGTCTTGTTCTTGGTAACACCTCAGTGAGAGGGAAGGTTTATGCTTTGGAGAATATTAGTTGAAGACAATGTTCACTGCATTAATTTTCCAGAAGTCCAAGGGATTTCTCTCTTGGGGATATAGAACAGATATGTTTGAGAAATATTTAAAGTTTCTCCTGTTCTTCCAATTCTATAGTGTATATATTATATTCCTCCTTTTAGGAAGGGAGAAGTCGTGGGAGGTCAGGTTGAACTGTTTCCTTTATCTGAAGATTTGTTAAGTTTGTCAACATTCCTAGAGACTTCAGATACTGACTTGGCAGCTCCTGCTAGTTGGTTATTTCCTTTGCCCTGGGTCTAGATAAGGACTGGTTTCCGCCATTAAGAGTTGTTTCTTGGTTTAAAAATTTGTGAATTTCCGGATGTTGCAAAGGCATCACATGAACAGCAGAAAGATTCCCGTTATTATGCCCCAGGAGCCAGGTTTTTAGCTGCAGCCTCCTTCAAAGTCATCATTAAATATAAAGCGTTTGCCGATGTTTTCTTTGATCCATCACTGTCACTTTCTTTCTAGTGACAAGGGGGCAGACCATGAACCGATTCTTCTGATCCTGCTCTTAACTACCATCTGCAAATCTCATCATACAGATGAATTTGTGCTTCCTTCCTCTGATTTTCTCTCATTTGGGTTTTCACAACTATCATGGACTGAATTCCACAAATGTTTAAATAATGTTCTTGCTCCTTTTTCTGTTATTTCTGCACTACATTGTGAATTTCCATTTCCAGGATTTCTTGACTGTATTTATTTTTATATCAACCTTAAATAAAGTAAATAAAATATTTGATAGACCACTATTATAGACTGCAGTGTGTTCTCTTACCTTGGCTTGGATTGTGAAAAGAATGACTGATATTAGGAACAATTATTCTATTTAGAAGTCCTAAATTTGGAAACCGTTCATAGCGAACATCATGATGGCCTAATACAGACATGAGGAGTCAAAGGGAGGTTAACTGTCATGTATAAATCTTGCAAGCAATAGCAACAAAAACCAGGAAAGCGCTCACCTGAACACTAAAGGAGTCCGTTAAGAGCATCACAAGGTTTTGCTAATTAAGTACAAAGTGAAAGTCCACACTTAACGCACATGAAAAAAATGTTGCATAGATTCGCATCTGCTTTTTATGCACTTTTGAAAAATATGACAGTGTGAGGATTGTTTAGGGCTCCATCCCAGGAATGTCCCCCCCCCCCCCCCGCCCCCCGGGGCAGGGTAAAGGCATGCACATACACTCTTGCAGTATTTGTGTACTTCTGCCCACATATAGGGCTCAAAATGCTTTTCACATGTGGAAATCTTTCTGAAAATTCCCCTCTGCAATTTTTTTCCTATTGTCAGTATTAAGCGCCATTGAAATGGACAAGACCAGTGGGGCAGGCAGCAACTTCTACAAAGGAGGAGAGGCAAATACTATCCATCTCTAATGACAATCCAAGCCACGTCCAACACTTTAATCTGCCTTTGCATCATCACGCTGGTAAGGTCACGTTACGGGGGTAGTTTCATAATGGGATTTTAAAAACTTGTGCAACCACACGCGCAGAAACGTGTACAAAACGTGCCTGCTTCCCCGGGGCGTAGTGTGGGCAGAGCTGCGATGAGCCCATGGATTTCATAAAACGCACGTGTACACATGCAGAGTACAAACACATGTTTACATCTTCCTCAGAGCTGGCACGGATCTGCCGTGGCGCTTGTACATCCCATTAGGGTGGAGGCAAGAGCCTAGTTTATTTTATTTATTTAACAGTTATTTATATACCGCTCTTTCCCTAGTATCAAGTGCGGTTTACATGGAACAGTAGGTTAATTGGTATGTAATATACCAAGTCAGTTTACATAGAACAGATAATTATAATTTACAAGGAATGTTGTAACATTAAAGGTATAACATATTAGAACATATATACATTGTTAGTTTAAATCTATAATCATCATGTGAATGAGAGTGTGGTATGGTTAATAGTGTATTAGTGATATTTATTTTGAAAATAGAGTATGTAATAATAATGTATAAATGTTAGCCTGTATCTATTTGAGTATTCTGTTCTGAGGGTGTATTGTAGTGTAATATGAATAAGTGAGTTTTTAATTTTTTTCTAAATTCCTTTATATCCTTTATTCCTTTATAGACACACAAGTAACTCTCTTGCCTTTATAAGACAGGCACCTTTTGGGTTTCCCACACAGGTGCCCTGTGTGCGTAATAGGTAGACACTAAGGGGGTCATTTTATGTTCAAATCTGTTTTATTCAATTTTCACCATCTACACCCAAAAATATATGACCAATCAAGTACAGAGATTGAGAAAAGGTTACAAAAAGGGGGAGACATTTGAAACGAATCCTCTGAGAGGGTGGGGGACATAACACCCCAAACCCCTAGATAACAATGTAGTATGGAGCAAACAACAGCGGAGGACAGCGGAGGGCATCACAGGACAAGGCTAGAAACGGCACCCCCCTTTTCTCTCCTCCTCCAGCGAAACAGAGGGGCAAACCCTAGAGAGTAACAGTGACAAACAGGAGCTCGAATCCCTCCATCCCTGGGCCATCCTCAAACATCCCGACACCAAACAAGTAACAAAGAGCAAACACGTTGGGATGAGCATCCCGGGAGGACCCCCACCTCCCCACAACAACATACAACATCCCCAACACAACCAGGACAGGCCCGGGGTGAGCTCTTCTCCCAGGCCCATCCTCAAACCAAGGTATAACAAGCACACCTCCCTCGAACACTCCCCAGCATTCACACCCTCCCGCTCCTTTCCAGCCCCTCCCCCCCCCTGTTTAATACACAACACTATCAACAGCTATCAAACCAGGTGTGCTGGAAGAAAGAAAAAAAAACCCAGCCAACAAGGCCGGCCTAATCTTTAAAGACCACCCAAGACCCGGCACCGCACTCGAGGTGGCAGGAGAGAGAGATGGGATCCCCAACCTTCCAAGAACCGCTGCCAGCGCCACGGGTGCCCAGCAGCATAATCCTGTCCATGAGCAGCATCTCATGAAGCTTCACTCTCCAAATACCACACACGGGGCCTATTGCATCCAGCCACTTCTGTAACACAGTCATGCGAGCAAGCATCAGCACCAAACGTATCCAGTGCATCACCGCTGGACCCAGGTCAGCCGCCCACGTGTCATCCCAGATATCTAACACCACGTTGCCAGCAGTCAGGGATAAGGGTTGTTGCACACATTTAACCAAGTAGGCCACCACCTTCCCCCAGAATACTTGAACCTGCGAACACTTCCAGAACATATGCCCCAGCGTGGCCCGGGACTCAGCGCACCTAGGACAGCCAGGGGTGGCGGCAAAACCCGCCCTCCACGCCCTATGAAGTGCAAAATGTAAACGGCGCAGTATTTTAAACTGAGCATCCCAATGGAGCACCATCACGCTCAGCTCCGGAAGGGCTACCAAACCGCGTAGCAGCCCATCCGCAGTTACCACTTCACCCAATTCCGCAGTCCAAGCGGTCGCCAGCTCCTCCACAGCGATCGGCTTCACAAATTCCCAAAGCATTCGGTGGAGCCACGAGACCCGCACCCCCTGATCTGCGCCCCGGAGCGCCTCTTCTAAGGCAGAGCTAACCTCCCCCCGCAAAGCCACACTGGGGACACCCCGAAGATAACTGCGTAGTTGCATATAGGGAAAACATCCCACAACCCCAAAGGATACTGCCGACTAAGCAGAAAGAAGTCCTCCACCGCCCCTGCTGGCGTAACCACCTGTTCCAGGTTCTCTATCCCCATTCGCGCCCACCGTTCGAATGCATGCCCCCCTAGGCCTGGCAGGAAATCCGCATTACCTCGTATGGGGAGATAAGGAGAATAACACGACAAAAGTCTGCGCCCAGCGCAAAAGAAGCGCCAGGCCTTCCGCACAGGATCTAATACCACCACACGGAGATCTCGGTTTAACCCCCGCACCCATTGAGCATGAAGGAGATACTGCGGGTGAAGGGGTTTAACCGCCTCCCGAAAGAGCTCCAAAGGCGAGCAATCCTCGAGATCCCAAAGCCAGTCCCGCACGACCCGCAATAAGCAAGCTATATTGTATTTCCGAATGTCCGGGAGGCCTAGGCCTCCTAAGGATCTGGGTTGCTGTAATACCTCTAAACGCACCCTGGGCTTCCGCCCCTGCCAGAGAAAGCGATTGAGAAGAACTTGCAGCTTCCGAAGATCTGAATGCTTCAAGAACAGCGGGAGAAGCTGTAGCATATAGAATATCTTAGGAAACAGTGCCATCTTATACAGTGCCACACGCCTCCCCAGAGAAATTGGTAGGTCTCGCCATTTATCCACATGGATCGAAACAGCGTTGACTAGTTTAGAAACATTGAGATGGTAAAGGTCCCGCACATTCGCCGGCAGATAGATACCCAGGTATTTGAAATGACCCGCAGCCCACTTCAATGGAAATTCCTCTGGCCAGCCCCGCTGAGCCGCAAAACCCAACAACATGGCTTCAGATTTGTCCAAGTTTAGGCGAAACCCCGAGGGCACCCCATACGCCTTGATAAGTTGTAACAAATGGGGTAGCCCCTCTCGAGGACTACCCAAATGGACAAGTAAGTCATCAGCGAAGGCCGCTACTCTGACTTCTGCCATCCCCACTGAGATGCCCCGGAACTCTGTGGCGGTCCTGATCCGGATCAGCAAAGGCTCCAAAGTCAAAACAAAGAGGAGCGGAGATAGTGAGCAGCCCTGACGAGTTCCCTTCTGAATGGGGAAATCTGCTGACATATGGCCATTCACCAGAAGAGCCCCTTGCGGATCAGCATATAATAAACGGACCACATCCACAAAGAAACCAGAAAACCCCATCGCCTCCAAAGTCTGGTACATGAAGCCCCAATTGGCCCTGTCGAACGCTTTCTCAGCATCGAAGCTAATAAGCAAAGAACCTTGCTCAGCCAGTTTCCCTGCACACATAGAAAGCAACACTCGTTGCACACTGAAGGCAGCATGCTGGCCCCGCACAAAGCCTACCTGGTCTCTCTGAATCAAATCCGGCAAAAACCGTGCTAACCGATCCACCATAATTTTGGCCAAAAGCTTAATGTCGACATTAAGAAGTGAAATAGGACGATACGAGCCCGGCAAAAGCGGATCCCGCCCGGGCTTTGGCAATATGGTGATCAGCGCCTTATTGGTCTCAAACGGGAACCTCCCCAACTTAACCAAATCTTCAAAGTAACCCACAAGGGGTGCAACTACAAGATCGCCCATAGCCCTGTAGAACTCACTCCAATAGCCATCGACCCCGGGGGCCCTGCCCAGCTTTAATTTCTTGATCCCCTCCTGCACTTCCCGCCCCGTTAGCGGCTGGCTAAGAGCCAGCCTCTCACTTGGTTTGCAGCTTGTCGTGCTGTGAGGGCTTGCGTGCATCAGTGATGCTGAGAGCTAAACTATCGGTAGTTTAACTACTGGCAGGGTCTCCCAAGATGGACAGGTCTCAGCTGAGGTGCCAGACGAAGACAAACCACCCATCTGGGCAGCAGCAGAATGGGATAGTGTTGATGGCGGAGGATCACATTTCTGTGACAACGGCAACAACACCAAACTTAAACTGCGCGGAAGGAAGGCCTGGCAATCTACTTCTGTATCTTGCCATGAAAACCCAATGGATAGTTACAACAAAACAAATTGTGCTATGGTGCTGGAAGATGAGACTCCCAGGTCAGAAGGCACTCAACTAGCTACTGGGGAAGAGCTGAAGACTTTTCAGAGTAAAGCCAGCATTTATGATGTGGTTGGATCAAAGCCCTCGGGAAGTCTGACTGCTGATGTAGCTGCGCATGAAATGAGAGTCAGAAGCTGTAAAGATGTCTTACACATTGGAACATGGAACGTACGAAGCATGAACCAAGGGAAGTTGGAGGTGGTCAAGAATGAAATGGAACGTGTACAACTTGATCTGTTGGGTGTCAGCGAACTGAAATGGACTGGCATCGGGCACTTTGCATCAGATGATCACATGGTCTACTATGCTGGAAATGAAAGACAAAGAAGAAATGGTGTTGCATTTATAATAAAGAAGAAACTTGCAAGAACTGTAATGAAATACAATGCAGTCAGCGAACGCTTAATCTCTATTCGTCTACGAGGATTGCCTATCAACACAACTATAATTCAAGTATATGCCCCAACAACAGCTGCAGAAGAGAATGAAATTGAAGAGTTCTATGAACAAGTACAAGCTGAAATTGACAGAACATGCAAACAGGATATCCTGATAGTCATGGGTGACTGGAACGCAAAAGTTGGCAACAAAGAAGAAGGCAAAGTAGTTGGAAAATATGGACTTGGCAACAGAAATGAAGCTGGAGAAAGATTGATAGAATTCTGCAAGACCAATGATCTATTCATCTCAAACACCTTCTTCCAGCAACACAAGCGGCGACTGTACACGTGGACTTCACCCAATGGATTGTATAAAAATCAAATTGGGAGATCACGTGGGCACATGAGCGAGTGAGGACGTGTCCTCATCGCGCTCCCGGGCCGTCGCCCTAAACCGACAGGAAAACTGCAGGAAATCTGCTTGCAACTTGCTAACAACTGTGTGGGGAGAGAGAGCTGAGGGTTGCGGGCACTCAGAGCTTGCGGTGCCGAGCGGAGTGACATAATCATGCGAGCTGCGAGCAAGAAGGAGAAACCACATGGGCCGCGCGAGACAAAAATGGCGGCTCCATTGCGCTCCGGCAAAAGTCCGGAGTCTCCCAGCTCTGGAGATGGCGAATCGGGGGCGGAGGAACTGGCTCATGAGGTGGCCAAACTTCTGGAGCCTAAATTCGATTCCGTGCTGCAGAAGCTGGAGGAAATGGCGGAGACATATGCGGACCTTACCCGGAGAGTGGAGGAGGTAGAGCAGCGCATTACTGGGCTGAAGGAGAGCGAAGTGCAACGGGAGGCTGATGGAAAACGGCACCAGAAGGAGATCGATACTTTACTCCTCAAGGTAGATGAATTAGAAAACCGGTCTCGCAGGAATAATCTTCGTTTGGTGGGTGTGCCTGAGACCTGGTCTGACCAGCAATTAGCTGGCCTGTTTGAGACATGGCTGCCTCAGGAGTTGGGCCTGGAGAGACTGACAGGGCACATAACCATAGAAAGGGTACATCGGTTGGGCCCGAAGAGGGGTCCAGGCGAGCGGCCACGGCCGGTGCTGGCCAGGCTGCTAAATTTCCAACACAAGCTGGAGCTGCTTCAAGCCTACCGCAAGCGGCGCTCACTGAAACTAGATAATCAGCCCATCCTATTGTTTTCAGGACTATTCGGCCGCTTTGGCAGTGAAGAGGAAAGTGTTCGCCCCCCTCTGTAGCGAGTTGGCGGGAGCGGGAATTCGCTTTGCGCTGATTTATCCAGCAGTGCTCAAAATCTTCCATGAGGGGAAGACACATGTGTTTGACTGTTCCCGAGCTGCGAAACAATTTATTGGGACATTGCACACAGCCCAAGGAGAAAGCTCTGGAAGCCCTACAACATGACCGAGGTTTGGAAGGCATATGCATGCTATTGTGCAGGGGCCCTGCCGGTATCACCCAGACTGATGAGGTGTGTCTGGTGTGGACGCTCAGTGCGTGAGCTGTTGGACTAATAGCTGTTGCAAGGGACCTCAACCAAGCAATGTTGTTATGATAGGGCCCTATTTGAGGGAACCTCCTGTGTGTTTTTTGGCCTTCTTCTGCTCTCTTTTCCCTTTACATTTTCTTCTTCTCACCCTTCTTTCCTTCCCTCCCTCACCTAAGCACTCCTTGCCTTCCTTTAGGGTGGGCAGGGCTGAAGGGGGACGGCCCGGACGTGCGGGCAGTGGGGGGTGTGATTCTTCCCATTAGGGGAATATGGCAGAGGTGTTCGGGGTGAGGGGGGGTGTGGTTGAGGGATTTTTGGAAGGGGGAGGGGGAATAGAGGGTGGGGGAGGGTTAGGATAGGGGGGAGGGGGGTGGGGAGGGGGGAAGGGGCTGGATTTGGGGAGGGGGACTAGGGAGGCATAGCGCTATTTCTTATTGCTTGAGGCTATGGTGGGTGGTGGGGTGTCAGTTCACTTTTGAAGCTTTGCAGCAGGGGCTGGGATGGACAAAGCGCCTGGAGATGAGGCTGGGCATCTCTGGGTGGTTATTTGATTATATTGTGTGTAGGTATGCTTTCATGGGTAGGGATGCCTGCGGTTAAGATCATCTCCTGGAATGTGGGGGGCATAGGCTCTCCGATTAAGCGCACCAAGGTGTTACAGGGGTTAAAGAGAAAGGGAGCTCATATTGCTTTATTACAGGAAACCCACTTGAGTGCTACTGAACATAAGAAATTGGCCCGAGATTGGGTGGAGGTGTCTTATGGGGCGGAATCGGGTACGAAGAAAGCTGGGGTGGTGGTGTTAGTGAAGCGGGGGATCCCTCTTGAGGTACACACGGTGCGAGCGGACCCCAATGGCAGATATCTTATGTTGCAGGGTAAATTGTACAATGACCCCATTTGGTTACTTAATGTGTATGCGCCTAATGTCTATGATCATGCCTTTTTCTCTAAATTGGTAGGACTTATATCAACTGCTGGGGGGGCGCAGGTCATTGTGGCTGGGGATTTTAACTGCCCACATGACCCGGGTCTAGACAAATCACATCACCAGGGGACTGGGACGTGGAACCGTAGGGGGATAGAATATCTATGTCGGCTGGGGGACCTAGTGGATGTTTGGCGAGCTTTGCACCCCGGGACACGGGAATACACGCATCAATCGAGAGCCCATCTCACCTGGTCCCGTATAGACTACATCCTTGTCAGTGAAGGGACTATCTCCCGGGTGCTGAAGGCGGAAATCGAGCCCATAGCGATATCAGATCATGGGATGGTTTGGATTATGTGGGAATGTACGGGGCCAGCGAGAGGTGGCTGGCGGTTTCCGGCATATTTATGGGAAGATGCAGCCTTTCGAAGCTATTTGGCACAACATTGGGACGAATATGCCTTATTTAACGACACTCCGCAGTGTTCCCCACTTTTATTCTGGGAGGCCAGCAAGGCGGTGATGCGAGGAGCGATTATTGCGTATACGATTCGGCGCCGCAAGCATTTAGATCGTAGTATTCTGGTAATGGAACGGAATCTTCGTACGATGCAACATCAGTTAGGTAGGGGTGATAGGGGAGTGCGTCAGAGTGAATACATTCGCTTGCAAGCTGCGCTTAATGCTCTGCTCCAGCAGAGAGCTACATTCTCGTTACAATACTATAAACACAGGCTTCATCGATATGGTAATAGGACAGGAACGTTATTGGCTAAACTTGTCCGGGATCCTCGGGGTACTCGATTTATTCCAATGCTCAGGGATGAGACAGGTGAGTTTGCAACATCAACCTGCGATAGTTGCGCAGATATTTCGGGGCTTTTACAAACAGTTGTACAGTGAGGAGGCGAGGGATTATGAACGGGGGGTGGCTTTCCTGCATAGGTTGGCTCTCCCCCGGGTCTCGGAGGAGGACTTGGGCAGGCTCAATGCGCCGCTGTCGGTACAGGAACTACTCGCTGGCATCAAACGGGGAAAATCTCATAAGGCTCCTGGCCCAGATGGGTTTAGCATGGAATATTATAAGATTTTGGCTGATCGACTCGCCCCCTCTATGGTGGTCATGTTTGAGGAGGCACGTGATGCGGGAATTTTTCCACGAGATATGCGTTGTGCGGATATTACTGTAATACCGAAGCCTGGGAAGGATCCGCTGGATCCCGCGTCTTACCGACCAATTTCCCTTATAACTGTGATATGAAACTTTTGGCCTCTGTGTTGGCGGCTCGACTTGCCCCTTTACTACCGTTGCTGGTGGCAGATCGCCAGGTTGGCTTTGTGAGGGGAAGGGAGGCGACCCGGAATATTGCTGGACTGTTACTGGGCATGGAACGCTGTTTGCAAAATGAGGAGGCGTTACTTCTTGTGAGCCTGGATGCGGAGAAAGCGTTCGATCGGGTGGCTTGGGTGTATATGTGGGATGCACTGTCTGCTTTTGGATTGCAGGGGAGCTTTGTGCAGTGGCTTAAAGCGTTATATGCTTTGCCTATGGCTCGAGTAGGCTCTAATGGTGTCTTTTCTGACCCGTTTGTGCTGGAAAGAGGTACTCGACAGGGTTGCCCCCTGTCCCCTTTGCTTTTTGTGCTTGCTCTGGAACCGCTACTGCGGGCTTTGCAGTATGATTCGGGAATTGTTGGTATACGAACGGGGGGAGAAGAGCTCAAGGTTAGCACATTTGCTGATGATATGTTGTTGTGTCTTACGCGGCTCCCTGAATCTTTAGCGCGTGCACTTCAATTGATACGGGACTATGGAGGATTTTCGGGTCTAAAAGTCAATACCGCGAAGTCAGTTGCTCTGGACGTAGGGGGTAGGGTGCGACCTGGGTGGGAAGGGGCCTTTCCGTTGGTGTGGGCGGAGGAAGAGATTAAATATTTGGGGATACAGCTCCCGGCTAGACCAGAGTGCTTGTATCGAGCTAATATACCTGGGTTGATAGATCGGAGCATTAAGACTTTGACGAGTTGGCGCAGTCTGCCTTTGTCTTTGCGGGGACGGATTGCGCTATTTGTTATGGTGGAATTTCCTCGGTGGTTGTATGTGTTGCGTCTACTGCCTTTATGGATTCTGGATAGGGATTGGAAGCGTCTAGAGGATTGTCTCCGGAGGTTTTTATGGGGGGGGGTCGCCGGGCGCGGATACCCCTGCGGGCGTTACTGAGTAGGCGGGAGGAGGGGGGCTTGGAGATGCCTTCGCTACGCAACTATAATTTGAGGTATCTAGCTCGGCATATTAGGGCTTTGGTGGAGGGGGATGGGGGGTGCGCCCCGGTTCGGCAGCTGGCAGAAGCAACAGCACCTTACCACAGTCTTTATATTCTACATGCCGGTCAATTGACTCCGGGGATGAGGGCGGGGGTGGGGAGGGCGTTATGTGAAGGCTTTGCGCGCTGCTTGGAAGGTGCTCTGTCAGCGATTTGGTTGGGACTGGCGTAGGTCTTCTCTACTGCCTTTGGTGGGTAATCCTGATTTTGATCCTGGGTTTTCACCGAGGAATATATTTTCTGCTTGGGCTGACAAGGGGCTGGTGTGTTTAGGGGACCTATATTCTAGTGCAGACGGGGTGTTGGATAGCTTTCAGCAGGTGCAGTGTCGTTACCGTATTGGTCCGCATGATTTCTATGGCTACTTACAAGTTCGACACTATGCGGTAGCAGTTGCGCGGGAGGGGCCCTGGCTGGCAACCGGGTCTCCCCGCGTAGTCCTGGAACGGGTGGAGGAGCACCTCCCGGGAGACGAGGTCTCTCGACGAGTACTTCGGCCGTCGGGGGGAATGAGTTTCTCCTTGCTCTTGTGCATAGGTGGCAAGGCGATGGAGTGGAGGAAATGACGGTGGAAATATTGCAGGCGGCCTTTGCGAGGATCTTGAAGGGACCGGTGTGGGTCTATTTGCAGGAGATGCAGTATAAATTCTTGTGGCGTGCCTATACTACTGATAAGTGGGCATGTCGGGTTGGTTTGCAGATGTCGGCTATGTGTGCGTGGTGCGGAAGGGAAATAGGTTCTTTAACCCATAAGTTCTGGGGATGTTCCTGGGTGCGTGAACTATGGATGCAGGTATGTGCTCAGTTGCGAGGATGGACGGGATTGGGGTGTGCTATGCAGAGAGAGGTCTGCCTTTTTCATAATTGGGAGTTGGGTTTTGAGTGTTTTCCTTTTGGGCACAGAGCGTTGCTTGAACGGGGTTTCTTGTTGGTAAAAAGGGTCTTGTTGATGCAATGGTTGGCTCCATCCCCCCCTAGCTTGAAATTATGGGAAAACTCTATGATTGATTTGATGTGTATGGAAAAGATGACTGCGCAACACAGGGGGGGTAAAAGTTGGGAGGGCTTTTTGGAAATCTGGACTCCTATGATCTCTCACTTGTCCCCTAGGGAGCGGGGGGCTATGCTAAATGTTTGAGGGGGGGCCTCGTCCCTCTTGGAGAGGCTTCAGCCACCATGACCTGCCTCGGTACCAGTGGGCTATACAGCAACATCACACTTTGAAGGGATACGGGTGGGAGTTTTGGTTGTGCCTTTCACACGCAGTATGATTGTGATATATGCTGCTCTCACTCTACCTATTATCAACTGTTTCTACCCCATACATCTTGTTGAAGTCCTGCCCTTGTGGAAACTCACCGCTGCCATGGCGGACTTTGCTGCGGAATCATTGTTCTTTGCAAAAGAGTAGTGCTGGGATGGGAAGGGGGGTTTGGGAGGGAGTAGGGGGATTGCATCAGTACTTGATACGGAGGGACTGGGAGGTTGGGTTTCTTCCCTGAGACTTGTATTTTTTTTTTTTTTTTTTTTGGGGCTATCTTGGGGGCCTAGGCCCCAATGTAATTGTTCTTGTTGTCTTTTAGGGGCCTGTGTTACTACTTTCTTTTATATACCACCCTATTGTATTTCTTAAGGGGATTTTGCTGATGGGCTTTTAGGGTGCTATTTCAGCTATGTACACTTACTGTTCATTATTGTTGTTCTTGTTACATGGGGACGGGACTTCGCCTGTTGTACTTGTTTGTGCCTATGTATTTATTGAGTGATGTCCCACTCCATTTGTGTTTAAAATACCAATAAAAATGATTTGAAAAAAAAAAAAAAATCAAATTGACTACATCTGTGGAAGTCAACGATGGAAAAGCTCTGTAACATCAACAAAGACAAAACCTGGAGCTCACTGTGGTACAGATCATCAACTACTAGTATGCAAAATCAAGCTAAAGTTTAAAAAGAGCAAACCACTCATGAATGCAGCAAAATATGACCTTGAGAATATACCAATGGAATTTAAAGACTGCCTGCAAAATCGATTTGCTGCTTTAGATACAAATGACAGAGCTCCGGAAGAGTTATGGAATGACGTCAAGAAGGTTGTGCTGGAAGAAAGCGAGAAGTCTCTACAAAAGGTGAAAAAGCAAAAACGGCCAAAATGGATGACGGAAGAAACTCTGAAAATTGCCCAGAAACGCAGAGAAGCTAAAGCCAAAGGAGAAAGAAAGACAATCGCAGAACTCAACAGAGATTTCCAACGTGCAGCAAGACAGGACAAGGAAAAGTACTACAATGACACTTGCAAGGAAATAGAAGCAGAAACTATTAGAGGAAGAACAAGATCGGCTTTCCTAAAGCTGCGAGAGTTAAAGAAAAAGTTCCAGCCTCGAATTGGAATGTTACAAGATGCTCAAGGTTCTATGTTGAATGATGCTGAGAAGATCAAGAAAAGGTGGAAGGAATATACAGAGTTTTTATATGATAAAGATCAAGTGGACCAACAGCCATTTCAACCTATACCTTATGATCAGGAACCATTGGTGATGAAAGAAGAAGTTGAAGCAGCATTGAAAGCCTTATCAAAGAACAAAGCACCAGGCATTGATAGCATTCCCATAGAAGTATTGCAGCAATCTGATGCAGCTGTTACCGTACTTACAAGGCTCTGCCAAGAAATATGGAAGACAACATCATGGCCAACTGACTGGAAAAGATCTGTGTTTATACCAATACTAAAGAAAGGTGATCCAACTGACTGTGGAAATTATCGCACAATCGCTCTGATCCCACATGCCAGCAAGATTCTACTGAAGATTATTCAAAAGAGAGACTACAGCCATACCTAGAACAAGAACTACCTGAAGTGCAAGCAGGGTTCAGAAAAGGACGAGGAACGAGAGACATCATTGCGGATGTGAGATGGATCCTTGAAAAGACTAAAGAATACCAAAAGGATATCTATTTGTGCTTTATCGACTATAGCAAGGCTTTTGACTGTGTAAACCATGAGAAACTCTGGGCCACATTAAGAAGCATGGGTATACCAGAACACCTGATCGTTCTCTTGCGCAATCTGTACATTGATCAAGAAGCAACAGTTCGAACGGAACAAGGAGAAACAGAATGGTTTAAAATAAGCAAAGGTGTAAGACAAGGCTGCATACTTTCCCCCTACCTGTTTAATTTATATGCAGAACAAATCATCAGAGAAGCAGGACTGTATGAAGACAACAGAGGTGTGAAGATTGGTGGAAGACTCATCAACAACCTTCGCTATGCTGATGATACCACATTACTGGCTGAAAGTGAAGATGATCTGAAACATTTGCTTCTCACAATCAAAGAACATAGTCACAAAATGGGTCTGCACCTTAATGTAAAGAAGACAAAGATCATGACAACTGGCATAATCAACAGGTTCATCGTTGAAGGAGAAGAAATTGAAATCGTGAACAACTTTAACCTTCTTGGATCAACTATCAATAAAGAAGCAACAAGCAGTCAAGAAATCAGACGACGCATTGCTCTTGGCAGAATGGCTATGAAAGACCTAGATAAGATTCTCAAGAGCAGAGATGTCTCTCTCCATACAAAGATTCGACTTGTTCAAGCCA
The DNA here is from genome assembly GCA_033557465.1 of Ichthyophis bannanicus. Classification (NCBI taxonomy): domain Eukaryota; kingdom Metazoa; phylum Chordata; class Amphibia; order Gymnophiona; family Ichthyophiidae; genus Ichthyophis; species Ichthyophis bannanicus. The sequence goes on along the minus strand of CM066041.1, from coordinate 34,138,110 downwards.
TGGTATTTTCAATAACATCATATGGATGTGAAAGCTGGACAGTGAAAAAGACAGACAGGAAGAAAATTGATGCCTTTGAATTATGGTGCTGGGCGGCGAATACTGTGTATACCATGGACTGCCCGAAGAACAAACCAGTCGGTACTAGAGGAGATCAAACCTAAGCTTTCTTTAGAAGCTCAGATGACAAGACTTCGACTTTCATACTTCGGACACATCATGCGAAGAGAGAGATCATTAGAGAAAGACATCATGCTTGGCAAGATAGAAGGTCAACGCAAAAGAGGAAGGCCAGCAATGAGATGGATCGCTACAATAACATCAGCTATGGGTACCAGTCTGTCAACAATGAGCCGCCTGACTGAAGACCGAACACAATTTAGGATAGCTATCCAGAGGGTCGCCATGAGTCGACTCCGACTCGACGGCACTTAACAACAACAACAACAAGAGCCTGTATGCCCTCCTCACTAAGCTTCGGCAAAAGACATTTGTTAAGAAAGTCCCGACCGGCCTCTTCCTGTGCCCCTTCCCCCGCGTAAAGCTGTCTGAAAAAAATCAGTGAAAACCACCTCAATATCCGCAGCTCCCCGCCTAAGGGTCCCATCGGCATGCCGAATAGCCCCAATGGTTCGCGCCCCCCCCCCACCCCCCCGCAGGCCTCACCAACGAAGACAACAATCTACCAGCCTTATTCCCATGCTGATATAACTTGTAGCGGTAGTACAACAATGATTTTGGCGCCCTCCGATGGAGAAGCATCTCCAGCTCCATCTGGATCTCCCGCAGCTTACGGCAATTCGCCTCAGTCCGGCACCCAGCCACCAATCTCCGTGCTTTCCCCAGATTCCGTTCTAGGCGAAGGATCTGCTGATTCAACCGCTTGTGCCGCAAACTAGTGTAGCTGATGATGTCACCCTTCAAGACGGCCTTGCCCGCTTCCCAAAAGAGAGCAGGAGAAATCCCAGGCTGATCATTGAGGGCCTTGTAGTCTCTCCAACGATCCCGGAGATAGAGCTCGAACTGCGCATCACTGCCAAGCTCCAGGGGATAGCGCCAAAGCCGGCCCCGACCAGGATTACGGTCTCGTAGTTCTAAGATCACCATCGCATGGTCTGATATAACGGAGGGGCCCACCTCTGCACACTGAATCCGACTAAATAAGGAATCCGAGATCAAAAAATAGTCAATTCGGGACCAGGAGCCATGCGCCCTTGACTGATGAGTATACTCCCGGTCGCCCGGGTGTAAAACCCGCCAGATATCCACAAGCTGGTGTCCCTCACACAATCCCCATAAGCGCTGCCGGGTCCGCTGATTCCGATTCCCAGCTGGCCCAGAGCGATCCATGTGTGCATCCAGCACTTCGTTAAAGTCACCCCCAAAAATAACCTGATATCCAGTGGTGCCCGCCAAGACATTAGCAAGAGCCTGAAAGAACCAGGCCTCAAACACATTGGGGGCATAGACCGAGCAAAGAGCCACTTTCATACCAGCCAGCAACCCCCACACACAAACATACCTGCCTTCTGAATCAACATCAACTCTCTCTTCCACCCAGTTCACAGAGCTAGTGATTAATATTGTCACACCCTGTTTCTTCCCTATCGCCAGGGACCCGTAAACCTTGATAACAGGACCTTTACATAACTTCTCGTGCTCAGCAGCAGACTGGTGCGTCTCCTGTAGCATAGCCAACCCAATACGTTTACGTTTCAATTGTTGGAGCACTTTATAGCGCTTTATCGGGGAGCCGAGGCCACAGACATTCCAAGATGCTATCTTAGTGCCAGCCTTCAGTACGTACTATGTTAAGAGGCCACCAAGAAACACAGAACCAATACTCCAAAAGGTGAAGACCCCCCCCAGCCTAGGGTCCCCCCCATCAGCCACAATGAAATCTCCTGAGACTGCCACACACACACATACTCAAACATCCACCATGCGTCTCCAACACCCCCAGCACACCCGATGCAAACCCCTCCCACTTTAGATCCACCCCCCCTGCCCTCCCCATACGGCCACAGCCCCCCCCGAACCCAACCAGTCCCCACACCCCCACCGCGCCCCCCCCCCCATATTCCAAACCTGCACCAACCGCCAGCCCTCCTCTCCTACTGGCCACTCCATGACCTCTGAGACATGCAGAGCTCCCCCCCCCCGGGAGAGTACTCAGTGACCCCACCCCACCCACCCAGACTATACATGAGCCCCTCTGCGTGCCAGCTCCCCCCCCCCCGCTGTCCAGTCCAATAACCTTAAACAAGTTAGATGAACAGATACGATAAACTATAAACAAGCCAAGGGACGCAATTTAGCAACGCCCGGGCCACTGACCAACAGGATCAGGATCAACACATGCAAAGCATACAATAAAACAGGCATATACAGACTTTACATAATCGCCAATGTACAGGCTACTTCCCTCCCACCCTCCCTCCAACAGCGACACCCAAACTACAGGGCAAGGCGGGCTCTCACCGAACCCACGGAGTGGGATCAGTTGCGCACCCAAGCACAGGGAGCCCCATGGCCCCGACAGCAACAAAAGCCACCGTGAGGGATAGTGGCTCCGTCTACTGCTGGACGGATGACACGGTCCAGTAAACCCCCCGGGCACCCACGTGTTGGCCGCCACCAGCCAAGGGAAGCACGCACAGCAGCCCAGCCTCCAAATGCCACCATGCAAGAGCCGCTGCAAGCACTAGTCCCCATACGCAGCGCTAAGTGCAGCCACATCATAGCCCGGCTAGCCAACCCCTCGAAGTAAACAGAAAAAGACAATAAGTAGTATGTGGGGGAAGGAAGCAGCCACCTCCGAGCCTGCACAGAATAATATCAAAATACAACAAAGGAAAAAAGCAATATAACAAATAATCAAACAAGTAATAAACCACATAGGGATTAAAGCAAACAGGAAAGCCAGAAAGATAATTAAGAGAAAGAAGGGAGAGCCAGCGAAAAACCAAAAATAAAAACCCTGCAAAGTAAGAAGAAGAAGTAGTAAAGAGAACAGGGAGAGAGAGGGGGGAGAAAGGACCTCTCCGTGGCCATATGCGCCCGGGGACTGCATCATGACCATCACCAAAATATATAGGACTTGAGTCAAAGGGTCCCAATGAACAGACTGCAGTTGGTAGCAGGGGTAATTGCAGATAATTCAATCGAGGGAGTCCTTCCAGGTCAGCCCAAGCCATTGCAGTAGGCCATTGCTGCCTCTGGCGTCGAGAATGTCCGTCGGCCTCCTTCACAATCGACGCGCAGGGTCGCCGGGTATGCCATAGTGAAGCGCAGTCCCCGCTCTACCAACCGACCGCAGACATCCTTGAACGCCCGGCGACGCAGTGAGACCCCAGCAGAGTAATCTTGGAAGATCAGTAGCTTGCAAGCCTCTCCCCCGGAACGGCACTGCTGCCGCGAGGCTCTCAGGACTCCCTCCTTCTGGGAGGCGTTCAGGAAGCGCGCGATCACCGCCCTGGGTCTGTTGTCCCCCGGCCTGTAGGGCCCCAGCCGATGCGCTCTCTCCAGGACTATGGCTCCCAGCTCCGCCTCCAGAGGTAAGTTGGCAGGCATCCACCTCTCAAGATATTGCCGAAGATCTTTTTCTTGCACCGACTCCTCTATCCCAATAAAACGGAGATTGTTACGCCGGCTCCTGTTTGAGGTCCTCCAATTTCTCCTCGTGTCTGGCCAGGGTCTCCTCTAGCTTCTTAATTCGGGCCGCATCCTGCACACACGTATCCTCGAGAGATCCGACACGGTGCTCCACCTGTTCCACACGACTTGTGAAGTCTGTTACCGCCTGGGCCACCGCGTGATTTGGGAAGCTAAGCCGCCCAGGCGGCCCTCCAAGGCTTCTACTACGGCCTTCGAGACCTCTGCCACCATCGTCGGCGCGGCCACCAGCAACTGCCCGTCCGGAGCCCCGTCGGCCATCTTGGCTTCTCCTCCTCGAGGCCGTTCGTGGCGGGGGTTTTTTGTTGCCATAAGATCTCTGTCCCCTCTAGGAGCGCAGATCCAGGTGCCCTCAGCAAAGATACTTGCTCACCCCCACTCCGATATAAAATCGACGTCTAAAAGCAGGCTAGATGACCGGGGGGAGGGTGCGGGCTCCGGAGCTAAGCAGGAGACGTCCTACTCAGCCCACCATGTCACCGGAAGTCCAAGGGGGTCATTTTAAAAGTCTTAGTCGTGATTTGACGGTCTGAAGATGTGCATGTACCCGTCCAAATCACGGAGTCGTCTCTGGAGGCATTTTACAAATGGCTTTTAGGGATGTCACCAGTCTGGGGACATCCACGTAGGCTAGGGGGTGTGGCAAAGGCGTGTCCGGGAAGGTGGAATGGAGTTACACATCCCAGTTCAATTTCAGAACCGTTGGGGATGTCTGCAGGCACGTCCATGTTTAGACCTGCTCCACACACGAATAGGCATCGGGAAAGTGCTTGTTTTGGCTTTAAAACATCCAGAGAGTGTAGAAAAGATGGAGAGTTAAGTGACTAGCCTACGATCACAAAGGCGAACACTGGCTACGCTGTCCCTAACCCACTTCTCTAACCATTATGCTATTAGACATCCCGGTTCTGTCATGCTATTCTGGGAATGTCTGCATAGACATCTCATGTCTCAATTTGCACATGCCTACTTTCTTCTTCCCAGAAATTCTGGCTTTGATGTCCTTTGTAAAATGCGTCTTTAACATCTACCATACAGAGTGCCCAATGCTCATTCCTTTTCCCCAGTTCTCTTTCATTTGTTGTTCAAATTCCCCTTGGACAATCCCACAGAGATTTAACATGCAATGAAGCTACAGGGTAAACTATTTAAGACTAATAAAAGAAAATATTTTTTCACTCAACGTGTAATCAAACTCTGGAATTTGTTACCGGAGGATGTAGTAAAGGCTGTTAGTGTAGCTGGGTTTAAAAAAGGTTTGGACAAGTTCCTGGAGGAAAGGTCCATAAACCATTATTAAGAAGGGACCCAGGATATCAATGCTTGACCCAGTATAAGCATTGCAGAACCTGTGTCTTTTGGGGAAACTGCTAGGTACGTATGACCTAGATTGGCCACTGTTGGAAACAGGATACTGGGCTTGATGGACCTTGGTCTGACCCAGTATGGGGGATATAGTCGTTGGGGCAAGGTACTTCAGGCCGGAAGGTCGGGGGTTCAAATCCCACTAGAGGACAGCAACCTTGGGCCGGAAGGACTGGGGTTTCTAGTCCCACAGGTGCTCCTTGTGGTCTTGGGCAAGCCACTTAACCCTCCATAGCCCATGTTCCCTGTAAAATAGTTATCTCCAAGTTCAATGCCCTGTTCAATGTAATTTCAGTTTGTTCAATGTAAACCGCACTGATGCAGAATAGCGCGGTATATAAGAGAATGAAAATAAATAAATTAAATAAATTTTAACTTCCCCTAGCACACTCATAGGGTGGAGAATCCAAGGCAGGCAAGGGAAGGTATGAGTGTGCTAGGGGAAGTTATAATGTCCCCCATACTGGGTCAAACCAAGGTCCATCAAGCCCAGTATCCTGGTTCCAACAGTGGGCAATCCAGGTCACAAGCACTTGTCAAGTTCCCAAAAGACACAGACAGATTCCATGCTGCTTATCTGAGAAGTAAGCAGTGGATTTCCCCAGTCCACTCTAATAATGGTTTATAGACTTTTCCTCCAGTTATTTGTCCAATCTCTTTAAAACCCAGCTACATTAATAGCTTTAACAACATTCTCCGGCAGCAATTTCCAGACTTTGACTACGTATTGAGGGTCATGCTTATTCAACTGTGCTGATTGTGTGGGGTTTAGTGCATGGTATAGGCACCACGAGTCATAGTGCAGGCCCTAGCACCAAAGGTCCCGCACTACCCTGGTAGTGGGCATCGGGGTGGGACTGGGTGGAACGCGGGCATTGGTACATCACAGCGGGGCTTTAGTGGCCGCATTAACCGCGGTGCGGCTCTTAGTACCACCTCAATGGGTGCTGGCAAAGGTGCCCTTCTGCCAGCTTGCACTGTGCCGTGTCCTGGCCCACACTAACTGCAAGGGGATGGAAGTACACATCTCCTGAACTCGGTGCCGACCCCCCTCCCCCCCCCATAACATGGCCCATATGCACATTACCCGCTCAGGGCTTAGAAAATGTACCCCTAACTGAAAAGGTTTGTTCTCCGATTAGTCTTAAGTGTACTAATTGGCAGTTCCATTTCATGTCCCCTAGTTTTTGTACAAAATTCATACTACTGTAGCACAACAGAAGAGATAATAGAAGTCTATAAATAATGAGTGGAGTGAAAAGGGGTAAATGTGAATCAGACGTTTACTCCTTCAAAAAGTACAACTATAAGACATGATATAAGAACATAAGATATGCCACACTGGGTCAGCCCAAGGTCCATCAAGCCCAGTATCCTGTTTCCAACAGTGGCCAATCTAGGTCACAAGTACCTGGCAGTTTCCCCAAGAGACACAAGTTCCACAATGCTTGTCCTGGGGTAAGCAGTGGATTTCCTGGGTCCCCTTTAATAATGGTTTATGGACCTTTCTTCCAGGAACTTGTCCAAACCTTTTTTAAATCCAGCTACACTATGTCTTCTGGTAACAAATTCCAGAGTTTGATTACCTGTTGAATGAAAAAATATTTTCTTTTATTAGGCTTAAATAAGTTACACTGTAGCTACATTGCATTTTCTCTAGTCTTTCTATATTTTGATGACGTAAACAATCTATCTACGTTTACCCGTTCCACTCCATTCATTAATTTATAGACTTCTATCATATCTCCCCTCAGCCGTCTCTTTTCCAGGTTAAAGAGCCCTAACCTTTTTAGCCTTTCTTCATAGGAGTATCCTTCCATCCCCTTTACCATTTTGGTGGCTCTTCTCTGAACCTTTTCTAACAACGCTATATCCTTTTTAAGATACGGCGACCAGAATTGCACACAATATTTCAAGGTGCGGTCACACCATGGAACGATACAGAGGCATTATAATATCTTTTGTTTTATTTTCCATTCCTTTCCTTATGATACCTAGCATTCTATTTGCTCTCTTGGCCGCCACTGCACACTTGGCAGAGGGTTTTAACATGTTATCCACGATGACGCCTAAATCCTTTTCCTGGGTGGTGGTTCCTAATGTGGAACCTTGCATCGTGCAACCATAGTTTGGGTAGTTCTTTCCTAGATACATAACTTTGCACTTGTCCACATTAAATTTCATCTACCATGGTAGTACATTTAAGACAAATTGCATAAAATATTTTGTCACTCAGTGCGTTATTCTGTCTTGAAGGATTGTGTAAGAGCCATTTTACATGCATATATTGCCACCTATGTGTTTACCGCCTATAAGAGACTGCAGTCCCATTTCATCGCATCACCTGGAAAGCTGTAGGCCTGATAGGGAGAATGAGTCTCTAAAAGCTGCTTTGTTTTTTCCCTTCATGCACAAAATGGCTGTTTCTTCTTCTGATTTTAGAAATCTAGTTGAATTTAATAGCTCTTATAATTTCAGGGCCTTTTTTATTATTATTGCTGCTTTAGGATTCTAAGAAAGATCGAAAGTAGTTTATTTTTTCATCATCGTCACTGCCACCTCTCTTGCTTTAAAGTTCTTTCTATGGCTTCACTTCACTCCACCTGGAGTTACTTCCCTCGGAGCGGCTTCTAACACCAAGTAAGTAGGCCAAGCAGTCCTCCTTACTTTCCACAAAGCCTCCTCTGACAGCTTTTCTCTGAAATTGGAATCAAGAGGTCCTGCAGCCCCACAAAAGACCATCTAGGCCTGATTTTAGGAGGAAGCAGGTACGATGTGCTGCTCACTAACTTCCCCTGACAGCCAGAGGGGATGGGAAGAGAAAGGTCAGAATCGTGCTTCATACCAGACATTCCCCTGAGAATACAAACCATAGCTACTGCACAAAAACACCAGTGGGGAACCTCATGCTAGCTTCCATTTGTAAAGCATTTGCTAAATACCCATAGGAACGTAGAAAGAAACCAGATTTTTGGCAATACTTTTCTTTTGCGGCCTTATATATCAGAGGCTTAACAGTCATGTTCTATAGAGAAAATCCAATGTCAAGAAACTAAGCACTACGTGCTGGCACCGAGGAAACATTTCTCTTTAAGTTATGTTCAATAAATATTAGCTATAGACCAAACATGCATGGTCACCAAGGGGCTAACGACACACACTATTTGTAACTAGATCCCATTGAATAACATGAGTCCTAGTTACAAATAATGTGTGCTAACCCCTAAGCCCTGCATGCCCCCAAGAGTGAGACCTAGAACTCAACAGGGTCAAGTCAGCTTTGCTCTGAGCTCCATGGGTTTCTGAATTAGAATCCACAAGAAGCAGAAAGTCCTAATGTATGGCAACAGACCTCTTGATCCCCCCTCATTCATCAACTCCATGCCTGTCCTCTCCAACACAGATAACCAGCCAGTTTGCTTCCTTGCACTAAACTGCAGAGATACCAAGGTTCGATTATTTCAAAGTGAGATTTTTCAGATGGTGTGTCTGGCTATAAATCTAGAACAAATGTGTTATTCCTTTGCAAATGCAAAATACGAATGTAAAATATCTGTGTTTCTCTGGTGACTCTAAAATTATGTACATGGATAGGGTTGCCAACTGGCTCCAGCTACACCCAAGCTTGATGCAGTCCTGGGTTTACACCATTGCATGCAGGGATATGTAGTTCTGCTTTCTCTACTGCAGACCATACAAAAAGCAAGAGTACAAATTATTTGACTGTTTTTATACAGCTTTTCATCCGGGCAAAGTTGTTACATTACAAAAAAATGATATTACCTAGTCGCTGAATGCAATGATGGGGTAGACAGAACTGGGTCAAGTCTGTTGGGCGCATCTGAAGCCAATTGGCAACCCTTTACACTAAGGAGAAGTAATTTGAAACAGTTTTCGAAAGTATTTGTGCGGCAATTTCTCTGGGCTGAAAACTGTTCTCTATGAGTGGCCACGCAATATGTTTCGCAACACATGTGTAGGTGCAGATGCGGGGAAGGAGGATGGAGGCTTAGCATCTCTCCTGCACTGCATGGTGACCGTGAGGTGCCGGAACACACCAGCGTTTCCGGGTCAGCGCAGCACTGATGCAGGGTGGGGGGTTCACTGGACCCCCTCACGGCCCCGCAGAGGGATTAGCAGAAGTTGTGCAGGATTCTCTCACTAAGGAGCCCAAAAGCAGGTGCAAAGGAAATATGAAAATGTGAAACGAAAGAAAAAAGAGAATCCTTTTTTTAAACTATGTCTGAACAAAGCAAGCATATTCCATTAACAGTAGAAAACCACCGAATGAGTTCCCATAAATGATAAAAGCACTGCAAATGCCTATTTACAATGGCGCGCGTAAGTCCTGGCTCCCCGGAGCCCGATTCGACGCGAAGAGGGGGAAAAGCCCCGGCAGCCTCGCGGCTCATTCCTATTCCTGAGCTGGCCAGGTGCGGAGAGGACAAGCCCTCGCGCCCACCCCAGAACGCTCGCGAGCCGCTCTTTGACACTTCGCAAAGCACGCGCCTCCGCGTTCCAGAGGTAGATACACTACTGGAGTCTGCAGCAGGAACCGCAAGACTCCGCGTTATGCCGGCCACCACCACCACCACCACCACCACCCCAGCCCCTCCCCTGCGCGCAGTGCACGTCATGGAACCCTCACCCGTAGGGACCCTCAGGCAGTCAGGTGTGCGTGCGCGTGCTCTAGCTTCGCTCTCGTCCGTCAGGCACTGCACGAGGCAGCCCTAAACGGCGCACGGGGTCCTGAGCCGTACGCTGCCGAAGATGGCGGCGCTGTGGTGGTGCGGGGTCGGCGGTAGACGCGCGCTTCGGCTCTCCCTGTACCGGGCTGGGGTTCGGGGCGTGTCAGGTACGCACCGGGTGCAGTGCTCGGTTTCTTTATCCGATTTCTAACTTTAAATAAATAAAACAATAATGGGTTAAAGAGTCACTAGGCAGGGGCAGGCCGTATTAGGCCTCTAGGACCTAGACCTGGGGGCATGTTGGGATTTGTAGTTTTGCTGTCCTGCAATGCGCAAAACCTGGCCTTGCTCGTCTACCCCCGATGACTTGAGATTAGCTATTAGGGTTTTGTGACCTTTATTGCTTTGCCAGCTTGTTCTAACTGCCCGTCGAATAACTTTCAGAAGTAGGCCTTAAAAAGTACAGTATTACCCTCACGTTTGCACGTATTTGGAAGAAAAGAGAAGTTAAGGCAACATGGTGCTAGTTTGTATGGAGTTCAATACCTTCAATCGTTTTCTATGAGCCACACTTCTTGGTTTTAAACGCTTCCCACCCCTGCTGTTTTCCTCCTGTACATATATCAGGGTGGGACTATGCACAATGCGCTTTCTAATAATGGTGAACACACAGAAATGTCAAGTCTCACTCATTAGGAGTGTGTCACCCTTATTTGAAAGCTTTTTCACTTCTACACTCTTTGAGCCCCTTTTCTCCCTCATAGAGCTTCACTGCCAGTGCCCTGATTCTGATCACTATTTTATTTATTTATTTTATTTACAATCTCTTATATACCGCGCTATTCTGCATCAGTGTGGTTTACATTGAACAAACTGAAATTACATTGAACAGGGCATTATAACTTGGAGATAACTATTTTACAGGGAACATGGGCTATGGAGGGTTAAGTGGCTTGCCTAACAGAAGAAAAGTCAAGTAGTTTAATCAGTAGGAAGATATCTGAGCACACCTTCATGTGCTCTGAAACCTATGTACATACTTTTAGCCACCGAGGAGAGAGCACTTTTCAGTTTGGAAAATGTATGCAATTTCCTGGACAAATTGATTGGGAAATTGTTTCATATTGCCTCCCCTCTGTCTGTCCTTTCAGAAGAAGAGCAAATATAATTTTATGCTGCTTTTGTAAATTTCTAAAGCAATACAACACTTTAATATTTCTAAATTTATACCCCAGACGCATCACTCTTTGGCCTTCAGTCTAACTAGTTGGGATAATAAATATCACTCTTTGGGATCGCATCTCTGTAATGCAGCAGCAATGTTTCAGCATGCTGGGTTCATTGTAATAGGATTAGCTAGGTAGGAGGACTTTTCATAATCTTCAGATGCATATTTTTGTTTTAAAAAAAGGTTTCTATCTATATACATATACCTGAATGAAAAAAAGGAGATTGTCAAGATTAACCTATCCTATTGCTTTATTAAAATAAAATTCACAGTACTACTGTTTTCAAGTTATAATTCTGCTGGTGTTTTCAATATTTCTTTTAAATAATTGTGTTATTTCTCCAGGGAAGAATGAGTATGATCTATTAGTTATTGGTGGTGGCTCAGGTGGTCTTGCTTGTGCAAAAGAAGGTATGTATCTCTTACAGAAAGACCACACTATACGTATATCTACCTTCCATTACCTCCGAAGAAAGGCCTGACAATCTATTTCCAGTCACACTGCCAAGAAAATCTAGGAGCTTCTGGATCACGAGGAGTCAGCACTGCCTGGAAGGCACATTTGTACAGTATCAAAAAGTGTCTCCTACCACCTGTCTCTGGAACAGGTTTACATTCAAATTACTGTTGTTTGGCTAGCAAACCTGGAGCAGGTGCTGGTGTGTGTGTGCTATCAAGTCAATGCTGATTATTGGCGATCCAACAGCCCCTTGTTTTCTTGTTAAGGTGTGATCGGAAGTTGATTGCCTGGCCTTTCTTCGGAGGCAGTTGAGGGTAAAGTGACTTGCCCAAGGCCACAAGGAGTGCTAGCTGGCACCTACATGAATATTTTCATTTAATTCTGCCATAAAGATGGGCTTGTTTGACAGGCCCCTTGTTTTCATTTGCTTTGCAGTCCACAACGTAATGCATTTTCACACTGAAAGGTTTTGGGGTACCTAGTCTCCTGGATTCCCTCCATGCGCTTTGTGGTTAAGTAGACCATTGTTTTAGCTGTTGTCACTTTTTGACTGTAATTGCTGCACCAATTCCAAGTGCATTTCCAATTATTCGTATGTTTGCATTTCCAACTGTTCTCTCATTTAATTTGAAGCTGCAAAGTTTGAGAAGAAAGTGGCTGTTTTGGATTATGTGGATGCAACTCCAAAAGGTACAGAAACAAGAAAACAAATTAATTTGTAAAATTGCACGAATGGCAAATTTACAGACTTTTAGGTTGAATAAGTGAAGACTAAAACTGTGTGCATTACTGATCCATGTCTCCGAATCATGTTGTTATATAGTGCTTTTTATTGCATATTGAATGCAGGAGTACAGTAGAATGTCTGGGTTAAAATTTCAGCCTGCAGCTATTATAATCTTTATAGTATTGTTGAAAGATTGCTTAGAGGATATCTATATCAGAAGCTTTCAGTGCTTGGCCAGCACACAAGGGCTGTGAGGAATCTTCTAAACACTGGATAAGCATAAGAACATTATAATCTAATGCATGCTTTGAATTTTGAGGCCCCTGGCCGCATCATTCCTCTCTACTCTGTGTTGTTATACTGTATATAAGTTCTGTATGGTATGTACATTTTCTTAGTAATGTTGTTTAAGAGAAATATGCAGATGTGGAAATGTATGCAAACGATATTATTTCAGGAAGGCAGAATGAAAGAACCTTTTATGAAAATGGAAATCTCAATCCCTTTCACATTTTGGATAGCTCTTTTTTAGCCTGTTAAAAATGGCTAAAAGAAAGAATTGTCTTAAAGTGAATTCTAAGCCTTTATTGAACACATGGTATCGTATGCACAAAAGGGTTGAATTAGCATAAGTTTGCAACTTGTAACACCAATCAAGGCTTCAACCAAACAAAAGAAAATGATTTCTGCAGTGAGTTTATAAAGGAGCTGTTGAGATATCCAAGTAAAACACTGCTCTCTTATTGTTTCCACCTGTTTAGGAACCAGATGGGGGCTAGGAGGCACATGCGTGAATGTGGGATGTATTCCGAAAAAGCTAATGCATCAAGCTGCTCTTTTAGGGGATTCTCTTAAAGATGCCCAATACTATGGCTGGAACATACCCTATCCTGTTCAGCTCGACTGGTAAGGGGAATCCATGCTGCGTTCTCTTACTTGACTTTTCTGCAGCAGTAGCCCAACCACCTGTCCTGCACTTTGGGGCATGTTTACTAAACTGTGCTGTTGTAGCATGTGATAAGTCCAAAATGTTGTTGCAGGTGGTGAGGAGTGTACCTGGCATGTCCCCCTGCAGTTAGAACGGGGAGATGCACCTTATTGCACTATACTGCAAATGTACTTAACATGGGTGCACATACCACCACCTCGATGGGTGTACCCGCACTTATGGCAACATTTGTGGTTAGCCCATGCCAATGACATTTGTGCTAACCACAATGCATCATAAATGCCTACACTCTGCCCAATCACCACCCATTGTGTGCTAATCAGCTTGGGGATTTTACTGTGCTGCGCGGTATAACAGCTAACATAGTGTGATTGTTTATGCCTACAACTAAATTTCATTTAATGTCATACTATGGTGCAGCCAGACATTGCAAAATTACAAGTGAAGCTTGTAACTTGCTATCCCATGAAAATGAGCTTTTGATTGAATTAGCAAAGTCTGTGTACAGCTATTTTATTAGATCCAAAAATTCAAATCAATCTGAGCCTAGGTTTGTTTTCAGTGGGAAGGGAAAATGGGCAGATCACCTGAACCTTGCAGTCTTTATGGAGATAATTTTATACCAGGAAACAAGTGGAAAAAGGCACCTATTGTCAGTTTTGTATAAAGACAATATATACCTGTTTGCTGCCTTGATAGACTAGGCTCCTGCATTGATTGATTTATCACAGCACTTGTATACCGCTGATCTCATACATCCTCCACGGTTCACAATAAAAACATTCATTGCCAGTAGTGCAGAAATGGTTTTACACAAATTTACATCAAGGCAGATATAAATTTATAATGGCACATGCCAGTAAGAATTGTCACACCTGCATGTCTTTTTATAAGCAATCCTGTTCTAGCTCGACCTATTCTCTACCCCTAGACATATGTGTATACGTTCCTCATGCATCCTCTCAGGGCTGTTTATACATGTACACGCCTCCATCTGTTCTTACTTTAAGTCCATCTTTCATGGGTCTGGGACACCACCATACAAGTCAGGACAGGTACTGAAACTGCTTGTGGAACTGTAGAAGAAGGTTTGGGTCACAAATATATCTCATATTCCCTAGGTCTTAGAAACCCTCTGGTGTTCCAGATATATATATATTTAGCTGTATTTATATACCACCTTTCAGGGGTCAAGGCGGTTTACATGGAACAAATGCAAAATACATTATAAGAGTGGCATCAGAAACTATATACAACATGCATTTATAAACCTTAGGGCTCTTAACTATATATACATTTCTGGCTATATACATCAATAGTGATAGGCATCATGCTGTGTTCTTTCTGAGAGGGGGGTTATATACTTGGCTTGAAATATTCTGTGAACAGGTGAGTCTTTTTAAATGTTTTCTGAATGTCTGAGGTCAGGGATGTTTCTGAGCTGGTCTGGTAGCCTGTTCCATATGGCGGGTGCGTATAGTTGGAAGGCTCTTTTACAGTTGGATTTGGTTCTGATGTGGGGGATGATGAGGGTGTTCATCGTAGAGATCTGTGTGGTTGGGAGGACTGAAGAAGTGTGTGGGGAGGGGGGTCTGAGTGGATTGTTTTGTGAGTTAGCATGATGGTTTTGCATATGTGTTATATGATTCCGTAGTGGGAGCCAGTAGAGCTGCTTGAGTATCAGGGTAATGTGATCTTTTCTTGCTGCTGCTTGTAGGGTTCTGACTGTTGAGTGGAGGGCTGTTTGGCGTGGTAGGAGTATGAATTGTGGTAGTCCTTGGTATATGGCATTGCAGTAGTCCAGGTGAGATATTATTGAGGCTTGTAGTACAGTATGGAAGCCTTCTGGTTCAAGGAGTGGTCAGAGGCGATGGAGTGTCTTTGCTTTGTAGTAAACTGTTAGGGTGATTTTGTTTATGTGGATTTTGAATGTTAGGTGTTGATAGAGGGGTAACCCCAAGGTAATTGACCTCAGCCTTGGTTTTAATTGTAATGTTGTTCACTGTTATTGTAGGGGTGAGACAAATGAGTTATTCCTTGTTTATATAGAGGACCTCTGTCTTGTAGTTAGTTTGCAGGTTGTTGTCACATAGCCAGTTGATTACTTCAGTGAAGCATTCTTGGTGGGCGGATAGAGTGGGTTGGTTTGTGTTAATTGGTCCGTATAACATAATATCATCAGCATAGATGTGGACATTTAGGTTGTTTGATCTTATGATTGTGCAGAGTGGTCGCAGGTAGAGGTTGAAGAATATTGCAGAGAGGGTAGATCATTGGGGCCTCCTTGTGTTTGCTTGTATGGGATGGAGGTGTTGTTTCTGAACTTTATCTGTTGGTGTCTATCGGTGAGGTAGGATGTGAACCATTTGAGTACAATGCCTTGAATTCCATTGGTGCGGAGATGTTGCAGTAATATTTGATGGCTTACAGTCTCAAAGGCCGACACAATGTCCAAGAAGATTATATAATAGGAAACTATGGTTAGCTTGCTGCATACCTTGAGTTAGGGTATTTATTAGGGTGGTTGGTAGTGTTTCCACATCATGATGTGGGCGGAACCCATGTTGCTGGGGGTCTAGTAGGTTGTGTCTGACGATATGGTCTTGAAGTTGGTGCTGTACCATTTTCTCAATGATCTTTTCTGCGAAAGGTAGGCTTGCGATGGGTCTGTATGGTGATGGGTCAGAGGGGTCTAGGGCACTGTTCCCTCTAAGCTGTGCGCGTGTGCGCACGCGCACACACCTCGCTGAGCGAGCGCACATACTTTACAACAGAGCGCACAAAAATTACGGTTCTGATTCTGATAGAAAACAACACAGATGTCTTAAAATTTAAAAGTTGTGATTGTAATTACTAGAAATTTCCCGCTTCATTTAGTAATCGTCTATTTTCATTTAATTTGATTAAAATCAATGTGGTATACATACTGTATTCTGACGTGTAGTCAAATTTTAAAGTATATAACTCCGAGTGTCGTTATGTGGCACACAAAAATTTAACCTTCCTTCAAAAGCTGCACAGTTGATATTTTATGCGCACACAGCCCACAGAAAATTAGTGGGAACATTGGTCCAGGGTAGGGTGTTTTAGTGTTAGGCGTATGGAGGAGGCTTTCAAGTATGAGGGCATGATGCCCTGTCGAGGTATTGACTGTGTGATTTTGGTGATTACTCCGCTGAGTGAGTTCCTTTTTGGCCGCCTTAATCCATGATGCAGGGCAGGAGTCTAGGGGGGAGGTTGTTGTGTTCAGAAAAGTTACGTTTTCAGTTTGATTTTCAGTAATTTTGGTGAAGGGGGTCCAGGGATATGGGTGGCTGTCTTTGGTGGGGGGGTGGGAGATGGACATCTGGTTGGGGAAGAAGTTGTTTGTAATGTTGAGGTAGTTGTTGGGAGGTGAGCATGATTTCTTGGTTATCGGTGGATGGTGTCTTAGGTGTTTCACGATGTTGAAGAGCTCTCTTGGTTGGTTGATTGCAGAATTTAGTAGTTTGGTGTGGTGTTCACGTCTAACTTTGTCTGTTGCGGTATGGTAGTCTTTCAGCAATTGTAGATTATTGTAGTTTGTCTTTATGTCTAGTTTGCACCATTTTCTTTCATGTTTACGGAATTGCCATTTCAGGTTGCAGAGGGTTGGAGTATATCAGTCGGTCTTAGGTTGCTTCATTGTGTGGGTGCGGTGGTATTGGAGGCGGCAGCGGCTGCTTTTCTGGTAATGTTGTTCCAGTTCTCAGTGAGGATGTCCAGGTCAGTGGAGTCTTCAGATAGTTGTACGAGGGTGTCATGAATGAAATTTTCCTTGTTGAAAGGTTTAAACCTTCTAGTTGATGAGCGCTGTTTGTGATTTTTCCTGATGAGATTCTGTGGAAGGGAGAACTTAATGAGTTTATAGTCGGATCATGGGACTGGGTAGACATGGATA
The DNA here is from genome assembly GCA_033557465.1 of Ichthyophis bannanicus. Classification (NCBI taxonomy): domain Eukaryota; kingdom Metazoa; phylum Chordata; class Amphibia; order Gymnophiona; family Ichthyophiidae; genus Ichthyophis; species Ichthyophis bannanicus. Next base: position 34,121,099 of record CM066041.1, on the reverse strand, counting down.
GAGTGAAGAAGATTAGATCCAGGATGTTGCCTTTCATGTGTGTGGGAGTGTTTATGAACAGCATTAGGTCCATTGCTGACATTGCTTGGATGAAGGAATACAGGTGATTTCGGTGCAGTGAGGGGAGGTTAAAGCCTCCTAGAACTGGGAGGTCCTTTCTGGTTTTTGATGCAGCTATTATGTCCAGGATTATTGATAGATAGGTGTCCTGTATATGAGGCAGAAGGTGGTCGTTTTGTTGGTGATGGTGATGGAGTCGGATTCAGTGGTGCTTTCATGTGCATGGCATCGGAAGTTGAGTGTTTTTTCTGATTAGGATCATCACTCTGCCGCCTCTGCATTGAGTTCTTGGGCAATGGTATAGGGTGCATCCGTTCGGTGTGAGTTGGTTCAGTAGCACATTTTCTGTTTCTGTGATACATGTTTTGGTTATGCAGAGTATGTCTATGTTATGGGATAATAGGAGCTCCTTATCGTTCCTCCAGTTTAGTCCTCCACCTCTGGGTTGTGCACCTTCTCCTGCAGCTTGGAGACTGGGCATGTCAAAGTTGTGACATCACTGGATATAGCCTGCTGGTATCTCCCATCAGCCTCCAGTGTGTCCAGTCTCCATGCAGCAGGAGGACATAGTGAGCCTAGTGTCTGGGCTCACTTGGGGGGAACAGATAAGGAGCATTTAGTGTAACAAATTCTATTCTGATTTTACTTTTGATTTTTACTTTTAATTTTATTTTTAATTCAGTTAAATGGCAATCGGGGATTAGTTCCCTTTAGTTGTTAGGAGCAAATTTCCTTATATTTACAGTCATTTTATATTTGAGCCTGGCTCTTTAAATTAGTAGCAGCTCTCGCCTTCCCTCCTTGTCAGTTATTTTCACTTGCTGCAGGCATTCGCCGGTGCGGATCTCTCTCCCTGGACAGTACGCACTGGGTTAAGGCGGTGGTTGCCTCAGCTTTCTGGTGGTGAGGTTGTGTCCAGTCTCAAATTTAAAATTACTGTAAATAAGGAAATTTGCTCCTAACTAAAGGGAACTAATGCTGAAGGAATTTTTGGTTAAGAGATGTCTTTTTTTATTTTTTTTAACAAAGTATTCAGCTGTCCTGAATTCGCCTCTTCTTGATTGGCATTTTGAGGCTAAGCAGGGGCAGGCCTGGGTATTACGTGTACTCTTGGAGTTCCTTATCGTCACTCCAGTCCAGTCCCTTTACTTCTGGGTTGCGCAACCCTTCCAGCAGCTTGGAGGCTGAGCCAAACCTTTTTGGAGGTGGGGCGGTATAAATACACCTGGGACCACCCCTCCACTCCAGTATTCTCAGCCTCCAAGCAGCTGGAGGGTTCCGTAAGCCTGGGGCTTACTGGAGTCTTCCTTTAACTAAATTCCTTTAAAATTACTTTTAAAAATTTTATCTTTATTACTTTATTGCTTCTAGTTTCTTTGATTTATTTCCCAGTGCTATCACTTAGTTTGGGTGTTCTGTTCCTTTAACTACTCTCTGCTCTTCCCCTCCCTCCCCCCCCTCCCACTACGGTCGGGCCGGGCTCCGGAGGTAGAAGGGTGCTGGCTGTTGGCCTCAGATCATCGGGATTTCCCCGCTTGCCCTGCCTTGCGCCGAAGCCCTTCAGGTGGCTGAGCGCTGGAGGCACCCCCGAGAGGCAGTTTGTGACCGCCGGTCTCACCCCGCAGCTGAAGAACGCGGCGGCGATCCTCGGGTCTTCCACTCGCGGCGGAGGAGACTTCCCAGCTCGGCACTGCTCTTCGCGGTCGACACAGGCTCTGCCGGTATCCACCGCCTCAGCGGCGTTTTGTCCCGGGAAGAGAACAACGACCCGCAGAACGCGCTCGCGATTCCCCGTTCTGGCTCCACGTGGTGAGGCCTACCACGTGTAGAGCCAACGGGCAGGGATCGCTGAGCCGGGTCCACCAAGCTACAAACCGCAAGTATCAAAGAGATCTCCTCGCAGTTTCCTTGATCGCCATTACCTGTGTTTTAAGTTTTATTTTATTTTAGTCTTAATTGTATTTTACTCTTATTTTCTAATTTTACTTAGCCTCGGGCCCATGTTTCACTGTTAGAGGACAGAGGGTCTGGTAATTCCTCTCTCTCTCTCTCTCTCTCTCTCTCTCCTATAAATTTCTTTTAAAAGAGGGAGAGAACTATTCCTTACAGCTGCATTTGCTGCCTTCCTTGTAGCTTGGGATCGGGGCTATTGCGTATCCCTCCAAACAGGTCTGAGGTACCTGGGATCAAGAGCATGGCGGCTAAGCCCAGATGCCTTTCCTGTGGCACCCGTAGGGGCACTTCCTCGGAGGCAGGAGTCTGCAGGGCTTGTGCTGCAGTAGCTGCCACCGTGGAGCAAGAAATTAATTTGGCCATGTCCCAGTCCTCTCAGAGTGCTGAAGACCCCTTACAAGGGGAGGGGGGGTCTCAGCTTCCTTCCGCCTCAATCACAGATTTACCCATCCCTCCGCCCCCGGTGTCTCCTCCCCCTTCGGGGGAAGGGAGTTCAAGGGATTTTTTCTCCCCGGACTTCATTCTTTTACTCCACAAGGCCTATTGCTTGCGCAAGCAGGGTTCGGGTACAGGGGGGAATGCCCCGGCGACCGAGACCATATCCAAGAAAGCAAGCATCCCTGGCTCAGCCCTTCCACCTAAACGCCCACGCTTGGGCGGGGAAGAACCTCTCTCCGTCCTTTCCCAGGGCTCATCAGAAGAAGAGGGCTCTGACAGAGACTGGGACGAGGAAGAAGAGGAACTGGAAGAAGGGGAGATCCCTGAAGAAGATCATTCCAGGATAATTAGAGTTTTTAGGCGGGAAGAACTTCCGGCTCTAATTGATGAATCCCTAAAGGTCCTCAATGTATCCTCTGATACGCCAACAGAGGAGGAGACAGTGGAGGATCCGTTAATCCAGGCCATCAGGAGATCACAGAGGGTTTTCCCTGTCCATAGAGTGGTGCGCCAGATGATCCAGGAAGAATGGGATCAACCCGAGTCTAGTCTAAGGGGAGTCCAATCCATGTCTCGCTTGTACCCTCTACCAGAGGCGGACAGAGAACTACTGAAGTCTCCGAGGGTGGATGCAGCGGTATCAGCGGTTACTAAGAAGACTACTATTCCAGTGGAGGGCAGCACCGCCTTGAGGGACTCTCAAGACAGAAAGCTAGATACCCTCCTGAAACAAGCGTTTGATGTGAGTGCCCTTGCCTTACAGGCCTCGGTTGCAGGGGCTTGGGTGGCAAGAGCCTGTTTAAGGTGGTCTCAACAGCTGCAGGCAGCAGAGGCTCCATCTGGCGAGGCTCAAGCCCACTCGGCTAGACTGGAATCCGGAAACAGCGTTCCTGGCGGATAGTCAGTATGACCTCATCAGAAGCCTAGCCAAGAACATGGCCTCGGTAGTGGCAGCTAGACGTTATCTATGGCTACGGAATTGGGCAGCAGACGCTTCCTCGAAGGCACGCCTGAGCCGCCTTCCGTTTAAGGGAAAGCTATTATTCGGAGAAGACTTGGAGAAGTTGGTAAAGGACCTTGGCGAGTCTAAAGGGGGTAGGCTGCCTGAAGACAGACCAAAGCAGGGGCGACCCTTAGCTCCAGGGCGTACCCAGTCCAGGGACGTCCGAAGGTTCCGCCCAGCTAGGACAAACCCCTTTCCCAGGGGCCGTTTCATCTCGAAAGGTCAAGGTTTTAGAGGGTTTCGAGGAGCAGGCTGAGGTTTTGGCTCATCCTCCTTCTCCTCCTCTCAAGGAAATAGAAAACAATGAGGCGACGGGGGTCCAGGGGGAAGAGCCTTCGGTGGGTGGTCGCCTAAGGCGTTTTCTTCCTGCCTGGTCCCGGGTCACGTCCGATCAATGGGTTCTAGAGGTTATCAGAGACGGCTACGCTCTCGAATTCGCAAAACAAATACATCCAGCCTTCGTTCAGTCCCCCTGCGGTTCTTCGGCAAAGAGAGTGGCGGTAGAGACTACTCTCTCCCGCCTGATAACGCTCGGAGCCGTAGTTCCAGTACTACCAGACCAGCGCGGTACGGGTCGGTACTCAATTTACTTCGTAGTTCCAAAGAAAGAGGAGTCTTTCCGCCCAATTCTAGATCTAAAACAGGTCAATCGCTGCCTCAGGGTGCCACACTTCCGGATGGAAACCCTACGTTCAGTCATAGCAGCAGTCAGGGGCGGGGAGTTCCTAACTTCCCTCGATCTGACAGAAGCCTACCTACATATCCCGGTCAGGGATTCCCATCAACAATTCCTGAGATTTGCAGTGCCAAGGGGCCATTTTCAATTCCAGGCTCTTCCCTTCGGCCTAGCCACGGCTCCAAGGACATTCACCAAGGTGATGGTGGTGGTTGCGGCCTATCTTCGGAAAGAAGGAATTCTAGTACACCCCTACCTGGACGATTGGCTAATCCGGGCAAAGTCCGAGGAGGAAAGCCACATCGGGACGGCAAGAGTGGTTCAAGTACTGGAAGAATTGGGATGGGTCATCAATCGAGCGAAGAGCAGGATGACTCCCTCCCAGGAACTGGAGTACCTTGGAGCAAGGTTCGACACCAGCAGAGGCAGGGTGTTTCTGTCTCAATCGAGATCAAGAGAACTAAGACTCCTGGTCACTCAGTTTCTAGCCAGACGAAACCCCACGGCGCGGCATTATCTACAGGTCCTGGGAACAATGGCAGCGGCGATAGAGGTGGTACCATGGGCCCAGGCCCACATGCGACCACTACAGAGGGCCCTATTGCGTTGGTGGTCGCCACAACGTCACTCCATGTCAATGCAGTTACCTTGCGCGCCTCGAACCAAACAGACTCTGCACTGGTGGCGATCCCCGAAGAATCTGGATCGCGGGATGCCCCTCGAGCCTCACCAGTGGTTATTACTGACGACGGATGCCAGTCTGGCAGGCTGGGGAGCTCACTGCGAGGACCAGTTCGTTCAGGGCAGCTGGACTTGGCTAGAAGCCCAATGGCCCATCAACAGACTGGAATTGCGGGCCGTAGTTTTGGCGCTCAGAGCTCTAGAGGCCTTGGTACAAAAAAGAGCAATTCGCGTGCTATCAGACAACGTTACTGCGGTGGCTTACATCAACCACCAGGGCGGCACCAGCAGTCCCACCCTAGAGAAGGAGGCGAGCACCTTGTTCCAGTGGGCAGAAACTCGGTTGGAAGCTCTCTCGGCCCAGCATGTGGCAGGCATAGACAATGTCACGGCAGACTATCTCAGCAGGTGCAAGATAGACCACGGGGAGTGGGAGCTGGAGCAGGAGACGTTCGACCGGATAGTAGCCCATTGGGGTCTGCCAGTCATGGATCTCATGGCGAGGTTCGCGTCCGCCAAGGTGGAACGGTTCTTCAGCCGACGCAAGGAAAGGATGTCCGAAGGCCTGGATGCCTTGGCCCAGAAGTGGCCCTCGGAGGGTCTTCTCTATGTGTTCCCTCCCTGGGCTCTGATCGGAAAGGTGCTACAACGAGTGGAGTCCCATCACGGATACATAATCCTCATAGCCCCGGACTGGCCTCGCCATCCCTGGTATGCGGATCTGATGCGATTAATCGCCGACCAACCTTGGCGTCTCCCTTGCAAAAGGGACCTACTGAGGCAAGGTCCATTACGGATGCCTCACGTGGATCGGTTCTCGCTTACGGCCTGGCTATTGAAAGGGCGAGGCTCCTAAAGAGAGGTTATTCGGGAGCCGTCATCTCTACCCTGTTGAACGCAAGAAAGCGTTCGACCTGTCTCTCTTATATCAAGACGTGGCGCATATTCGAAGCGTGGTGCGCTGAGCGCAGGCAAAAACCCCTCTCCACTTCAGTCCCCGAGGTCTTAGAATTCTTGCAGGCAGGCTTTGACAAGGGTCTAGCCCACAGCTCCTTGCGGGTCCAGCTGGCGGCAATCGCATGCTATAGAGGGAAGGTCCACGGAAAGCCCCTAGGGGCGCACGCAGATGTCTCCAGGTTCCTAAGGGCGGTGAGGCGCCTGCGACCTCAACAGAGGTCCGTCGTTCCCCCCTGGGACATCAACCTAGTACTTAACACTCTGATCAAGGAACCCTTCAAACCAGTGAAGAGGGCCTCCTTAAAGGACTTAACCTTGAAGACAGTCTTTTTGGTCGCGATATGCTCAGCAAGGCGGGTTTCCGAACTACAAGCGCTATCCGCTCACCCCCCCCCCCCTTCCTACTGTTTCTCAAGGACAAGATAGTCCTACGTCCGGTCCCCTCCTTCTTGCCCAAGGTCATCTCTCCTTTTCATATGAACCAGGCAGTTCACCTTCCGGTCCTCTCCGCCGTGGAGGGCGGAGAAGGGGATAGCAAACTGCGGCTCCTGGATGTCCGGAGGACCTTGAAACGCTACCTCTTCCGCACGGCCCCTTTTCGGAAGTCCGAGTGGCTATTCGTTCAGTTTGGGGGTCCACACAAGGGAGAAGCAGCGGCCAAGGCCTCCATCTCCAGATGGATCAGGGAAGCGATTGCTTCCGCCTACATCCTGAAAGGAAAGCAGGTGCCTGCGGGGCTACGGGCGCACTCCACCCGAGCTCAGGCTACGTCATGGGCAGAGTTCAGCTTAGTCCCTCCAGTGGATATCTGTAGGGCAGCAACTTGGTCTTCTCTACATACGTTCACCAAGCACTACAGGCTGGACATTCAGAGCGCAGCGGATGCTCGTTTTGGTCTGGCGGTCCTTCAGTCCGGCTTGCCGGATCCCACCCAGAATTGAACTGCTCTTGTACATCCCAGAAGTAAAGGGACTGGACTGGAGTGACGATAAGGAAATAGTAATTAGATCTTACCTGCTAATTATTGTTCCTGAAGGAACGACAGTCCAATCCCTGATCCCACCCGGTGAGGACCTATCATCAGGAGGAAACTCTGGACCGAGCGGGGGGGCCATTTCAGGATGAAGGGTCACGGGAGAAAACCGGATCGGGCAACATCAAGCATTTCTCCTCCATCCGGTCCCTCTCTCTCTCTCTCTCTCTCTCTCTCTCTCTCTCTCTCTCCCTCGCGCCCTCTCTCTCTCGCTCTCACTCTTCCTCGCATTATCCATTTGCTATATAAAAAAAAAAAAAAAAAAAGTTGTTGTACATAGTTAGGCAATGTTGTTTAGATGAGTTCTTGGGTTGTTTGGCTAATGGAAATCTGTAGTTCTGCTTTTTCAGTCGATTACTGGAGTGGAGGGGTGGTCCCAGGTGTATTTATACCGCCCCACCTCCAAAAAGGTTTGGCTCAGCCTCCAAGCTGCTGGAAGGGTTGGGCAACCCAGAAGTAAAGGGACTGGACTGTCGTTCCTTCAGGAACAATAATTAGCAGGTAAGATCTAATTACTATTTTCTGGGGCAGTTGAATAATAAGTAGCTATTGGTATTTAATTGATTTTATCAGGACAGAGTCATGGTCAGTGAGCCATGTTTCTGTGACGCAAAGGTGTGATTTCTTCAGAGTTTATTTTCAGGCGGAGTGGTCTACTTGCCTGGAACAGGAAAGGATCAGGGAGTTGAATCGACTAGAGCCTGATTTGCTTTATGTGGCAAATGTGCATTATGGTTTAATTCGAGCGCTAGCTAATAATATTGGCTTCCTTGGGGTTCACCCGGAGGTCTCTGGTGGAGGAATGGGGCGGCTGATGGTTCATCCAAGTCAAGGCTCAGTAAGCTCCCAGTTAAAAGTCTTTGTCTTGTCCTTTCCCCGTGGGCTCTCATAGGGCAAGTAGTTAGCGTATTGAGACTTTCGGGGAAAGGTACTCTTGGTAGCGCCCGGTTGGACCAGATGGCCGTACTAGGCTGATCTCGTTCGCCTACTCGACGGGCATTTCCTAGAAGTTGCCGGTAGCGGACATTCTGTTGCGGTTAGGTCCGCGACAAATGTCTCAGGTGGATCAGTGCCCGCCTACGATTTGGCCTTTGTATGGGCGGGGCTGAAGAAGAAGGCTTATTCTATGGCAGTCTTCGCCACCTTGTTGAGAGCAAGGAGGCAGGCTGCGTCTGGTACATAGGTCCGTGCTTAGCACCTTTTTGAAGGCTGCTGTTCACGGCGGCAAGTCCCGGCGACAAAGGTGTCTGTATCCTTGGTCTGAGTTCTCTGCAGGACAGTATCGGAAGGAACTAGCGGCCAGTTCCTTAGAGGGTCCAGCTGGTGACTGTTTCCGGCTGTAGAGGTTCTGTGGAGGGAATAGCGCTAGGTGTTCGGATCGATGTGTGGCGTTTCCTTAAGTTGGGACCTGACTGCGCTCCTCAAGGAGAGTTCGGGTGCCGCCGTGGGATCCTGATTGGGCCTTAGAGGTGTTTAACTAAAGAGCCCTTTGATTCTTTACTCCAGGCGTCGGTAAAGGATTTGCTGTTATAGACAGTGGCTTTGATAGCTCTTTGCTCGGCATGACGAGTTTCAGAGTTTCAGGCGTTGTCATGTAATGAGCCATTTTCACCCTTTCTGGATAGAGGGTGGTGTTTGCGACCAGTTCCGTCGTCCTTTCAAAAGGGGGTATCTGATTTTTCTCCTGAGCCTATTGGTTTCTCTTCCAGTTCTCGTTTTTTCTGGAAGGGGAGGTTGTTATTCGTAGCTTATGCCGATAGGAAACATAAAATGCAGGGTGCGGCATTCGTTTCTTTGTTTTTGTGTGTTGGTTGGAGGTCCCTGCGAAGGGGAAGCAGCAGCGAAGGCGGCCATTTTGCACTGGGTTAAGGTGGTGGTTGCCTCAGCATTCTGGTGGCGAGGTTGTACAATTCCGGGGGGCTTTTATTTTATTTTATTTATTTATTTAGTAGATACTTATATACCGCTACTTCCAGCGATCAGAAGCGGTTCGATTATAATTTTGGGATTTGTCACAAAATCAAGACAGAATATATGGGGCATAGATAGCAAGGGGTATTACACAGCACACATAGTAGGGTCTACAGATCGACCTTAATGAACTTAATGAACTATCATACATTACAAGAGAGATAATCTTCCAACTATTTACATTTTTACATCCATCTATTCAATTCATTTTATTTTCTTGGATTTACATCTGGCCATAGTGACAATTGAATAGATGTGTTTTTAATTTTTTTCTGAAGTCGACTAAGTCTTTAATTGCTCTCAGCTCGTGTGGTAGTTGGTTCCATAAAGTGGGGGCAGAGAAGGAGAATGCTCTTCGGCTAGTACTGACTTTTACATGCCTGATGCTGTTTGGAACTATTATTGTGTCTGAGCTGATGGTTCTCCTGCATCTGGTGGTAGGTTGCATGGAGATCAGGGTGGAGAGGAATGACGGGGCAAGGTTGTGAATTAGCTTGAATGTCGTTACCAATGTTTTGTATTGAATCCTGGCAGTGACTGGGAGCCAGTGTAGTTCCATCAATACAGGTGTGATATGTTCAGTGACGCTTGTTCTCATGATGACCCTAGCTGTTACGTGTTGTGCCAGTTGTAGTATGTTGGTCGCTTTCTTTGGTAGACCCTGTAAGATGGCGTTGCAGTAGTCGAGGTGGGGCATGATGAGCGCTTGAGCAACTGATCGGAAGTCATATGGATCTAGTACATTCCGTAGGGGTCGTAGTACTCTAAGCTTGTGAAAGATGGCTTTGTTGGTGTTGCTGAGGTGTTTTTCCATTTTCAGTTTGCTGTCGATTGTGACTCCTAGATATCTAATTTCATTCTTAGTGTTATAGGTATTGTTGCACAATGTGATTGTTGGAGGAGGTTCGAAGTCAGTTTCACTGGATATAAACATTACTTACTTCGGTCTTCTTATGATTAATCGACATGTTGTTTTGTTTTAGCCATCCCAACATCTCTTCCATGCAGTTTTCAAGCTGAGCATAATTCGGGTCAATGGTCTCTAGTTGTGTGTACAGCATGATATCGTCTGCGTATATGTGGTAGTTGATGCCATATTTCCTGAATATTTGACTCTTACTACCAGGGCGCAAGCAGCTTCATGGGTGGATCACTGTGTCATTCCACCAGGGGGGATTGTTAGAGCAGCTTCCAGGTCCTCTCTTCATTCCCTCAGTAGCAACTACCGCCTAAATGTTCTGGCAGTAAAGGATGCCTGTTCCGGGTCGACGGTGTGGTGAGTTGGCTGGATAGGTCCCTCCCAATGATTATTGCTCTGTTACATCCCAGAGGTAGAGGACTAAACTGGAGGAACGATAAGGAAATAGAAATTACACTTACCTGGTAATTGTCGTTCCTTGAGTGACGACAGTTTAGTCCTCATTCCTGCCCAGGGGTGTGATTTCTTCAGAGTTTATTTTCAGGCGGAGTAGAGCATCAATCTCAAGGAGTAGACAGATCCTTTCAGATTCTAGATCGCAGTGAGTATCCCTCTCTGTTGTTTCTTCCTTCTCTCTTATTTAAATGAGGGGATGGTATAGGAAACGTGTTTGCATAGGGGGGACGTGAATGTAAAGTTAAAAAAAAAAAGAAAATATAAGACTGATAGGTTAAAAAGGTTCCTCAAGTTGAGGAATGGAAAGTTATTTAAAGCTATGGTATAGTTACTTATTTGTTGTTCCTTTGAGTTTGCTTTGTCAATAGTACACTGGAGGCTGATGGGAGATACCAGCAGGCTATATCCAGTGATGTCACAACTTTGATATGCCCAGTCTCCAAGCTGCAGGAAGGAGGTGCACAACCCAGAGGTGGAGGACTAAACTGTCGTCACTCAAGGAACAACAATTACCAGGTAAGTGTAATTTCTATATCTCTGACCTGGATTTTGTTTCAAATTGAGCGGGAGTTTATTAGAGCACGGTATAGTATATGTGTATGTGGCAATTTGGGTGTGGTTGGGGTGGTGTGTTGGGAGGAGTTCTTTATGTATATTAAGCATTGGGGAGGGGGGTTCTGAATGTGTTGTAGGAGAGTGGTATGAGCGTTTGATTGGGTTGTTGGTTGGCAGGCCATAGAAGGGGTTTTGAGGTACTGTGAGATTTATGTGCAGTGGTGAGCAACAGGAGTGCCGCATGTTATAGTGAGCATGTTGTGAGGAGGGTATTCCAGAGGTTCGGGATTAGCTGTGTGGATATGATGGTTGAGGGTCCGTGTTGTTTGTGGTGGTGGGATTATCTTCTGGTGACTGTTCTTCTTGATGCAGCACAGTGTTCAGGGAGCATCTAGCATGCAAGAGTCTGTACGGTGTTGCCAGGTGGTGATGCTGTATCTTTTGGCCGGGCGGTGTTAGTAGGGAGGTCTGGAGATCAGTTGTTTCTAGCTCACTGTTAAACTCCGTAGATCTTGACTAGCCTGTGTCTGCTGAGTAGTTCTCCTTTGCACTCGGCTTTCACACACCTGCTGTAGTTGGTGTTGCTGGTTGTAGGAATTATGCTCCATTGATTGTAGAGCTGGGGTGTGCCCTAATACTGGTGTCGGGCTCCTTTTTTTTTTTTTTTTTTTCCTGTGATTCTTTAACCATCACCATTGGTGAGGGACTAATGGGGGCATTTGCAGCGGTTTGGGTCTGGGGTATTCCATGGTTGTGTTGCTTTGCTTATGGCCACTCCTAAGGGCCAAGCCAAGGGGCCCTTGGGCGAAGCCCTTAGGTGTGGGCATGCCTGGAGGCGCCTTTACTTTTAACTGCTGCTGTTTCCTGTGCTGTGTGAGGCCCGGGTCTCTTACTAATGGGGGCTAAGGTGTTGCACGTAATGTGCCATCAGTGCCAAACTATGGAACATTAGGTGCAACGCCACCGTGTTAACTTTTGAGGGTCTGGACAGCATTTCCCTGGTACTTAACGCAGAGTCCTGTCTCCTAGCATGCACTGCATTAGCAGGGGTGCACCTTATGCCACCTTTGGAGTGAACCTGTGCTAATGCCCTTAGTGCGCGTGACACAGAGCTAACTGCGCTGACTGACCACACCCACTCTCTTCCCGCTGACTTGTGACCTTCATGTGGGTTGAATAGTTAATGCAGGAATCTTCCCACGCTACCTGTCATGGCCCTGCCCACACTAGAAAACGTGCTGCCAGCTAATGCCCGTTAGTAAAGGACCCTTTAGTCTACCCAGCTGAAGATTCAGGATGTATCTTAGTCTATCCAGACGAGAAGGAAGGTGATTCCATTTTATGAGCCTTCTCAGATTAGCAGATTTCTTGCCGCTAAGAGGCGTGTTTACTAAGCTGGGCTAACGGTTAGCACAGGCTGTTTTGTAACTAGATCCCATGTTATTCAATGGGATTTAGTTACAAATAGCGCAGGCTAACCTTTAGCTCAGCTTAGTCAACATGCCCCTAAATGTACAGGGGCTGCTACTGTTGCCTGTTCTGTAGCCACATCCTGCACATGCCACATGCGTCTTTACTATCTGCAGTAGAATATGGACAACCTCCCCTGTGTAGCTTGATTTTTTTTCCATATTTGAGTTTATTATGCATTTGCTATATCGCCCTTCATAAAAATGTACAACACATAAGATCATAAGAACATAAGATATGCCATACTGGGTCAGACCAAGGTCCATCAAGCCCAGTATCCTGTTTCCAACAGTGGCCAATCTAGGTCATATGTACCTAGCAGTTTCCCCAAGGGACACAAGTTCCAAAATGCTTGTACTGGGTCAAGCATTGATATCTTCGGTCACTTCTTAATAATGGTTTATGGACCTTTCCTCCAGGAACTTGTCCAAGCCTTTTTTAAACCCAGCTACACTAACAGCCTTTACTACATCCTCCGGTAACAAATTCCAGAGTTTGATTACACGTTGAGTGAAAAAATATTTTCTTTTATTAGTCTTAAATAGTTTACCCTGTAGCTTCATTGCATGTCCCCTAGTCTTTCTATATTCTGATAAGGTAAACAATCGATCTACGTTTACCCGTTCCACTCCATTCATTAATTTATAGACTTCTATCATATCTCCCCTCAGCCGTCTCTTTTCCAGGTTAAAGAGCCCTAACCTTTTTAGCCTTTCTTCATAGGAGTATCCTTCCATCCCCTTTACCATTTTGGTGGCTCTTCTCTGTACCTTTTCTAAAATCACTATATCCTTTTTAAGATACGGCGACCAGAATTGCACACAGTATTCAAGGTGCGGTCTCACCACCTTGAATACTGTGTGCAATTCTGGTCGCCGTGTGCAAGTAAATTATAAAAATAGGAAAGAATACAGCATTTCTTAAAACAATATTATCGTATCGTCCTGCTAGACCAGTCCAGACAAGTGGGTTGTGTTCCTCTACCAGCAGATTAGTGGAGACAAAACCAATGAAAAGCCAAGGTTTCAATAATCACACTAATCTAATGGTTTCCCCCACAATTAACCACAAAAAGAGAGGAGGAACCGAATATTTCACCAAATTTTTGTTGGAACGCACGCCTGGAAGGAAGGAAGAGAAACCTCCCCTTCTCGTGGCGTGTTGCTCCGTTTTTATCTTAAAGTAAAATTAGGGGTTTACCCCTAGTAACGGATCGAGGGACTCACACCCTCAATACCAACCGGCCATTAATAAGTTGGAAAAGAGTACTTAGCTTAAGGGTTAGCAGTAAATAAAGAACTCCCGATGGAATAAAACGACAAGCCTTGTCAGTTATATAGGCGTTCTTCCTCACAGCCAGCCATGCCGAACGAGGTAAAACACGGTTACCATAGTCGGCGTTGGAGAAAGGTTTCAATAATGTCACACTCGTGCCTCTATCTGCCTCAGCCACCAGAGGTCCCTTCAGAATTTGTCTCCAGCAGATGGTGGATGGAGTTTCTCCTCTCTGAAGAAAATCTGAATATATGAGAGGAAAAGATTGATTAAATGCTCATGAACAACCATCTTGAGGGTGACTCTCTCACTTGAGCATGACAAGGGAGGCTCCACTAGATTGTGGTAATTTCTGTAGCCATAGGAGGAGGGAAAATTGGTTCAGCTCCATGCCCTTATCATGATAAAGAGTCTGAGCAGCCAGAAATTGGAAGGATCTGGAAGAGTGCAATAGCCTCACACAACATTGCCGCCCCCTCCCTACTCTACTGTTCCCTTGCTCTCTCCCAAAGATTGCAGAAGGCTCTCAGAGGGATCTGCCTGCCTGCCACCTTAAACGCAGTGCTGCAAAGTCGGTGAAACAGTTTCAGGGGAGTAAAGCTGAGCCCGGCATGGATTCTTTGCCTGGGGCTCTCAGGTGGTGAGTACCAAAGCTTGACCTTGTCATTGTCCTTGTTGTGGGCTCCCATTTCCGTCTGTCTGGGACACAATTTGAGGTGGACTGGTGGCATCCATTGATGTGGTATGGGGGATTCCCCACTGTTTTATGCACACAATAGCAGCATTTTTACCTATTGTATGCCTGGCAATTGTGCGGTCATAGTGCGCATTCCTACTCTAGTGCCTGAAACACGCATTGCAGTAAAACCGCAGTTAATGTGTGCCTTTTGGGCTGCCACAGCCTTAGCACATGCTGTTGTGATACTTACCTTAACTCTTTCTGTCTTCTTCCAGAAAATGTTGTTTGGCTTCTTCCAAGTGGGGTGTCTTATCTCCAGATTCTGGACTCTGCCCTTCTTGTATGGCAGCTTCTCGTCATCTTTGGAAGACTTGCTTCCCCTCTCTCAACAGGGGGATCCAGCTAGTCTGTCTTGGCCTGCCTCAGGACAAGCAGTGACTGATGGCGCTGTGGGTAAGGATATCCAGCCGGCTGGAGGGTCTGGCAACCATGCTGTGAATTACTCTTCGTTCTCTAGGTGGTTTGTGGTGGCTATGCCCTCTGGTGTTGGGGGGGGGGGGGGGGCATTTATGAGAGCAGAGCTTCCGGACTCCAGATTGTCCTCCCCAGAATTCTTTTCCATTTTGCAGCAGGCCTGGTCCTTCTGGTGTGGAAATTCAGACGCTATGGCCTCTGGTGCCCCTGGGCGCAGTTTTGTGAGGGATAGGCTGAGCATGGAAGCCCTGTTAGTCAGTCTTTGGCAAAGCATCCCTGGTGAGGGGCGCTCAGCTAGGATCTGTTTGAGAATTGAAACTGGGCTCTGATATTGACAAAGAAGTACTCTGGCCTCTTCATAATTCTCTGAAGGCGAATGTAATCCGTCTATTCTGGAAGAAGGAGCTGGCAGTGTTGATTGCCAATGTCTCATCCACCTTGTGCTTGGCGGATGCTCCAGGCATGGAGCAGGAGTCTTAGGTGCATCCTCTCCTGCATGGGGTACAAAAATCCACTTTTGTCTTCTCATTTCTGGAGGTGCTCAAGGGCCGGTTCCGGTCAGAGTAGGACTTCCCTGATTCCCTGCCTAAGGGGTTAAGGGTGTTTAAGAAGCACATTATCCCAGAGAAGGAGTGCATTGCGTGTTTTTTTAAAATTCTGACGGGAGGAGTGGCCTGTTGGTTGGGGAAAGTTGCCTTGGGCTGGAAGGCCAGAAGTTCGAATCCACTGGAGGACAGCAACCTCGGGCCAGAGGGACTGGGGTTTCTAGTCCGACAAGCGCACCTTGTAGCCTAGGGCAAGCCACTTTAACCCTCCGTTGCCTCAGGTACAAAATGTAGATTGTGAGCCCTTTGGGGACAAGGGAAATATATACGAGTACCGTACCTGAATGTATACTGCTTTGACCTGGTGAAAAACAGTGTATATAAGCATTGCTAAAATAAAGAAATATTCCCAGGGGGATGCACAGATTACTGTGGTTACCAGACAGACCACCTTTCCTGTGGAAGGTGGATTAACCTTAAAGGAAACTCTGGACTAAAAAATGGATTTGTGTTGAAGAGCCAGTTTGCTGTGGCGGCTGCTATTCTCCAGTTGACGGTATGTGCAGACCTGTCGTCTTGAGCCCTATTTCGGTGGATTCAGTCTCTTCTGTCGGATGATTCTATCCTCTTTTGGAGTTGACTATGGCCTTACTTTCTGATGCCATGTATGGTCTGGTATGTATTTTATTTATTTATTTTATTACATGCACTTATATACCGCGCTATTTTCCATCAGTGCGGTTTACATAGAACCAGTTAAATACACATCTCAAAACTTTCGATTTGTGTTTACAATTAACAGGCAGCAGAACTTGGATAGATAACAAGGGGGTAACTATTTACAACTGTACTGAAAGAGCGGGCTGAACGTCTGTTTGAAGTGGTTAGTTTACCGATGAGGCATTTGAGGTGCTGTCATCCGGGTAATGCTCAAGGAAAAGGTGGTATTTCAGAGCTTTCCTAAACTGCGTTAAATTAGTGATTGCCCGTATACTAGGAGGGAGGCTGTTCCAGCATTTTGGTGCCGAGAATTTGAAAGCCCTGTTCACTGTTGTCTGACAGCACTTGGTTGTTTCTCTTGGGACTATTAGTTTATTGTCCTCAGGGGATCTTCTAGGTCTGTTCAGGGGGGTTATCTGAATGAGGTCTGCTAGAGCTGGTGGGGCGAGCTTATTTATGATCTTGAAGGTCAGAATTATGGTTTTGAACGTAATTCTGCCTTTTATGGGGAGCCAGTGGAGTTGTTTAAGGATGGGTGTAATGTGTTCCCACTTGGAAGCACCCTGGAGCACTCTTGCAGCAGAGTTTATTGCAAGCTGTAAAGGGTGTAGCGTGGATTGCGGGAGACCGTGGAGTATGGCATTTGCATAGTCAAGATGCGGTATGATCAAGGCTTGGTATACGGTGCGGAAGTCGCCAGGTTCCAGTAAGGTGCGTATGTGTCTAAGTGATCGGATTTTATGGTATATCGCTCTTGCTACATTGCCTATATGGGTCTTCATGTTGAGTCGCTGGTCAAGTGTGACTCCTAGATATCTAATAGAGGGTTTGGTAAGTAGTTCTGCATCTAAGACCTTTAAGCACGGTGGTGTGATGAATTTCGGATCTCTGGTGACGAAAAGGACTTCGGTTTTCTTATGTTGGATTCACAGGTTTTGTGATTGGAGCCAACTGGATACTGCGTTGAAACAGTCCGTGAGCGGTGAGAGTTCGGGGTTCTCCGTTGCAAAAGGCATATATAGGAGCATGTCGTCTGCGTATAACAGGCATTCCACCTTGAAGCACTGGACGATCTCGCAGATCAGTTGCATATAAATATTAAACAGGGCAGATAGAGAGGATCCTTGTGGGACCCCTTGGCTCTGGTGGAAAGGTTCTGATGTTGCTTCATCTGATCTTACATGTTGCCATCTATCTGAGAGATATGACTTGCACCATTCGAGTGCTGAGTCACAAATCCCCTTCTCTCTGAGGCGGTGTAAGAGGATGTCATGGGAAACAGAATCAAAGGCCGCTGCTATATCCAAGAATATGAGTACATACCCTTGACGTATGCTGTCAGTTCCTGCAATTATGGTACTGAAGAAGATGGTGAGGAGAGTTTCGACCCCATGTGCGGTTCTGAAGCCGTGCTGACACGGATCAAGTGGTGCGGAGGCGTCAATATGATCTTGAATTTGTCTTTGGACGTCTTTCTTGACTATTTTCGCCAACAGTGGTATGTGTAGAGGCCATGATACAGGGCAGCGGTCTCATCTTCCAGAGCCCTATTGCCCATCTAGCCTTAGAGGGATGCTTCTGTCAGATTCCATTTGGAAAAGCTGGTGAAGGACCTACATGAGACAAATGTTTTCCACCTTCCGGAGGACAGGTCTAAGGGGCCTCTGAAGTGGGCAGGAGCCCCTTTTCTGTCAGCCTTTGTCTGCTTCTCGTGGGTGCACTGGTTGGACTCCCGGGGGTCTTGGACTGCCGTCACTACTTACCTCGAAAGCCTTTCTTCCTCTCTGCTTGTGGACTGGGTTCGTTCTCAGTCCCTTCATGGAGCTCTTGGGCCCAGGGACCCGGTCCCATCCAGAGAAGGACCCCCTGGGGCTCCATTCCCTGGTTCCTCCGGTTGGGTTCCAGTTTTGCCTCTTCCTTCAAGAAATGGCCGAGTTCACCAAGGATCGCTGGGTGCTAGTCCCCATTCAGTACAGCCATGTCCTGGAATGCAAAGAGCCAATACCGGCCGCTGTGCAGATCACCTCGCTTCTCCTAAAAAAAGGATGTTCACATGGTTTGCTGGAGATACATAGGTATATTAAGGAACTGATGACTGAAACTGGGGAGCAAGATTGCAAGGTGATATTGGCACCAGCTTGGCTCCATTCTTAGGTTCCATATATCTTTTCACAGTTTTTGCACAAAGAGGTGCTCCCCTTTGTGATTTGTGGGAGCAAAATATTTTGTTGATTACAGAAGAGAAGGATTTTTTGTAGACTCCATCTGTAATGAGAAGGGTCAGGGGAATGGAGAGGATCGTTGCCTTGTGGATGTCTGGAGGGTGCCTCTCCTGTTCTTGGAGGTTACGATTTCTTTTCGTAAGTCAGATCATTTTTTTCTATTTGCTGGCCCGTGCAAGGTGACGCGGTGATTAAGTCTGCATTGGGGCGCTGGGTTAAGGAGGCTATTGCCTCGTCAAATCTGTTGTGGAACTGGCCACTTTTGGAGGGTTTGCACGCCCATTTTATCTGAGCGCTAGCATCCCCATGGGCGGAACGGAGCTCGGCAGCCCCTGCAGACATTTGTTGAGCGGCAACCTTGGCATCGCTTTCATTTTGGTCAGGCATTTCCACTTGGATGTCTACATTCAGGCAGACACAGCCTTTGGCTCTGGTTTTGTGAGCTGCTTTGTCGTCTTCCCACCCAGTGGAGTCGTAACCTTTGGTACAACCCACTTATCTGTACTGTTCTAGCAAGATGATATGGAAGGTGACATTTTACTTACCAGATAATGTCCCCTTTCCTTGAGTCCTGCTAGACCAGTCCAGGGACCCCCCCCCCCCACCCCCCGAAACTGTGTTTGCTCTGTTCTTTTGTGGCAGTACCCTTGGGCCCACTATGATTTATATATTTGTCTCTGCAGGTTCATCTTCTATGAACAGCTTCTGTGTATGCTTTTCAATACATAGTTCTTTACTGTTTGATTACTCATTCCTTATCATCCCTCCAGTCCAGTCCTGCACCTCTGGGTAATGTATCTCTTTCAGCATTTTGGAGACTGAGCATGTCATCTTTTGATGACACCAGTATTAATACAGGAGGGACCGTCCACAAGCCCCAGTATGCTCAGTCTCCAAGCAGCTGGAGGAGGTATTGAGCCAGGGTGCTGGATTCACTGAAAGGCAATAAAGATCTTAGTTTAGTGTAGTTTCAATTGGGTATAAGGGTTTTTTTTAGAATTTTTTTTCTACATTTTCTTGTTTTGCCTTAGTTAAAAAAAAAAGAAGAAAAGCAAGCAGTGCTGAGGAGATTCGCCCCCTTCCCCCCTAGAGATCCTGGGGTGTTTTTGGGGGTGCCTGCCATCCTGGGGTTTCTGGCGGCTCCTGAACCCATTATTAGGTGAGGAGCCGCTGATTAAGCACAGCACACAGTGTGGGTGACTGACTGCTGTCCCGGAGTCCGTCGACGCCGATTGGGAGACTGAGTGCGAGGAAAGTGACTACAGGGCTGTACTGGCTCAAAGCGATGGTGGAGATTACTAGGAGGTGAGGCTGCTATCTCTTTTCTTCTCTGGTGTAAGGGTTGGTGGAGCAGGGCGCAACAACGGAGAGTCGTTTCGGTGGTGGCCCAGCCTGCTGGTGAAGGCTTCTACCTCATGGTAGGCGTTGGGGCAGCTGCGTGGGAAGCGGCGTTTTTGCTTTGCTTTCTTTTTATCCTGCTCTTGGCTCCTGCTTCTATTATAAGGGGTTTCCTGCTGACTCTGCCCTTTGTTGGGCATGGAGAAGCAGAAACCATCCTCATCTCCTTGAATTTTTCTCAGGATTCCCTTACAGCAAAAAAAAAAAAAAAGAAAAAGAGAAACAAGAGAAGAGGAACCTCTGTTTAAGTGCTAATTACCTCAGCTCCTGGGGGGAAAAAAGGGCTTTCCCTATGCACTCGAGAGGTAAGGGGCCAGGGCAGGGCAGAGCAGTCCTCAGAACTGGGCACCCATGCCGGCATGGCTGCGGGACCCGGCGGGGGTCAATGTCAGATGCAGTGATCTGCCGTGGGTGTGCACTGGGGCTACTTCAATGGAGTAGTTCCTGCAGGAGAATGTTAGGCAGGAGAGGGCACTCTCTCTGCCACTAGAGGCTCAGGACTCGGGGGGGGGGGGGGAGGGGAGACCGCTCTGCCGCCTCTAGAGGGGATGCCCTGCTCCTCAGCCTTTCCGGGCCCTCCACTTCTGAGAGCATGGGTGAGGGAGGAGGCCCGGGAGGGTTTCTCATCAGAATTTGTCCTCCTCCTCCATAAGGCGTTCTGCTTGCACCAGCAGGATTCCACGGGGGGTTCCTCAGCACCGGAGCATGGGGCCAAGCGGGCTGCAGATGCTAGAGAGTATGAGCCAGGAGTGGGACCTTTAAAAAGGGCTAAGCCCATGGACGACTGGCAAGGGCAGGACAGTCTCCATTGTCCAAAGGGTTGGAAGGTGAGGATCTGGACATAGAGCTAGACTTGGCGGGCAAGGAACTCGAAGAGGGGAGAGATCCTAGAGCAGGAGGACCAGGTGCGGATTGTACAAAGTGTTTTGCCCGAAGGAATTGCCAGCGCTCATCATAGAATCCCTTAAAGCCCTGAATATGCCCTCCAGTCTACCAGCGAAGACAAGTTGCTGGAGGACCCTCTACTCGGAGCAGTTTGGAAGATGCAGAAGGACTTCCCACTGCATAGGGTGGTTAGGCAGATGAGCCAGGAGGAATGGTATAAGCCGGAGGCGGGGCTCAAAGGGGTGCGGGCTGTGATGCGTCTCTATCCCCTACTGGATCAGAACCATGAGCTATTCCAGTCCCCTAAGGATGGACGTTATGATCACGGCAGTTACTAAGAAGATGACGATTCCGGTAGAAGGTAGTACAGCGCGCAAGGATATCCAGGATAGGAAGTTGGATATCTTGTTGAAGCAGGCCGTTGATGTCAACGCCTTCTCGCTGCAGCTGTCCATCTGTGGGGCTTGGGTCGCTAGAGCCTGCCTTCACTGGTCACAATGAGTTCAACCGTTGGGGGAGCCGACGGCAGATCAGTTTTGCCAGTACGTCTGCGTCGCTCCGGATTCCAACCTGGCTACCTCCCCTATCTCGCAGATGTCCACTATGATCTCATTAGAGGGCTCTCTAAGAGTATGGCGTCAGTGGTGGCAGCTCACCGCTACCTTTGGCTACACAACTGGGCAACAGACAGTTCTTCCAATTCCCGCCTTAGCAAGCTCTCCTTTTGGGGAAAACTTCTATTTGGCGAGGAGTTCGACAAGTTGGTCAAGGTCTTGGGGTAATCTAAAGGGGGATGCCTGTCCGAGGACATGCAGAAGCCAAGCCTTAACCTGCCGGCATCCCGAAGCCAGCCTCGTGATTTCAGGTGGTTTCGTTCAACACGCCCTCCACTTTACCAGAAGGGAAAATTCCCCTCCAGAGGACAAGAGTTCCGGAGGTTTCGAGGAGCGGGTAAAGGATTCGCTGCCATGCCGTCCTCAGGACCCATGAAAGCCCAATGAAGCAAGGGGGTCCAAGTAGCGGTGGAGCCTGTAGGAGATCGACTGCGGGAGTTTTACCATGCCTGGATCCAGATCACTTATGACCAGTGGATACTGAAATTATCCAGGAGGGGTACGCCCTCGTGTTGGCACAGCCATTGGCTGACTGTTTCGTCCAGTCTCCCTGCAAGGCAAAGCAGCAGCGGTGAGAGATACCTAGATGTGGCTTCTGCAGCTCAAGGCTGTGGTGCCGGTCCCCCACAACCAGTACGTCTGTGTTCAGTACTTCATTTACTTCTTGGTGCCCAAAGAGGAGGGCTCTTTTTGCCTGATCCTAGATCTCAAAGTGGGTGAACCGTTGTATGCAGGTCCTGCATTTTCGCATGGAGACATAGCAATCTGTCATAGTCGCAGTGAGAAGGGGGGAGTTCTTGACATTTCTTGGTCTCAGAGGCATATTTGCAGATCCCCCATAAGGCCAAAGCACCAACAGTTCCTCCATTTTGTGGTTCCGATGGGGCATTTCCAGTTTTGGGTTTTTCCATTCAGGCAAACAACTGCTCCTCGTACCTTCACCAAGGTCATGGTGGTAGTAGTGGCGGTGCTCTGCAAAGAAGGCATTCTGGTGCATCCATATCTTGACGACTGGCTGATTCAGGCAAAGTCAAGGGTTGAAAGTAAACGAGCCGTGGTCCGGGTGGTACAGCTCCTGCGGAATCTAGACTTGGGTGGTCAACATGGACAAGAGCCATTTGATCCCCATCTCAGGAACTCGA
Source organism: Ichthyophis bannanicus (assembly GCA_033557465.1). Lineage (NCBI taxonomy): Eukaryota > Metazoa > Chordata > Amphibia > Gymnophiona > Ichthyophiidae > Ichthyophis > Ichthyophis bannanicus. The sequence goes on along the minus strand of CM066041.1, from coordinate 34,098,973 downwards.
GTACCTGGGTGCACAGTTTGACACACGCAGAGAGAGTCTTCTTGCCGGAACAGCGAGCACCGTGGCTTCGAAATCTAGTGCGACGGTTTCTGAACAGGGCAAAAATGATGGTCTGGCATTTCCTTCAGGTCCTAGGGACCATGGCAGCCACTCTCGAGCTTGTACCATGGCCCAAAGGCACACAGGCAACCATGGCAGAGGACTTTGCTCAAGCGGTGGTCGCACCAGACGCATCCCTTGTCCCAGAAACTCTCCTGCCTGCCGGTGGCCAAATGAGCTCTCAAATGGTGGCTTCGCCCAGGGAATCTAGAAGGCGGTATGCCTTCGAGTCTTCCGACTCAAGTGGATCTACTGGTGCAGGGGCTTGTGTGCATGCTGCAGGTAGATAGAGTCTCACGGCATGGCTCTTGAGAGGGCACGACTGAAGAGGAAAGGCTGTTCTGCCTCGGTAATTTCGATCTTGCTAAAGGCAAGGAGAAGATCTACCTCTCTCGCCTATATTTGGGTCTGGCGCATCTTCAAGGCGTGGTGTGCGGACAGGCAGCTCGACCGTCCAAGGCTTCTGTTCCAGACATCTTAGCGTTCCTGCAGGCCGGTTTTGATAAGGGTCTGGTGGCTAGTTTCTTGAGGGTGCAGCTGGCTGCTATTTCCTGCTATTGCGGAAAGGTCCAAGGGGTAGTGTTGGGTACGCACCCGGACATTGGAAGATTCCTTAGGGCAGTGGTCCTTCTACACCCACCGCGGAGGTCGGTAGTACCACCGTGAGATCTCAATTTGGTATTAGAAGTGCTGGTGAGAGAGCCTTTTGAACCATTAAACCGAGCTTCGCTCAAGGACTTAACCCTCAAGACGGTGTTTCTTGTGGCTGTATACTCTGTGCGCAGGATTCAAAGCTGCAGGCCTTGTCTTGCTGGGAGCCGTTTCTTTCCTTTTCAGATGAGAAGGTGGTCCTGTGACCGGTATCGTTCTTTCTGCCCAAGGTGGTTTCGGCTTTTCATTTAAACCAGTCCATCTCCCTACCAGTCCTCGTGAGCGTGGAAAATGTCTCCACCAGCCTACAGTTGCGTTTCTTGGATGTGCGGCACATTGTGCATTGTTATTTGAAGAGGACTGCAGTTTTCCGCAAGTCTTTATCTTTATTTGGTTTCTTGTTATATTTACTTCGGAGACCAGCAGGGTGGTTTACAAAATCAAAAAGTAAGAAATGGCCAAAGTAGACCAGGAAAAGGAAAAGAGCTACAGTTTTTATAGGAAAGCAGCAAGCACACACAAGATAAGAAAGAAACAAGAAAGAGAGGGAGGAGAGCAGGATGGGAAGAGAGATTAAGTGGAGGGATCCAGTGAGAAGTTGTATGCTAGGCAAAAAGGATGGGTTTTGATAAGCGCCTTCAACTGAGGGTAAGATTTTTCCTGGTGGAGGGGGAGAGGAAGGGAATTCCAAACAGATGGTGCCAGGAAGAAGAATGCCAAATTACGGGTGTGCTAGTGGGTGAGTGCTGGTTGGGGGAGAGAGCTCAAGGCGGCTAATGTGGATGGACCAGAGGCTGCGAGGCACCAAACGGAATTGTAGGGAATCAGCCAAGTATTGCGCAGTGTGGGTTTGAAGGGCTCTATGGGTCAGAATTAGGAATTTGAAAATAATACGTTTGGGGGGGGGGGGGGTCCGGTAACCATTGGAGCTGAATTAGGTGAGGCGTAATGTGGCTATAACGGGTGGAATGAGATATGATCCAGGCGACATTGTTATCTACCATTTGTAGATGGCGGATCTGGTGTTGGGGGCGATCAGCAAAGATGATATTGCAATAGTCAATGCGAGAAATCACGAATGAGAGGAGCAGAGTAGTGAGTGAAGAAGGGGACAGAATGTCACTAACAGCCCTGATTTGGTGAAGGAAAAAGAGAGAACGGCGTGTGAGGGCGGAGATGTGGTCGTGAAAAGACATCTGAGTCTAGTATTACCCCCAGGTAGCGAAAAGAGGAAATCGAGGGGATTGGGTCGCCAAGGAATGTGGGGGTCAGGGAGGGGAAGGCATTCCCAAAGGTGAACCGTAATGCTGATGTTTTAGAGGGGTAAAGATGGAGGAGATTGGTAGTAAGCTAGTTTGCAACATGTGCCAGACAGGTGTTGATAGGGGAAAGATCAGGAGAAATTGGGGAGGTATGGTGAAGGAGAATAATGCCATCAGCATAATAATATGCTGACACACCAGACTGCTGCACCAAAAGAGTGAGAGGGGTAAGGAAGATGTTAGAGTAAGGGTGCGAGAACTGAGCCCTGGGGAACTGCACAGGGTAAAGGCAGGGAGGAGGAGGTGTCCGTTGGAAAGATCAGATCACCTATTTTGTGCTGTTTGGAGGACCGCGCAGGGGGGAGGTAGAGGCTAAGACCTCTATTTCCAGATGGATTAGGGAAGCAATTGCATCGGCAAACATCCTGAAGAGTAAGCCTGTGCCAGCGAGGTGCGTGGCTTACTCCACGAGAGCTCAGGTGGCTTCGTGGGCGGAGTATAGCTTGGTGCCACCAGTTGAAATTTGTAGGGCGGCAACCTGATCTTCGCTGCATACTTTTGCTAAGCATTACCACCTGGACATTCAGGCGGCAGGCGATGCCTGTTTTGGATTGGCGGTACTTCATGCTGGTTTGGCAGGCCCCTCCCATTAAGTAGACTGCTTTGTTACATCCTAGAGGTGTGGGACTGGCTTAGAGGGACGATAAGGAAGGTGACATTTATTTATTTAACCAGTTTTGTATACCACCTTATCCTTCAATCAGAGTGGTTGACAAGACAACAGAGGCTTACATATTGAGGGTATGGGAAAACAAAAACCATACATTACAATATAAATACAAAACAAAACAGTTTACATATTGAGGGTATGGGAAAACAAAAACAATACATTACAATATAAATACAAAACAAAACAGTATGTTATAATATAATATCATAGTGAAATTAAATATACATAATGATTAATTTAAGTAATTTCACCAAATGATTCTATAAATAAGTAAGACTTACCTGCTAATTGTTCCTTGAGGAACTCCAGTCCAGTCCCGGATTCCTTCCTGCATGCTGGTTGCCTGTACTAGGCCTGAAGTGAGATTTCTTGGACTAAGGAAGGTTCCTGGGGGTCATAAGATGTGTGTGTGGGGGAGGGAGTCAGTGTTGAGGGTGGACCGAAGGATTGTCTGCTCCTCGCTCAGTAATGAATGTGTGCCGTCGTCTGGATGGGCTTCAGGTAAACCTTCACATTCATAGGAGGGGGAATTTCTTCTCCGCTGAGGGATAAGTTAGATTTTAAGGTTGTAGAATGGTTTGGTTTAAGTTTTAATCACTTATTTGTTGCTCCTATGAGTCTGCTTTGTCAATAGGTTACTGAAGCTTGTGGGCGGTCCCTCCTGTATTAATACTGGCGTCATCAAAAGATGACATGCGAGGTCTCCAAGCTGCTGGACGAGGTACACTACCCAGAGGTGCGGAACTGGACTGGAGTTCCTCAAGGAACAATTAGCAAGTAAGTCTAATTTTACCTTGTTGCCTACATTGAGGTTGTGTGAGGCTTGTCATGTTCTCCCATATGCTTTGGTATGAATACTGAGGAGACCTCTGGTGGCTGAGGTGGATAGAGGTAAGGGAGTGATGTTATTGAAACCTGTTGTTTTCTTGGTTCTTTGTCTCCACAACTCACTTGTCTGGACTGGTTTAGCAGGACTCGAGGAAAGGACATTATCTGGTAAGTAAAATGTACAGTACATTAATTAAGACAAAGCAATAGAATAAGTTCTCAGCCTGGGATGCAGCAGGTTAGACAGAAGGGGAGGGAAGGACAGGAACATAGCTGGATTGACTAGATTGTGTGTTTGTTTGTTTATATTTGATATACCGCACCTGTAACCAGGTAGCAGGACGGTGTACAATGTAATACCAAAAAAATAAGAAAGTATGAAAAGAATGTCAATTTCTGGATAGGAAAGCGACGCAGTCACATGACAACATAAACGGATAGAGGGAGAAGGGAGCTAGGATTCCAGGAGGGAAAGGTTAAAGGCCGTTTGGAAAAGATGGGCCTTTAGGAGGGATTTGACTAGATTGTAAGCTCTGATGAGCAGGGACTGTCTTTTACATGTGTCTGTACAGCGCTGCGTACATCTTGTAACGCTATACAAATGATCAGTAGTAGTAGATTATGTAAGGGAAGATTGGATCTGCATTAGGGACTGTAAAAGCTGGGCTTTTTCTCTTGTATTGCTCTGTTTGGATGGAATCGATGCTGTTCCTTAAAAAACAAAACAAAACATTTTCTTGTTGATATTTTGGTGGTTACTATAAAAATAGAATTAAAAAAGTAAATTCTTTGGTTGAACCGGTCTAGGAATTGATTCTAACTGGAAGTAGGCTTTCTAACAACTATCTTTAATTGTTTCATTTCTTAATAGGTTTAGAATGTCCAAGGCCGTGCAGAATTATGTCAAATCCTTGAACTGGGGACACAGAGTGCAGCTAGGTGACAAGTATGATCTTTTAAAATGCGTTTTCTTCATTTTGAATAATAGCCAACATTGTGGATTCTTTGGGTTCTCAGATAGTTTTGTAACTATTTCTGCAAAAATGTGAGTGCTGTCAGCTGAGAAGACAGGAAGAAGCTAAGCAGATAAAATAAGCTGATCTGAGAAGAACAGAGCTGGATTTTAAAGTAATAGGTGTAGCACAGACCATGGTGTAATGGATTAAAATAAATACAGATATTTATAAAATCAATAAAACAGAGTAATACAATGTATTTAACCAAAATCACAAAGATGCCAACATGGCCCTGTTTCAGTGATGTTGTCCGCATTGGGAGAAACGTTTTATCATAAAAACACAAAACTTAATTAAATATATGTGTATGGGATTGTGCTGGAACAATCTGCTGATGCTGTAGAACAAGAGGTAGAGGGTTTGCATCAGTAGGCCCGTAAATCTCCAGAAACCAAGTGGCTTGTCATGTCGATAGTGACCAAGTACTGTTTGTTAAGCCCATGGGGACCTCAGAGGCACATGTTCTGGTTACGGGCTCACGTGTTTTGTATCTGTGTTTGGATTGTTGCAGAACATGTGGGTATTCAAGGGGGAAGGTAGATGGCAGGACGTTGGATTCTGTACAGGAGGCTCGAGAAAACAAAACCTGAAATGAATAGCAGTAGTCAAGCTGTGTCTTTTCTTGTTACCTAACCTGATGCTATGCTGTTTGATTTGTTGGTACAGATTTACTGCATGGGAGTTTTGTGATATTGGGCCCCTTTTACTAATTCTTAATGTGCTAATAGACATTAGCATATTTTATGTGCTGTCATGCGCCTAGAATGCTAATATTTATTTATTTAACAGGGTTTTTTATACTGCTTTATCATTTCAGTCAAAGCGGTTTACACTGTAACAAACTTGGTAATGTACATTAAACAGGAACATTGATAACTTGGAGTTTCTGAGGCAATGGGTTAAGTGAGTTTCCCAAGACCAAAGGGAGTGCTAGTGGGAACCAAACCCTGGTCTCTTGGCTTCCCAAGCCAGTGCTCTAATCATGAGGCTACTCCTGCAGATAGCACATGCTAAGCGTTAGTAAAAGGAGCCCGGTGTGCAGTGTTGTGTTCTACATACTTATTTTATGATACTAATGTAATATTTAAAGTCACTTAGGGGCATGTTTACTAAATTGCGCTACCAGGGTAACGTGGGAGAGTGCATGGTATGGGTGCCACACTTAAAACCCTACACTACCCTGGTGTTACGTGTTGAGGTGGAGAATAGCCAGCACACGGCCATTCCTGGCATGGCTGGCACAGGGGTTAGTGGCCTGTTCTCATGTGCTTAGCGTCATTAGCGCATGTTCATTTAATGCCACCCATGTGGTGACCTAAGCTAACTGCAAGGAGATGGAAGCACGTGTTGACCCCCACGCATGTTACCAGTGTTCGTTTTACTAAACATGACTCCTAGTCATTTGTTGATGAGCGCTATATCAAAGTTGAGAATGAATGAATAAAATAGAAAAGAAGTGATGTCCTAGAAGCAATCAAACCTCTGCAAGTCACAGCTGGGAGAGGAATAACTGTGTGGAAGGAACGTGCCATATACTCTTACTGGTTTTAACTTGCTGCATTTTGCACTATGGTTATTATACTAAAGAGTATACAGTATATGTGTATAAGCAAATTACCTGCTTTCAAGTTACCTTTTTCTTGATGTTTTATAAATAAACTGCTTATCTTTATTCCAAAGTGTGTTGGCCTTTATTTGTGAAGCAAAACTAGTGCAAAGGACCATGTTAGCAGCAAAAGAAAACAGGTTATATTTGCTCAGTTATGTCTAGGGAGGACTTGCTGCTTCCCTGCCCAGCTTTCGGTGAGAGATTCTGGCAAATGAGCCACGTAAGAGAGCCAGGTCTGTGTGTGTGTATATATATAGATAGATAGATAGATAGATATAAAAGGTATGAGGTATCAAGTTGTAGCAGCACTATGATTTCAATTATGCAAAAGTAATAAATCACTGATTAGCAACCAAAGGTCACAGGCACGCTCTGCACTTAGAAGTACAGGAACAGCTATCTGGCTGATATACTACCAACTGGGGAAGAATGTAAAACAAGTATCTGAGCACTCTGACAAAAGGACAATTGTAGCTAGGGTCCAAGGCAATCTCTGGAACAGCACAAAGTCCAAAGGAGGCAGTTAGGCTAGGTAACATTGGCTACAGCCGTCCGGAGATGAGTTGCGTGATAACACAGAATTTTAGATCTGCAGGAGAGTCTTACTCTGTCCCGCGGTTAGGGGAATGGCTTTGCGCATGCACACACACTGTGTGTCTGTGCAGAAGTGTCTTGCTAATTGAATAGGGTGCGAAAATAAAGGCCAACACACTTTGGAATAAAGATAAGCAGTTTATTTATAAAATATCAAGAAAAAGGTAACTTGAAAGCAGGTAATTTGCTTATACACATATAATTAGTTAGAAAAGATATCTTGAAAACAGGTGGTTCACTTATCTGCAAACAGCAAGATACAAGAAAATGATGCATCACTGACAGAGCTATGAACTTCATCTCGTGCCACACTTTGACTGAATAGGTCCTGCATTCAGCCAGGCAAGAGAGAGAGACTTCTCAGTTGAGAGAATCCTAGGCAGTGCATATGTTCACTCCAAAAGTGAGACACCCATTTTATCTTGTTACAAGCCAACCAGTAATTTTCCATCAATTCACATACACACAGAATAGGATCAGCTATCCATTAAACATAATCAAGACGCTGGCGAGATGCCCGAGAATGCTCAAGGGAGGAGCATCCCCTACTCCATGGTTTAAAAGCTCAAGACTCCACGATTGATGATCTCTTTATTTTGTATACATTTGTCAGGTGCAAAGTTCTTCTTATCTTGTGTACCAGTATCTCTGTACTAAGACTCCCTCTGAGAAGTTTCACATGGTTCTATCAAAACAGTTATGCAAGAAGATGTTTTTCACAAAATTGTACAGGAATCTCTTTCCTACAAAACTGAGGTTTAATTAATCCCTGACTTACTGCTGATGCATAACCAGTAGTCAACTTTAACTCACTTTCACCACAAGAAGTAGCAAGGATGGCAGAAAGCACAAAATGGCACTCAAGTACTTCTGTGCATATTGTATTATTCCCTGCAATGAACCCATGTCACAGTCTTGGTGACTGGTTGGCATGAGATGCTGTGAGGTATTTCAGTGAATCAGAAGGTAGTCATCAAGTGGTCCAGCAACAAAAGGTCCATGATGAGAGACGACATGCAGAAGATGATGGTATGCAGTCTCATACAGTGTTGCAAATGTGCAGGGCCTGTAAACAGTCTGTGGATAAGAGAGGTCTGAGCAACAAGTTCTCTTGCACATAGTCATGGCTGGGAACAACTGTTCTGTATGCACACATAGAAACACTTGGCAGGCAATTGCTTGATCAGTAGGACTGAAGCTTGGAACACAGCAGAAGTTTTTGTAGCAGGAATCCATCTTGTATGGTTCAGCTTCGGTTCAGAGCAGGCCACAAGGTACCAGTCCTACAGGACGTGCGCAGCCACCCCCCTGACGATAGCGTGTCATAGCTTGGTGCACCATGCTAAACCAGCATGCAGGTGCACTTTTTGCACCCCCTTGAGGTGGTGTTATGTGCACCCATACTAACGCAACATTCGCAGTTAGCATGCCATTATGGGTGCATGCTAAGCACAATGCACTGTGACAACACCCGTGTTCCACCTCTAACCCACCTAGTCCCTACCTGGTTAGCACAGGATTTTTACTGCAGGGTCCTGTGCTAAATTAGCATGGTATGCTTAATGCACGGCAAACTGCGCACCAACGCCCAGTGTTTTTTTAGTAAACTCGACCCTGAATATACATCTCTGTTGTTATCAGATCAAGCTGTTGTATCTTAGATTTACCCTGGTCTCAACACCTGACAACATTCTTGGGTTTTATTTTAGGCTCTTTACCCCTTTCTGTTTACTTCTAACAAGATATTGCTCCATCTTGTTAGTAAATATATTTGGAAAATGTAAATATGTGGTTGCAAAGGGCATTTTGTGCTTTCCTGCTCCTGACTACGATCAGTTTAGGACCTGCACTGAGGTGAGTGATTTTAGGAAACATGGTTTCTTGACATCTCCGCAGTACTTTCAGACTTTGCAAGTAACTTTGAGGGTAAAGAATTGATCAGACAGTAAGCAGAATGCCAAGGACACTACTTGACAATAGGGCACTGTAGGGCACTCTGGTTTGAAACCTTTTATGAGATCTCTTTGCCTCTTGCTAGTTTTCTGCCAGACTTTTTTCTTTGTTTACCCTTGCAGCTGCTTTTACCATGGTCGGGATTTGAATTTTAGATTTTCTCGCCTTTTCCAAATCTGAGCTCAAAACAAGTTACAGTTGGGTCCACAAGTTATTTCCCTACCCAAGTTGTACCAGAGGCAGTGGAAGGTAAAATGATTTGCCCAAGGTCACAAGTAGCATCAATAGGGAAAGCAGGTTTTTGAACCCTGCCTTTCCCTAGTTCCTAGCCTGCTGCTCTAACCACTAAACTGCTCTTCTAGTCACACATTTGGGATTCTCTCTCAGGTATGCTGGAGGCAAGGTGGGGGTGGTGCATGAGGGGCAGGCAGGCCCTTTGGGAGTCCTTCAGAACTTGCCTACCCCGTGGTATTGTTGCACCGTTCCTCTGGAAGGAATGCGGGCAGAGGGTTCCCGTGCACATTGGAGAAATGTTGCCCCTAAGCAGACGCAGCTTGCAGGGTAACCACCCATTATTGCTAGTGCTGGATGGATGTGCAGATTTTGGGTTAGCTGAAGCAAGTCATTTATTCTGCAAGTCTGTGGCTTTACAAATTTTACTAAAACCTGAAGTTGGTACTTAAGATTTGCTGATCCAAACCCTCATTCATTATATACTTATAAAACAAATCTTTCTAACATGTTTTACTTTTCAATTTGCTGATCTGCAAATTTGTTTGGACTGAATGAAATTGCACTTCACCTGCTTATCTTTTAGCTACTTTTGCTTCTTATTGGCTTGACATTTGATGAGAACTAGCAGTTTAGAGTGTGTTTCTCAAGCCAGTCCTGGAAATCCCTCCACCACCCAGCTAGTTTGGTTTTCAAGCTATGCACCATGAATATGCATGAGATAGATATTCATACAGTTCTCTTTCATACACATTCATTGTGGCTATCTTGAAACCCAAACTGGTTAAGGGGTACTCAGGGCTGGCTTGAGAAACACTGGTTTAGAGAACATAAATAATCGCATGTCTCTCTTAAATTAAACAGGAATGTGACATTTCATAACATTAAGGGCAGTTTTGTAGATGCGCACACAGTCCGTGGTTTAACCAAAGCGGGTAAAGAGGTGAGCATTTAACCTTAGTCACTGTGCAGATATCAGACTCCACCTTCATTTCAGAACCTTAAAGAGCATGGAGATTCAGCCCAGAAATTCCAACAAAGTTTAGGTTCTCTGCCTGAAATATTGTCACCCGCCTCCAAGCAAAGCTTAGTTGAGAGTCACATGTATTACAAAGGCCTTTTCTGTTGCTCATCTTCTGCCTCAAGATGTTGCATGCAGGAATGTACTGAAGGGCTAGCCTTAGAAGAGCCTTCCCACCCAAGCCAAGAAGCCACATTCATCACATGCATCTAGAAGGGGGGGAATCAAGAGAGATCTGAAAGACTATGCCTGCAGATCTGGTCCATATATGTATCTGGTGAAAGAACCAGTCACTGGCCTAAGCCAGTATTACCTAGCCAGGGGCAGTTATTTTCCTACACTAATACACGACTGGGTGGGTGGGTGTATATATTATAGATGCATCGTGAAAAGGTTTCTTTTAATTCCAGATTATAATCATGGCAGAAAACATAGTTATAGCTACTGGAGGACGGCCAAAGTATCCTGCAAATGTGAGTTTCATCAACGATTATAACATGTGATGAGTAGTAGTAAGAAAATGCCAATCATATTCCTGTCATTAAACTGTTTAAAGGAGACTTTTATTGTGCTAAAAAGAGAGGTAAATACGTCATTTCTAATGTTGATTGCCCCCATGGTGTGTTGTTCTGAAAAGAGATTTGTGCTCTTCTTTAAAAGCAGCTGATGTGCAATAGAATGTATTCTGTCATTAAGACATTCTCTAAAATTATTCTTGCTGCCTGATATTAATCCACTGGATATACAAATGCTTTTGCAGCTGTTCGACTGACTAAGTTTTATTGCACTCTTAAGGCAGTAACAGTGCACACATATGCCATATTGCTGGCTACCAATAGACTAGCAAAAGCATTTCACACATAGGGAAATGAACTTGGGAACCAAGACTATGTTTTGCATTTGCTGGAGAACATTTTAAATGATTGTGTGGGGTTTTTTTTATTGACAGATTGCTGGGACTCTGAAGTATGGGATTACAAGTGATGATTTATTCTGGCTGGAGGAGTCTCCTGGGAAAACGTAAGCAGCCCTGTGATTTCATATGCAGCTCAGCTGCTCAAGAAGACAGGCATATGTACCCTTTCTTGTAGAAAGGGATCTGGGTATTCAATGCATCTGAGTAGCAGTTTTCTTTCCCAGACCCGGTAGCTCAGTGGTACTGGCAGTGATGTACGCTGCCATGGGAGGAGCTCGGGCATGCTGTGAAGTGGGGATGAGAGAGGGGTGAGTAGAAAGAGTCATTGTCATCGAGTGATGGTGTGCCCAATGGATGGAATAAAGTCTTCTGATTGCATGTTTCCAGAAGGACCCTGCTGCTTGGCCCAATCCAGAACTCTCCCTAGGGGACAGGTGCAAGGGGAGATAAAACAGGGGAAAAAATCCCCGGGTAGTTGTAAATGAAGGCTTAAGGTGTCGTATCAGGGCCTGAATTTCAACTGAGCTGGAAACAAAAAAAAAAACCCCTTAGAGTACTGGGATAGTAATTAAACATGCAAATGTAAATAATTACCTTAGCTTTCGTAAACAATTGAAAGGATATTTATTTAGGTTTGTCTTTGGAGGCTAGAGGGTCTAAGTTCCATTTTTTTAGGGCTAGCTATGTTTAGGTTTTGGAGAAATGGGATTTTTGGAAGAGTTGGGGTCAATAATACTGTGTCATTTTTTCGGCATGTTTTGCTCAGTGTCGGTGTCTATTGGTCAAGGGTTCAAGCATGTGTGTGTTTTGTGTTCCTTGCATTTGTCCATATGCATAGGTTTATTTGCTTAAACTTGTGCATTCCAAAGGGAACTTTAGGAGGCTGCAGCCAAAAGCAGCAGTAGATGCTGACAGGGACCCCATCCCCCTACAAAAGAAGAATGGAGGGGGGCCATGGCTGCGGCCAAGAGCAATGGCAGATGCCGACAGGGACCCTAAACTCCTCTGACCAAAGAATGGAGGAGGGCTGTGGTTGTGGCCACATGGCAGATGGCAGTGGGGACCCCAACCCCTACTGACCGAAGAATGCAGGAGGGCCATAACTGTGGCTGAAAGCGGCGGTGGATGATAGCAGGGACTCCATCCCCTACCATCAGAAGAATGGAGGGGAGCCGTGGCTAGAGCTGTGAATGGGGAAGGGTGCCAGCGGGGACCCCATTCCCTGACAACAAAAGAATGGAGCAGGGCTTTGGTGGCTGTGTGGATGTCTGAGGATCCCATGGGGGTAATTTTTAAATAAAAAGCTAGAAGCTAAGGGAAGGGAGTGGAGGAGAGGATGAGCAGACGACCAGAGTGGAAGAGGGTGGAGTGGGAGAGGGAGGGGACTGGACTGGAACAGGAGAAGGGAGGACAGAGGGAGACAGTAGGGGGTGGGGAGGGAAGGGAGGGAGTTGAGAATTCAAGTGCATGGGGGAAAAGAGGCCAGAATGACTGGATACTAAAAGAACCATACTATACACCTTCCCCTGTTTGTGTGCGCACACCCACACCAACCCGCTCTACACCTACGCATGTGCGCACACCCACACCAACCCGCTCTACACCTACGCATGTGCGCACACCCACACCAACCCGCTCTACACCTACGCATGTGCGCACACCCACACCAACCCGCTCTACACCTACGCATGTGCGCACACCCACACCAGCCCTCTCTACACCTACGCATGTGCGCACACGCAGCCACTTACTGGCTGTCCCGAGGAATGTGAAGGAATGTTGCTCGCACATGGCCCCGCATATGCCTGACCTGCTTAAGAGGGAGCTTGTGAGGCCTGAAGCCTGGCTCCCTGACTCACCTCTGCACATCCATGGGAGTAAACAGGCAGAGAACAGTTTTCCTTTTTCTCCCATGGCTGTGCTAAGTTGTAGCGCAAGAGACAGGAAGTGCCCCTGTTTAACCTCTGCATAGTGAGCCACACTGGCAATGCAACTTAGCACAGCCACGGGAGAAAAAAGGAAAATGCTCTGGCAGTTCTTACCTCTGCAAAGCCGCAGGAGTAGAGTTGTGGAGCCGGGCTTCAGGCCTCACCTGATCGCTGTTAAGCAGTCAGGTGCACTTTGGGCCCTCGTGGTGTCAGGCCAAGTGTATGCATGTGTGTGGGGGGGGGGGTGCTGCTGGCACTGGCAGAGGAGTGCTACTGGGGCTAAAACAGGAAATGGACCAATGTTGGGGGATTGGGAGAATGCGATTGAAAGGAAGACAATGTTGGGAGGACTGGGACTGGAGGACTGATACTGAGGGGGCTAGGATTGGAAAAGAACTAATGCTGGTGGATGGAAGGGCTGGAAGGGAGCTGATACTGGGAGGGACTGGGATTGGAGGAGGACTCATACTGAGAGGCTAGGACTGGAAATGGGCTGATACTGGAGGATGGGGAGAATGAGACTGGAAGGGAGCTGATACTGGGAGGGACTGGGATTGGAGGAGGACTGAGAGGCTAGGACTGGAAATGGGGAGAATGAGACTGGAAGGGAGCAGATGCTGGGAGGGGCTGGAACTAGAAGGAAGCTGATGCTGGGGGAAGACTGGCAGGGGGTGGGGTTCGGATAGAAAAAAGAAACTGGGGGAGTGAGGATGGAGAGGGGGACAGATATTTGTGTGGAAAGGAAAAAAAGGTCATATAGAGGGAACAGTTGAGAGGGAAGGGCATAAGAGTGAATGCTCCGGTAAGAAGGAGGAAAGGCAGAGTTAATAAGTATCTGAGAAGGAAATAGCTGGGTGGGTGTTTGGAAGGGCTGTAGGAGGTGGTACTGGGTACAGGGAGATGGGGGAGAGCAGGGACTGGGACTTAGATGGAGACTTTAAAATTGGGTGGGAGAAAAGAAGAAGTCTGGCTATGTATTGGGAGAGTAAGCGGGGACTCAGATGATGGACCCAGGAGCTGGCACAACTCACTGTGCATGCAGCTCCGGCATCATGCAGCTTTCATCTTTTTCCGAGTCAGCAACAGCAGCCTATGCTTCCTGTAACATCCACTTCCTTATGCGCAGGGTTATTCACCGGAAATGAATGCTACAGGCAGCACTGGCTGTCACGTGCTGACTCAGAAAAAGAAAGATAAAGCTGGGGATGATGCTATGAGATCCTTCTGCTGCTGACTCAGAGAAAGAAAGATAAAGCTGGGGATGGTGCTATGAGAAAGGAAGATGCCAAGGATGGTGTTACATGATATTTTTTCCCAGGGGGGAGGACAGAGAGAGGAAGAAAAAGAGCGATGGAATATGCTGGATGTGGGTGTGTGTGTATAATGAGAGAGAGAGAGGTGTATTTTAAGTTATGAGAGAGAAGGGATATATTGGCCTGAAATGGAGAGGAAGAGGGAGAGAGAGAAAAGATGCTGAGCTGGGAAAGGAGATAGGAGAGATGCCAGACCACTTCAGGGGGAGAGGATTGAGAAGGGGAATGGGCTAGATGGTCTATGGGGGAGGGGGTGATCTATGATGGTGGGAAAGGGCTGGGGAGGTGGAAGAGAAAGCATGAGATGCTGGACTTTGGGGGTAAAGCAGAAGGGTGAGGAGGCTGGGAGAGGATAAATTGGGGTGTTGAAAGAGAGGGGTGGGAATGGTGGGCATGATGAACTATGTGAGAGAGACCATGGGAAGCTGGCAAGGAGTGAGAGGAGGATGATGATTACAGAGTGTTAAAATGGGGAGTGGGTGAAAGACAGAGTGGAATAAGAGGCTAGTGAAGGAGTGAGATGAGAAATGGGGGAACTGGGCTGGAGGTTAGAAGAGTAGATGAAAGTTGCTAGGTGAAAAGTCCAAAGGGGATTGAGGATGCAGGGTTGAAATTGAGTGGATGAATGAGTAAAGAAAGAAATGGAGAAAAGAACTAAAAGCGAAAGATCAGAATGTCAGAGGCAGATGCAGACAGAAAATGGAAAAAAAACTAGAAGAAAGGACAAATGGACAGCAGACAATGGAGATTTAGCAGCAGACACAAAGAACGCAGAAGAGAAAGACTGAGGCAATTATGACTGAAAAATGAAATGCCCAAACAACAAAAGGTAGAAAAAACAAGTATTTTATTTTGAATTTATTAACTGGAGTATGTCGGGGCAGTTTCTCCAAATGGGTTAGTTTTGCACATATCATTACAGTCGTGAATCTCACTTCTAAGCCAGGGCATGGGGAGTATGATC
This sequence comes from Ichthyophis bannanicus, assembly GCA_033557465.1. NCBI lineage: Eukaryota > Metazoa > Chordata > Amphibia > Gymnophiona > Ichthyophiidae > Ichthyophis > Ichthyophis bannanicus. The sequence goes on along the minus strand of CM066041.1, from coordinate 34,083,858 downwards.
TCAGTCTCTCAAATTTACTGCTAAGGCTCGGCATAGCACTTGCATCGTACCAAAGAGAGCCTCCTGCTGGAATTCGTAAGATGTAACATGCATGGGTAGTTGTCAAGATGTGCTTGGAAATTCTTCTTTATCAAGCCTGTGGCACCCAACATGATGGGAAATATTTCTTTATCTTTCTGCCACATTTTCTATGTCTGACTGCATTTCCTGGTATTTCAGGATCTTCTGCCTCTCCACACGATTCACAGAGTAGTCACTTGGAGCTGACACCTCTATTATCAATGCCGTTCTGCTGTTTTTATCCTTAACCACTGTTTCTGGCTTCCTCACATCCAGCTTTTTATCGGTCAGAATGGGCGTATCCCAGGTGATTATAACCTCCTCATTCTCTGAAATTTTCTTAGGGTCATGATCCCAGTGCATTTTGGGCACAGTGATGTTGTTAGTGCTTACAGAGTTTCCAATGGATGAGACGTACTACTTTATTACGTCTTTCTGTATAGACATTTTCTGCTATCAGAACATCATAGCCAGCTATGAAGTGAGTAACCGGTTCCAGGTCTTTCTTATAGAATTGACACATGTCTGTTTTGTCAGTTTTTCAATGCTTGCTGTAAACCATCTCGTCTAAGCCGCTGTCCTGGGCTGCAGCTATCAACCTCTCATCCTTCAGTTTAAGTTCACCCCTTTGTAACCATTCATGTATCTGTCCTTGATTTACAAAGGGTTCCTGGAATAACACTCAGTATTTCTCACTGTATTTGTGCATCTGCCACTTGTTTTTCCTTGTTTGTTGATCTAATTCCTTGAAGAGTTTTGTTTTTCTCTTGTTTTGCAAATTCTGTTACTGCCTTCCTTGTGCATGCTTGTGGGTTTTCACTCATTCCTTCTAGTCATCGTAACGCTTGTCCAAGTTTGATGATGGAGATGGATTCTGGACGTTTACTCTCATATTTCAGCACTTTTTGCGTATTTGGATCCGAGGATGCAGTTAAGTAGTTCTGGAGGCCTATGAGAGTAACTCTGCATGTATAATCAATCTCTCCGAGTCCTAGCCCTCCTTTAGCTCTAGGGATGTACAGTCCTGCAATACACTGATTCTTGTAAATCACTTCATGGGCATGGAGGAGTTTTCGTGTTCACATCCAATTTTTCAAGATCTTTAAGAGGCCAGTCCCAAAGATGTATGAAAGTACAGGAACTGCCAGCTGATTGATGGTATCTTATTCCATGATGTTAAAGCACTTTCAATAATGATTTTAATCTCCTGTAGTATTCTTTACTGATCTTTTCTTTCAGTAATTTCTGCTTGAATGTCGTTCCTTTCTCCACTCCGAAATACTTATATACGCCTTCCTGTTCACAGCCTTCAGCCAGGGAGATGTTTTCTGTTTTGCTCAATTTTCCTCTTAAAAAAAAATGTTGCCTTAACACATTTGTCAAGGCCAAAGGTCATCCTGATGTCATCGGAAAAGCTTTTCATCACATGGAGTTGCTCTGCCAATTCTTGGTCACTGGAACTATAGAGCTTCTGATCATCTACAAATAATTAATGACATGTTATTTCTGGGTTGTTACCTTCTTTACGATTCATGCTAAATCCATATCTCAAAGAATTGATGAGAGTACTGATTGGATTAAGTGCCACACAAAACAGAAGGGGCGATGGAATCACCCTGAAATATTCTTCGCTGGATCCCGATGTTAGGAATAATATTTTGACCATCTTCATATTTCAAAAAGAGTGTGATTTGCTTAATGTACTCTATCAAATCAGGATTTATTTTATACATTTCAAGGCAATTTATTATCCATGACTGTGGACACTGTCAAAAGCTTTCCTGTAATCAGTCCATGCTATAATGAGATTTCTGCTCTTTTTAGTACTGGCCATGATGGCCTTATTCAACATTAACTGGTCTTTGGTGCCATATGCCCATCACTTGTTGCCCTTTTGCTCTATTGCCATATGTTATTGGAATCGATATGATCATATATTATGTCTGTATCTATTGCAATGACCAGCTTATAGATTGTAGGTAGACAGGTTATTGGTCTGTAATTGTTGGGAGTGTTACTTGGGTCTCCTTTTAGAAGGAGTACCCCAAGGATCTGTGCTGGGTCTGCTGCTTTTTAACAAATTTGTAAATGACCTGGAAATGGTATTAATGAGTGAGGTAATCAAATTGGCAGATAACAGAAAATTATTCAAAGTTGTTAAAACCCAAGAGGATTGTGAAAACGTGCAAGAGGACCTTGATAAATTGAAAGACTGGACATCCAAATGGCAGATGAAATTTAATATGGACAAGTGCAAAGTTATGCACCCTAGGAAAGAACAACCAAAACTATGGTTACACGATGCAAGGTTCCACATTAGGAACCACCACCCAGGAAAAAGATTTAGGCGTCATCGTGGATAGCATGTTGAAACCCTCTGCCCAATGTGCAGCGGTGGCCAAGAGAGCAAGTAGAATGCTAGGTATCATAAGGAAAGGAATGCAGAATAGGATATTATAATGCTTCTGTATTGTTCCATGATGTGACAGCATCTTAAATATTGTGTGCAATTCTGGTCGCCGTATCTTAAAAAGGATATAGAGTTATTAGAAAAGGTACAGAGAAGAGTCACCAAAATGGTAAAGGGGATGGAAGGATACCCCTGTGAAGAGAGGTACAAAGGTTAGGGTTCTTCAACCTGGAAAAGAGACGGCTGAGGGAAGATATGATAGAGGTCTATAAATTAATGAATGGAGTGGAACGAGTAAACGTATATCAATTTTTTTTTTTTTTACGCCATCAATATATAGAAATACTAGGGGCCATACAATGAAGCTACAGTGTACCCTATTTAAGACTAATAAGAGAAAATATTTTTTCATTCATCGTGTAAATAAACTCAAGAATTCGTTACCGGAGGATGTAGTAAAAGCTGTTAGTGTAGCTGGGTTTAAAAAAGGTTTGGACAAGTTCCTGGAGGAAAAGTCCATAAGCCATATTAAAGGGGATCTGGGAAATCCACTGCTTGCCCCAATACAAGCATTGTGGAACCTGTGTCTTTTGGGGAAACTACTAAGTATTTGTGACCTAGATTGGCCACTGTTGGAAACAGGATACTGAGCTTGATGGACTTTGTTCTGACCTAGTATGGCATATCTTATGTTCCTGCAATGAGCCATTGTGGTGATAAGTCTGGCTGCTTTAACAATTGATTTTTGTAATTTACCAGGTCTTGGTGTAGTGATGTTAATTGTTTAAGCCAAAAGTTGGTTACTCCTCCTGGGCCAGGGCTCTTTCAGTTTGCGGCTTGCTTTAACCTGCTTTCCAGCTCTTTTGTTGTTACTGCAGGCTATTCCATAGGTTTGATGTTTGTTTTTTCTAAATGCTCCTGTATGCAGGGTAACCTTCCAATTCATCCTGCTAGACCAGTCCAGACAAGTGAGCTAACTCCACCTGCCAGCAGATGTTGGAAACAGAGAAAGATACCAGAAGCCTGATTGGCTGGGCCCTGGTAGATATATGGCTATACCCCTAGGGGTCGTCTTCTGTATTTCTCTGTCTCCAGCAGTGATTGTTGTTTTTCCTGTTCCTGGCAGTTTTCTTCCTGAGGATTCAGTTAGCCGGACGTCCCCAGGGCACACAAGAGGTGGCCCTTGTGAGTTCATAGCCCACCCCTTCGGCTGTAGGGTTGAGCTCCTGGTCAGGAGGACCAGCACAATTTCCCTCTGAGAGGCACCAGTCTCCTAGTCACCATTGAGGCTGCCTCCAGGGAAAGCCTTCAGTTGCTCAAGCTGAATTACAAAAAGGGAATATCGGGCATAATAGAGAGTAGCAAGGGATTTAAAATCTCTTTGCTACCAGTCTAGCAGTGTGGTGCTTGGTTCCCCTGCTCGTCTGCCAATCAGTACACAGTGATTCCTCCCCGTGTCAATAGCCATTGCCTCGCTGCCTCTTCTCTCTACCAGTCGGCATCTCCTCATCTTTGAGATTCCTCGCTGCCTCCGCTCTTCGCTGGATCTCCTAGTCAGCTGCATTCAGGCCAGCCGCGCAGGGGGACCCTGGCCTTGTGGCTGGGCTGTGCGCGTGCACACCACTTGGCACTGCATGCGTTTTTTGGCAGGAAAAGCAGGCAGTGGCCATTTTCCTAGTTTGCCTCACGGCGGTCTTTTTAGCAGCAGACAGGGACCTTCCTAGTGGCGGACCCGCAACCCTTCACAGCTGTGACAATCTCAGGGGGGGGGGTGGTTCTTCCTTATGCCCGCCTCCATCCAGCGGTGCATTGTGTGCAGCTGCAAGCACAGGAGCCTGGCAGACCAGGTTTGTTCAGCTTATTCAGCTCACCTGGGTGAATCCTCCCACTCCATCACTCAAGCAGATGAGGGTGTTTCTACCTCTCTGCTATTGTCTATCTCTCCTGTATTGCCCCAGGAGGACTCCAGGGGCTTTGCTCTGGCTGAGGATGCCCTTTCACCACCCCTGCTGCTTCCCCAGCCGATGGCACCTATTCCTCAGCCTTAGCATGCTTTTCAGGTGCAGCTTCCGCTGGATCACAGCTCAAGGCACTTCCTAGCCCTTTTCAGGCAAACGTGGGCTCTTTGGCGTGCGAATCCTGCAACTTTCGGACCGGAGTCCCCTCCTCTCAAAGACCTTCACAGGAGTCTGGGTCTGGAGCCTGAAAGCGACTCTGAGAAACTTTGGCTCAAAAAGGGGACACCATTCCAGGGAGGTTTCGTGGGCCTCAGGGGACCGGACAAACATGCCCCAGAGGAGGAAGTTCTGTCAGCTAATGAGAGTCTAGAGGGCTTTGACTGGGAAGATGGTGAATGGTCCCCCCTCGGAAGCCTCAGGCGAAGAGCAGGATAGCTCGCAGGCTATCCATCTTTTCTGCAAGGAAGAACTCCCAGGTTTGATTGTGCAGGTGGTTGAAGCCTTACGCCTTGCAGTAATAATTTTAGCTGCACAATACTGTATTTGATTTATTTTAGTGATGTCAATAAATGGTCCCTTTATACTGGATATGGCCTTGTTCATCTTTATAATCATACTTTTAACCTTAGAAGTCTTAAAAGCTGGCTTGCTACACAGTGCCCTGACCTGTGCTTCTAAGGTAAAGTCTTACCAATTTCATATTTCTAAATTGTGATCCCTTGTTCTGTATTTGGTGATGGTCTGTCTGTTTTGCGTGTATGACAGAACTGTGCCATTCTGTTTGCTTAATTTCTGTGTAGCAGACCCACTTGTTCTCTTTTCCCAGTTGGAGACGTATTGGTTTAATATTTGTAGTGCTGCTTTTTGATAAGTAGGGCTTGGTGCTGTGTGAGTCTTGGTAGAGCTGTTACGATATGGCAGGTTTGCTTTTGGTTCTAAATGAGCAGGGGTTTGTAGTAATGCAGTTGGCACTGGAGGATAGTAAGACTACCATATTTTTGCATTTCTTTATCCTCATTGTACATGCAGATGATTTTCAGACACTCATCAAGAGGCATGTTTACTAATGGTTAATGTGCTTTCACAAATTTGAATGTGTGCTAAATGCAGCAACATCAATTTAAGTCTTTGGGTACAGTGGCACTTAACATACATTAATGATTAGTAAATATGCCCCTAAGTCATTGTTAGGACAAAAAAGAGGTTTCTGAAGGACTTCTTTGAAAGCCGCTTAAAATGTTAGATGGGCAGTATATACATTTTAAAATGCAATAAATTAGATTTATACAAATGAGGCCCACTGGATATGCAACTATTTATGCAAATGAGGCCCCACAATTTGTCTCTGCACATGGCCCTGCAACACCTTTGGGCCGCCCCTGCCTCTCAGGCACATACATACACACAGCCGTTCAGCGCCCCCCCTCCACACAGACACAGAAATAGTGTTTCAGAATTCCTCACCCCCTTGCTCTCCCTTGCTTTCTCCAATACACATATAGTCTTCACCCCATCCCACTCCTCCACACACCCAGCCCAGCCCTCACCTCCCACTCTCATGTATGCTCTTGCACACACAGCCCTACAAACACCCCAAGCATATACTGAAAATAGAGACAAAAACTATTCGTAAGGGGGTTCCAAAGCCCCTGCTACACCGATGTACGGACATGCAGCAGTTTGGAAATGCAGTAAGGGGAACGCACCATTTTGTGCACTTTTCCACTTGTTTTTGTCTGACTTTTTGGGGGTAATTTTCATAAGGAACCACAAAGATTTGTGCCTGAAGTGTTAGTCCTTTATGCGGCCTTTTTTCTGAAATTTTGACTAGTGTGGAAGTATGTGCACAGTTTGCATCATGCGCATGTTCGCTGAAGGCGTGCACATGGGTGAAGTTTAGGTGGAACAGTTATGTGCGTAGATTATGAAATATTGTAAAAGTATGTGTGGTCATTTACACCAGTTCTAAGGCTGACATAAGCGATTACGCCTTAACATAATGCAAGGACCTGTATGCTTAAGCCCTAGTTATAAAGGCAAGCACATGGGCACTTGACTTTATAAAACAGGTAGAAGGTATACATAGAAATGCACATTAGCTAGGCGCCGGTGTATAAAATTACCCTCCACATGTATGTTTTACTGTTCACTGCTCAGATCGGCTTAGCCAGATGTGCGGTTTCTAAATTTAATTCAGTAAAATAAATATACAAGGGTAATGCCTTCTTCCTATTCGTCCCTCCAGTCCAGTTCAGACGTGTAAGTTATGCTCATCCACCAGCAGATGGCGACCAAGATCTACAAACTGAAAACACTCTTAAGTAGCCTGTGCCACCTGGCTACAGCCAGTACTTTTGAACCTCCAGCAGGTGGATGAGCATAGCCTGTGCTGGTTTTCTTTTCTTTGGTGCTGAGCTGCAGTTGTTTGGGGTCCCTCCCCTCTCTTCTCCCCTAGCCGCTCCTCAGGACCCTTGGGGTGGGCAGGAGGTGGCTGCTCTCTCCTCCTCCCCAACTCCTGGGAGGGGGCCAGAGGTTGAGCACTTTTAGTGCTACTGGTATCAAGTTATTGGGGGGAAAAAACCACCAGAAGGCAATGTCGAAGAGAAGCAGTGGCAGCACTGGGATCAGCTGGCCTTAGGTGCTGGCAGAGGAGGTGAGCAGGGGTGTTCCTGCACAGCAGGCACATGGCTGAAGCAGAACAGGGCCGATGCGCGGCCTGTAGGAGCTGCTGGTACCTGCTCTGTGGCTGTGTCAAAGAGAGCATGGCTGGCGGATCGGGAGCCTTGGAAGCAGTCACCGGAGAGCAAGCCAGCTGCGATCACTTAGCAGGGGAGGTCAGAGCACCCACAATGTTGGTGGGAATGGCCGCCATTTTAAATACAGCTTCCTTGCTTGCCCCAGAGAGAGAAGAGCTTCTGGTATTGCAGCCCATATTCCCGGAACCCCGGGGGCCTCGGGGGAGGGGGCTGTTGGACAGAGGGAGCAAGTTCCCCTTTCCCCCGAGTTTCTTCTATTGCTGCACCAGGCCTTCATCTTGCAACAGGGGCTTGTTGAGGGTGGCTTCCTTGTTGGCAGCGTCTTTTTCTCAGGGGGGCAAGTGGCCGCACTGAAAGAGGTCTCCCGAGTTTGAGGATGGGTTTTTGGGGACCTTAGGGCCTCTGTATGTTCCTTCGGATCTTCTGGAGGATCCTGATCAGGAGGAGTTGGAGGAAAGGGAGCTTCCGGCTGGAGAGGACTCATCGGCAGTCTGGATTTTTCTTTGGGATGAGCTTCCCTCCCTGATTGTAAAGACTTTGGCAGCTGGAACCGTCAGAGCTGATAGAGGATTCCCCCCCCCCCCTTGAGAGTATTCGTAAGCTTCCTCAGTCCTTTCCATTTCTCATCAATCATTGCCTTTGTAGCCCAGTGAATAGGAAAGTCCCCAATGTGGGTTTGCGGGTCAGTAAGAGTATGGTCAGGCCATATCCCCTCCCTCCAGATGAGAGAGAGTGTCTGTGTCTTCCCTGGGTGGATGTGCTGGTGACTGCAGTCACCAGGAAGACTACCATTCCGGTGAAAGCGGGGGTGGGGGCAGGTCTTGAAGGACACACAAGATCGGCAGATGGAGATGCTACTTAAGCAGACCTTTGAGGTCTCTGCCTTGGACCTGCAGGACACTATTTGTGGCTCGGGCCTGTTTGCATTTGTTGCAGAAGATCCTGGAGGTGGCTCTGGCTGAGATTGCGGCCCGTGAAAAGGCGGCCCAGTTGGAATCTAGCACGACCTTTCTGGCTGACCTTGTTTATGATTTGGTCAGAGCATGCACTAAATCGATGGCTACTGTGGTGGCAGCTCATTGTGTCTTGTGGCCTTCAAGACACGGTTGAGCAGACTTCCCTTTTTAGGGAGGTGGTTGTTTGGGAAAGATCTGGAGAAGTTGGTGAAGGATCTGGGGGGCACTAAGGTGCCTCGATTTTTAGAGGATAAAGCCCAAGGTGGCTAGCCTTGGATCCTCCTCTAGGGACTGGGGCTTGAGGAGCAGAAGTTTCGCCCAGACCGTGGAGTGAACCCGCAGATCGGCCACAAAGGTTTCTCCAGAAGGGCCCCTCCTTTCACAGGGGCAGTCGTGGTGGCAGAGGTGGGGCTGCAGGAGGCCATGGAGCTGCCAAGTCCTCCTAATGAAGGATTGGGGGCCTTGGTGGAGGTGCAGTCAATAGGCAGTTGCCTAAGTAAATTTTTATCCCGCCTGGGCTCATATCACAATGGACGCTTGGTTTCTGGAGGTGATCCGTGAAGGGTATGCTCTCAAATTTGCCAGGCCTCTCGCGGATGTTTTCATGGTGTCTCCATGTCAAACCAAGGCACTGGCTGTCCAAATGATGCTCAACCGTCTTCTGCAACTTAAGGCCATTATCACTGTGCCCTCAGAAAAATGGGATGTGAGACGTTATTCGATTTACTTTGTAGTGCACAAGAAAGAGGGCTCTTAACGACCTATCTTAGACTTTGTGATCTGTCATAGTGGCTCTTCATCAAGGGGAGTTTTTGACATTCCTGGATTTGTCTGAGGCATATACGCATATTCCCATCTGCCCAGAACATCAGCAGTTTCTGCGATTTGCAGTTCTGCAGGGGCATTTTCAGTTTCAGGCTCTCCCTTCCAGCTTGCTACCGACCCCTGAGTGCTTACCGTGGTGATGGTGGTGGTAGTGGCGGCCTTGCAGAAGCAGGGTGTCCTGGAACACCCATATTTGAATGTTTGGCTGATCCGGGCGAAGTCCTTGCAGGAGAGTTGGGAGGCGATAGCCTGCATGGTCTGCCAGCTTCAGGATCTGGGTTGGGTCATCAATTTTGCAGAGCAGCCTATCTCCATCTCAGTCCTTGGAGTATGTGGGAGCCTGCTTCAACACTCAGCGGGGCATGGTGTTTTTGCTAGAGGGAAAGATAGTGAAGTTGCAAAGCCAGGTATGAAGGCTGCAGGCGGTTCCTCGTTCAAGAGTTTGGGACTATTTATAGGTGCTTGGCTCAATTGCAGCCTCTCTGGAGTTGGTGCCTTGGACTCTACTTCACACGTGGCCTTTCCAGGCAACACTCTTGGTGCATTGGTTCCCACAGAGGCAGTAGATGGAGGTTAGATTTGCCCTTTGGGGCGAGGCCAGGGTGAGCTTGAATTGGTGGCCAGACTCGACAAGACTTGTGGCAGGGATGCTCCTCGAGACCCCGGACTGGGTGGGACTGGTGACGCCAGTCTCTTCGGTTGGGGGGCTCATTGTCAGTCTCAGATGGCCCAGGGACAGTGGTCTCCAGAGGAGAGTAAGTAGTCCATCAATTGCCTCGAGACACGGGCAGTGCATCTGGCATTTGGAGGCCTTTCTCCCCCTCCTTCGGCAATGGGCAGGAAGGGTGCTGTCTGAGAATGCGACAGTGGTGGCTTACATCAGTCAACAAGGTGGTACCTGGAGCTCAATGGTGGTGGCGGAGGTGATTCCACTTTTGCAGTGGGCAGAGGTCCATCTGCTCATGCTGTCTGCTGCACATGTTTGCAGATTATCTGAGCCGTCATTTGTTGGACCTGGGGAAGTGGTCCCTTTCAGAGTCGACCTTTCATTCGATTGAGAGCACTGGAGCATCCCGATGATGGACTTCATAATGATTGTGGTGAACGCCAAAGCCAGCAGGTTCTTCAGCATGTGCAAAGAGCACATGGCAGAGGAACTCAATTCGCTGGTTCAGCCATGGCCCAGCGATGGGCTTCTCTGTGTTCCCTCCATGGCTGCTGATTGGTCACATTCTACAGCGGGTCGGGTCCCATGCAGGGTGTGTAGTGTTGATTGGCCCAGATTGTCCCTGACAGCAATGGTATACGGACCTGGTAGTGGAGTCTATCCTTATTCCTCAGGAGGCGGATCTGCTGATGCCGGACGTGGATCGATTTTTGCTTATTGCCTGGCTCTTGAGAGGACACGGGAGCGTAGGGGTTATTCACTTCAGGTGATTTAATACCTTGTTGCAGGCTTGAAAGTGCTCCACGTCCTTGGCCTATGTGTGTGTTTGGCGCATCTTTGAAGCTTGGTGCAGAGAGAGGGGAGTGTGGCCTCTGCTGGAGATTTTGGCCTTCTTGCAGGATGGTCTTTACAAGGGTTTGGCCTTAAATTCCTTCAAGGTGCAGGTTGCAATCCTGACTTGTTTCCCAGGTCGGGCGCAGAACGAGTCCCTTGCTTCTCATCGAGACGTTGGCTGTTTTTTTCGAGGGTTAAGCATTTGAGACCTCCTTGTTGTTTCTTTATTCCATCCTGGGAGCTTAATTTGGTTCTCTCTGTGCTCCCATTCAAGCCTCTAAGGCCTGATGCTGATGGTGGTGTTTTGGTGGCGATTTGCTTGGTATGCTGCATTTCAGAGCTACAGAGCCTGATCCCAGAAGGGGCCCGATCATCATTCTTCTCGTTGCTTATACCACCTCCATGGTGGAATAAGCAGCACGTCCGTCCCTCTCCTGCAGGATGTACAGGGCTGTGATCTGAATCGGCCCTGTACATCCTGCCACCTCGGCCTGCTCCCGCTTCGCCCCCCTCCGGTTCTCCCCACACTGCGGCCCTGGGCGTGCAGGGAGAGTATGTGCCAGAATATGGCTGGTGCGAATAGCGGGGCTGCATGTCCTACCAGTTTGTACAGCCCCACTATTCGCCTCACAGAATCGGGCCTACAGGCTCTGTCACGTAGGGAGCCCTATTTGGTGATTATAAGAAGGTGGTGCTTTGCCCAGTTCTTTCCTTTTTGCTGAAGATGGTTATGGCATTTTACTTGAACCAGATGGTGGCTTTACTGGCCTTTGCTGGTTCCCCTGAATCAACTGAGTCCAGGAATCTGCATTTCCTTTGCGTCCCTCCAGGCTAGTCCTGAACCTTTGGGTTCTTGCTCCTCCTCCAGCAGCTTGGAGACTGAGAAACATCACACCTCTTTGATGACACCAGTATAAGTAGCCAGGATCCGCCCTCTGATGCCAGTTATCTCGGTCTCCAAGCAGCTGGAGGGCTGGTGAGCCCAGAGATAGGGGCTCACTAAGAGGAGCAATTAAGCGTAGCTTGAGGTTTAGTTCATAAGGGGGTTTAAGGTTTTATTTTCTTTATTTTCCTTTCTTTATTTCTGATAGCTGTGAGGTACTTTTGGGGGGAGAGTCTGTGCTGAGCTACTTATTTCTGCTCATTTTCTTGTCTCTCCCTTTCCCCCCTCCTCCCCCCCCCTTCTCTCTCATGCTGCTCTTACCGGGTAACGAGTTAGTTCTGAAGCAGAGGGGGTGCTGGTGTCCGGCTCCCGATCCCGGTCCCACCATTATGGGTGAGGAACCAGCTATTTAGCTGCAGGGCAGTTGCCAGAAGGTGGCTGACAGCTCTCACGCCGAAGTTGGATTCCAGCGGAGCCGTTTCAGCTGGGCTGCAATTTTCTTCGGCGTTCCCTTCTGTGTGCTGCTGCTGCGGTCTCGGCAGAGCGCTGAGAAGTTGTTTTGGCACTTCTGGGCCTCGGGGATGAGGTAAGCAGGGGCCGGGGTTGTTGAGACAGCTTCTTGGTTGTTTGGCAGCATCCACATGTGGAGGCCGCACAGGGCCGTGCCACATGGTAGGTGCGCGCGGGGGAAAACTCGCGTTTTGTGCTGCTACAGTATCGGGGCCTCCTGTGAAGCAGGGTAGCTTCGTTTTTAGTAGCGGAGTGCTGCTCGGGGGTGGGGAAGCCGATCTCCGTGCCCCACTGTTAAAAAAAAAAAAAAGAAGAAAACCCCGTGGTCTTTCCCGAGCCGGGTGAGTACACATTGGGGTGAGGGGACTCTGAGTCTGGTGTGCAGGATAGTGTGCTGGTCCAGACAGCATGCCTTCTAGGCCCCTATGTTTATTGTGTGGGTCCAGGAGGAGAGCTATTTCAGAAGCTGGGCTGTGTAAGAACTGTTTGAAAGAGTCTCTGACAATGGAGCAGGGGCTTGAACAGGAGGGGGGAGAGCCAGAGGGAAGGCACCTCCGGCCTCCTGGAGGACAAGGCTCCCAGTGATCTCTCTCAAGAGCCAGTTCCGGGGCCGTCGTCCCTGCAGGGTGTTCAGGCACCACAGGGGCAGATCCCAGGGAGATTAGCGACAATTTTTTCTCCACAGTTCGTCTCCCTAATTCAGCAGGCTTTCGGAGTGCAGATGAACGCCTCTGCAAGTTCTTCAGGGGGGGACTTAGGGGATAAGAGGTCAGGGACCCCCCTGAGCACAGGAGAGTCGGGCATTCCCGTGAAGAGACTGCGAGCGGAGAGAGAGCGGTCAGGGCAGTCAGTGGCTTCTGAATGCGTGGCTTCAGAGGACTTAGAGCAGGATTCTGAATTGGTAGAGGATTTGGAGGAAGGAGAAATTATAGAACAGGAGGATCAGGCACGTGTGGTTCAGATTTTTAGGAGAGAAGAGTTACCGGAGCTGATATCTGAGACGCTGCAGGCGCTTAATATTCCAGTGACGGGGCCCTCAGAGGAGGCGCAGTTGGAGGATCCTTTGTTGCAGGCTTTTCGTAAATCTCAAAAGGGCCTTTCCTGTGCATAGAGTGTTCAAAGAGATGATACAAGGTGAATGGGATACGCCTGAGGCAGGACTTAAAGGGTCCAGGGTAATGTCTCGGCTCTACCCGTTAGTTGAACAGGATCGGGAGATGTTTCGATCACCTAAAGTAGATGCTGCAGTTTCGGCAGTTACTAAGAAAACTACTATTCCAGTGGAAGGCAGTGCGGCGCTGAAGGATGTGCAGGACAGGAAGTTAGATACCTTGTTGAAGCAAGTTTTTGAGGTGAATGCACTGTCCCTTCAAGGGTCCATTTGTGGGGCTTGGGTGGCCAGAGCTTGCTTGCGGTGGGCGCAAGGACTACAGGCAGGTCAGACAGGGGATGCGGCCGCTGAGGCGGCTAGATTGGAGACAGGGGCGGCCTATCTAGCCGACATTCACTATGATTTAGTTCGCGGATTGTCGAATAGTATGACGTCGGCTGTGGCAGCCAGATGGTATCTGTGGTTGCGCAATTGGGCGGCAGATACTTCGTCCAAGTCTAGGCTAAGTAAACTCCCGTTCAGGGGAAAGCTTTTGTTTGGGGAGGATCTATAGAAGCTCGTGAAGGATTTAGGAGAATCCAAGGGCAGTAGGCTGCCTGAGAATAAGCAGAAACAGAGTCGCTCGGGTCTGGCGGCTAGAGGACAACAGCGGGATTTTCGTCGTCTTCATCCCCCACGGTTTGGGCAAGTGCAGAGGGGACGGTTTCCCTACCGCAGCCAGGGATTCATGGGATTCAGAGGAGCGAGTAGAGGGTTTGCAGCCTCTACTCCCTCCAATCCGCGTAAGCCACAATGAAGCCAGGGGGGTCCAGGCAGCGCAGGTGCAAATAGGGGGGCGCCTGCGCAAGTTTTATCCTGCCTGGGCTCAGATAACGACTGATCGGTGGGTGCTGGAGGTCTTCCGAGACAGTTATGCCTTGGAGTTTCAGCGGCCGGTGGCCGAGTCGTTTGTACAGTCCCCCTGCAAAGCACAGGCAAAATATGCAGCAGTACAAGAGACTTTAGACCGGTTGCTCGCCCTCGAGGCGGTAGTGCCGGTTCCGCCAGACCAATGTGGTTGCGGTCGGTACTCCATCTGTTTCGTGGTGCCAAAGAAGGAAGGCAGTTATCAGCCAATTCTGGATCTCAAGCGAGTGAACCGTTGTCTGAAGGTGTCTCATTTTCGAATGGAGACGTTGAGGTCGGTTATAGTAGCGGTGCGCCAAGGCGAGTTTCTTACGTCCCTCGACTTGTCGGAAGCTTACCTTCACATTCCCATTCGTCAGGAGCATCAAAGATTTCTACGGTTTGCAGTGCCGATGGGACACTTTCAGTTCCAAGCGTTACCTTTTGGTCTGGCGACAGCGCCATGGACCTTCACCAAGGTGATGGTGGTAGTGGCGGCGGCGGCTCTAAGAAAGGACGGGATTCTGGTCCATCCTTACCTGGACGATTGGTTGATTCGGGTGAAATCCAGAGAGGAGAGCGAGGTGGTCACAGCCAGAGTGGTGGCATTCTTGGAACAACTTGGTTGGGTAGTGAATATGGCTAAAAGCAGGTTGATTCCCTCGCAAGAGCTCGAGTACTTGGGGGCCCGGTTCGACACGAGGGTTGGAAAGGTGTTTCTACTGCTGAAACGGGCGCAGGGTCTACGAGGGTTGGTATGCAGATTTCTTCGCAACTGGCGTCCCACGGCCTGGCACTACCTGCAGGTGTTGGGAACCATGGCAGCGACTCTCGAGGTGGTGCCGTGGGCGAGAGTGCACATGAGACCCCTACAAAGGGTCTTACTAAGGCGTTGGTCGCACCAGCACGACAGTCTGTCTAAGGTCTTAGCCTGTCAGCAGGAGACGCGTCGCGCCCTCCTTTGGTGGTTGCGGGTGGAGAGCCTCGAGGAGGGAATGCTGTTGGAGGCGCCGGATTGGGTTCCCCTGACGACGGATGCCAGCCTAGTTGGTTGGAGGGCTCATGTCCAAGGACGGTACGCGCAGGGTTCGTGGTCGCGTCAAGAGAAGGGTTGGTCGATCAACAGGTTAAAGTTGCGAGCGGTGGTTCTGGCGCTAAGAGCTTTTCAGGAGGGCCTTCATGGAAAGGCTGTCCGAGTATTTTCCGACAATGCAACGACGGTGGCTTATATCAATCGGCAGGGCGGCACCAGCAGTGCGGTGTTGGAAACCGAAGCTGACCAGTTGTTCGAATGGGCCGAGGTACATCTCCGGGCGGTGTCGGCAGCACATGTAGCAGGGGTGGAAAATGTAGAGGCAGATTTTCTGAGTCGGGTAAAGGTGGACCCGGGGGAATGGGTCCTTCATCCGCAGGTGTTTGAGATGGTGGTGCAACGCTGGGGTCTGCCGGTCATGGATCTCATGGCGACTTTTCAGTCCGCAAAGGCCAGCCGCTTCTTCAGCAGAAAGCGGGAAAGGATGTCGGAAGGGCTGGGATGCGTTGCTTCAGCCATGGCCGGAGGACCAGTTGCTGTATGTTTTTCTGCCGTGGGTGCTAATCGGTCGGGTTCTGCAGCGCGTAGAACTTCACAAAGGGCGAGTGGTGTTGATCGCGCCGGATTGGCTGAGGTGGCCGTGGTATGCGGATCTCATCAGGCTTCTGGTGGACAAGCTGTGGAAGCTTCCGGTACAGGGGGATCTCTTGACTCGGGGACCTCTGCGGATGCCTCAGGTGGATCGGTTCTCGCTTACGGCTTGGCTATTGAAAGGGAGAGGTTAATAGCGAGAGGTTACTCAGAGGCGGTGGTAACCACTTTGTTGAAAGCTTGAAAATGATCTACTTCATTGGCGTATATTCGTAGTTGGCGTGTGTTCGAGGCTTGGTGTGGAGATAGGGCCATTGCGGCCTTAAGGGCTTCAGTTCTGCAAGTTTTGGCGTTTTTGCAAGATGGTTATGAGAAAGGGTTAGCGGCGGCTTCATTGAAGGTGCAGTTAGCAGCCCTGTCCTGTTACAGAGGTAAAATAGGAGGCAAGTGTCTGGGGAGTCATCCAGACGTTAAGCATTTTTTGAGAGCAGTAACGCTTTTGCGACCTCCTTGTAGACCGGTGATTCCGTCTTGGGATTTGCATTTGGTGCTAGAGGCTTTGGTGCGAGCGCCTTTTGAGCCGCTGGCGAAAGCATCGTTGAAGGATCTTACCTTGAAAGTGGTGTTTCTAGTGGCTATTTCCTCGGCCAGGAGAATTTCGGAGTTGCAGGCGTTGTCCTGCAGAGAACCGTTTCTGGTATTTAGTGATTCCAAGGTGGTGTTGCGGACGGTGCCGTCCTTCTTACCCAAGGTAGTCTCTCCATTTCATATGAATCAGGTGGTGTCATTGCCGTTTTTTGAGGTAGACGGTGCGAGTACTGCGCAGAGGCAATTGCATAGATTGGATGTTAGGAGAGCTCTGAAAAACGGTATCTGAAATCTACCGCTTCCTTCCGTAGTTCGGATAGGTTGTTTGTGCTGTTTGGGGGCCCTAAGAAGGGTCAAGCAGCGTCGAAGGCGTCCATTGCCAGATGGATTAAAGAGGCCATCGCGTTCGCGTATATTTTAAAAGCTAGGGCGGTTCCAAAAGGATTGCGAGCTCATTCGACTCGGGCGCAAGCCGCGTCTTGGGCAGAATGCAATCTGGTTCCGCCAGTGAAAATTTGTAGGGCGGCTACTTGGTCGTCTCTACATTCCTTTGTCAAACATTACCATTTGGATGTGCAGGTGGAGAGGGATGCCTGTTTTGGAGCGGCGGTGCTTCTGGCTGGGCTAGCAGGTCCCTTCCGTTGACTTTTTTGCACTGCTCTGATACATCCCCAAAGGTTCAGGACTAGCCTGGAGGGACGCAAAGGAAGGTGAAATTAGACTTACCTGCTAATTGTTGTTCCTTAAGGAACTCCAGGCTAGTCCTGTATCCCTCCCGTAGATTTGCGTGGACTATGGCCTGAAGCTCCTCAGGTGTGACAAGTAGGTGGTTTTTGTCTGGGGTGCATGGGTATAGTCCGTTAAGGGGGGGATGTTCTTTCTATGGGGGTATTAGGCAGAATTTTTTCTGGAAATAAGAATCTCGGCATGTATTCCAGTTCTGTATTATTTGGCAGATACTTGAACACTGTCAAACTGGGTTTAGCCCATTTAGCCTATTTAGTATACTTATGAGTAGTGTATAGGAAGGTTATCAATACAGTTTCCACTTAATTGTTGCTCTGGTGAGTTTGCTTTGTCAATAGGTTACTGGCATCAGAGGGCGGATCCTGGCTACTTATACTGGTGTCATCAGAGGTGTGACGTTTCTCAGTCTCCAAGCTGCTGGAGGAAGAGCAAGAACCCAAAGGTTCAGGACTAGCCTGGAGTTCCTTAAGGAACAACAATTAGCAGGTAAGTCTAATTTCACCTTGTTGGATGTCCACAGGTCGCCCAAGCAGTACTTGAAGGTGACAGGTGTTTCGGTGTTCAGATAGCATCTTTGTGCTGTTTGGTGGGCCTCGGAAGAGCAAGGCAGCTTGTAAGGCGACCATTTCCTGCTGGATCCAGAGAGTCATTGAATCTGTGTATTTGCTGAAAAGATGCGTTCCGGCAGGTTTGCGGGCTCACTTTACTAGGACTCGGGTGTCGTCTTGGGCAGAGTTCAGTCTTGTTCCGCCTCAGGATATTTGCAGGGCAGTGACATAGAAGTCGCTTCGTTCATTTTGCGTCATTACGGGCTGGATGTGCAGGCCTGTCAGGATGTGAATTTTGGGGCTTTGATGCTGCAGACTGGCGTCTCGGTACCCACCCTGCAGTAGTAATGCTTTATGTCCCACACGTTTGGACTGGACTGGAGGGACGAATACAAAGCTGAAATTAGACCTTACCTGCTAATTTCTTTTCCTGGAGTCTCTCGAGTATAGTCCAGAACCCTCCCGGGACTTGGCAGCTGTCTAATGCTGGTCTTGCATCTGTTCTGAAAGAAGATAATTTCTAGAGCAGGCAGGTTCAGGCCAGTTTTTGCATTGGTTCTCCCTTTGTTCCGCTGTGTGGCTGTACTGCTTGCTCTCCCCATTGAGGACCTTTGGTCCTTGGAAGTGGGAGCCATTTGCGGTGATGTGTCCAAAAAAAACAAAACTCAAAAAGAGAGAAAGAGGCTCCTTTCTGTTGTGTTGAGAGATTGGTTGCAGGGCTGGTGGAGAATATGGGGTTTGGGACTCCATTCTGCTACTTTTGTAGGGTCATACTGACTCTGCAGGGGAGCACAGGCAATTTAAGAGAGAGGGTTTTCAGTTTATTGTTCTCAGTCTCCATCCGCTGGTGGATGAGCATAACAGATGTGTCTGGACTGAACTGGAGGGACTCCAGGAAAGAAAATTAGCAGGTGAGGTCCAATTTCACTATATGAGTTTGTGTTTTGTGCATAGCTTAACAGGAATGAAGCTCACCCCTCTGCCATATTTATAAATATGTACAAAGTTTCTCAAAGTATAAAAGTTCTTTACAAATATGTACTAAGTTTTACAAAGTTTTTACAAATATGTACAAAGTTTCCCATGGTTAAATTCCTAGTTGTATTTGCCTGTTATATGTAAACTCATTACAGTCTGTTGCGTGCAATGAGTATTCTGTTTAATGTAAACCGCGCTGACGAAAAAGAGTGCGGTATAAAAGAACTATAAATAAATAAATAAAATAATAACAGGCTCTCTGATTCACTGCTAATGCTCATCTCAATGCTTGCATTGCGCTAAAGAGCCCCTCCTCCTGGAGGTAGCCTTGGAAGGTTCTTTTTAACTGGGCCAATAGCGCTCCAATACAATTTGGACAATTTCTATATCTTTCTGCCACATTTTGATGAGGATTTTCCCTTTATCGCCATGCAACATAGAATAGTGGCTTGATACTGACAACTTCCATTAGTAACATCATTCTTGTGCTTTTCTTTTTTATCACAAGGTCCATTTTTTTTTTTGTTTCCATTGAGTTTTTTTATTGGTGGGATTGGAAATGTTCTAGGTAACCAGAGCTGCTTTGTTTTCAAAGAACTATATGAAAGATGTGAATGTGGAAACTGAAGTTTGATTTATGGCTCAAATCTCATCACCACTGAACAAACTCAGTGTGTGATAACTCAACTTTCAATGGATGTTCTCAATGGAATTCATTAAGTCACTGAAGAGACTCCTTCTGACCAAGGAAGTACCATTAACCAAAGTGCAATCGCAGAACAAAAATGTTATACAAAAGCTGGATTAAAAATCCATATTCTTACATAGTGCATAAGACATAATGGATCACATATGTCTAGTCTGAAGGGTGTGAAATCAAAGGAAACGAAAAGCTGTGCTATAAAAATTAAAAACTACAAAACAAATTTATTAAAGTACAAACTAAACTGGAATTATCTTCTGAGGATTCTTGTGAAAAACCTGAAGAACACAGGAACTATTTTGCTCTATGAATTGACTGTGATAAAGGCCAGAGAGGACAAGAAAATACACTAGAAAATTCATTTTCTGAGGACAAGCAAGATACGTTAGTCTCACAGTCTTCCCCAGAGGTGTCATTTACTATTGCAGCTGCTGAGAAATTCTTCCAGGAAGAAGACAAACAAGCTAAAGAATTTGAAAAGATTTTAAATTCCCATATCGAAGAATTGCAAAATGAAAAAAATGATCGGAGCATTCACTCATCTTAAGCAGGTTAAAAATTCAGACATAGGGAGATAGTGCAACATTGTCGCCCAGAAATGCAAGGCAGACTAAATGCTGAAGAACCAAAAATGTAATTCTAGACACTGAGAGGAATGAGACAGTTCCAGAGAAACAGGGCAGGGAGGGGAAAGAGTGGGTTTACGCGAGGCTTTTGATACTGCAGTAGGATGCTCAGATTCTGCAATATGAGACTGTGTACTGCCCTTGAGGATGGAGCTATGTGTTGCAATCTTCACTGGATGAGCACCTCCAGTTCTCATTGCCATTCTTAAATAGAATTCTAATACATCTTGATTTTTGCCAGGAAATTTCGTTCTGCACCTTTTGGACTTCTAGCTCAATTAGAACATGGTGCCTATTTTTCTAGCCCTCATCTCAGTGACGGTCCGTAACTGGGGGCCACAAACCATGGCTCAGTCCAGAAACAGACTGTATGCCCTAGGTCTGGCCACTAGATGTCACCATTGAGTGATAGATGAGACCCCCTTATGGCTTGGTTCAGGAATCAAACCCAGATCCAGCTAGCCCATTAACATTTTAATTAACAGAAAGGTTTGCTGTGGGGAAGATTGTGAGATCGGGAGACTTCCCAGGTAATTCACAAGTGTCTAGTCTCTGACTCAGATTTCTTGGAAAATGTAATAGTTGGCTTGTGTCTAACTGCACAATTCTGAGTCAAAAATGAACTATACTTGAAAATCTTTAACAATTTTTATGTGATATTGGGGAGTTTTCAGGATTTTAAATGAGAGAATGCTGCTCTTATTTACCAGGAAACGTTCCTTCAGTAACATGAGTAGGTGATGCCGCTCTGCGTTTATTATTTACCAGGGAATGTTCCTTTAGTAACACAGTAGGTGATGCTGCTCTTGGTTTATTATTCACCAGGAAACGTTCTTTTGGTAACATGAGTAGGTGAGGCTGCTCTGGGTTTATTATTTACTGAGGAACGTTCCTTCAATGGTATTACATAGGTATATGGTGTACCAGAGGTCTGTGGAGTTTCACACAATCCATGTCAAACTGTGCAGTTGCCAAAACTATCAAGATCCTGCAAGGGATGGACTAGAATTGCACAAACATCAGAAGATCAAACCCAAAAATGAACTCTGTTTGAAAATCTTTCAGAATAATATATGTAAGAGACTTTATGCCCAATAATATATAATCTGTGTTCCCTTTATTGGTATTTGTGTTTCTCAAAACTAAACATAATACTTGTCACCCAGGTAATATATTCTTGGGCATAAAATGCTACATGCTTGAAGAGTTACATGGCCCTACATATATCCATATGTTCTAGTGCCAGAGTCATAAACAGCTGATTGTCCCTGAGTATAAATTTTCAAGTAAAAACAAACAAAAAAAAGAATAGTCCCAATAGAATCACCTATTACAGCAGTTAACCCTCTCTGGCCAGCAGAGGGCAGCAGATGCTCAGGCATTGACTGCTCTGTTGTCTGGGCTTTGTAACCCTTTACATGCTGTGACCAGGACAAAGTAACTTTTCTTGAATTGGGCAAATTGTGGTCTGGTTGGGTTTTGTATTACTGTTTACCCTGGAGTGGCACCAGTACTTGACATGCTGTCATCAAGTAAATAAACAGAACAAAAATGTCTCATATAATTGATGACTGATGTGTTCCAGGGGGCAGGTATTGTGCTTATTTTAGGTTTCAGCTTATAGCTGTCAGGCATTTCTAGTTTGTCACAATAGGGAAATAATCACTGCTATTACATGTAATGGTGTTTTATATAGGTTGGGGATCTTGTGTGCTAAATTGTAACTACATGTAGTTAATTTGGGGGTAATTTTATAAGTGTCCATAAAAGTTTCCAAAAGCCTGCCTGTCTGATTGACAACATAGTTGCCTGTGTGTGTTTTATAAACTAGACTCCCAGAACTACATCTGCTCCGAGGCAGATGCAAACATGCTTGTACTCTGTGCATCTCGGTGCAGTTCTTAGAAAGTGCATGCACACATCTCAGCGTGTTAAAGGAGGTGCTGTCTTTTCCTGGGCCTACTGTTTATTTCCATACCCTGCACTGTTTTATAAGAGCCATTTTCCAGGGGTAAAACTTGCTTTATAAAATTACTCCTGCTTCTCGCTTAACTGTTCTATCCTCATCCATATTACTCTCCTTTCTCCCTCCTCTCTCTTCTTTTCTTGTGCTTTATGGAAAGCTCATTCCATAGCCAATAAACTTCCCTTCCCATGATCCCTTCACTTCTAACACTCCAACTTCTAGCTCTTACTAAAGCCTGGCTCCTCCCTGATGACACTGCTTCGGTCGCTGCCCCCTCTCACGGTGGCTACCAGTTCTCGCACACTCCCCGTGCCACTGGCCGCAGTGATGGCGTGGGGTTTCTGCTTTCTCCTCCTTGCCAATTTCAACCCTTCTCTCTACCTCCGTCTCACTCCTTTTCCTCCCTTGAAGTCCAGTCCATCTGCGTTTTTAATCCCTTACTTCTCCAGATAGCTGCTATCTATAGACCATGTTTATGTTTATTAAAACATTTAATATACCGCCCAATACCAAAGGCATCTGGGTGGTTCACAATCGATTAAAATAAAATTACAGGCTGCAAGGAAACAGAAAAGGAACGCCAATTTAAATAAAAGCAACAGAGAGGGAGAAAGGATAGAAAAACAAAGTAACCAGAGATACATCAACAGGAGAGGGGGGAGGGAGACGAAGACGGGGGGGGGGGGGGGGGGGGGGAGGTCATATGCCAGACTGAAAAGGTGAGTTTTGAGCTGTTTTTTGAAAGATGTGTAGGATTACTCAGAGCGAAGAGAAGGGGGAAGCAAATTCCAAAGTCTAGGACCCAGAAAGTAAAAAGCTGAGGAACGAGTGGATTCAAGGTGAGCTTGTGAAGGGGAAGGAAGGGACATACGGTTTATTTATTTTATTTATTTAGTATACATTTGTATACCGCTACTTCCAGCGATCAGCAGCGGTTTGATTACAGATTGGAAATTGTCAAATAATGACAGGAAATTTTTGAGGTATAAACACATTGATTAGACAGGAAAGCACAGCAGACGGTGAGGGGTACGGAAATGAATCTGGTCTGCAAGGTAGAGAGGGGTGCCTGTATGAATTACCCTATGTGCAAATGTGAGAATCTTGTACTGTATGCTAAATGAGACCGGTAACCAATGTTGATGTAGAAGAAGGGGGGTGACATGGTCATAGCGGGAGGCGTGAGTCAATACTCGAACAGCAGCATTTTGAATGCGTTGTAGACGGGAGAGTTGGGTTTGTGGCAGGCCAGCTAAGGAGACATTACAGTAGTCGAGACGGAACATTACAAAGGAGAGAATAAGGAGAGAATAAGTGTAGCTAAAGTAGAAGATGAGAGAAAAGGGCGTACAGCCCAAAGCTGTTTAAGAGAAAGAAAAGAGCGCTGAACAATTGAAGAAATATGTTCCTTGAATGAAAGGGAAGAATCAAGAATGATGCCAAGATACCTGAGGGAGGAAACACGAGGAATGGGCTGGGAGGAAAAAGAGGGGGCACAGGTGGGAGAAGGACTCCCAAGGGTGAACCAAATAGCGAAAGACTTGGCAGGGTTTACATGGAGAAAGTTAGAGGTGAACCAGGAGGCAACAGCAGTGAGGCAAAGATTAAGGGGAGAGATATCGGGCACGAGGGAATCAGTATGGTGCAAGAGAATTATATCGTCCGCGTAGTAATACGCGGAGATACTGAACTGCTGGATTAAGAGAGCAAGAGGGGCTAGAAAGACATTAAAGAGGAGCGGAGCAAGAACAGACCCCTGAGGCACACCACAGGAAAGAGGAGTGGGAGCTGAAGAAGAAGACCCAACTACTACTGAGAAGGAGCGACAGGAGAGAAAAGAACGAAACCAGTGAAGAACCACACCAGAAAGGCCAGCATCCTGGAGACATTTGATAAGTCCACCTCTATCTTTCTCTCTGACTTTGACGCATGGCTTTCCTTATTTCTCGATTCTTCTTCCCTTTCCCTTATTCTTGGTGACTAATAACCCTGCTGACCCCATTGCTTCCAAACGCCTTTCCCTTTCCTCCTCATTTAATCTTTGGCTTTGCTCTTCTGCCCCCACTTATCAGTATGGCCATTGCTTTGACCTTGTTATCTTCTGTAATTGTTTACCCTCTAGTTTCTGTATCTCAGCTCTTCTCTTATCTGAACATCACCTGGTTAGCTTCACTCTTCATCACTCCACACCTCAATCTCACCCAGTCTCCTCCTACCTTTTTAGGAATCTTCATGCTATCGATCTATTAGCTCTCTCCACCATTGTCTCATCACCTCCACTTTTGTCTTCTAACTCAGTTGATGAGGCTATTGTTTCCTATAATATTGCTCTTTCCTCTGCTCTGGATTCTCTTATTCCCCCTATCCTACATCCTGTGAGGCACACTATATCTCAACCTTGGCTTTCTTCAACTACCTGCTACCTTTGCTCCTGTGCCCATTCAGCTGAGCGCATTTGGCTCAAATCCTGCTCTCTTTCTGACTTTCTTCACTTCAAGTTTATGCTTCCTTCCTTCCAATCTGCCATAGCACTTGCCGAGCAAAACTACTATGTCCATCTAACTAATTCTCTTGCCTCTGACCTCCATTGTCTCTTCTCTACTCTCAACTCTCTCCTCAAGGCACCTCCACCTCTGACCCCCCCTTTCTTTCTGCCCAAACCCTTGCTGACTATTTCCATGACAGTCTACAAGATTACACTCCAATTCCCTTCAAGACCAGCTTCATCCCTTCTTCAATACCAGCTTTTCCCTCAATTCCTGCTAAGAGAAAATCTCTCCCCTTCTTTCCTCCTCTAAATTTACTACCTGTTCTTATGATCCTCTCCGCACCCATCTCCTTAACTCCGTCTCATCCTCTGTCATCCCCTCCATCACACACATTCTCAACTTATCATTCTCTACTGCAACGTTCCCTACAGACTTCAAGCATGCTCTGGTCACACCTTTCCTCAAGAAGCCTTTACTTGACCCTACTTGTCCTTCTAATTAGCGACCCTTTCTGCTGCTTTTTGACACTGTTGACCACAACCTTCTCCTTGATACATTGTCCTCATTTGGTTTTAGGGGCTCTGCACTATCCTGGTTCTCTTCTCTCTCCCATCGCTCCTTCAGTGTCTCTTCTGGTGGTTCCTCCTCTACTACCATCCCTCTTTCAGTTGGTGTACCCCAAAGGTTGATCTCCAGGAACAAGCAGGAATGAGTCTTCACATATGGGTATCGGTACCGATGGAGCCTGCGCGGGAACGCTCCCCAGCGTCCAGTAAGAAAGCTTTTGGGAGCATCCCACAGCGCCTGTGCGCTGCCTTCCTGCCTTTCCCAACCGCCTTTCTCCAGTTCTTCTTTTCCGCGGAGCCAGCAGGTCGTGTTCCTGTCACCGCAGAAGAATTCTTTTATTTTTTTCTGTATTTTTCTGTGTCGCGTCTGCCTTCTTCGACGTCAGACCGGTCCCGCCGGTCTTTTCTTTTCTTTCTTAAAAACAAAAAAAACAAAAAAACTTTTCTTTCTTCAACTGTGCATTTTCGGTTTGGGCCTTAGACCTGAACATATTTTCTCCTCATGGAGAAGCCCGCTACTGGGTTCAAAAAGTGCACGAAGTGTGGCAGTACTATTTCTGTCACCGACACCCATGACTGGTGTCTAAAATATTTGGGTCCTGACCATTCCATCACGGATTGTGTGTCCTGTACCATGATGTCTAAAAGAGGTCGGCAGAACCGAGCAGCCAAGCTCAGTACCCTGTTTCCCTCTGATGCAGCCTCGGTGGCATCGACGTCTTCCAGGGCTGCTGCTTCTTCCCATGGATCTCAGGTAACCAAACATAAATCTAGCCGGTCCTCGAAGGGCAAATCTCCCTCTAAGCAAGCATCGAGATGCCTCCGGGCTTGTCCTCGAGGATTCCGCACCGGCAAAATGACCCCGGCGGGAAGTTCCGGCTTCCAAAACATTGTCTATGGGGTCACAGGTTGACATCGATGGCTTGGCCTCGACTGATCACCTGTTGCCGTGTTCTGGGGTACCGGTGGCGTCGATGGATCAGAAGATTCTGTCCAAGCAGCGCACCCTAACGGCGTTTATGCAGGCTTCAACGCCTCCGGTACCGCAACAGTCTCCATTGCCGGCATTGTTCCTGGTGCCGGTACCGACTGCAACGGTACCCTGTCCTATGATGCCCATCGGTACCGAACCGGTACCGCTTACTCCCGATGTCGATTCCACGCGTATGGGGCTTTACAGGAGCATCCAGACAGGCGATACTTTGATTCCTCCGAAGACTCTGATGAGTCGGAGGTTTCTGTCGATGCACCGGTACTTCTTCCTCAGGAGTCTGATTTCCAAAACGAAGAATGTCTCCTCCAGAAGACTTGTCTTTTCAGGACTTCATTAGGGAAGTGGCTAGGGGCCTCTCCATTACAGTGGCCCCTGAGTCAGAGCCTAGAGCCAAGCAACTAGATATTTTGCAATATCCTAAGGCTCCTAAAGAAGCAGCTACTTTACCTATTCATGAGATTCTCTATGATCTCATGTTGAGCATGTGGGAGACTCCTCTTACCACCTCTCCTCATTCTCGTAGATTAGACACCATGTACCGTGTCCCTCCTTGTCCTGGCTTTCATAAGTCTCGGCTTCCTCACCACTCTATTGTGGTAGAGTCTGCCATGAGGAAAATAAAGAGTGCAAAGAGACACTCATCTAATCCTCCAGGACGTGAATGCAGGACCCTTGATGCTTTTGGCCGAAGGGTTTTCCAAGCTAATATGCTTGCTGCCAGAATCAACTCCTATAGTCTCTTTATGGGGATGTTTCTAAAAGAAGTCACAGATCATCTGCAGACTTTAGCCCCTTTTATTTCAGAAGATAAAAGGCAGGAATTTCTCACTTGGCTTAAACATGCCCAAGATGTTTCCAAATTTTCCAACCGTGCAGCCTTTGACTCTTTTGAGTGTGTAAGCAGAGCCTCGACTATTGCCATAGGTGCACGCAGAATTGCTTGGTTACAAGCCTCTGATTTGGAACTTTGGGTCCAAGATGAACTGGGAAATCTTCCTTGCACAGGTGAAAACCTTTTTGGGAGGGATTGGAAAGCAAAGGCCACTCAGATGGATGCTGAGAACTCTGCTTTGGATCGACTTTCAAAGTCTACCTCTGCTCCTGCTAAGAAAAGGTTGTTCAAAAAGACAACTTTTTCTAAAAAGGGAAGATACTATCCTGCTTATGGTCAGCAGGCATCTTCTGCAGGTCGTTTTGCTGCAAAGCGTCAGCAACCACCTAAACAGGCCAAGTCAAAGGCTGCCAGGCCTCCCACGGCTCAGCAGCCTCAGCCTCCTCAGGGCCTTTGACTTGCAACTAGAGAACTTAGCCTTTCTGGCTCTGGAAGAACCAGAGCCCCTCACCATTCCAGGAAGGTTGGCTTACTTTGCTCCCAGATGGGAGCAAATTACAGCAGAGCAATGGACCTTCTCCATTGTAAGGGAAGGGTACAAGCTTCATTTCTTGAGCCTTCCTCCCCACACCATGGTGAGACAGTTCAATTCTCCAACATCTCTCCTCAGCCTTCTGGGTCAGGAGATTGCTACCCTTCTTGCCCAAGGGGCAATAGAAGAAGTACCCCTTCTTCAACAGGGCTCAGGGTTCTACTCCCCTTATTTTCTTATTCCAAAGAAAACAGGGGGCTACAGACCCATATTAGATCTCAGAGAATTGAACAAGTTTCTATTCAAAGAGAAATTCAAGATGATTTCTCTCAGTACTCTGCTGCCATACCTTCAGAGTTAGGACTGGCTTTGTTCTCTAGATCTCAAGGATGCGTATACCCATGTCCTCATCCATCCAACACACAGAAGGTTCCTTCGGTTCCTTTTTCAAGGAAAGCACTACCAATAGAGGGTGCTTCCTTTCGGTCTGGCCTCTGCACCAAGGGTGTTCACGAAATGCATGGCAGTAGTAGCTGCATTTCTACGCACTCTAGGAATATTCGTTTTCCCATATCTGGACGACTGGCTCATTCGAGCTCCATCCCAGTCAGAGGCCCAGATTTCTCTAACCTGCACAATGCGTGTCCTTCAGTATTTGGGACTGGTAATAAACATCCCAAAATCCCATCTCACCCCTACTCAGTCTCTGGAGTTTATAGGGGCCTTGCTGGATACCACAACTGCAAGGGCCTATCTTCCTCAGGCCCGTTGCCTACGCTTGGTGTAGTTAGCCTCCCAGATACAGTTAAAGTCCCATTTAACTGCTCGAGAGATGTTACAACTATTAGGCCACATGGCATCCACCGTGCATGTGGTTCCATATGCTCGCCTTCACATGAGGGCAGCTCAAGGGACTTTGTCCACCCAATGGACTCAGGCATCAGGTTGCCTGTCAGACAAAATAGCAAACTCCAGTCGCCTATTTTGGTCTCTCCAGTGGTGGAAGTCCCCTCCAAATCTGTTGCTGGGGTCCCCTTTTCAGCAGTCGCTACCCCAAGCAACTCTGACAACAGATGCTTTTCCAATGGGTTGGGGAGCTCATCTGCAAGATCTCTCCACCCAGGGCATCTGGTCTCCACAGGAGACTTCCCTGCATTTCAATCTCTTGGAACTCAGAGCAATATTCTTAGCTCTCAGAGTGTTCCATTCCCTGCTCAGCTACAGGACAGTCCTCATCCATACGGACAACCAAGTAGCCATGTTCTTTGTAAACAAGCAGGGCGGGACTGGCTCTCTGTCGCTTTGCAACGAAGCTTTGCGACTGTGGGCCTTTGCCAGAGAGCATCACATCCATCTTCTGGCAGTATATCTTCCAGGCGTTCAAAACTCTTGGGCGGACAGACTCAGTCGAGTTCTGCTTCCACACGAGTGGTCCCTCCACATGGACCAGGTAGCCAGGATTTTTCGAATTTGGGGAACCCCGGACATAGACCTCTTTGCAAGTCCATGGAATGCCAAACTTCCCCGGTTCTGTTCCAGAATTCTGTGTCAGGGAGTTCAGGCCAAGGATGCCTTCCTCCTTCACTGGGGTCAAGACTTCCTTTATGCCTTTCCACCAATTCCCCTAATTCCCAAGACACTATTCAAGCTTCAGAGAGATCAAGGGACCATGATCCTCATAGCACCACATTGGCCACGCCAAGTGTGGTACCCTCTACTTCTGCATCTCTCTCAAGCTCCTTCCCTGGACTTGGGCTCTGCACCAGACCTTCTGTCCCAGGAAGAGGGAACTTCGTGACACCCAAACCCCCAGTCGCTCCATCTCAGGGCTTGGTTGCTGAGGGCCTAGACCTTCAAGATTTTCATCTCTCTCAGCAAGTCAGAGATGTTATTCATGCCTCTAGAAAGCCTTCTACCAGACGTTCCTATGCTTTCAAATGGAAAAGATTTGCCATTTGGTGTTCAGGGAAAGGTCTAAACCCTCTTGCATTACCTCTGACTTCTCTACTGGAGTATCTCCTGCATCTATCCCATGCAGGTCTGAAAACGAATTCAGTAAGAGTCCATTTGAGTGCTATTGCAGCGTCCCACAAGCCTCTCAATGGACAACCTATTTCCTGTCATCCTCTTATAGCAAGATTCATGAGAGGCCTTCTTTTAACTAAGCCTCCCATTAAACCACCTCCAGTGGCATGGGACTTTAAACCTGGTTCTTGGCCAGCTTATGAAGCCACCCTTTGAACCTTTAGCCACCACCTCCTTGAAATTCCTTTCTTGGAAAGTTATTTTTCTCATTGCAGTCACCTCAGCACGCCGCATCAGTGAGTTGCAAGCTTTGGTGGCTAATCCTCCTTATACAAGGTTCCATCATGATAAGGTAGTCCTCAGGACCAATCCACACTTTATGCCTAAAGTGGTCTCACCTTTTCATCTGAACCAAGAGATATATTTACCTGTCTTTTTTCCAGGACCTCATGCATCAAATGCAGAGAGGAATCTTCATACCTTGGATTGTAAGAGAGCTCTCGCTTTTTACTTACAAATAACACGGCAACATAGAAAGTCTTCTCAACTCTTTGTTGCTTTTGATCCTTCTCATTTAGGACTTCCTGTCTCTAAGAGAACACTGTCCAACTGGATTGCTCAGTGAATTTCTTTCGCCTACCAGAGTAGGAACATTTCTCTGGAGGGGCCATGTCACAGCTCACAATGTGAGAGCCATGGCAGCCTCAATGGCTCATCTAAACTCTGTGTCCATCGACCAAATCTGTCGAGCGGCCACCTGAGCCTCTTCACAGCCCATTACTGTTTGGACAAGGACTCCCGCCGGGATGCCTCGTTTGGTCAGGCTGTTCTCAAACACCTGTTCCATTCCTAATGAACTCCTACCCGCCTACCCTGGTCGGATGCCAGAGATCCATGGGGGGAGGTAGAGTCCTTTTCAAGGACACACAACCTGGGGTTTCTCCCTGGCATCTGCAGCTAGGGAGTCCCCATATGTGAAGACTCATTCCTGCTTGTTCCTGGAGATAGCACAGTTACTTACCTGTAACAGGTGATCTCTGGGAACAGCAGGAATAAGTCTTCACAACCCACCCACCTCCCCTAGGAGTTGTATCTCTCTATCTATCTTTCCTTTCCTCTCTCTCTCTCTTTGTCTCAGCTTTAAAACTCGAACTGGAGAGAGGCGGTTGGGAAAGGCGGGAAGGCAGCGCGCAGGTGCTGTGGGATGCTCCCAAAAGCTTTCTTAATGGACGCTGAGGAGCGTTCCCGCGCAGGCTCCGTTGGTACCGATGATACCCATATGTGAAGACTTATTCCTGCTGTTCCCAGAGATCACCTGTTACAGGTAAGTAACTGTGCTTTCTAGGCCCTCTCCTTTTCTCTCCCTTGGTGCTCTCATCTCCTCCCATGGCTTTCAATATCATTTTTATGCTGATGACTCTCAGATCTATCTACACCTGATATTTCTCTTACACTCCAAGCCCGTATATCTGCCTGCCTATCTGTCATTGCTGCCTGGCTGTCTCACTGCCATTTGAAATTGAACATGGCCAAAACCAAACTTCTTATTTTTCCCCCTAAACCCTCTTCCCCTTCCTCCCTTCTCTATCTCTGTAGATAACACTCTTCTGCTTCCTGCTTCCTCAGCCTGCAACCTTGGAGTCATCTTTGACTCCTCCCTCTCCTTCTCCACACATATGATAGCAAACACCTGTTGTTTCTTTCTCTACATTAACAGAATTCACCCCTTCCTTTCTGAACACACTGCTAAAACACTTTAACCACTCTTTAGTTACTTCTCACCTCGACTATTGCAACCTCCTCCTTGCTGATCTCCCTCTCCTTCAATCTGTTCAAAACTCTGCTGCCTGGCTAATTTTCTGCCAGCCCTAATATATTCATATAACCCCTCTTCTCAAATCACTTCATTGGCTTCCCTTCTGTTTCTGTATCCAATACGAACTTCTTCTGACTTGTAAGTGCATTCATTCTATTGTTCCTCACTACCTTTGCGCTCTCCTCTCTCTACACCCCTCCTCGTGAACTCTGCTCTTCCTCTGGCTGTCTTCTTTCTGTGCCCTTCTCTTCCACTGCCAATTCCAGACTTCGATCCTTTCGCCTTGCTGCTCCTTATGCCTGGTACAAACTACCAGTATCTTTACGTCAGGTTTCATCTTTCTAGCTTTTCAAATCCATACTAAAGGCTCACCTCTTTTGGGCTGCTTTTTGGATCTATTCTTTGTTCTCCTTGTCTCTCCTTACCCTTCCCTATTGTACCCTTGTTCTCATCTATTGCACTATCTGTCTTTATTAGATTTGTAAGCTCTGATGAGCAGGGACCGTCTTTATATGTGTCTGTAAAGTGCTGCGTGCGTCTTGTAGCGCTTTATAAATGATTAATAATAATAATAGTAGTAGTAGTAGCTAGGCCATGTGGTCTTTTTCTGCCATCATATTTCTATGTTTCTATCTAGTCTGCCCTTTCATATTAACCACTATAACAATCCCATTTTTTCTTAAGAGATCCTCTGTGTTTGTCCCATGCTTTTTTGAATTTAGATACTGTCCTCATCTCTACCACCTCCACTGGGAGACTATTCCATGTATCTACCACTTTTTCCGTAAAGAAATATTTGCGCATATTACTCCTTAGTCTATCCCCTTTCACCCTCATCCCATGTCCCCTTGTAGCAGAGCTTGCTTTTAATTGAAAGAGGTTCTCCCCCTGTGCATTTATGCCAAGGAGGTATTTAAACATCTCAATCATATCACCTCTATCCCGCTTTTCCTCTAAAGTATACATATTAAGCCCCTTAAGTCTGTCCTCATATATGCTTTATAACGAAGACCACTACCCATTTTAGTAGCAACACTCTGTACTGACTCCACCCTGTTTATATCCTTTTGAGGTTGCACCAAAGAGTTATACAGAGACACTATCACCTCCTTTCTTCTGCTGGCCATTCCTCTCCCTATGCACCCAAGCATCCTCCTAGCTTTGCCGTCACCTTTTCTACCTGTTTAGCTACTTTAAGATCATCAGACACAATCACAACTAGGTTCCACTCTTCTTTTGTGGCCAGAAGTACTTCACCCCCTATACCAGTGATGGCTAACCTTTTTGAGCCCGAGTGCCCAAACTGCCGCACAAAACCAAAGAATTTCCTCAAAGTGCCAGCACGTCAATTAAAGCCCCATTTGCATAAGGTGCTTCATTTGCATAAATATTTGCATAATGTTACCATACACTAACTTTTAGTAAACATGCCTCTTAATGAGTATATGGATAAAGAAAGACTAAAAGGTTTCTACATTACTATAATCCAGTACCAACCGCCAGGCACATTAGGAACTACTACAAACGCTGCCCATTTAGAACCCATAGCAAACCCGCCGTATCCTAACAGCACTACCAGGACTCACAAAGCACCATACTCTACCTATCAAAAGGCAACACTGCAAATATTAAACCAATACATCTCAGAGAACAACAATACATGACCTACTGGGGAAAGAACAAGTGGCAATGTCAAATAGGAATTATATAAACAGAATACCTCAGCTCAGTTACACATGCAGAACAGACCATCACCAAACAAGGAATCACAATTTAGAAACAGGAAGACAATAATTAAACTGGGAACCCCAAAAGCCAAACTTGGAATATACAACAACACTGTAGAAATAAAACTATATATTAATTTCCTCTTGTACTAAACAAAGCGCAAAAATTAATGATGCACATTTCCCAGAGCTGACATATTCCAGTTAATAAATTCAAAATAAAGAGATATTTTTCTACCTTTTGTGCATTTTTTTTCAGTTGCAATTGTTCCAGCCACTTTCTTCTGGTTTCTTCTGGTCTTCTGCTAACTCTCCATCTGCTGTCCATTTGTCCTTTCTTCTGTCTTCTTGTTTTTTTTTTCCATTCTCTCTCTACATCTGCTTTAACATACTAATCTTTCTCCTTTGGCTCTTTCCTCATTCCTATTTCATCTACTCAAAATTTACCCCTCCATCCTCAATCCCCACTTACTCTCCCAATACCCGGCCAATTGTAGATTTTTTATCCCTCCCACACAAAATATTTTTCCCCTCTCCATTTTACTCTCCCAGCCCCATCCCATTCTAATCCTTCCCCAACACCAGCTCCCTTCTAGTTCCAGCCTCACCCAGCATCCATTCCCTTCTAGTCCCTGCATCAGCCCATTTCCAGTCCTAGCAGCCCCCCAACCCAATACCAGTCCTATCCCCCCCTCATCAACCCACTTCCAGTCCTAACCCCCCATCACCCCATTTTCAGTTTAAGCCCCCCCCTATAACCCATTACCAGTCCTAACCCCCCACTTCCAGTCAGCCCCCATAGCCCATTGCCAGTCCTAACCCCCCCATCAGCCCACAGTCCATTACCAGTCCTAACCCCATCAGCCCACCTCAAGTCCTAACCCCTCCCCATCAGCCCATTTCTTGTCCCAGCCCCCCCATAGCCCATTATCAGTCCTAAACCCCCCCATAGCCCATTACCAGTCCTAACCCCATCAGACCACCTCCAGTGTTACACCCACCTCAGCCCATTTCCTGTCCTAACCCCACCCAACATCCCACCTCAAGTCCTAACCCCTCCCCATCAGCCCATTAGCAGTCCTAACCCCCCCCAGCCCATTAGCAGTCCTAACCCCCCTCTCTAGCCCATTAGCAGTCCTAACCCCCCCCCATAGCCCATTACCAGTCCTAACCCCCATCACCCCATTTCCAGACAGCCCCCATCAGCCCACAGCCCATTAGCAGTCCTAACCCCCCCTCCAAGCCCATTAGCAGTCCTAACCCCCCCTAGCCCGTTAGCAGTCCTAACCCCTTCCCCCTAGCCCATTAGCAGTCCTAACCCCCCCAGCCCATTAGCAGTCCTAACCCCCCCCTCCTAGCCCATTAGCAGTCCTTACCCCCCCTCCTAGCCCATTATCATTACTAACGCCCCCCCTAGCCCTTTATCAGTCCTATCCGGCCGTGCCCATTAGCAGTCCTAACCCCCCCTAGCCCATTAGCAGTCCTAACCCCCCCCCCTCTCTAGCCCATTAGCAGTCCTACCCCCCCCCATAGCCCATTACCAGTCCTAACCCCCCATCACCCCATTTCCAGACAGCCCCCATCAGCCCACAGCCCATTAGCAGTCCTAACCCCCCCTAGCCCATTAGCAGTCCTAACCCCCCCCTCCTAGCCCATTAGCAGTCCTAACCCCCCCCCCCCCGGCCCATTAGCAGTCCAAACCCCTCCCCAGCCAATTAGCAGTCCTAACCCCCCCTGCCCATTAGCAGTCCTAACCCCCCATCACCCCATTTCCAGACAGCCCCCATCAGCCCACAGCCCATTAGCAGTCCTAACCCCCCCTAGCCCATTAGCAGTCCTAACCCCCCCCCTCCTAGCCCATTAGCAGTCCTAACCCCCCCCCCCCTCCTCGCCCTTTTGCAGTCCTAACCCCCCCCCGCCCATTCGCTTGCCAACCCCCCGCCCCCGCCCCCGCCCTTTTGCTGTCCTAACCCCCCCCCCCCCCGGCAAATTTAAAAACAGAAAAAGCGGGCTCTGGCTGCTGCCGCGGACGCGGCAGCATGCAGTGTCCCGCGGGGCCCCCTCCGCCCGCTAAGCCCCTCTGCAAGGGCTTTCAGATTCGCGAGGGAGACAGCGTCTCCCTCGCGTCTCTTGTTAAGCCCGCAGGGGCTAATGGGAAATTTCCCATCAGTCCCTCGCGTCTAAAGGGGCTGATGGGAAATTTCCCATTAACCCCTACGGGCTTAACAGAGACGCGAGGGAGACGCTGTCTCCCTCGCGAATCTGAAAGCCCTTGCCGAGGGGCTTAGCGGGCGGAGGGGGCCCCGCGGGACACTGCATGCTGCCGCGTCCGCGGCAGCAGCCAGAGCCCGCTTTTTCTTTTTTTGCGGACCTTCACGCGTGCCAGCTGCAAGGCCTTCGCGTGCCACAGCTGGCACGCGTGCCATAGGTTCGCCATCGCTGCCCTATACTATATTGCTCCCTTGGATTACGGCAGCCCAAATGCATGACCTTGCATTTTTTTAACATTAAATCTCAGCTGCTAAATTCTAGAACATTCTTCACCACTGGTAACCACCTCCTCCTCAGAGTGAGCTCCATTTACCTGTACTATTTGCTGCCTCCCACTCAACCAATTTCTAACCCAAGCAGTAACTCTAGGGTCCATTCCTAGGGTGCTCAGTTTGTTTATAAGTCGCCTGTGCAGAACGGTGTCAAAGGCTTTACTGAAATCTGAATTCACCACATCTAGGGCTCTCCCTCGGTCCAACTCCCTGGTCACCCAGTCAAAGAAATCAATCAGATTTGTCTGACAAGACCTGCCTCTGGTGAATCCATGCTGCCTCAGATCCGGTAATCCGCTGGACTCCAGAAACCTCACTATTTTCTCTTTCAGCAGCGCTTCCAATAAGTTACTCACCATAGAGGTTAGATTAACCAGTCTATAGTTTTCAAGCACATCCTTACTTCCGCTTTTGTGTAAAGGGACCACATGTGCCTCTCTCTAGATCTCTGGCACCACTCTCGACTTCACAGAGCTATTGAAAAGGTCAGTCAGTGGAGCTGCTAAAACGTCCCCAAGTTCCCTCAGTATTCTCGGGTGTGTCCCATCGCTTTGTCTACTTTAAGTTTAGCTAGCTCCTCAGGAACACAATCTTCTGAAAATCGTTCAAGATGCCCCTCGCTTCTGTTCCTATTTGTGGGTGTTTTCTGAGGTCCTGCTCCTGGTTCTTCATCTGTGAACACAGAACAGAAACATTTCTTATGCAATTTTGCTTTATCCTCATCAACTTCTGTATATTCTTCCCTTTTACTCTTAAGTCTGACAATACCACTTTTGCCCTTTCTCTTCTCACTAACATATCTGAAAAATTTCTTATCCCCCACATTTTATTGCATTGGCTATTTCCTCCTCTTTTTGTACCTTTGCTTTCCTGAATACTTTGCTAGCTTCTCTAAGCTTTTTCCAAATATCCTCTCTCTGATCTCTTGTATTTCATGAAGGCCTTCCTCTTATTCTTCACCTTTTCAGCTACTTTTTTTGAAAATCATAGTGGTCTCCTTTTCCTTTTACCTTTATTTACCATTTTAACAAAAAGGTTGGTTGCCCTTAAAATATCCCCTTTCATTTTTGCCTACTGTTCTTCTACATCCCCCAGCTGTTCCCATCCCGCTAACGACTCCTTGAGGTATTGGCCCATCTTGGCAAAGTTAGTTTTCCTAAAGTCTAAGACCTTCGCATTTGAATGGATTTTATCAGCTGTAGTCCTAATACTGAACGACACCATCTGGTGATCACTGGATGCGAGATGATCTCCCACTATAACATCAAAAACACTTTCACTATTGGTAAGCACCAAGTCCAGTATGGCCACTTCACGTGTGGGTTCTGTTACCAGTTGAATAGTTCTCCCTGTAGAGTTCTCCCTGTAGAGAATCCAGGATCTCCTTACTTCTAAATGATTCTAGAAACATAAACATAGAAATATGATGACAGAAAAAGACCACATGGCCTATCTAGTCTGTCCTTCCATATCAACAACTACAACAGTCCCCTTTTACCTTTTAGAGATCCTCTGTGTTTGTCCCATGCTTTTTTGGATTCAGTTACTGTCCTCATCTCTACCACCTCCACTGGGAGACTATTCCATGGATCCACTACTCTTTCCGTAAAGAAATATTTCTGCATATCACTCCCGAATATATCTCCCTTCACCCTCATCCCATGTCCCCTCATAGCAGAACTTGCTTTCAGTTGAAAGAGGCTCTCTCCCTGAACATTTATGCCACGGAGGTATTTAAACATCTCAATCATATCACCTCTATCCTGCCTTTCCTCTAAGGTGTACATATTAAGAGCCTTCAGTCTGTCCTCATATGCTTTATAATGAAGACCACTAATCATTTTAGTAGCCACCCTCTGAACCGACTCTATCCTGTTCACATCCTTTTGAAGGTGCGGTCTCCAGAATTGCACACTATACTCCAAATGAGGTCGCACCAAAGACTTATACAGAGGCATTATCACCTCCTTTTTTCTGCTAGCCATTCCTCTCTGTATGCACCCAAGCATCCTTCTAGCTTTTGCCGTCGCCTTTTCTACCTGTTTAGCTACTTTAAGATCATCAGACACAACCACGCCTAGGTCCCGCTCTTCTTTAGTGGACAAAAGTACTTCACCCCCTATACACTATATTGCTCCCGTGGATTGCTGCAGCCCAAATGCAGGACCTTACATTTTTTTAACATTAAATCCCAGCTGCCAAATTCTAGACCATTCTTCAAGCTTAGCTAGATCCCTCCTCATGTTATCTACACCTTCCTGGGTGTCTACTCTATTGCAGGTTTTGGTATCATCCGCAAAGAGGCAAACCTTACCCGACAGCCCTTCCGCTATATGACTAACAAAGATGCTAAAAAGAATCGGACAAAGGACAGATTCCTGGGGCACACCACTGGTAACATCCTTCTCCTCAGAGTGAGCTCCATTTACTTGTACTCTTTGTCACCTCCCACCCAACCAATTTCTAACCCAAGCAGTAACTTTCTACAGCAGGAATGTGCCAGTCATCCGGTATATTGACATTCCCTATCAGTAACACTTCCCCATTCCCTGGCAATGCTGAGTATGTCTTCTATTAATTCTCCATCCACCTCGTCTCCCTGTGAAGGAAGTCTGTATATCACGCCAATGCAAAAAGATTTCTCTTTCCCTCTTTCTAATTTAACCCATAGTGCTTCCTCTCTCCCTTTTAAGCCCTGTATTTCCATAGCTTTAATATTATTTTTTACATACAGTGCCACTTCTCCTCCCCTTCTTCCTACCCTGTCCATTCTGAATAAAGTATAGCCTGGCATAGTTACATCCCAGTCATGGTTGTCCGTGAACCATGTCTGTTACCGCCACTAAATCCAAGTCAGCCACTCACATTAAAGCTTCAACATCTGGGATCTTATTTCCCATGCTACGGGCATTTATACACACTGCTTTCCATATGTTGCCACTTTTTACCCATTTTCATAAAGGTAGTTAATGTACCTGGGGGCTTTCTTCACCCATCTCCAACGAATCTAGTTTAAAGCCCTCTTCAGTAGGTTAGCCAGTCTGCTACTGAAGATATGTCGACCCTTCTTGGACAGATGGACGCCGTCTCTGCTTTGCAACCCTTTGAACAGCAAGATGGACGCCATCTCTGCTCTGCAACCCATGGTCCAGGAAACCAAAACCAAAAATGTGGTAGTACAGCCTGCATTTGCAGGTACATTTTGCATTTCTTCTGTGCCCAGTGTATTTAGATACCACTAAGATGTAGAAATACAACTCTGTATTTTAATTGGCACCTGCAAAACATATACATAAGAACATGCCTTGGTCAGACCAAGGTCCATCAAGCTCAGTATTCTGTTTTCCAACAGTGGTCAATCTAGGTCATAAGTACCTAGGAGTTTCCCCAGAAGACACAGGTTCCACAATGCTTGTATTGGAGGAAGCAATGGATATCCCGGGTCCTCTTTAATAATGGTTTATGGTCCTTTCCTCCAGGAACTTGTCCAAACCTTTTTTTAAACCTAGCTGTACTAGCAATTTTGACTACATCCTCCGGTAACGAATTCCAGAGTTTGATTACGTGTTGAGTAAAAAAAATATTTTCTCTTATTACTCTTAAATGGGTTACATTGCATGCCCCCTAGTCTTTCTGCTTTTTGATGGATCTACATTTACCCATTCTACTCCATTCATTAATTTATAGACCTCTATCATATCTCCCCTCAGTCAGCTCTATTCCAAGTTGAAGAGCCCTAACCTTTTAAGCCTCTCCTCATAGGGGTATCCTTCCATCCCCTTTACCATTTTGGTGGCTCTTCTCTGTACCTTTTCTAATTTTGCTTTATCCTTTTGTAAGATACGGCAATCAGAATTGCAAGCAGTATTCAAGGTGTGGTCACACCATCGAATGATACAGTGGCATTATGATATCCTTGATTCTCCATTCCTTTGATTTCTAGTATTCTATTTGCTTTCTTGTCCACCACTACATACTGGGCGGAGGGTTTCAATGTAGTTTCCACAGTGATGCATAAATCTTTTTCCTGGGTGGAAGTTCCTAATATGGAACGTTGCATCGTGTAACCATTATTTGGGTTGTTCTTTCCCAGGTGCGTAACTGCACTTGTCCACATTAAATTTCATCTGCCATTTGGATGTCCACTCTTCCAGTTTATCAAGACCCTCTTGCAATTTTTCACAATCCCCTTCTGTTTTAACAACTGAATAGTTTTATGTCATCTGGAAATGTGATCACCTCACTCAGTATTTCCATTTCCAAGTCATTTATGAAGATGTTAAACAGTGGACCCAGCACAGATCCCTGGGGTACGTTACTATTCACCATTCTCCACTGAGAAAATTGGCCATTGAGCCCTACTCTTTGTTTTATATCTTTTAACCAATTCCTGATCCTCAATAGTACACTGCCTCCTATCCCATGACTTTTTAATTTCGCCAAGTGTGTCTTATGAGGGACCTTGTCAAAGCTTTCTGAAAATCCAGATACACTATAGTGACCGGCTCATCTTTGTCTACCTGTTTGTTCACACCCTCAAAAAAACATGACTATCTACATATTCAGTCATTTTATTCTTTGTAATGATTTCTACCATTTTGCCTGGTAATGACATCAGGCTCACCGGTCCGTAGTTTCCCAGATCACCCTTGGAACCCTTTTTAAAAACTGGCGTTACATTGGCCATTCGCTTATCTTCAGGTACCACAGATGATTTTAATGATAGTTCACAGATTAGTAATAGTAGGACTGCAATCTCATTTTTCAGTTCTTTCAATACCCTTGGATGTATACCATCAGGTCCAGGTGATTTGCTACTGTTCAGTTTATCAAGTAGTTGTAAATTTCTCGATTTATCTATTTTTTTTCTTTCAGTTCTTCTGATAGATCACCTTTAAATACCATTTCAAGCATGGATAACTTCCCTACATCATCTTCAGTAAAGACTGAAGCAAAGAATTCATTCAGTCTCTTTGCTATAGCCTTGTCCTCCCTAAGTGGGGTGAGGCCACCACCCTCTACAACTACTGAACTCTCAGCCCTTCTCACCACCTTCCAACTCCAGGCATCTTAGCCTTTTCTTGGCTAAGTCCAGTCAGTCCTGAGCACTTGTAACCCTTTTCTTCCTCCTACAAGAGCTAAGGAATGTGGCTTCTAGCCCCAAAGCACTGTGGGGCTGCATAATATACAAATATGATGGAACATAGTACCCCTTATTATCCAGAGCTACGCCAGCCTGGTACCTGAGAGGCACATATCATTTGCAGGAAACTAAGCGGCATGTTTACTAAAATGCAATAGCATGCCACATGTTCAGCCCCAAAATTTAGCTTAGAGGTGGTGCTGAAATGCGCTATAAATGCCCCAATGCAATTAGTGCACCCCTGCATTAAGCAATTTGCCGCAAGTAATGGAGGTGCACTTAATGTCAATCACTGCGCTAACCGCAATGTGCGCACTCCTTCCCGCCCTATGCTAAGCAATTAGTGTAGGGTTTTAGTGTGCTAAGCAGTATTGCACCTGAGTAAACATGCTCCTAAGTGTATTACTTACGCTGACGGCATCATGTTATATACAACCCATCAATGTTTTATTGATATGTGGCTGAAGAACAACAATCTGACAATCAACTAAAAAAAACCAGAAGCCCTCTTTATAACAAAAGACAGCATATTCATCCCCCCTACCTACCTAACCCTGAATGACACACAAGTGAAGATCAAGACAAAAGTAAAATACCTTGGAATCACCCTTAATCATCACCTCTCCTTCTTCAAAGCCCATATAAGCAACATCTCCAGAACAATATATTACAAAACAAAAACCTTCAGTGCCTCTGGTCACTCCTTAAACCACCAGCACTCCAAGCCATGGTTCTCTCGCATCTCGACTACTGCAACGCCTTATATCAGGGCCTCCCACAAACCTCACTGCTTCCTCTATGGACCGCTTTCCACACAATGGCACGCATCCTCCAAGGGGCAACAAGACAGGACGACATTACACCCATTCTCAAATAACTCCACTGGTTACCACTGCCCAGTCGTATAAAATACAAAATCCTCCTCTTAACTCACAAAGCCATCTACTCTGACCCCACACTCTGCTTCAAACCCCAAAACCCATCGGATCAAGACGAGCATCTACCAGGATCACTTTAGTCATTTCCCATGCCAGAACTAAGTTCAGCCAACAAGCCTGTGGACGAGCCTTCCAACTCTATGCAGCTCAATCTGGAGCACACTACCAGAGCCACCAAGAAACATCACTGACCTCAGCAGCTTCAGAAAGAAGCTGAAAACACATCCCTTCTCTGAACATTTAAGCCCAACCACATAACCCAACGCAAAAGCAACCTCCCCCAAACTGACGCTTGCTGTATGTATTAAAATGCCCTATATAACTGATACCCCTTCAAATTGTAAATTTGTATATAGTTAATCAACTCTTTTTATGCAATGCATGCTGTATAGAATAAATTGTTACACGGTAACAGTTACCAAGTTTGTTTTATGTATACCACCTTGACCCGGCAAAAGGCAGTATAAAAAAATTGAGCTAAATAAATCAATGTTATATGTAGTTCTATTGACAAGTCAGTTGGTGTTTTGGACTTCTGTAAGGTAGTGAGTGGAGGAGTAGCCTAGCACTGGATTAGTAACCAAGAGACCAGGGTTCGATTCCCACTAGCATTCCTTGTGGCCTTGGGCAAGTCACTTAGCCCTCCATTACCTTGGAAGAAAGGTCTGTCGATCTACTTCAAGTCGCACTGCCAAGAAAACTCA
This sequence comes from Ichthyophis bannanicus, assembly GCA_033557465.1. NCBI lineage: Eukaryota > Metazoa > Chordata > Amphibia > Gymnophiona > Ichthyophiidae > Ichthyophis > Ichthyophis bannanicus. The sequence continues at coordinate 34,041,914 of CM066041.1, read as the reverse complement.
GAAACTGCTGGGTCACCGGGAGTCCACATTAACTCGAAGGCACACATTGCAAAGTAGCTGTAACACTACCCCCTCAGGTTAGAACAGATTGAGCTAGTGAGAGCAAGAGATGTCTGACAGAAAGTGCTAGTGTTTTGGAGCGTAGAGATGAAAACGTATTGTTTTGTTTTTGCAGTCACGGAGTGGAGGAGTAACCTAATGGTTAGAGCACTGGCTATTTTTTTTCACATGTGTATTTCCAGAGATTTCATTGCTTTAAGATGAATTTGTTTCTGCAGTTTCTCAAGCATTGTGTAATTTCTTGTCAAAGGTCCTGTGTAAATTCTGAAATAATAGTGGGTTATCGGTCAGTTTAATAACAATGAGAGGGAGTGGAGGAGCTGCTGGGATGAATGATAGGAAAACTCACCACTTTAAAGGTGATCAAGAACCATAGACAGGGATTCTTTTCTGTCTTGTAGCTGATTTAAATAATGGCATTCAAAATTCATGCATTGTGATGTATTTTAAACTTGACAATTGTGGTGACTAAAAACATGATGTTACAGCACCTCCCCTACCGGCAGCTTTGCAGGAACATTGGGGTAGTTTGTTATCTGAACCTAGGAGAGATGGCTGTGGTGTTTCTCACAGAACTGTCCTATCCCCATTCTTATATATCTTTGCCCGCAGGGTATTTGGGAGTTGAGTATCTTAGGGTTTATCGTCAATTAATTCTAAATAGTGCAAAATCCTGCCCGCTTGATCCTATCCCCTCTTCTTGGCTCCTCGAATCTTCCCTGGGTCTCCTTCCTTACATCCTCACTATATTCAACTCCAGTCTTTCTTCAGGGTCCTTCCCCCACTCTTGGAAACATGCCTTAATTCGTCCCCTCCTTAAAAACCCCTCACTTGATCCCTTAGTTCCCGCTCACTACCGTCCCGTCTCCAACCTTCCTTTCCTTTCAAAGCTTTTAGAGAAATTCGTCTTTGCTCAATTATCGCATCACCTTGATTCCACTAACTTCCTCCACCCTCGTCAATCAGGTTTCCGTCAGGGTCACAGTGTTGAAACTATCCTTCTCGCCTTTACTAATGCACTGCATGTAGCTCATGATCGTGGTGATATCTCGGTGGCGGTTGCACTTGATCTTTCCGCCGCTTTTGACTTAGTTGATCACTCCCTTCTTCTTCTTCGTCTTCGGGAAGCGGGTCTTTGCAGTACTGTTCATCGTTGGTTTCACTCCTTTCTCTCCTCCCGCTCTTGTGCAGTCCTGTCACCTCCCTCTTCTTCTGCCCCCCCCTCTGATTCCTTCCCTCTCTCCTGTGGGGTTCCTCAGGGTTCTGTCTTGGCTCCCCTCCTCTTTAATCTTTTCTTAGCTCCCTTAGCCCTCTTAATCCAACAGTCTGGTATATCTGCTTTTCTTTACGCTGACGACATTCTATTACTTCACCACACCTCTCCATCCTGTCCCGATCTCTCTCCGCTTAATTCGTGTCTTTCCACTGTGGCTGATTGGTTGACTCGTAACTGCCTTCACCTTAATCTCACCAAGACTGTTGCTATCTGGTTCTCTCACAACAACCCACCCCCCACATTGGCCCCCTCTTTTTCTGGTTCCTTGGTTCCCCTGGTCTCTTCTTTTCGTTATCTAGGGGTTCACTTCGAGTCTGACCTTTCCTTCCATGCTCATGTTTCTCATGTCACCAAGTCGTCCTTCTTCTTTCTCCGACAAATCCGTGCAGTTCGTCCCTTTCTATCCCCATCTGCTCTCACTACTCTGTTGCTTTCCCTGGTCATGTCTCGGGTAGATTTTGCAAACTCACTTTTTGTCGGCCTTTCCAAGAAACAACAGTCCCGGTTACAATGTATTCAGAATACTGCCGCTCGTTTGGTCACCCATTCCTCCCCCCGTGATCACATCACACCCTTACTGTTCCGTCTTCACTGGTTGCCCTTCCCCCACCACGTTCATTTCAAGTTGCTCATTTTGGTTCATAAAGCTCTCCATACAGGTACCCCCCAATATCTAACGGACCTCCTTTCCTTCCACTCCCCTAGGTACACCCCTCGCTCCTTTCACCTTAACCGCCTCACTCTTCCCTCCCCTTCCCGTGCCCATTTACAGTCTACCCGTTCCTCCGCCTTCTTTTTTGCTGGCCCCGCCCTCTGGAACTCCCTCCCCTCCTCACTCCGTCTGGACCCTCACCACCCCACATTTAAACAAAACCTCAAAACCCACCTCTTTTCCCTTGCGTTTGATGTCCCCTCTCCTTTTGTGTGATTCCCATTTGTATTATCCTCTGCTTTCTTTGTGACTTGTCTTTGTTATGGTTTAGCTTTGTCTCTTCTGCTTTTATTGCTTTTCTGTCCAGAAAGTGTATTTCTTTTCTTTTTCACTGGCCTCGGCCTTTTTAAAAACAAAGTTTTTTTTTGTTTTATTGTACACCGCTTTGCTTGCCAATGAAAGGCGGTTTTTATCAAGTGAAATAAAACATAAACATAAACAATCATAAATTTAGAAAATAGATGAGGACTTGCAGATGGCCCACTTGGGATCACGTTGTTTGGAGGAGGTATCTATTAATGTGTGGAATTTGGGGATACATTTGGATTCCTGTTTTGATCTTAAATCACCTTAGTTCTCAGAATGGCAGCTGTAAACTGTGGTTGGTTAGGAAACTATGCCCATCCCTGGCACCAAGTGCTCAAGGTTGGCACCAAGTGCTCAAGGTTGGCCCCAGAGTAGATTCACCCTAGGCAGGCCTTAAGCCTTATGATCCCCTGATTGTCAGAATCTATTGTTTAGCTTTGAATGCCCTTCTCTTTGCTTCCACTGCTGCCACCCTAGGTGACTGCCTAGTTTGCCTAATGATTGGGCCGGTCCTGCAAGTACCTTCAGTGCATGTCCTGATCATTGTTCAGTTGGATTATTTTGTAACAGCTTATAAGGCAAATTTTAGGTAGGACATGGAAATTGGAATTGAAACGTTAAGGTTGGGATATACACAGTTCCGCTGGCATTTTAAAATATGGAGCCTTTTGTAAAGTACATATAAGGACACACAGGAGGGCGGGCGGGCGGCTCATCTGGCTCTACGTGTCAGCAAATCCAGTTTACAGATCTACACTGGGAAAAATCAGTGGAGGGAACGCCATATTTTACGACTTCCACATGTAAGTGTCAGCTTGCAAATTTATATCTCTAAATGCCATTAAATAGATGGAGGCCCCAATCTATTGTCATTAAATCCTCCTGTACAGAGTTGAAATGAGCCCTTAGAAATGATAAGTGTCAGGGAGCAGCAGTAAATTCGGACGTTGGAATTTTAGGGCATACACATGGATTCCCTTTATAAAATGGGGAATCCATATGTAGATTTTTGACTTGCCCAAATCATGTGTCTCCCCCCCCCCCCCCAGCTTCCTTGCAATGGCTATCCAAATGTAAATTAAATCCTTTCGAAAATTGCATTTTCACACTTAACGTGGCTCTGCTTGGAAGGCGTGTGGATAACTTGCAGGTGACGTAAAACTGAGCAGCGTAAGTGGTGACTGAGGGTTGTAGATCGATATTGTGCAGTTTTCATTGCATCTAATAGTACATAAGAGCATAAGATATGCCATACTGGGTCCACCAAAGGTCCAAAAAATAGTTAGATTCCATGCTGCTTATTCCAGGGGTACCCAATAGATTTCCCCAGTTTCCTTTAATAACTGTTTATGGGCTTTTCCTTCAAGAATTTGCCCAAAGCTCTTTTAAACCCAGCTACACTAACAGCTTTTCATCCACGTTCCTCTAGTCCAGTCCAGAAAGACAGGTTGTGTCCATCCACCAGTATCTGGAGACTGATTTATGCAAATTTCTAGTGATGACCCACCATATAGTGAGAGACCGTGCCACTCTGCCTGCAATATTGTCAGTCTCCAGCAGCTGGTGGATGTACAGACATTTCTCTGTCTGAGATTGAGGCCCATCTAGTGGTATTTATTTTGGTAGTTTAGGTTTTTGTTAAAGAAACTTGACTGTGATAAGCCTGACCTGGCAGAGGTTAGACTGCGCAAAAAAAAGTTAAGAAAGTAACGACTTCAAGGGGAATGTTAAAGTGCCCAAAGGAGTGAAGCAGTCTCTTATCTGGAGCCCTTCAGTGGGTGGTGAGAAACCTCTGCGGTACACTGCGAGCCGTTCATTCGGCATTGTTGATCGCGGCGGTGGCCTCTGATCAGGTCAGCCCATTGCACCGCCGCTACAGAACACAGTGGAGATTCGGCTCTAACTGTGAGTGTGCCGGGTGTTTGGATAGTCGGGGTGCTTGTGCGGAAATCAGGCAAGCAGTTTTAAATTGTCCAGTTGTTTGGTGCGGCGCATGTGAGCGATGCCAGGAGCGAAGGAATGTACCCCAGGGATCTGTGCTGGGTCCGCTGCTTTTTGACATATTCATAAATGACCTGGAAAGGGGAATAACAAGTGAGGTTATCAAATTTACAGATGACACAAAACTATTTAAAGTTGTTAAAACCCAAGAGGATTGTGGAAAATTGCAAGAGGATCTTGATAAATTGGAAGACTGGGCATCCAAATGGCAGATGAAATTTAATGTGGACAAGTGCAAAGTTATGCACCTAGGGAAGGACAACCCAAACTATGGTTCCTTATCATTCCTCCAGTTTAGAACTCAACCTCTGGGTAGTGAACCTCCTCCTGCAGCTTGGAGACTGGGCATGTCAAACTCATGACATCACTGGATATAGCTTGCTGGTCTCTCCCATCAGCCCCCAGTGTGTCCAGTCTCCATGCAGCAGGAGGATATAGTGAGCCTAGCTTCTGGGCTCACTTGGGGGAACAGATAAGGAACATTTAGTGTGACAAATTCTATTCTGATTTTACTTTTGATTTTTACCTTTAATTTTACTTTTAATTCAGTTACCTTTGGTTAATTGCCAATCAGGGATTAGTTCCCTTTAGTTGTTAGAAACAAATTTCCTTATATTTACAGTCATTTTAAATTTGAGCTTGTCTCTTTAAATTAGTAGCAACTTTCGCCTTCGCTCCTTGTCAGTTATTTTCACTTGCTGCAGGCATTCGCCGGTGCGGATCTCTCTCCCTTAACGGTACGGGAGAGAGCTCCGGGACCCGTACAGCCACACTGAAGCGGTGTGAGACGGAGCCTCTCCGTTGCTGCGGTATTTTAATTTTACTCTGTGGAATCGGCTGAGCGGTCCTCGCTGTGGCTGCCGGGTGCGGCAGTACGGCTTGAGGATCGGATGGATTCAAGGCGGTAGGAGCAGGTTGCGTGGCATTTGGCCCTGCAGGTAAGACCTTCGGGCTCTGTCGGTCTGCTGAGGCCTCCTTTTTGCAGCGGCTGTTGTTCTTGGTGCCAAAATTCGTTGGCAAAGGGGCGGCCATTTTCTCTCTAGGTATTTGGACCGCATGGCGAGAGTTGCAGTGAGCAGCCTGTGTGAGGAAGACGACAGGCAGAATAGCTAGATTTTTAGGTCTAGTGTTTCTTTCTTTTGTTTGTAGGTTTTTTGAGGCTCAGGGGGTTCCTCAGTCTTAAGGGGGCTGTTGTCAGTCGCCTTTATTTTTAAGTTTATTCTTAGTTTTATAGGACAGCAGTTTTGGCATTGATCTCTGATGCCACACGTTCTCTCCCTGCTAATCATGTCTCTGAGGAGCATCTGTTAAGTCCTGGGATATTAGGCAAATTGCCAGCTTTTAGGTTCTTCAAGAGCAGAGCCCTAACTTGTAGGTGGAAGGAGGGACAGGCTGGAAGTGTGCTCTTGTGTATTCTATAGTGAAAGTTGCCCAAACGCCTGTGGTTTCACAGGGACAGGTTTAGGAAACTTTAGGATATAAAAAAATATATAATAATAACAGTTAAACTGTCAACCAAGAAGTGCCTGTGCTACGGTCTATGGCCACCAGAGGGCAGCTGGTACACTCAATGGTACCTTTCTGTGACCGTGTATATGCAGCCATCATCAGATTGATCTCTGCAAGTCGGGAAAGAAATAACCACAGGGCCACCTCATGGGCACTCAGGGGTTAGTGACTAAACAAGCAACTGTAATGTTCTGCAAATCAAGATTATATGACCAAGATTTAAAGCTCTTAACTTCTGTATCGTTTGTCGGGCTCTGGTGCCCTAAAGGCCACCGGATGGCAGCGCTGCTCATGAATCACATATAGTACTCAGTGCCCCATCCCTGGGGGGGGGGGGGGGGTAAAATACAAAATCGTATTCCTCATCAGGTTCACACAGGCAGCAACCTTTAAGACCTCCACTTGCAAGGTTGTCAGTGTATCCCACTGCTATTTCTCTGACTGCATGAAGGCGGGGGGAGGGGGTGCCTGTGTGTTTCATAGCTCCACTTAGCATGCCCTTCCTAGGAAATTCTCATCTATTTCTAGAGCCTGTGCTGTCAGCAGGGCTTTAAGCACTTAGCAGGGGCACTGACCCGTCTGTGCCATCTTGTTAAAGGGCCCGTGCTGAGGGTGAAGAGAAGGACGTCTAGGTAGCACAGTCTGGGGCTTAGCGCTCCAGGGCACTGGAAGGTTTCATAGAGGAAGTCAATACTCTGTGTATGCTCCATGCATTCAGCCTATGTTCAAGTGTGCTCACTGCACTGTGTTTGGGTGACAGGTGCTGGGTCACCCATATATGTAGATGTGCATTTTGTATGTGCTCACAATTGCTTAGGCATGATTTTTGGGTGCACTCTTTGCAGAGTGAGACTGTATTTCTTTGCTCAGACTGTATTATCAGACTAAGGTAATTTCTCCAGTAATGGGGGGGATGTCGATTGTAATAAAGTGCGTGAGGTCCTCATGGTGTTACATGGGGTTGGAGATGCAGTCGTGGGATCTGCTGTGGAGTGAGCCGTCCGGAGGAGCTACAGTGTCACAGTCACCAGTTTCCCTTTCTCTTTGGGCTTTGCTCCCAGATCCTAGCCCCTCTTTCTCTCTGATGTTCAGGACGCAAGGTCCCCCGGCCCACTGGACAATCTATTCTCAGACTTTTCTCAATGCTGGCAGAAGGACTGGGAGAGCGAGAAAGGAAGACCAGGAACCAGCACCAGCTCTGATGTCTCTCCACTGCCAGTGTTTGCTACGGTCACATATTCCCAGTCAGTTATTTATTTGAGTATACTGATTGCCTACAGGTCAGGGTGGCATACAGTCGATTACGGTATTTCTTTTTCCCTTGTCCCTGAAGGGCTCACAATTTATGTTTTGGTACCTGAGGCAGAGGGTTAAGTCGCTTAACAAAGGCTAGAAAGACCACCTGTGGGACCAGAAACCCCAGTTTTTATGGTTCAAGGTTGGTGGTCTCAATTGGAATTCAAACCCTTGGTCCTCTGGCAACTTGCCTCAACCACTAGGCCGCACTGCTCCGTGTGAGCTAGCCATAGGGCCAGGCGCAGCCTGTTACTTCCAAGGCAGAGACCTTGGGGAGGTTCCGTTCATAAGGATACGAGAAATGCCATACTGGGTCAGACCAAGCTCTTTCAGGTCCAGTATCCTGTTTCCTAGTGTAGCCAATCCAGGTCTTAAGGACCTGGCTTGTTTTCAAAAAGACGAATAGGCTACTCAATGCTTCTATCGGGGCAAGCGGTGGATTCATGTATGCTCATATTTTAAGGGTTCTGTTGCATGTACAACAGATGTGACGCTCTGTTGGGTTGTGTGCCTTGTAGAACATCTTGAATTGGTGAAAGTTGGTATAAAAAAATTATAATTTTCCAGCTTCTCTCTAATAAAAGGTTATGGACCTTTCCTCCAGGAGCTTGGCCAAAAACTTTGTTAAACTCCGCTACGTTCGGAGATTGTTTCATGCAAGGCTCTTGGAGTACACAGGAAGACCCAGTGGTCAATCAACTGACCGGAAATGCAAGCGATATGCCGGGTGTTGCAGGCATTCGAAGCTATGGTGACAGGTCGAGCGATGCGAGTACTGTCTGACAACTCGCGGCGGTGGCCTACATCAATTGGCAGGGCAGAACTGGAAGTGTTGCCATAGAGGCCGCAACAAAGGGTCTGTGTGTGTGGATAGAACTTTGGCTGCCAGCGTTTTCGGTGGCGCATGTTGCAGGTAAGGACATTGTGACGTCGGATTTCCTCAGCTGGGTCCGAGTAGATGCCAGAGAATGGGAGTGGCATCCGGAGGTGTTCACACAGATTGGTCGCATATGGGGACAGCCAGTAATGGACCTCATGGCGGTGTTTCACTCTGCGTAAACAGGTCGCTTCTTTAGCAGACGACGCGAAAGGAGGTCGGAAGGCATCGGCGCACTGTTTCAACAGCGGCTGTCGTCCGGTCTTCTCTATGTCTTTCCACCGGGGGCACTCATAGATCGAGTGGTTCTGCATATCGAAGCGCTTCGGGGAAACTTGTGGTTGGGGGCCTCGGGTGGTTGGGGGCCTCGGGCTGGCTGAGGCGCCCGTGGTATCCCTGCCTCATACGGTTGCTTGACGGGAATCCATGGAGGTTTCCCACATTGGAGATTCTGTTGCTACGGAGTTCCATTCGAATGCCTCAGGTGCATCGTTTTTTTTCTTACGGGGTGGCCATTGAAAGGGCAAGCTTAAGGAAAAAGAGTTGCTCGACAGCAGTCTTTGCCACCTTGCCACAAAAAAAAAAAGTCTACGTCCCACGTCCCTTGCATATGTGCGTATATGGCGCATCTTTGATGACGGGTGCTCACGGAGGCATGCTCGCACAACAACAGTGTCAGTTCCCTTGGTATTAAGTTTTCTGCAGGACGGGTTTGGTAAAGGCAGGTCCTGGAGAGTTCAGTTAGCAGCTCTGTCTTGCTATAGGGGAAAGGACAGGGAGTGGCTCTCATGCACAGGTCGATGTGGTACGCTTTCTCAGGCGGTTACCAGACTGTAGCCCTGTCGTAGGATATTAATTCTACCGGGGAAGCTCAAATTGGTTTTAGGAGCGTTAGCTAGCACACCATTGGGGACCTTGCAACAGGCATAGGTTAAGGGTTTTGCCTTGAAGATGGTATGTTTGATAGTCATCTGTTCGGTGAGGCGATTTTCGGAGTTGCAGGCGTTGACCTGTCAGGAATAATTTTTTGTCTGTCTCCAGACAGAAGGTGGCCTGGCGGCTGATTCCGTCGTTGTTGCCAAAGGTGGTTTCTACATTCACCTAACTAAAATGGTCTCTCTTCCAGCGCTAGGTGCGGCAGAGGGGAGCGTATTGAACCATAGCTTGCGCTGTTTGGACGTTAAGAGAGCGCTGCGGCAGTGTTTAAAGGGTTCAGAAACTTTTTCAAGGTGGATCGTCTCTCTTCGGGGTGTTCGGAGGGCCCCGCAAAGGGAAGCGGCAGCTAAGGAGTCCATTTCTGGATGGATTGGAGCGGCGAGTGCGTCGGCTTATCTTCTATGGGACCGTACAGTCCCAGGTAGCTTACGAGCTCACTCTACCAGAGTGCAAATGTCTTCTTGGATGGAGCATAGTTTGGTTCCGCCAGTGGACATCTGTAGGGAGGCCTCTTGGTTGTCTCTCCATTCTTTCAGTAAGCACTACCGCCTAAATGTTCTGGCGGCTAAAGATGCCGTTTTCAGGGAGGCGGTGTTGAGATCCGGCTGGAAAGGTCCCTCCCAATGATTACTGCTCTGATACATCCCAGAGGTTGAGGACTAAACTGGAGGAACGATAAGGAAATAGGAATTACACTTACCTGGTAATTGTGGTTCCTTGAGTGACTCCCGTTTAGACCTCATTCCTGCCCGGGGATGGGGTCAGCAGTGGTTTTTCTGTTGGGGGAAGTGCAAGGTTAAAAGTGGATATAGGCCTTCACTGGTGTTCAGTCGTTTTGATGCTTCCATTTGTTTTGCGCTATATTGTTATATAACCATATCATAATATAATAATGTATTGTTATATATATTGCTATATTGCTCTGGATTGTTTAGGGCTAGGCATTTGACGGAAAGGAGAGCATACAGGAAGCAGTCCCTTTCCTTCTGGAAGTGGAGTAGTAGATAGATAGGTTATATGTTCTGCGTGCTCTTGAATATAATGTTAAGTTTAAAGAAAAAAAAAAAGTTACTGATTTTTTGCTCCTTTGAGTCTGCTTTGTCAATAGTTCATTGGAGCTGATGGGAGAGACCAGCAGGCTATATCCAGTGATGTCATGAGTTGTTTTTTTTTTTTTTTTATAAACATTTTTTATTGTTCAAATTTCCACAATACCTTACAGTGAAATAATCAAACATTGTTTACTTACAAACCTTCAAACTTTCAATCCCGAAACACCCCCCCCCCGCGTTCTCATCTCCCTCCCTCTACCCTGTCTAAGTCCGTCGTGAACCCTTTATTTATTATAAACTCTTAGTATATACCCGTTTCCTTAAAGCAAACAGCATAATATACTAGTCCCACCGATAACATGGTATCTGGAACCCCCTGCTCCCTCTCCAGTACAATACCATCCACCAATCCAAACCAGGCATCCCCTTATCCATTGCATTAAAGCTATGTAATAAACCGCTCTCCCTACCCGCCCCCCCGCTTACCTCCCCTCCTCCCCTCCTCCTCCCCCCTTCCCCGCCCCCCCAACCTACTGTAACGCTTCCCACAACTTTCCCCACCTCGCCATAAACTGTCCCCCTTCTCCCTCCGCGCAGCCATTAACCGTTCCATTAATAATATATGTCTCACTCTCCCCTCAAATTCTTCCAGCTTCGGGGCCTCCCTCCGCTTCCATGCAGGTGCACCTTGCCGCACTTAGACAGGCCATCAATCCTCTCCCTCCCTTCCCCTGTCCTTCTCCCCACCAAGAAAGCAAAAAGAGTCCCGGGGCCATATCCCCAGACCACATACAAACAAAACTGAAGCCATGATGATATTATGACTATGTTTATTAATTATATACCCTGTTATCCGAGTTATATTCTCCTGTTTTCTGTAAACACAAAGTACTGTTGAATTGTGTATCTCACTGTTTTTTGTGAACCGCGCTGATGCCTAATAGTGCGGTATATAAGAGTCTATAAATAAATAAATAAATAAATATCCACCTCCTCCCCCAGCTTCTCCCGTATCCACCCTCTGATTTCTCCCCAAAAAACTTGTATCTTTACACAACCCCACCAAATATGCCAAAAGGTACCCACCTCACCACAATCCCTCCAGCAGGCATCCCTAACCCCCAAAAACATCTTATTCAATCTGTCGGGAGTGTAATACTATCTAAGCATAATTTTATAACTATTTTCCCGGACACTGCTAGACCACGGAGCCTTCTTGACCTGATCCCACACCTTCCAGTCTGAGCCATCCATTGTCACCCCCAAATCCCGTTCCCATTCTCGCATATATCTAAACTTGGCCCCCGCCCCTCCCCTAATCCCCTTGTATAGGGTGGAGATCATTCCCCGCGACCCCTCCTTACCAACCCATGTGGCTTCTATATCTGATAACTCACCCCCTAAGTTTCCTCCACCCCTGTGTCTGGCAAGGAAGGTCGACACCTGCACATACGCAAACCTATCCTTCTCGGCCAACCCATAATCTTCCTTGACCTCCTCAAAGCTCATAATGTCCTCCCCATCCATTAATTCAATAAAACACACCAACCCTTTACCCGTCCAGTCATCATACCGTCCCCCCTCCCATCCCGGCTGAAAAGCTTTACACCCCCTCCATGGTGTAACTAACGAGAACCCTGTCCCCCTTCCCTTACAGCTCTGCACCCTAACTCCATCCCACACCTCCGCCACTTGTCTCATAGCCGGGGACCCCCTCCCCAACTCTTTCCGATCCTGCCACGTCGCCCATAACCACTCTGCCAACCTTTCACCCTGCACGTAAGTTTCCTCCACAGCCACTCCTAATTTGACCCACGCACGTCCCCTCCAATCCATTACATGACGCATCTTCGCCGCCTGGTAATAATCATGCAGATTAGGCACCCCCAACCCCCCTCCTCCTTTGGGGCATACATGACCTCTTGTGCAATCCTCGGGGGTTTTCGCTTCCAAATATATTGGAAAATCTTCCGTTGCAGCGCTCGCAGGGCCCCATCGGGCACCTTCACCAGGAACAGATATAATATTCGCGGAAGAATATTCATTTTTACCCCTGCTATCCTACTCAACCACGACACCTCTGAGTTCACCCAGCAATCCAGATCTCTAGAGAGCTCCCCCAATACCCTGGGATAATTCACTTGATATAGTTCTTCATACCTCGCCGGGAGCTGTACCCCTAAATATCCTAAGGATCTCTTAACCCATTTAAACGAATAGCCCCTTTGCAACACCGTCACCACCCTCGGGGCCACTGAGATATTTAAAACCTCTGTTTTAGCCACATTCATCCGGAATCCCGAGACGCTACCAAACTGCTCTAACTCCCCCAGCAATACGGGCAACACCCCCTGCGGGTTACTAATATACAGTAAATGTCATCTGCGTACAGCGAGATTTTATGTTCTACCGCTCCCGTCTGCACCCCCCTAATCCTCCCATTATCCCGTATCCGCTGTGCCAGGGGTTCCACCACTAAAGAAAAAGCAAAGGTGATAAGGGGCACCCCTGCCTCGTCCCTCTTTCCAATTCAAAATCCATTGAATAGCTGCTGTTCACTTTCACCCGCACCCTGGGCCCCCTGTAGAGATCTTGCACCCACTTCACGAAATTCGGCCCACAACCTATTTTCCCCACCACCTGCCACAGAAACGCCCAGTGCACCCTATCAAACGCCTTCTCGGCGTCAATGGACATCGCAATGCGCTCCCCCTTCTCCTCCCTGGCTGCCCCTATCACCTCCACCGCCCTCTTTATATTATCAGCCGCCTGTCTCCCCATGATGAAACCAGTCTGATCTGCTTTGACCAGCCTAGGCATCAATGGCGCCAACCTGTCCGCTAACACCTTCGCTAGGATTTTCACGTCCACATTAAGTAAAGAAATCAGGCGGTAAGACCCGCAATCCAAGGGGTCCTTCCCCGGCTTCAGTAAAATAGTAATCCCCGCCGTCAGCATATTCGGCAGCAAATCCCCCCCCTCCCTCATCCACCAAGCCATTAAAAACTCTAACCAATAGGTCCCCAATTTCTCCCCAGAACCGTTTATAAAAACTCCCCGGCAGCCCGTCCAATCCTGGTGCCTTCCCCCCTGCCAACCCCTTCACCACTGACCAAACTTCCTCCCCACCCATTTCTCTATCCAGCATACCCTGCTCTTCCTCCCCTAAACTAGGCAACTCCAGACCCGCTAGATATCCACTAATTTGCTCTGCCTGCAGCCCTTCTTGTCTTTTATACAGGTCCTGATAATACCTCACAAATCGCTCCCTCACCTCTTGTTCATCCCCCACTACCTTCCCATCTTGTCGTTTAATTTGGTGTATCACTGAAGCTCCCTTCCGCTGCCGCAACTTACGGGCCAGCAACCTTCCAGCCCGATTCCGAAACTCATAATACAGCTGTTTCACCTGAGTCATTTCATAGGCGATCTGATCCATCTGTAAAGCCTGGATTTCCTCCCTCACTCTTTCAATTCTTTCCGGGCTCTCCCTGTTCCCAACGCCCGGTACACCCGCTCCACCTCCTCCTTCACCCCTCTTTCCTTTTTCAATCTCGCTCCCCATTTAATAAACCTCCCTCGCACATATCCCTTCAGGCCTTCCCATAGCACCACATCTCGAACCTAGCCCTGATCATTAATTTCCAAATACTCCCATATCGCCTGCTTTATGTCTTCCCATCACCTCCTTGCGCTTCAACAAGCTTTCATTCAACCGCCAAAACTTAGTCTCACATTGCCTCTTACTCTGAATCCCCACTGACATCGCACTATGATCTGACTACACTATCGGGATAATCTCGCCAGCCATCACATCTAGCATCCAGTGGGTGTCCACCAAAATCATATCTATTCGACTCCAGCTATTATGAGGAGCTGAGTAAAATGTAAACTCTTTGCCCAGCCACACATCCACCAAATTGAATTGCTCCATCATCTGCTTTAACCCTTTCCTATTCTGTCCCCTCCCCTCCCACCCCTTCGGAAATCGATCTAACCCATCTTGTAATGTAACATTGTAGTCCCCCCCCCTATAAGCATCTTCCCTGAAACCTCCCTCTCCAAAAACCGGCAAGTATTTTCCCAAAACCTCCCCTGCCCCCCATTTGGCCCATACACTGATACTATGTTTATCTCCTCATTCCCCCACCACCCTTTTATCCCCACCACTCTCCCTTCCTCATCCCTAAACCAATCCCGTATATGTATCCCGGTCCCTCACCAATTTTGCTACCCCCCCTTTTCACCCCCCCCCCCCCCCGAGAGCACAAAAAAAATTGAGACACCCGGGGTACCCGGAGCAATCTTCCCACCTCCCCCACCCTTAAATGTGTCTCTTGTACCAAAATGACCTCCCAATCATTGTGCTGTATTTCTCTAAAAAGTTGCCTCCTCTTATATGGCGAATTCAATCCTCTCACATTAACCGCTCCAATCTTCAGCATTGGCTGATATGAACCCACATTCCTCCCATCCCTCTTCCCACTGATGTGACTACCTCCACTAGTCATCCCCACCCCCCAATGCCTTCCATGTGTGTCAAGTCCTATCCCGACTGCAGCTCCTAATCGCACCCTGAATATCCATTCCCCCACCCCTCTCCAACAATATTAACATATTGAAAATCAAACATCCTCTTCCTGCCACCCCCGTGCAACATGCCCCTATAGTCTACCTCCCATACCTTGCACCACCAATTCCCCTCCCCCCAGCGTTCATGTAGTCACAGACTGCTCCTCTCCATTCGACTCCTGCGAGAGCCTCCTCAGCCGCCTCCCTTTTTCGGATACTCTCTGCCACTGTGACAGTCTCTGTCCTTTATTTCTCTCCACTTTAGATAACATGCCCCTCTCTCTCTCCGGGGACTTCGGGAGTTGTTCGCAGCCCAGTTCCTGCAGCACCTTCCACGCCTTCTCCACTCCTTTTACTCGCCTAGAGACTCCATTCACCGTCACCAACAAACCAAAGGGGAACAACCAGCGATATCTCAGTCCTTTTCCCCTGAGGTATGCCGTCACCTCCTTCATGCTTCTTCTCCTTTCCAATGTCCCTTTGGAGAGGTCATTATATATCTCCACTTCGCAGGAGTCCCAGGCAATGTGACCAAATCTCCTAGCCACGTTCTTCACTCGTTCTTTTAGAGGGAAACTGCTCAGGCATGCAATAACTTCCCTTACTTGTTTTACCCGCCTGGGGCCAAGGCTGCGATGTGCTCTCTCCACACTAATAGCCTCCACTTGCTCTGTTCCACTTCCCTCCAGCCGCAGAACATGTCGGCACAACTGCTGCACCACCTGTACGCAGTCTATATTTCTCCGTTTCCGGGATCCCCTTTATCCGCAAATTATTTCTCCGCGCTCGATCCTCCATTTCTTCCATTTTATCTTGCATCTCCTCCTGCACTTCTCGCAATCGACGCTGCTCCGTATCCAGCTCCCTCATCGTTCCATCTTGTGCCTCCACGTGGTCCTGGATCTCCTCCACCCGTTGCCCCACAAGTTCCTGCTGTATTGTGCACAGCGTTGCCTTCAGGTCCTTTCTCATCTCCTTTATATCCCCCTGGAGCTCCCGCTTAAATTCGATAAGCCACTTTTTCAACTCCGTTCCTTCCAGCAGCTGCCCACTCTCACTGTAGGCCGCCTCCTCCGGACTCTCGCTGTCCCCGCTTTCCGCGGCTTCTCCTTCCATCCGCATGCCCTTCTCCTCTCGGCGCACATATGCCGATTTAAACCCTGCCATTTTTTTCCGGGCGGCCACTCCACTCAGCGGGGTTGATTTACCGTCTGTTTTCTCCATCGGGGTGCCACTTATTTAATCTCTTTGTCGGGAATCAGACGGAGCTCGGCTAGATCGCAGCCATAAGCTCCGTGACGTCACTGGAAGTCTCATGTCATGAGTTTTTGACATGCCCAGTCTCCAAGCTGCAGGAGGAGGTTCACTACCCAGAGGTTGAGGACTAAACTGGAGTCACTCAAGGAACCACAATTACCAGGTAAGTGTAATTCCTATTTACACAATGCAAGGTTCCACATTAGGAACCACCATCCTAAGGTTCCACATTAGGAACCAAAAAGATTTAGGCGTGGATAACATGTTAAAACCCTCGGCCCAGTGTGCAGCGGCGGCCAAGAGAGCAAATAGAATGCTAGGTATCATAAGGAAAGTAATGGAAAATAAAACAAAGGATATTATAATGCCTCTATATTGTTCCATGGTGAGACCGCACCTTGAATATTGTGTGCAATTCTGGTCACCGTATCTTTAAAAGGATATAGTGTTATTAGAAGGTTCAGAGAAGAGCCACCAAAATGGTAAAGAGGATGGAAGGATACTCCTATGAAGAAAGGCTAAAAAGGTTAGGGCTCTTTAACCTGGAAAAGAGATGGCTGAGGGGAGATATGATAGAAGTCTATAAATTAATGAATGGAGTGGAACGGGTAAACGTAGATCGATTGTTTACGTTATCAGAATATAGAAAGACTAGGGGACATGCAATGAAGCTACAGGGTAAACTAAGACTAATAAAAGAAAATATTTTTTCACTCAACATGTAATCAAACTTTGGAATTTTTTACCAGAGGATGTAGTAAAGGCTGTTAGTGTAGCTGGGTTTAAAAAAGGTTTGGACAAGTTCCTGGAGGAAAGGTCCATAAACCATTATTAAGAAGGGACCTAGGATATCAATGCCTGACCCAGTACAAGCATTGTGGAACCTGTCTTTTGGGGAAACTGCTAGGTACGTATGACCTAGATTGGCCACTGTTGGAAAGAGGATACTGGGCTTGATGGACCTTGGTCTGACCCAGTATGGCATATCTTATGTTCTTATGTTAGGCAACATGTACAGCATGAGGCGTGTGCCGGAGTTCCCTCTTGCAGGTGGGGTGCTGCAAGGCCTGTGAGAAGGAAAGCAGGCTCCTGGAGGAGGAACATTCCATGGCTGAAGGTAGCTGTACAGGGCCACTAAGTTGCCCAGAAGGGCAGGAGCAGCTGGCGGAGGCCATTTCATGGCAGCGGGAGATTTCCCGCACTTCCTCAATGGCAGCCATTTTGTCTCAAGAGAGATCTGCTCCCGCCGACGAGTTAAGCACACAGGTGGGCACAGACATGGGGGATGAGCTTTTGGAGGTTCAGAGGGGCAGTTGGCTAGAGGATGGTGCCCTGTTTTCTTTGGAGTTCATTCTATTGCAGAATAGAGTATATAGACTGGACAAAGAGAAAGTTCAGAGCTGCGGGCAGGTGGGGGCTGCTTCTTAGGCTTTGGGGGGCCACGCGTGTCTTGCCAGATCCCGTGTGGGGGATCCCCAAGCGCAGTAGAGTGCAGGAAGATGTCTGGGGGGAACAGCAGCTCTCTGAGGGTTCCGAAGAGGCAGAGGTTCCAGAGAGGGGCCCTCGAGCCTTCAGGAGGAGCCAGACATGGGAGCTCTTGGGGAAGACCCCTCCATAGTCAGAGTGTTCAAGAAAGAAGAGCTATTAGCACTAATTGCGAGATGGCTGGGGTCCTTGAATCTTCCCTTTAGGACGGTGGAGGAAGAAGCTTCATTGGAGGACCCTCTCCTGCGGGGGATGCAGTCTCCGCAGAATTCCTTCCCAATGCATAAGGCATTATGCAGATGATATAGGCAGATTGGGATCTCCCTGAGGCTGGTATCAGGGGTGGTCAGACTATGGCCCAGCTGTACCCAGTTCCTCTGGTAGAGAAAGAGCTGTTAAGAATCTGAAGGTGGATGCCTTGGTTACCGTAGTGACGAAGAAGATGACCATCCCAGTCAAAGGGGGAGTAAGTCTGAATGATCTGCAAGATCATCGACTGAAGTTCCTCCTAAAGCATGCTTTTGAGGTTAACACTCTCTCACTGCAGGCCTCCATTGGGGGGGAGGGGGCGTATGTGGCGAGAGCTTGTATGTGCTGGGTGCAAGTTCTACCTGGGTTGTTCCGCAAAGCGAAAGCAGAACCGGGGAGCTGGCCAAGCTGGAGTCTGCCTCCACATTAAAACATAGAAACATAGAAAAATGATGACAGAAAAAGACCACATGGCCTATCTAGTCTGTCCTTCCATATCAACAACTACAACAGTCCCCTTTTACCTTTAGAGATCCTCTGTGTTTGTCCCATGCTTTTTTGAATTCAGTTACTCTCCTCATCTCTACCACCTCCACAGGGAGACCATTCCACAGATCCACCACTCTTTCTGTAAAGAAATATTTCCGCATATCACTCCTGAATCTATCCCCCTTCACCCTCATCCCAAGTCCCCTCGTAGCAGAACTTGCTTTCAATTGAAAGAGGCTCTATCCCTGAACATTTATGCCACGGAGGTATTTAAACATCTCAATCATATCACCTCTACCCCACTTTTCCTCTAAGGTGTACATATTAAGATCCCTAAGTCTGTCCTCATATGCTTTATAATGAAGACCACTAACCATTTTAGTAGCCACCCTCTGCACCGACTCCATCCTGTTCACATCCTTTTGAAGGTGCGGTCTCCAGAATTGCACACTACAAATGAGGTCGCACCAAAGACTTATACAGAGGCACCATCACCTCCTTTTTTTTCTGCTAGCCATTCCTCTCCGTATGCACCCAAGCATCCTTCTAGCTTTTGCCGTTGCCTTTTCTACTTTAAGATCATCAGACACAACCACGCCTAGGTCCCGCTCTTCTTTAGTGGACAAAAGTACTTCACCCCATATACTATATTGCTCCCTTGGATTGCTGCAGCCCAAATGCATGGCCTTACATTTTTTAACATTAAATCCCAGCTGCCAAATTCTAGACCATTCTTCAAGCTTAGCTAGATCCCTCCTCATGTTATCTACACCTTCCTGGGTGTCTACTCTATTGCAGATTTTGATATCATCCGCAAAGAGGCAAACCTTACCCGACAGCCCTTCCGCTATATCACTAACAAAGATGTTAAAATGAATCGGACCAAGGACAGATTCCTGAGGCACACCACTGGTAACATCCTTCTCCTCAGAGTGAAGTCCATTTACCTGTACTCTTTGTCGCCTCCCACCCAACCAATTTCTAACCCGAGCAGTAACTTTAGGGTCCATCCCTAGGGTGCTCAGTTTGTTTATAAGTAGCCTGTGAGGAACAGTGTCAAAGGCTTTTCTGAAATACAAATACACCACATCTAGGGCTCTCCCTCAGTCCAACTCCCTGGTCACCCAGTCAAAGAAATCAATCAGATTTGTCTGAGAAGACCTGCCTCTGGTGAATCCATGCTGCCTCGGTTCCTGTAATCCGCTGGACTCCAGAAACCTCACTATTTTCTCTTTCAGCAGCGTTTCCAATAATTTACTCACCACCGAAATTAAACTAACCGGCCTGTAGTTTTCAACCACATCCTTACTTCCGCTTTTGTGTAAAGGCACCACATGAGCCTCTCGCCAGTCCTTTGGCACCACTCCCGACTCCAACGAGGCATTGAAAAGGTCAGTCAGTGGAGCTGCTAGAATGTCCCCAAGTTCCCTCAGTATTCTAGGGTGTATCCCATCCGGTCCCATCGCTTTGTCTACTTTAAGTTGAGCTAGTTTCTCACGAACACAGTCTTCTGAAAATTGTTCAAGATGTCCCTCGCTTCTGTTCCTGTTTGTGGGTGTTTTCTGAGGTCCTGCTCCTGGTTCTTCATCTGTGAACACAGAACAGAAATATTTGTTAAGCAATTCCGCTTTATCCTTATCAGCTTCTACATATTCTTCCCCTGCACCCTTGAGTCTGACCATACCACTTTTGCCCTTCCTCTTCTCACTAACATATCTGAAAAATGTCTTATCCCCCCATTTTATTGCATTGGCTATTTCCTCCTCTTTTTGAATCTTTGCCTTCCTGACTACTTGGCTAGCTTCTCTAACTTTTTCCAAATATAGATGCCTGTCTTCCTCTTTCTGTGATCTCTTGTATTTCATGAAGGCCTCCCTCTTTTCCTTCACTTTTTCAGCTACTTCTTTCGAAAGCCATAGCGGTCTCCTTTTCCTTTTACCTTTCTTTACCATTTTAACAAAAAGATTGGTTGCCCTTAAAATACCACTTTCAGTTTTGCCCACTGTTTTCTACATCCTATAGGATTTCTGCAATGACCTAGTTCGTGCATTCTGTAAGAGCATGGCTCTGGTGGTTGCAGTTAGATGGTCCTGTGGTTGCGAAATAGGTTGGCGAACATGGCGTCCAAGATCAGGTTGAGCAAGTAGCCATTCAAGGGCAAGCTCTTGTTTGGAGAAGCTTTGAAAGAGTTGGTTAAGGAGATCGGAGACACCAAAGAGCATGACTATCAGAGGACAAGCTGCGTGGCAGAGGTCAGCCACAGCAAGGTTTCGGAGGAGTACGAGATTTTCTTCGGTTTTGCGCAACGCGGTTTGTCCCAGCATAGTGGGGTCTGTTTCTCTATAGAGGGCAGTCCTTTCGAGGTAGGGGGACAGTCCATGGATATTATGCAGGCTCTTCAGTGGGTATGATTGAGAAAATAAGGCTGTGCTCCAGGGGTTATTACCACTCTGTTGAAGGCAAGGAAGAGGTCAGCTTCCCTGTCGCATATCCAAGTTTGGAGAATCTTTGAAGGCTGGTGCGTGGAGCATGCTTTTTGTCCCCTGAGCGTGTCGGTAATAGATATATTGTCATTTTTGCAGGCAGGGCTGGAAAAGGGCCTGGCCTTTAACTCCCTCAGAGTGCAGGTGGCAGCTTTGGCCTGTTACTGGGGGGAAGATACATGGCACACCTCTGGTAGCTCATTCGGACGTTTGCCGCTTCTTGCGGGCAGTGAAGCAGGTTCGACCACTGGTTCAGGCGATGGTTCCCTTGTGGGATCTTAATCTCTTTCTGTCAGGGCTGACGGCAGCTCTGTTTGAGCCATTGAAGAGGTGATGTTCTTGATGGCCATTTGTTCAGCTCGACATATTTCCGAGTTGCAGGCTCTTTCGTGTAGGGAGTCTTTTTTGTTGCTGACAAAGGAGTGAGTGGTGCTACCAAAGATGGTGACTCATTTTCATGTCAATCAGGTAGTCTCTCTCCCTGTCTTTGAAGGCGAGGGGGCCAGCGGCTCCTGAAGCTGGATGTTCACAGGGTGCTGAAATGTTCTCTCAAGCGCACACAGTTGTTCAGGAGATTGGACTGTTTGTGCTGTTTGAGGGGACCACGTAAGGGGGAGGTGGCCTCCAAGGCTTCCATTTCTCAATAGGTGAAGGAAGCAATTGCTTCTGCATATCTCCTTAAACATAGAGTGGTGCTACAAGGATTGCAAGAACATTCTACCAAGGCTCAGGCGACGTCCTGAGTGGAGGTCAGTTTGGTACTTCTGGTGGATATCTATAGAGTGGCAATGTGGTCGTCATTGCATACTTTTACCAGGCATTATAGGTTGGACATGCAGGCAAGTCAAGAGGCAAGGTTCAGCGATCAAGTCTTGAAGGCTTTAGGTAGTTTAGGTATATACTGTCTTTCTGGACTGGACTTGAGGGACGTGGATGAAGGTGAAATTGGGCCTGACCTGCTAATTTTCTTACATGGAGTCCCTCCAATTCAGTCCAGATCCCTTCCAGTATTTTGTTCTGGACAGTTGCGAAGTAGCGAGCCCGCACTATGGGACGAGCCCACAGAGAGCGTCACCTAATAAGTTTCGTCTCACTCATGGTGGGAGTTGTGGATGGTGCTTGGCTTCTCCAGGAGAAAAAGAAATATCTTACTAAATGAAAGAACATGCAGAAGGAAACAATATCAGAGGGAAATGGAATATAGTGTCAGACAGCAGTTCTTTAAGGCTGCAATACACAATGGACGTCTGACGGGGTCAGTGCTGTATATAGTTACCGATTTGGTTTTTGATTTAGTATAGTCTAACCTTTCGTCGGTAGGAGTTTCTAGTGGCTTTGACAATAGGATACTACAGGCAGAGGGGACGGCCTCTCTACATGGTGAGTCATCACTAGAAATTTGCAAAAGTCTCCAGCTGCTGGTGGATGGACACAACTTGTCTTTCTGGACTGGAGGGGACTCAATGAAAGAAAATTAGCAGGTAAGACCTAATTTCAACTACTACATTCTCTTGTAACGAATTTCAGAGTCCGATTATGCATTGAGTAAAAAAATATATTTTCTTCAATCAGTCTTAAATGTGCTACTTTGAAACGGCACTTGCCAAAGTCTCCAGTGACTTGTTCTTGGCTAAATCTAAGGGCCTCTATTCTATCCTTATCCTTCTTGACCTTTCTGCTGCTTTTGATACTGTTGACCACCACCTTCTCCTTGACACATTATCCTCACTTGGTTTTAAGGGTTCTGTATTGTCCTGGTTCTCTTATTTCTCCCATCACTCTTTCTGTGTTTGTTCTGGTGGTTCCTCCTCTGCTGCTATCCCATTCTCAGTTGGTGTACCCCAAGGGTCTGTTCTGGGCCCTCTCCTTTTCTCTCTCTCTGCACCCAGTCACTTGGTGCTTTCATCTCCTTCCATGGATTTCAGCATCAGTTTTATGCTGACGATTCTCAGATGTATCTTTCTACACCTGATATTTCTCCGACCCTCCAGGCCCATATCCCTGACTGTCTCTCTGACATTGTCACCTGGATGTCTCACCCCTGTTTGAAACTAAACCTGGACAAAACAGAAGTTCTTTATTTTCCACCTAAACCTTCCTCTTCCCTTCCCCCTTTCTCTGTCTCTGTTGATAACACTCTTCTACTTCCTATTTCCTCAGTCTGTAGCCTTGGTGTTATCTCCACATTAAATTTCATTTGCTATTTGGACACCCACACTCCCAATTTCTCAAGGTCCTCTTGCAATTTTTCACAGTCCTCTGACATTTTAACAACTGAATAATTTTATTTATGTATTTAGTTATTTTTCTATACTGCTGTATCTAATTTTCTGTCATCTGCAAATTTGATCACTCCCGTTTCCAGCTCATTTATGAATATGTTAAAAAGCAGCGAGCCCAGCACAGATCCCTGGCGTACTTCATTATTCTCCATTGAGAAAATTGGCCATTTAGCTCTAATCTCAGTTTTCTATCTTTTTATCCAGTTCCTAATTCACAATAATACACTGCCCTCCTATCCCATGACTTTTTTAAATTTCCTCAAGAGTCTCTCATGAGGGATCTTGTCAGAGGCTTTCTGAAAATCCAGATATACTATATCCACTGGCTCACCTTTACCTGTTTTATTCACACCTTAAAAAAATAGAAGAATGGTCAAATGTTTGGCAATTGAGATTTAGTGCCAAAGCAGTTCAGAGTGATGCACTTGGGATGCAGAAGCCCAAAGGATCTCTGTATGATACAGGACAAAAAGCTGGTGTATACTTTCAAGAAAGGGACCTCGGAATCTGAGTTGGCCCAAGGGTTTCTGCTGACATAGGGAGAAATCCCGGCCTTGCTGCCCTCCCCAGCTGCCGTTGCCGCCACCTTCCCCTCCCAGCTGATGTTGATTCAGTCTTGGGTGGGGGAGGCGGGCAGTGACGGTATTTCCAAAAGCAGCAGCTTTTTGCCGCTGCTTTTGTAAATACTGCCGCTGCCCGCCTCCCCCTCCCCCAAACAGAATCGGCAGCTGGGGAGGGGGGGCGGCACAGCCGCCCACCATGTGGGGTGGCCTCCTAACTTGCCTAGTGGACGGCCCTGCTCGGAATGATAGTGTCTGAGGCTATCAAGGTGGCAAAGCAGTGTGACAAGACAGTGTCCAAAGCCAGAAGAATGTTAAGCTGCATACAGAGGAGAATAACCAGCAGGAAGAAGGAAGTATTAGTGCCCCTGTACAGGTCATCGGTGAGGCCTCACTTGAAGTATTGTGATCAGTTTTGGAGACTGTACCTTGCAAAGGAAATAAAAAGATTTGAAATGGTTCAGAGGAAGGCAACCAAGAAGATATGAGGCCTGCACCAGAAAGAATATGAGATGAGACTTGAAGACTTAAATATGTATACCCTAGAAGAGAGGAGGGACAGGGGAGATATGACACAGATGTTTAAATACTTAAAGGGTATTAATAAGCAAACAAACCTTTTTCAAAGAGGGGGAAACTGTAGAACTAGAGGACATGAAATGAAGCTGCATTGCACCGTGGTCCATTGACTAGCCACGATTGCTGGCCGCCCCAAAGCGACTCCTGTTCCTCGCAGTCCGACTCCTTATTTGGCCTTCCAAGGCCTGACTCAGGCTGCAGGGAACACCCTGAGCCCCCTCACCTGCCTGCTCGTGTCCCACGCCACGGTCCCCCGTCTAGACTGAAGGCCCTGGACATACAGGGCCAACCTCAGAATAGGCTCTATACGTCCAGGGTCAAGGGCCGCCAACATCAGCTCTCGCTACGTCTCCAGAACGCCCCCTCCCACCCCCGTCTAGGCCTCCCTGTACAAACCAGCTTTTAGTATGGAGAGGTTAGTAGATTTGCTGGGCAGATTGGAGTAGTGTGTGCCCAGAAAGGCACATTTAAAGCAAAAAATATAAGGAGAGTTGATTAGATTGAATGTTTTCATTGACAGAGCCGCAATTGCCACTCATTGGGATGTTCAGTGGCACTAATATGGTTAGTGCTGCTGAATACCCACAGGTGCTGCCGCTGCATGCCCTAATGCTAACTGTTTAGCATCATGGCATGTCAGAGGTGTCCGGGCTGGCACTCATCACTAACTAGGCAGCGGCAATATTGAACTGCTGTCCAGTTAGTGACATGCAGCGGAGGTAAGGTGCAACAAAGGCTGGCCTTACTTTTGCCACAGAAGATAACCGGGTAGCAGCAGAATATCACAGTGGGTCGGTTAGCTTCACAGTCCTGCAGCCAATCCAGAGATTCGGTACCGGTGGATATCGCCCCAGCATTGAATACCTGGGTCTAAGGTTCAGCGCCAGCGGCTAACTGTAGTAGGAGCACCAGGTGCCAGCATTGAATATCTGGATCTAAGGTTCAGTGCCAGCGGCTAGCTGTAGTAGAAGCACCAGGTGCCAGCAGTGAATATCTGGGTCTAAGGTTCAGCGCCAGCGGCTAGCTGTAGTAGAAGCACCAGGTGCCAGCAGTGAATATCTGGGTCAAAGGTCCAGTGTCAGCGGCTAGCTGTAGTAGAAGCACCAGGTGCCAGCAGTGAATATCTGGGTCTAAGGTTCAGCGCCAGCGGCTAGCTGTAGTAGAAGCACCAGGTGCCAGCAGTGAATACCTGGGTCTAAGGTTCAGCGCCAGCGGCTAGCTGTAGTAGGAGCACCAGGTGTCAGTACTAAATATCTGGATCTAAGGTTCAGCGCCAGCGGCTAGCTGTAGTAGAAGCACCAGGTGCCAGCAGTGAATATCTGGATCTAAGGTTCAGTGCCAGCGGCTAGCTGTAGTAGGAGCACCAGGTGTCAGTACTAAATATCTGGGTCTAAGGTCCAGTGTCAGCGGCTAGCTGTAGTAGGAGCACCAGGTGCCAGCATTGAATACCTGGGTCTAGGGTTCAGCGCCAGCGGCTAGCTATAGTAAGAGCACCAGGTGCCAGTACTAAATATCTGGATCAAAGGTCCAGTGTCAGCGGCTAGCTGTAGTAGGAGCACCAGGTGCCAGCAGTGAATATCTGGGTCTAAGGTTCAGTGCCATCGGCTAACTGTAGTAGGAGCACCAGGTGCCAGCACTGAATATTTATTTGTATTTGTATTTATTTGTATTTCTTCTATACCGCAATATTTATCATCAGCGCGGTTTACATGTAACCAAAATTGTACAATGTATAACAGTCTTACATTGACATTTACAGAGAACAGAGAATTTAAACATGGAGAACGGGGTGAACTATATACACTATGTACAAATTGGAATAATATTCGGTATGTTTGTCTTTAGGACAGGTTAACGTGGGGATAGTTAAACACACTAATTATGGCAAGTGGTTCGTTACTCTGAAGGAGTCGAGATGGCTCAGGATAGGAGGGTTAGGTGATGTTATCAGTAATGGAGAAGTATTGTAAGAAGAGATAGTGTTTGATTGCCTTTCTGTACTGGGGGAGGTTGGTTATGGCACGGATATCTGCAGGGAGGGAGTTCCAGTAGGACGGTGCATAGAGAGCAAAAACACGCTTACTTGTTGTCTTTGAGCACTTTGTGATAGCTTTCGGTAGCAGTAATGTGTTGCAAGCTATTGATCTTCTCGCTCTGTTAGGGGGGGTAGGGTGTACAAGGTCTGAGAGGGGGGATGAAATGCATCTGTTGATTGCTTTAAATGTCATCATTAGTGCCTTGAAGGTGATCCTGCAGTGGACAGGAAGCCAGTGCAGGTCCTTCAAGATGGGGGTAATATGGTCTCCTCTTGATGCACCGTAGAGGGTTCTGGCTGCAGTATTCATCGCAAGCTGAAGGGGTTTGAGAGAGCTCTTTGGGAGGCCGGTAAGAGTGGAGTTTGCGTAATCAAAATGGGGCAGTATTAAGGTCTGTAAGACCGTTCTAAAGTCGTTTGGTTCAAGAATCTGTTTCATCTGTTGTAAGATCCGGACTTTGTGGTAGATGGATTTAATGGTATTGCTTATCTGTGCGTGCATGTCAAGGTGCTGGTCGAGTATTATACCCAGGTATCGAATTGTCGTCTTAGAGGTGAGTTTGGCGTTGCGGACTTTAAGTGAAGAGGGTGGGGCGAACCTCTGGTCTCTGCTGATAAAGAGAACCTCCGTCGTCTTAAAATTTATTTTAAGTTCTTGAGATTGTAACCAGTCTGTGACAGCTTCGAAACATGATGAGAGTTGGGAGAGGTCTGGTTGGTCTGTGGATATTGGAGTGAACATTAGGACATCATCGGCATATACTAGACAATTGATATTGAAAGACCGAATAAGATTGCAGATTGGTTGCATATAGATATTGAACAATAGGGCTGAAAGGGATGATCCTTGCGGAACTCCTTTCTCTTGTGGGAAAGGGGTGGATATAGATGGACCAGAGCGTACATATTGCTGTCTATTGTTGAGATACGAGGCGTACCAGGGGATTGCGTTTCCATGGACGCCCCTTATCTGCAAGGCGGGATAGTAGTAGCTTGTGACTGACCGAGTCAAAGACGGCCGCTATGTCAAGAAAGATGAGCGCAAAGCCTTGCCTGATGTTGTCAAGCCCTATTGTTAGTGTGTTAAACAGAGTTGTCAGCAATGTTTCTACTCCATATGACTCTCTGAATCTGTGCTGGCAAGAGTCAAGGGGAGCGTTTGTCTCTATGTGATGAGTCAACTGCTGTTGGACTATTTTTTCCATGATTTTAGTGAGGAGAGGGATGCTCGAGATAGGCCTGTAGGATTCCATCTTTGCGGGGTCAAACTTATTGTTTTTTAGCAGTGGTCTTATTGATGTTTGCTTTAGCTTCTGTGAGAATGTGCCGGAGAGAAAAGACGCACCTATTAGTTTGGCCAAAAAAGGACTAAGTTCAGTCCGAAGAGATTTTATCCAATGCGCAGGGCATGGGTCGTCTGGTGCTGTGGTGGTGTTTATATTCGTTATGGTGTTTAGGATATCCTTCGCAGTTGGGGGAGAGAAGGAAGAAATGATATGTTGATTAACTGCTGAGCTTGATGGGGGGGGTATGGGGTATAAATGAGTGGAGGAGTGGCCTAGTGGTTGGGGCAAGGTACTTCAGGCCGGAAGGTCGGGGGTTCAAATCCCACTAGAGGACAGCAACCTTGGGCCGGAAGGACTAGGGTTTCTAGTCCCACTGGTGCTCCTTGTGGTCTTGGGCAAGCCACTTAACCCTCTATAGCCCATGTTCCCTGTAAAATAGTTATCTCCAAGTTATAATGCCCAGTTCAATGTAATTTCAGTTTGTTCAATGTAAACCGCACTGATGCAGAATAGCGCGGTATATAAGAGAATGTAAATAAATAAATAAAATAAATGTATGTATTGTGTATCAAGGGTATATGGTGAGGAGGATGGGAGTAAGATTGATGGGGAGGCGGATGAAAGAGGGTATATAAATGATTGGTCCGGAGGCGAGGATCTTGCAGGGGCGGTTGAATGACTTGTTTTGGTTCGTAGATAATCTGCATATTCCTGTGGGTGTGGAAGGTTAGGATGGCAGGATGAAGGTTCTTTGGATAAGGTTTTGACAATATTGAAGAGTTTGTGTGGTTTGTTTATTGAACGTTGTAGGATCTCTGTGTAGTATTGCTTCATTTTTGTGGATACCGCCGTTCTGTGGGTATCCAGATGAGTGGTGTAAGCGTCATAAGTTTCCGTTGTTCGGGAACGACGCCAGCATTTTTCAAGCTGTCGAAGTCGGCGAAGGGATGCCGTTAAGTGAATACCAGGGAGCATTCATTCTTTTTCTGGAAGATTTGTTGCTAGATGGTGTGTCGATTACAGCATTAAGGCATTGGTTCCACAAGGATAGCATGTCATTCAGGTTTCGTTTGGATGGTTCTAGGAGAGGCTGTGCTCTTTCAAGGATCTCTTCTCTGATGAAAGGACGGTAGTGCTTAGAAGTGATAGAGAGTGGTTCATCTGAGGTAATGAGGTTATTGGTCATAGAGTGAGAAGGTAGTGAAAATCTAATTAGACTATGGTCGGACCATGGCACCGAGTTTATGGAAAGCTTGAACTTGAATGTGGAGTGGGTGGCTACTTGTGGTGCAAATATAAGATCAGGCATGTTTCCCTTATGGGTGGGGGAGTCGACCATTTGGGTATAACCTAGTGCTTTAAGGGCGTCGAGGAAGGCGTCAGATTGGCAACTTGAAGGGCAGGGAGGTTGAAATCCCCCAACAACCAATTTGCAGTACGTGGATTGCTAGGGTTGCATACAAGGTCAATGATTAAGGAGAGATCATCTGGTACAGGGGAAGGGGCTCTGTATATCAGATTGATGGTACAATGTTAGCTATGGAGATGTAATCCAGGTGGGGGGTGCTATTGGAGGTAACTAGTTGAAATTGCAGGTTTGTCTTTGGTCAGGATAAGTGCTCCTCCACTTCTTCGGTCGGATCTGTAACATGAGTGGATAGAATAGTTAGGGGGCACGTGTTGATGGAAGAGAACGGCATCTGAGGCTGACATCCAAGTCTCCGTAATGCATAGGATGTCAAGATCATGAGTAGACAGCATTTCTGTTATGGCAGGCCATTTTTTTCGGATGGATCGGGCGTTATCTGGGTCTAAGGTTCAGCGCCAGCGGCTAGCTGTAGTAGGAGCACCAGGTGCCAGCACAAAATATCTGGATCTAAGGTCCAGTGTCAGCGGCTAGCGGTAGTAGGAGCACCAGGTACCAGCACTGAATACCTGGGTCTACGTTTCAGTGCCAATGGCTAGCTGTAGTAAGAGCACCAGGTGCCAGCAGTGAATATCTGGGTCTAAGGTTCAGTGCCAGCGGCTAGCTGTAGTAGGAGCACCAGGTGCCAGCAGTGAATATCTGGGTCTAAGGTTCAGTGCCATCGGCTAGCTGTAGTAAGAGCACCAGGTGCCAGCATTGAATATCTGGGTCTAAGGTTCAGTGCGAGCGGCTAGCTGTAGTAAGAGCACCAGGTGCCAGCAGTGAATATCTGGGTCTAAGGTTCAGCGCCAGCGGCTAGCTGTAGTAGGAGCACCAGGTGCCAGCAGTGAATATCTGGGTCTAAGGTTCAGCGCCAGCGGCTAGCTGTAGTAGAAGCACCAAGTGCCAGCAGTGAATACCTGGATCTAAGGTTCAGCGCCAGCGGCTAGCTGTAGTAGAAGCACCAGGTGCCAGCAGTGAATATCTGGGTCTAAGGTTCAGCGCCAGCGGCTAGCTGTAGTAAGAGCACCAGGTGCCAGCACTGAATATCTGGGTCTAAGGTTCAGCGCCAGCGGCTAGCTGTAGTAAGAGCACCAGGTGTCAGCACTGAATATCTGGATCTAAGGTTCAGTACCAGCGGCTAGCTGTAGTAGGAGCACCAGGTGCCAGCAGTGAATATCTGGGTCTAAGGTTCAGTGCCAGCGGCTAGCTGTAGTTAGGAGCACCAGGTGCCAGCCCTGAATATCTGGGTCTAAGGTTCAGTGCCAGCGGCTAGCTGTAGTAGGAGCACCAGGTATCAGCACTAAATATCTGGGTCTAAGGTTCAGCGCCAGCGGCTAGCTGTAGTAGAAGCACCAGGTGCCAGTAGTGAATACCTGGGTCTAAGGTTCAGCGCCAGCGGCTAGCTGTAGTAGAAGCACCAGGTGCCAGCAGTGAATATCTGGGTCTAAGGTTCAGCGCCAGCGGCTAGCTGTAGTAGGAGCCAGGTGGCAGCACTAAATATCTGGGTCTAAGGTTCAGCGCCAGCGGCTAGCTGTAGTAGGAGCACCAGGTGTCAGCACTGAATATCTGGATCTAAGGTTCAGTGCCAGCGGCTAGCTGTAGTAGGAGCAGCAGGTGTCAGTACTAAATATCTGGGTCTAAGGTTCATTGCCAGCGGCTAGCTGTAGTAAGAGCACCAGGTGCCAGCACTGAATATCTGGGTCTAAGGTTCAGCGCCAGCGGCTAGCTGTAGTAAGAGCACCAGGTGCCAGCCCTGAATATCGGACCCATGTTTTTTCTCACAGTGATGTTTAAATTTAAACTTTTGTAAAAACAATGTCGATATAGGTTTCCGCTGTGATTATTATTGGTGGTGAATAACCTATTTACTTTTTAGTTTAGGTGAAAGGTGGACTGGGGGATCCTCCTTGCTGTTTGGATCTGGAGGAAATATTTTTTACTGAGATTCTCTGGTGTGTTATGTCTGATGCCTTTTGTTGCTAATATAGTTGATTTGATTTATCTTATTTTAATGTGTTATTTTAGTTGATTTTCTTTGTACGTATGTTTATTATTTGTAATTATTTATTTGATCAAATTAGCATGTTTTGTTTAATTTTCTTGCATATTTTCCTAGGGTTCTGATTTAATATTGTAAAGCGCTTTGCTGTAGGTCTTGCAAAAGGCGGTATAGGAAGTGCATAATAAGCATAAACAAACCCTGCTTTGGGCAGCTGGTCCAGGAAAGTGGTATAGAAATTTTATAAATAAAATGAAATTATGGCTTCCTGATCAGAATGCATGGGATGTTCCTCTGTATTCACTCAGTGCTGTGATCTGAAGCCTATAATCAACCCAAAACTGAAACAGAAAGCAAAAGAATGTGAAGGCAGATGTACTAATGGTGTGGCTGAGATACATGACAGACAAGAGTCTCTCGTAGGAGAAAGTGGCTGGGTGGCTTAGTGATGGGTTTACTTCTGCCTGCAGTACTTATGATCTCGGGCAAGATACTTTGCTCCACCTTGTTAAGCCTTTCCTCCAGTGGGAGAAAACCTTTTATCCTTCTGGCCCTTTATCTCAGATTGGCTCAGTTCACCACCACTTTAATTGTAAGCTTTCTTGGGAAGGGACTTTTGTTTATAATTTGCTTCAGGCACCTTACATGAATGTGGAAATAATATTAGGATAAAAGTCACTTTGATAATATTTAATGTTATTACTGCTTGTCCTCAAGTTCCTATTTAATTTAATGTCATGTTTAATGGACTTCTGGACCCTGTTTACTAAGCATTTTTCCTATTAACACAAAATGGGAGAAGACTCATTTGTATAGCGGTACAAGGCCTACACAGCACTGTACATGTACAAGAGACAGTCCCTGCTAGTAAACAATTACAGAAGGAAACAGCTGCTTGAATCCTCAGCTCCATTCTTACGATCCATTGATCCATGTCTTATGATGATGATTGGGTTGCCTGGAATAAGTAGATTTTTTTGGGCTGGTGAACCAAGAAACTGGAGGAAGGAGCATACAGTAAAAACATCTTCATCACCGATCAGAAGCATCCTTGGGGGTTGAGGGGGGGCATAACATACAAAAGTGAAAGAAGTACGAGGAGACTGGAGGTGGAGAAAGGCAGAACTGCACTGGATGTAGCCACCACCTTCCCGCCCCCCATCCAAACAGCTTCTTGGGGAGATTAGTAATTTGTTTTATTTAGGACATTTAGTATACCTCCTATCGCGGGGGACATCAAAGCAGCTTCTAATAATCTTAAGAGGCCATAGAATCACATTTAACAACAGAAATGATAGTCCTTAAAAAGGGAGAGTGGACAACAGCAGATGGGAGTAAGCCACTGCCACTGAGCTCTTGTCAGAGACAAAAGTAAAAAGCCAGACTTTTGGCCCCCTCTTAAATTTGCAACTGCAGTCTTCACCCCCTAACTCCTGGAGCTAAACAGCAGAAAGTAGTGTGTACGCTCTTACCCCACCTTTGAGAATCGCATTTGAAGCAACCAGAAAACTCCTCTGTGAAGATTTTAGGGGACAAGTACCATTACTACTACTTCTACTATCACTTATCATATTTATAGCACTACAAAGCATATGAAGCGCTGTACAGAGACATATAAAAGATAGCCCCTGCTCATAAGAGCTTACAATCTAGTCCAGACAGCAAAATAACTGGGGATTAGGATATATCTAGGGGCATGGTAAGGAAACACATAGGAGGTGATTTGGGAGATCAGGATCCAAGAGTAGTCTCAAAGAAGTGAATTTTCGGCCTGGATGTGAACAGGGCCACGGATGGAGACTGACGTACTTACTCAGGTAGTTTGTTCCAGGCATAAGGAGCCTGGAACCAGGGCCTGCCCGTCCATTGAGCAAGAATGTTTTTTGCACAGGGCCCCGCGTTTCAGGGGGCCCCGCGCAAAAAACATCTTGCATCTTGCATCTTGCAAAAAAACAGAAACCGGCTGCTGCTGCCGCTGCCGCCGTGGCAGCGGCAGAATGGAGAGGGGCCCATTTACAGTCCTTACCACCCCCCCCCATCAGCCCAGCTAAGTTAAAAAAAAAACACCAGAAACCGGCTGCTGCTGCCGCCGTGGCAGCGGCAGAATGGAGAATCCCGCGGGGCCCCCCTGTCCTGAAGTCTTCTATGCGGCCTCCGTCGGCTGTCAGAGCTGC
Source organism: Ichthyophis bannanicus (assembly GCA_033557465.1). Classification (NCBI taxonomy): domain Eukaryota; kingdom Metazoa; phylum Chordata; class Amphibia; order Gymnophiona; family Ichthyophiidae; genus Ichthyophis; species Ichthyophis bannanicus. Next base: position 34,009,031 of record CM066041.1, on the reverse strand, counting down.
GCGAAGAGAGAGAGCTTCTCCTCTCGCAGCTCTGTTAATCACGCCGCGGGGCGGTTGGGTAATACCAACAGCCCCGCGGCGGGGTTAACAGAGCTTCGGGAAAGGGGAACACTCCCGTCGCGCGGCGCGGAAAAGCCCGCGCTGGGGCCGCTTAGAAGACTGCTGGACAGGGGGGCCCCGTGGGATTCTCCATTCTGCCGCTGCCACAGCGGCAGCGGCAGCAGCAGCCGGTGTCTGTTTTTTTTTTTTAAACTTAGCTGGGCTGATGGGGAGGGGGGGGGAGGGGTAAGGACTGTAAATGGGCTGATGATGGGGGGGTAAGGACTGTAAATGGGCTGATGATGGGGGGGTAAGGACTGTAAATGGGCTGATGGGGAGGGAGGGAGGGGGGGTAAGGACTGTAAATGGGCTGATGGGGGTGTTAGGACTGGTAATGGGCTGTGGGGGGCATTAGGACTGGTAATGGGCTATGGGGGGGTTACAACAGGTAATGGGCTATGGGGAGGTACGACTACAAGTGGGCTGATGGGGGGATTAGGACAGGTAATGGGCTGATGGGTGTATACAACAGGGAATGGTCGAGGGGGGGGCTAGCACTACAACAACCAGGTTCGGGGGTTAGGACTGGTAATGGGCTGTGGGGGGCGTGAGGACTGGTAATGGGCTGTGGGGGCGTTAGGACTGGTAATGGGCTGGGGGGGTTAGAACTGGTACTGGGCTATGGGGGGGTTACAACAGGTAATGGGCTATGGGGAGCTACGACTACAAGTGGGCTGATGGGGGGTAGGACTGGTAATGGGCTATAGGGGATTCGGACTGGAAGTGGGCTGATGGGGGGGTTAAGACTGGGAATGGGCTATGGGGGGGTAGGACAGGTAATGGGCTATGGGGGGCTACGACTACAAGTGGGCTGATGGGGGGATTAGGACTGTAAACGGGCTATGGGGCTTTGGGCTAAGACTGGAAATGGGCTGTGGTTGGTGTTAGGACTGGTAAAGGGCTGTGGGGGGCATTAAGACTACTAATGGGCTAAGGTGAGGGGTTACAACAGGTAATGGGCTATGGGGAGGTACGACTACAAGTGGGCTGATGGGGGGATTAGGACAGGTAATGGGCTATGGGGGGGGTTAGGACAGGTAATGGGCTGATGGGGGGTTACAACAGGTAATGGGCTATGGGGGGGCTAAGACTACAAGTAGGCTGATAGGGGTTTAGGACTGGTAATGGGCTGTGGGGGGCGTTAGGACTGGTAATGGGCTGTGGGGGCGTTAGGACTGGTAATGGGCTGTGGGGGCGTTAGGATTGGAAATGGGCTGATGGGGGACTAGGACTGGAAATGGGCTGATGCAGGGACAAGAAGGGAGCAGATGCTGGGTGGGGCTGGAACTAGAAAGGAGCTGATGTTGGGGGAGGATTAGAATGGGATGGAGCTGGGAGAGTGAAATGGAGAGGGAAAAATATTTTGCGTGGGAGGGAAGACAAATCTACAATTGGCCGGATATTGGGAGAGTAAGTGGGATTGAGGATGGAGGGATAAAATTTGAGTGGATGAAATAGGAATGAGGAAAGAGCAAAAGGAGAAAGATTAGTATGTTAAAGCAGATGTAGAGAGAGAATGGAAAAAGAAACCAAGAAGACAGAAGAAAGGACAAATGGACAGCAGATGGAGAGTTAGCAGAAGACACGAAGAAACCAGAAGAAAGTGGCTGGAACAATTGCAACTGAAAAAAAATGCACAAAAGGTAGAAAAATATCTCTTTATTTTGAATTTATTAACTGGAATATGTCAGCTCTGGGAAATGTGCATCATTAATTTTTGCGCTTTGTTTAGTACAAGAGGAAATTAATTTATAGTTTTATTTCTACAGTGTTGTTGTATATTCCAAGTTTGGCTTTTGGGGTTCCCAGTTTAATTATTGTCTTCCTGTTTCTAAATTGTGATTCCTTGTTTGGTGATGGTCTATGTTCTGCATGTGTAACTGAGCTGAGGTGTTCTGTTTATGTAATTCCTATTTGACATTGCCACTTGTTCTTTCCCCAGTAGGTCGTGTATTGTTATTCTCTGAAATGTATTGGTTTAATATTTGCAGTGTTTCCTTTTGATAGGTATGGTATGGTGCTTTATGAGTCCTGGTAGTGCTGTTAGGATATGGCGGGTTTGCTATGGGTTCTAAATGGGCAGTGTTTGTAGTAGTTCCTAATGTGTCTGGTGGTTGGCACTGGATTATAGTAATGTAGAAATCTTTTAGTCTTTCTTTATCCATGCACTCATGAAGAGGCATGTTTACTAAAAGTTAGTAGTGTATGGTAACATTATGCAAATATTTATGCAAATGAGGCACCTTATGCAAATGAGGCTCCGCACCCCCCTTGGGCCGCCCCTGCCTGGAACCTTAATTTTTGTAGCCCTTCAAATAACACAAACGTCACACACACACAAGTGGCAGCTCTTGAAAAAAGTAACCTTGAGAGCCTTCCATGGAAAGAAGTCGCTTTGTGAAAAGACGACGAGTAATGTTGCAAGGCAAAGAGGGAGGCCAGTGGAGTGGACACGAAAAACAAGTATCCTGCCCCAGTGTTTGCCGGGAGAGCAGGACTCTGGGTCGGAAAGGTGGGACGTAATTCTCTGGGAATGCACTTTATTTATGTGTTTATTTTATTTATTTAATAGGTTTTCTATACCTCCTTTTCTTTAAATCAAAGTGGTTTATATTGGAACTAAACAGGAGTTGGGGGGGGGAGGAAGGGGGCTTTGGAGGAAACATTTAATAATGCAACATTACATTAAAAGGTATATTCATACTTTATCCCTGCAGAATAAGCCCTGTAAATTTTAGAATTCTTGCTTAGGATATTTTCTTAAAATGAGATGCTTTCTAGGGTTTGTTTTTTTTTGTTTTTAATATTAATTTTTGCCTTATGTGAAAAGGAAACTTATAGAATCCCCCAGAAGTTTGAGAATCATAAACATCTAATTTCTCCACCTTTGCTAATGTACTGTAGTTGAGCTAGTAAATAATCACTAGTGTCCTTCACGTGGGATGCTGAGCCCAGGATGGACCTTTTTTTGCGAAGTGATAATGTGAAAGCTCTGGGTTATGGATGGAAAACGTCCATCTGATAAACACACACTCAACGGCTTTTAGCAGGAACTGGTGTTTACAATATGTCAGAGCCTGAACTATGCTAGCATGATTTATGTGAGGAAATTGTTAAAGAGGAGGAAAAAAATCCTGCAAGCAGGGTTTATCCCACTAAGACGTCTCACTAAAAATGCAGCTTTTGTTCAGCTACCGCTAATACAAGTTGTAACAGTGTAATATGGGAGGCTTATGTTTACATGTTGCATTCCTGAGTCTTAGTCAAAATAAGCCTTGCGGGTTACTGTAGTATTTCCATTCTTGCAGCTGGAGGTGAGATCCCTTCCAGTGCAAGAGGCTTCCTTTCTAAGCTATTTCTTCTCGTTTCACCACACTGCACCTTCCCTGTACTGCATAAGTTTTAAGAGAGACTCATTGACCACAGGGTGGCTCTGGTTTTTAGAACGGGATCTCTAAAGTAAAAATAAAAAAGCTGTCCTTTTTATATAAAGTACCGTGGGCCGTTGGCACCTCTCTATGAAGACTGGCACTTTAGAGGGGTCATTCAGTGCGAATCAGTAGACTGAATCCTGTCCCGGCTCTCACTCCAGTTTTGACTATGTTTTTGAATTTTGGATGCATTTATTTTTTTGAATGGCCGCATGCAGAGGACTTGATCTTCTTTTCACTGAGTGACTTCTTTCCATGGAAGGCTCTCATGGTTAATTAGCTTTTTCAAGGGTGTCACTTATGTGTGTCATTTGATGGGTTACAAAAATGCAGTTGTTCAGCCCTTTTTTCAACAGCACAGACAGTAAAGAAGCACATCTGTGAAAAGAGCACTGTCTGAGCTGTCTTGGCCTACACAACTCATGCGTGATGGTGAAATTTTATTTTTGTATTGTAAGTGTTAATAAAAAGTTGCACCACTAAATTTATGTCTTCAAAAACAGCTGCTGATGAGATCATTTAGATGAGATTCAGGGTATATAGAACCACGGTAGGCCCATTTCTCACATGATTCAAGAGTGAGCACAGAGCGTGCATTTGGGGTAATTTTATATGGTTTTATGAAAGCAGCAGAGGCACTGCAAAGAAGCTAATGTGCAAAGGTGTAGATTTGAGTGAACACTATATATGTGTATATCCCAACTCTGCCCCCTCCTTCCCCCCCCCCCCCCGGAATATCTGCATGCACGTTCATTCCGCGCACTTTTTAGGAGTGTATAACTCTGCATGTAAAATATACTTCATGCATGGCAAATGCTTTATAAAATGATTCTCTCGATGCTTGCCTATTTTATTTGTATTTAGCTCAGGCCTTTCTAGTAGGAGCTGAAGGCAAGTTACATTCAGGTGCAGCAGGTTCCCTGTCCCCTGACAGCTCAGTATACAAAAGTGCACTATTAGCACAGGCATCTGCACAGTATTTAAGCAGGGTGTTGAATACAGGAAGGAATCTTAACGTAAGCATAAATTGCACTAACAGCAGTGCACTGCAAATTTAAATCCATTTAATGAAGCAATTAGCTATGCAGAGAAGTGCACGGAAGACAGAGTTCATTGTGAGATTTTAACATGAGGTCTGAAGAGGCATTAAAAGTTATCTCAGGTCCGAGGTCGGTGCTGATGAGGAATTTCTGCCTGTTCCTGGCTTTGCTGAAAAAAGCAGCAGGGGAAGCATGCAGGAACAGTGTTATGCGCATGAACAGCACTTTGTCTATGTTTGATTGTGCCTGATACTGCACCTTCAAAAACTCAGCAGGATGGTGTACAATTAAAATAACAATTGAAGAAACAGAAAATAATGCCATAGTTGGATAGGAAAGACACAGGGAGAGTAGCAGATCTGAAAAGAGCTGGGGAAGGGGAACTAGCAGTTTGAGGGTGGCAAGTCGAAGGCTATTTGGAAAAGGTGTGTCTTGAGTAAGGAGAGTTCGAGGCGGAGATTGGTGGGTAGTGCATTCCATGAGGCTGGCCCAAGAAAGTAAAAGATGGAAATATGAGTGATTCTAACCGAGTTCTTGAAGCAGAGGGACGGTGAAGACCATTGGCATGAATGATGCAGAAGACATGGTGAGGGGAATGGAGATGCAGGGTGTCTGAGGGGTATCTGGGGGTGCCAGTGGGTAGAGCTTTGTGGACCAGGGCAAGTAGTCCAAACTGAAAGCGGAACGTCAGTGGGAGCCAGCGAAAACGGATCAAAAGGGGGGGGGGGAGCATGGCCGAAATGGGAGGCATGGGCAAGGATTCGGACGGCAGTGTTTTGTATGAGCTGTAGAGAGTGAAGTTGATATTGCGGAAGACCCAGTAATACAGCATTGCAGTAATCAAGTTTGGATATGATGAGAGCAGAAAAGTGGTCAAAGAGGAGGGAGGGAGAAAAGGACGTACCACATGTATCTGATAAATGGAGAGGAACAAATGATGAACAAGAGAGGAGAGGTGAGCTTGGAAGGTCATGGAGGAATCCAAAATCACACCCAAGTAGCGAAGGGAGTCAACCATAGGAATAGTGGAATTCCAAGAGTGTACGGGCAAGAGAGGGTGAGGGGCCACTAGCAGGGAACCAGATAGCTGCTGTTTTCGTGGAATTGAAGTGGAGGAAATTGTTAGACATCCAGGTGGAAATTTGCGAAGCAAGAGGTCAGGGGCGGACGGATCGGTGTGATGAAGAAGGTTGATGTTTATGACTCAGATAGCTTTCCAGCACATGTGCCAAACAGTTTTTCTTTCTTTTATTTATGCGCAGGAAATAGGTGCCACTAACACAAGCCTCTGTGCGTAGGTGCCTGGCACGCTTTCCTTGTTTAGCGCAGACTACTTGTACACTGCTCATTTTGCATTCTTTTTGCTTACTGCATTGCTTAGGAAAGGCTGTTGAAGGCACTGGAGGGCGCTCAAGGCCACATGGAGCAACAGTGGGATTCACAGCCCACTGCTGTAACCTCTGGTCTACTCCCCCACTATCTTATATTAAGGATTAAAGTCTTTACCCTGTGGAAGAAGGTTTGGAGAAGAGATGACTGGCATCTCTCCTGCAGTAGCTTCTGAAGTTGCTTGCGTCTCTCCAGAATCAGGGAGTGGTTTCCTCAGCTCATTCAGCGATTGTTTGTTTAACTGATCTTTCTTTTAATTTTCTGACTTAATGTTTAAAGCAACATGCCCTGGGTAGTCCCAGAACTACTTATGTTTAAAATATTTTTTTAATACACTCCATCTTGCTGATACTGTCTCTTTCCATCAAAAAGGGCCCCATGGTCAGAGGCCTGGAGGGGGTATGATTTGAAGGCATTTTTGAGACATTAGGATAAACTTTCAGCAACCAATGGCAGGTTAAAGTAAAAGTGTACTGATTATTTCATGGCCTGTCGGGTGTCTTTTTTATACTCTGTTTAAAATGCAGCTCTATAAAGTGCCCCAGACAACAAGGACTAACAAAGGCCTCAAAGTTCTGCTACTAGGGGACATGGGATGAGGGTGAAGAGAGATAGATTCAGGAGTGATATGCGGAAATATTTCTTTACGGAAAGAGTGGTGGATCCATGGAATAGTTTCCCAGTGGAGGTGGTAGAGATGAGGACAGTAACTGAATTCAAAAAAGCATGGGACAAACACAGAGAATCTCTAAAGGGAAAAAGGGGACTGTTGTAGTTATTGATATGGAAGGACAGACTAGATAGGCCATGTTGTCTTTTTCTGTCGTCATTTTTCTATGTTTCTAAGTAGAAACCCTGCGTTAAAGCTCTAGTGCAATTTTAACGCAGACATTTTGCTCAGCAATGCTGTAAGCAAACAGCAGGCAAGTAAGTTGTGCGCAAAAGGTTTGCACTAAACAAGGAAAGTGAGCCAGATACGAGTGCACAGGCGTCTGCGTTAGCAGCACCTATATCTTGCGCACACACAAAACAAAAAAATAACCAGTTAGACACTTGTGCTGGCACATACAGCAGTATTATTCTGTGCAGAACGTCTGCTTGTAACACTACAGGTGAAATGCTGCACAGATTAAGGTCTTCCAGTACATGCACATAACAGTCTTCCAGCATACCTTCCCTGCTGGTTTCTTTTCAGCACTCTCTTCACCAAAGCCAGAAAAAGCTGCGGGTGCTATATGTTCAAGAAACGGGCAAACTTTCCTCACCAGCACTGACCAAAGACCTATGAGCAGACCCTTAATGTTTCCTCAGACCTTGCATTTAGAGTCCAATGTTCAGCTCAGTCTTCTGGAACTTCTCTGCATATTTATTTATTTAACTGTGCTTATATATCGCTAATCTACGAGTCTAAGCGGTTTACATATAACAACTTGGCCAAGGTGGCTTACATAAAACATTATAAATTTAGTGCTTTATATAGAACTGTAAACAATAAACCATTGATTTAACATAATAATAAACATAATGACAACCATATAACATATTATACAGGACGGGGGGGGGGTGGATGAGGTGAGGGAGTGTAGGGAGGGGGAGCTGGGATGGAATGGTTGGCTTGGTGGCTCTTAGTATGGTTGTCGGTATGCTTAGTCAACAGAGAAGTGTTCAAGAAATAATAATGTTTTTAGTTTTTTCTTGAAGTCTGTGATATTATTTGTTGTGGGGAGATGGTCTGGTATTGCATTCCACAGTACCAGTGCAAAGAGGGAGAAAGCCCTTTTAGATGTGGTGGAGCTGGTTTTCCTGTTTGAAAAACATATATAGAGCATGTAGAGAGAATTTGTTCTTCTGATTCTGTTGTTGGGTGTTTTCTCTATCAACAATTGGAGGTAAGCGGAAGATAGTCCACAGAAGAGTTTGAAGATTGTATGGATGGATTTGTATTTAATCCTTTGAGTGAATGGGAGGCCAGTGCAATTGTTTGAGTATTGGGGTTATGTGTTATGTGCAATGAGGCATTGCAGAAGATGCATGCTGCTGTGTTCATTGCTAGCTGAAGTGGGTAAATTGTAGATTTAGGTAGGCCTTGTAGAATAAGGTTGCAGTAATCAAAGTGAGGGAATGTGAGTGCTTGAAGAACTGTATGAAAGTAATTTGGGTCCAGGAGTGGTCTGAGGCGTTGTACTGTTCTGAGCTTGTGGTAGATAGTTCTTGCAATGTTGTTTATGTGAAGGGATAATGTGAGATGCTGATCAAGAATGATTCCCAGGTAGCGCACTTGTGATTTGACCTGTAGTTGAGCTCTGGCACTGGTTATGTGAGTAGCATAGTGAAGTTGGTATCCTTGGAGATATATAGGACTTCAGTTTTCTTGAAATTTATAGTTGTGTTATGTTCAGTAAGCCAGTGAATTATGGAGGTGAAACATTTCTTTATATGGGAGGTGGTTGGGTTTGTGGTATTGATTGAAGTATAAATCACGAGGTCATCTGTGAATAAGTGGTAAAGAATGTTGTATGATTGAAAAGATTGGTTGAAGGAAAAGGTTGAATAACAATGAGGACAGAGTCAAGCCTTGTGGGACTTCTTGTTGCTGTGAGTAAGCTACTGATGTTTCATTGCCCATTTTGACTTTGTTGACGGTCTGATAGAACATGAACTATTTTAGCATGGTGCCTCTTAGTCCGATTGTTTGCAGACGATGGATGATGAGGTTATGTGGAACAGAGTCGAAGGCTGCTTTAATGTCAAGGACTATAAGGATGAAATCTTTATTTGGTTTGTCAATGCCCTTCATGAGATTGTCAGTTGGGTTGGTGAGGAGGGATTCAATTCCATGTTGAGGGCTGAATCCATATTGTGTGTCAAGTGGGTAGTGGGTGTCCGTGAATTTCTGTAGTTGAGAAAGTACTATTTTTTGATGACTTTTGTTAAGAATGGTAAGCTGTCAATTGGTCGGTATTAGACTGGCAGTTTAGGGTCAGATGAACCTTTGTATTGTTGGACGAATAGAGGCCATCTTTAGATCAGTGGGCATGTATCCGTGTTGTAGTGAGGGCTGTGTGATTCTGAGTATAATTGGTAGTAGTTCCATTCGTGCAGCCCTGATCCAGCTTACTGGACATGGGTCAAGTGGGGATATAGTGGTGTTAATGTCTATGATCATTTTTCTACGTGTTCAGGGGAGATGGGCAAGAAGGTGTACATGATTCCCGTGTTTGTGTGGGTATGTGTTGATTGAGCTGTCGTTGGGTGTGTCTGATTGTCTCGGGGACGCATTAATGCTTGGAAGTGGTCTGCCATGGCTTGTGGGGTTAGATCTATAACTTGTTGCTTTTGTGTGGGGTCTCTTAGTAAGTTTTAGACTAATTCAAAGAGCTCTCTTGGACGGTTTAGTGAACTCTGAATCATGTTGGTGTGATATTCTTGTTTTGCTTTGGTAGTGGTGGATTGATATTCATGTAGTGTGGATAGGTAGGCATCAAGGCTGCCTCCCCTCCCCCTCCCCCCCACTTCCACCTTCATTGACACCCATGTCTGGGACCTGCGGTAGCGGCAATGATGGTGAAACATCACAGCTGCCTCTGTGCTGCCCTCTAACCAGCCAGTCCCGCACCCTCCCAAGACTTGTTTGCATTCGGGCGGAAACTGTTGGTCGGAGCGCAGCACTAACAGCACACAGCATCAGAGGCTGCTGTGACGTTTTGTTGTCGCTGCTGCTGCAGGTTTCGGAGCGGGGCGGCAGTGATGGGAACGGGATGCCCTGTAAATGTTGGCACTCTAGGTGACCGCATAGTTCACCTAATGCTGCCGTCAGCCCTTCATGTACTTGCATTCAGAGGCCTTGCACCGTCCGCAGCTGCTAAACAGTGCTTCAGGGAGCCTGAGCGGCAGTAGGATGACAATAGAAGGGGGAGGAAGCAGGTCCTGTGCAGTGGCCAGCTCAGAATGTGGGAGAAGAAGAGATTTTTGAGCATATTCATGAGAATATTGTGTGCAATTCTGGTCGCTGTATCATAAAAAGGATATAGCATTATTAGAAAAGGTACAGAGAAGAGCTATCAAAATGGTAAAGGGGATCAAAGGATACTATGAACAGAGGCGAAAAAGGTTAGGGCTCTTCAACCTGGAAAAGAGACGGCTGAGGGGAGATATGATAGAAGTCTATAAATTAATGAATGGAGTGGAACGGGTAAACGTAGATCAATTGTTTACATCATCAGAATATAGAAAGACTAGGGGACATGCAATGAAGCTACAGGGTAACCTATTTAAGACTAATAAGAGAAAATATTTTTTCACTCAACGTGTAATCAAACTCTGGAATTTCTTACCAGAGGATGTAGTAAAAGCTGTTAGTGTAGCTGGGTTTAAAAAAGGTTTGGACACGTTCCTGGAGGAAAGGTCCATAAACCATTATTAAAAAGGGACCCAGGATATCACTGCTTGACCCAATACAAGCATTGAGGAACCTGTGTCTTTTGGGGAAACTGCTAGGTACTTATGACCTAGATTGGCCACTGTTGGAAACAGGATACTGGGCTTGATGGACCTTGGTCTGACCCAGTATGGCATATCTTATGTTCTTTTGTCTCCAGTTCCTTTCTAGAGCCCTTAGGTTACGTTTCATGTTTCTCGGTTGAGTGGAGTACCATGTTGCCGTGTTGAGTCTCTTTTGTTTCATTGATGTGTGCTGCTTTATTGCTATGTTGCTTTTTGTTTTGTTCAAGTTTTGAATGAGTTGGTCTAGGTTCATGGGTGGGTCTTGTAGGTGTGGTAATATTTTGGATAGAAACTCTTCGGTTTCAAGGCGGTGGCATCTGTGAATAGAGAGCTAAATTTTATTTATTTATTTATTTATTTATTTACATTCTCTTATATACCGCGCTATTCTGCATCAGTGCGGTTTACATTGAACAAACTGAAATTACATTGAACAGGGCATTGAACTTGGAGATAACTATTTTACAGGGAACATGGGCTATGGAGGGTTAAGTGGCTTGCCCAAGACCACAAGGAGCACCTGTGGGACTAGAAACCCCAGTCCTTCCGGCCCAAGGTTGCTGTCCTCTAGTGGGTCCTCTAAATGCCTGGTTTACCTTGAGTGGGTGATTTATATGGGATGAGGATGGTAATTGTTTTGTGGTCTGACCAGGGGACGGCATTGAGAGTGGGTGATGAGAGGTTGTAATCTCTGAGTAAATGTTGCGGTAGGAATATTAGGTCTAATGTATTTCCCTTGTGTGTGGGTTGGTTGATGACCTGCATGTATCAGAGGGTATCCATTGCATCCAGGAAGACCTCTGATAGCGGTGGAAGAGATGTTGAAGTCGCCTGGGATCATTAGGTGGTTGGTGGTGGATTTGTGTTTGCAGACTGTTTCTAGTATGATGTCCAGGTTATTTGAGTTGGGATTAGGGGGTTTGTAAATCAGAAAGAGGGTGATGGTGCTGTTGGCGATGGTTAAGATATCTAAGTCCTTGCTTGTTCTTTTAGTGAGGATGTGGAAGAGGTGCTTCTTTGTTATGATGACGACTCCACCACCTCTGTATTCTGTTCTGAGACAGGTGAAAAAGGCATAATGGGGTGAAATGAGTTGGTTCATGAGTACATTGTCGGAGTCTGTGAACCAAGATTCTGTGATGTATAAAACATCTAGTTCGTTGTCTGTGAGGAAGTCTGAGATCAGTTGGATTTTGTTCTGAGCTGAGTGGGCATTGATGAGAGTGTATTTGAGGTGTGAGAAGGTATTTGGCAGTTGTTGCAGGTGTTTTTGCAGTGTGTGAGGGGTTTAATACGGATGAGGTGTTGGTGTGTGTTGATTCTGTGCTTGATTGAGAGGTAAGAGTCTGTGGCAAGGGGGTATTTGTGAATAATGGGTATTTGAGTGTGGAGGAGGGGAGGGGTAGTGAAGTGACGTGTGTGAGGAGGGAGGTCAGTCAGAGTAGTGTGAGCATGAGTGTTGTGGTGGCCATTGTGTAGCATGGGATGGTAGTTTGTTGATGGATTGTTTGACGTTAGGTTGTTGTGAAAGCTCCTGTGGTGCGTATGTTGGTAGTGGATCTTGGGTAATCAGGTGTGTTTGGGGGTGGTGTTGGTCGAGCTTGCAGTGCTTTAACTCTTTGATTATGCATAGCTGATTGCTTTATTATCATCCATTTAAATCACTGTGCGCTGCTGTCTGCTTGAGGCTTTGTGCACAACTTGTTCTTGAATCAGTGACACGTAAAATTGTGCATTAAAACTGAGTTAACCTGTGCACAAAGCCTAGCGCACTTTACTGCATGAAGCCCAAGGTGAGTATCAGCTCTCTCTCAGTACTGCCTGATCAGAGCAAAGGTGGGAAGATGAGCGTCTTAGCTGAGATTATCATCTGCATTTCTTTAATCCTCCTCATTTGCCTTTAGCATTGAAGGGGTGCTGTCTGCATACAACCATTTACTATAGTGCTAGCTGAAAACGGAGCTTGTTGGAATAGTACATTGGGGTGCAGAGGCATTGAACATCTACAGTTTACTATTTGCTTTTGGCCTGAACAGACCACCAGCCATATTAACTACAAAATACAATGATGTTGTTTTGGCAGTAATGAGAGAGAGCTGATACTTCAGATTGAGCAGCTATGAATTCCTGCATGTGTGCTTAAACAGGGATCCTCAAGCTTGCTGCGTGATGGAGACTGAATGATAGGCAGTGACATTATAGTGGGTCCCAATCAGCAGCTGGTTTGTAGTGGTTAACACTGATTTGGTTGACTTTCCTTTCTGTGAGATACATTAGTAATATCCACCTGGCATGGGATGAGAATTTTATGAAGATGCACTGTTGTAACAAAAACAGCTAAAATTAAGCAATAAAATGAGAGATGTTGGGCATGTAGCAGCCCGATAATTAGGATGGCTGTGTTACATGGCAAGGGCAAGATATCTTGCCAAATCATGATCTCATTTCGCTTTCACCCGAGGGTCCAACTACAATTGTAAAAACTATTTTACATTTTAAAAATATATATATAAATCATAAAATAAAAATAACAAAGTTTCAGCAGCCATGTGATCCAGCTTCAGAATGGCAATATGCTCAGATATCTGTCTTTGCTATAATCAGTGCTGGAAGAAGTCGGGGCACTTAAAATGCAGAGGCTGTTGCCTATTTATTTGTTTAGCTGGTTTTATACAGCGCCTTCTCAAAAGTGTCAAGGCGGTTTACATGTCACAAGTTAAACAAAACCCAACTTACATGGAACACAGTGAGCTAGAATACAAGTACGTTCACATGAACAATAAGAGTAACACTGTAGTATATCCAGCTGGTAAGCAGCTCATTGAATATATATATACATGAGGTGCAAGTACGTTCACATGAACAATAAGAGTATCACTGTAGTATATCTAGCTGGTAAGCAGCTCATTGAATATATATATACATGAGGTGCAAGTACGTTCACATGAACAATAAGAGTAACACTGTAGTATATCCAGCTGGTAAGTAGCTCATTGAATATATATATACATGAGGTGCAAGTACCTTCACATGAACAATAAGAGTAACACTGTAGTATATCCTGCTGGTAAGTAGCTCATTGAATATATATATACATGAGGTGCAAGTACCTTCACATGAACAATAAGAGTAACACTGTAGTATATCCAGCTGGTAAGCAGCTCAGTGAATATATATATACATGAGGTGCAAGTACCTTCACATGAACAATAAGAGTAACACTGTAGTATATCCAGCTGGTAAGCAGCTCAGTGAATATATATATATACATGAGGTGCAAGTACCTTCACATGAACAATAAGAGTAACACTGTAGTATATCCAGCTGGTAAGCAGCTCATTGAATATATATATACATGAGGTGCAAGTACCTTCACATGAACAATAAGAGTAACACTGTAGTATATCCAGCTGGTAAGCAGCTCATTGAATATATATATACATGAGGTGCAAGTACCTTCACATGAACAATAAGAGTAACACTGTAGTATATCCAGCTGGTAAGCAGCTCAGTGAATATATATATACATGAGGTGCAAGTACCTTCACATGAACAATAAGAGTAACACTGTAGTATATCCAGCTGGTAAGCAGCTCATTGAATATATATATACATGAGGTGCAAGTACCTTCACATGAACAATAAGAGTAACACTGTAGTATATCCAACTGGTAAGCAGCTCAGTGAATATATATATACATGAGGTGCAAGTATGTATATAAACAAGAGGGTGGGTTGGGTACCTGGCAAGTTGTGATTAATTGGGGCAGGGAAGGAGGACAGAAGGTTGTCAGCAAGGAGTGTGCTGAGAGATAGTCAGACCGAAGGAGCTGCCACAGGGTCTGGTTTAGGAGCAGGCTGCCTAACTGTGGATGTAGGAAGGAGGAGTGTAGAGTTAGTCGAGTGAACAAGGGAGAGCCAAAATTGGCAAAACAGAAAAAGGTTCCCAAAAATGTTTGTTTGCTTAAATTTTCAAAAAATGCTTCCGCTCCTGATTTTAATAGAGCTGAGTTCCCTGTGCCTAGGAGCTGAAGGTGGATCTCCAGGAATAAGTCCTCACATATGGGTACGTCGGTACCGACGGAGCCCGCGCGGGAAAGCTCCTCAGCTTCCCAGAAGGAAAGCTTTTGGGGCCTCCCACTGCGCATGCGTACTGCCTTCCCACCTTCCTGACCAACTCTCCTCAGTTCTTCTTTTTCCGCGGAGCCAGCAGGTCGTGTTCCTGTCACCGCTGAAGAAGTTGTTATTTTAATTTGTTTCTTTGGCCGCATGTCTGCCTTCCCCGATTCCGGACCGGTACCGCCGGTCTTTTTTCTTTATTTCTTTAAAAAAAAAAAAAAAAAATCTTATTTTTTCCCACTTGGTGTGTTTGTCCTGTGAGGCCTCTGGGCCTTCACAGAATTCTCCCTCATGGAGAAACCAGCCTCTGGTTTTAAAAAATGCACCAAGTGTAGCGGTACTATATCAGTCACAGACACCCATGAATGGTGTCTTAAATGTTTGGGGCCTGACCACTCCATTCCGGATTGTCCATCCTGTTCTTTGATGTCTAAACGTGGCTTACAAAACCAGGCAGCCAAGTTTCACATGCTGTTTTCTACAGATACTCCAGCATCGACATCTTCCAGGTCTTCCTCTCCTGATGGATCTCAGGTAACCAAACATTCCTCTGGCAGGTCCTCAAAGGGCAAATCTCCCTCTAAGTATCGAGATGCCCCCGGGCTTGACCCTGAGGACCCTGCCCCAGCCAAACAACCCCGGCGGGAAGCTCCGGCTTCCAAAGCTCCTCCTATGGGGTTACAGGTTGACATCGATGGCACGGCCTAGACCGATCACCTGTTAGACTGCTCTGGGGTACCGGCTCAATCTTCCGGTACCGACATCCAGACAGTCGTGCCGTCTATGGATCATACAGTTCAATCCATGCAGCAGGCCATTATGGCTTTTATTAGAGCTGCGACGCCCTCGGTACCGCAGCCAGCGGTACCGACTCCGGTTCCGGTACCACAACCGATACCGGTACCCAGGGCATCCACATCGACCAGGATACCGATTCCGGTTCCCGGTTCCGGGGTTTTTCCCGATACCGATCCGGTTCCGGGTACCCCCGATGTCGATACCGGTCGATACGCTTATCGATCCCTGGAAGCAAACAGACGATACTTCGAGTCTTCTGATGATTCTGATTCATCAGATGACTCTGCTGAAGTATCCCTTACTCTACCTGAAGAGCCCTCTTCTCCAAAGAGGAGAATGTCTCCTCCAGAGGATTTGTCCTTTCAAGACTTCATCATTGAAGTAGCTAAAGGTCTCTCTATTTCAGTAACCTCTGAAAAGGAACCTAGAGCAAAAAAACTAGATATTTTAGGATACTCTAAGGTTCCCAAAGAGGCAGTCACCTTGCCCATTCATGAAATTCTTCAAGAACACATGATGGACTTATGGGAGACTCCTCTCACCCTATCTCCACATTCTCGTCGTTTGGACACCATGTATCGTGTCCCTCCTTCTCCTGGTTTTCAAAAAACTCAGCTCCCTCACCACTCTATTGTGGTGCAGTCAGCTATGAAAAGGATAAAGAGTACCAAAAGACACTCTTCTACTCCTCCAGGAAGAGAATGTAGGACTTTGGATGCTTTTGGTAGAAAAATCTTCCAAGCAAGTATGCTTATTGCCAGAATCAATTCATACAGCCTCTATATGGGCATGTTTCTGAAGGAGATTGCATTGAAAATACGCCATTTTCTCCCCTTTATCCCAGAGGATAAAAAGGAGGAGTTCCTTCTTTTGCTAAAGCATACCCAAGATATTTCAAAGTTCTCCAACAGAGCAGCCTTTGACTCCTTTGAGGGTGCTAGCAGAGCCTCAGGTATTGCCATAGCGGCTCGCAGAATTGCTTGGCTCCAGGCCTCTGACCTAGAACCCTGGGTCCAGGATGGGTTGGGAAATCTGCCCTGTACAGGTGAGAATCTGTTTGGTAAGGAGTGGCAAATCAAAGCCACTCAAATGGATGCAGAAAATGCTGCTTTAGATAGACTTTCTAAGTCTACCTCTACTCCTGTCAAGAAAAAGTCTTTCAAGAAGCCTTTCTACAAAAAGGCCAGATTTGCTACAAATACTGGCCAACAATCTTCTGCAGCTCGCTTTGCTCCTAAGCGTCAGCAGTCTAAACAGGCCAGGGCAAAACCTGCAGGGGCTGCTACAGCCCAGCAGTCCCAACCCTCTCAGGGTTTTTGACTTAATAATAGAGAACTTAACCTTTCTGGCTCTAAAACATCCAGAGCCTCTCACCATTCCAGGAAGGTTGACTCATTTTGCTCCCAGATGGGAGCAAATCACATCAGAACAGTGGACCCTCTCTATCATCAGAGAGGGCTACAAACTACATTTCTCCAGCCTTCTTCCCCATACCATGGTGAGATGTTTCAATTCTCCCCCATCTCTCCTGAACCTGTTGGGTCAGGAGGTGACCACTTTTCTCGCCCAAAGGGCAATAGAAGAGGTTCCTCTTCTTCAACAGGGGGTCAGGGTTTTACTCCCCTTATTTTCTCATTCCCAAGAAAACAGTGGGATACAGACCCATTCTAGATCTCAGAGAATTGAACAAATTCCTATGCAAGGAGAAATTCAAAATGCTTTCTCTAGGTACTCTCCTTCTATACCTACAGAGTCAGGATTGGCTTTGTTCTCTAGATCTCAAGGATGCGTACACACATATACTCATCCATCCATCCCACAGAAAATTCCTACGGTTTCTGTTCTAGGGAAAACATTTCCAATACAGAGTACTTCCCTTCGGTCTAGCCTCTGCTCCCAGAGTATTTACCTAATGCATGGCAATAGTAGCTGCATTTCTACGCGCCCTGGGAATTTTTGTCTTCCCATACCTGGACGACTGGTTCATCCGAGCTCCATCTCAGTCCGAGGCTCAGACTTCCCTGGATCGCACCAGACGCATTCTTCAGTATCTGGGACTTGTGATCAATCTGCCAAAGTCTCAACTCACCCCTACTCAGTCCCTGGAATTCATAGGGGCCTGGTTGGATAACACCACTGCAAAGGCCTATCTTCCTCAGGCCCGTTGCCAACGTCTAGTGCACCTGGCCTCCCAGACTCAGTCCAGAAGCCACTTGACTGCCAGGGAGATGCTACAACTATTAGGCCACATGGCCTCCACAGTACATGTGGTGCCCTATGCTCGCCTACATATGAGAGCAGCTCAATGGACTTTGTCCACCCAGTGGACTCGAGCATCAGGAGCTCTCTCAGACCAAATAGCAAACTCCAAACGTCTCTCTTGGTCTCTCCAATGGCGGATGTCCACTCAAAACCTGTTGTTGGGGGCCCCCTTTCAACCATTGTTGCCCCAAGCAACCCTCACAACAGATGCCTCCCAAACAGGTTGGGGAGCTCATCTTCAAGATCTCTCCACTCAGGGCACTTGGTCTCCACAGGAGACCACCCTTCATATCAACCACTTGGAACTTCGAGCAATCTTTCTAGCTCTCAGAGTTTTTCATACCCTCCTCAGCAACATGACAGTCCTTATTCATACGGACAATCAAGTAGCCATGTTTTACATAAACAAACAAGGAGGGACTGGCTCTCTGTCGCTTTGCAACGAAGCTCTAAGATTATGGGCCTTCGCCAGAGAGCATCAAATCCATCTTCTGGCAGTATATCTTCCAGGAATCCAAAACTCTTGGGCAGACAGACTCAGTCGAGTTCTGCTTCCACACGAATGGTCCCTGCACATGGATCAGGTACTCAGAATCTTCCAGAAATGGGGAACCCCGTACATAGACCTCTTTGCAAGTCCGTGGAATGCCAAACTTCCCCGGTTCTCTTCCAGAATTCCGTGTCAGGGAGTTCAGGCCAAGGATGCCTTCCTCCTTCATTGGGGTCAGGGCTTCCTGTATGCCTTTCCACCCATTCCTTTGATTCCCAAGACTCTGTTCAAACTTCAAAGGGATCAAGGGTCCATGATCCTCATAGCTCCACGCTGGCCACGCCAAGTGTGGTACCCTCTACTTCTGCATCTCTCCCAAGCCCCCTCCCTGGACTTGGGAGCGGCTCCAGACCTTCTGTCTCAGGAGGAGGGGACTTTGTGGCACCCAAACCCCAAGTCCCTTCACCTCAGAGCTTGGTTACTGAAGGCCTAGACCTTCAACACTTCAATCTTTCGCAGCAAGTGAAGGATATCCTCCATGCCTCTAGGAAACCTTCCACTAGGCGTTCTTACGCTTTTAAATGGAAAAGATTTTCCATTTGGTGTGCTCAAAAGGGTCTTGACCCTCTAGCACTCCCCTTGAATTCTCTCTTGGAATATCTCCTGCATCTCTCCAATGCAGGACTCAAAACGAATTCAGTAAGAGTCCATTTGAGTGCTATTGCAGCATCCCTCAAGCCCATCAATGGACAACCTGTTTCCTCTCATCCTCTTATTGCAAGATTCATGAGAGGCCTAACCTTAACTAAACCTCCCATTCGACCTCCTCCGGTGGCATGGGACTTAAACTTGGTTCTTGGTCAGCTTATGAAGCCACCCTTTGAACCCTTAGCCACTACCTCCTTGAAATTTCTTTCCTGGAAGGTTATTTTTCTTATTGCAGTCACATCAGCTCGCCGTATCAGTGAACTGCAAGCTCTAGTGGCTAATCCACCTTATACAAGGTTCCATCATGATAAGGTGGTCCTTAGGACCAATCCCCACTTTATGCCTAAAGTGGTCTCCCCTTTTCATCTTAATCAAGAGGTATATTTACCTGTCTTTTTTCCAGCTCCTCATGCATCTACTGCAGAGAGGAACCTTCATACTCTAGATTGTAAAAGAGCTCTTGCCTTTTACCTCCACAGGACACAGCAACATCGAAAGTCTTCTCAACTTTTTGTTGCTTTTGATCCTTCTCATTTAGGACTTCCAGTCTCCAAAAGAACACTCTCCAGTTGGATTGCTCAGTGTATCTCTTTTGCTTACCAGAGTAAGAACCTTTCTCTGGAGGGCCATGTCACCGCTCACAATGTGAGGGCCATGGCCACCTCTATGGCTCATCTAAACTCTGTGTCCATTGACCAGATCTGTCGAGCAGCCACCTGGGCCTCGGTTCATACCTTTACAGCCCATTACTGTTTGGACAAGGACTCCCGCCGGGATGCCTTGTTTGGTCAGGCTGTCCTCAGACACCTGTTCCATTCTTGAACAACTCCACCCACCTTCCCTGAATGGATGCCTGAGATCCATAGGAAGATGAGGAACCTTTCAGGGTCTCATACCCTTGAGGGGATCTCCCAGGCATCTTAGCTAGGGAGTCCCCATATGTGAGGACTTATTCCTGCTTGTTCCTGGAGATAGCACAGTTACTTACCTGTGACAGGTGATCTCTGGGAACAGCAGGAATTAGTCCTCACAACCCACCCACCTCCCCTAGGAGTTGTATCTCTCTCTCTCTCTTTTCCTTTCCTCTCTCTATTATCTCAGCTTTAAACTCAAACTGAGGAGAGTTGGTCAGGAAGGCGGGAAGGCAGCGCGCATGCGCAGTGGGAGGCCCCAAAAGCTTTCCTTCTGGGAAGCTGGGGAGCTTTCCCGCGCGGGCTCCGTCGGTACCGACGTACCCATATGTGAGGACTAATTCCTGCTGTTCCCAGAGATCACCTGTTATCAGCTCAGTAAAGCACAGTTACTTACCTGTAACAGTATAAGGTGGTGAGCAAGTGGTGGGGGAGGTCTAAAGAGATGTTTTTTGGTTCATAATAACACACATACACATACACACACACACACACACTCACACTCTCTCTCTCTCACACACACACGCTCACACTTTAACATGACTGGTGAGTTGTTTGCGGCAGGTCTTTGGATCTGCAGCATGGCCCTCTGCTGTGCAGGCCAGACCAGTAAAGAAAGGGTTTGGTTAGATCCTGGGAAGCTGTTTCCAGATTATTTCCGTTCTTGAAACCTAGTTGAGACAACTTGGATAGAAACTTCATAAAAAGTATGTAAGCCCTTAGCGTAGGACCCTGCTCCTGTTTTCTCCACAGTGCCTGAGGCCTGGGCATTAATAGTGTCTGTCTCCTATAAAAAGGAGTTTGTCGTCCAGATAAGTGAAGCCCGTGTCTGAGAAACACATTTTTTGCAGCCTCTTCCTCCATGTATTGGATTGGATTGCATTGCATTGGATGGGATTTTAGACAACAGTATGATTTTAAGGTATTGTGCCTGGTTTTTAAAGCATTGAGGAGTCTGGAAGCCTGGTATTTGTGAGACTTAGTACAGTGGTATTGCCTGGGGCGGGTTTTGCGCTCCGCTGAGAAGCACCGGCTGGTGCTGCCAGGACCTACGCAAGTTCATCTACAACACTGGTGTGCACAGTTGTTCTCATTGGCAGCTCCGACTCTGGAATGCCCTGCCTGTAGCATTGCGTATGGCGTCTGATCTCTCGTCTTTTTGGAAGACATTGAAAATGTTCCTCTTCCCTTGAGTGATATTGTGAGCAGCGGGAAGCTGGGCTGTTGTTCAGCTGGTATGTGCAGTATTGCAGTGGTGCTAGATTGGATTGTGGGGGGTGAGGGAGGAGGTGGGGTAGACTAACTGGGACCTGAGGGGTTGATATGTGTTATCTCCAGGAGCAAGCAGGAATGAGTCTTCACATATGTAAATGAGTCTTCACATATGGGTACGTCGGTACCGAGGGAGCCTGCGTGGGAACGCTCACCAGCTTCCCATAAAGGAAAGCTTTTGGGAGCATCCCACAGCGCCTGTGCGCTGCCTTCCCGCCTTTCCTAACCGCCTCTCCTCAGTTCTTCTTTGCCGCGGAGCCAGCAGGTCGTGTTCCTGTCACCGCTGAAGAAGTTCTTTGTTTTATATTATTTCTTTGGTCGCGCGTCTGCCTCCCCCGACTTCGGACCGGTACCGCCGGTCTTTTCTTTCTTTTCTTAAAAAAAACAAAAAACAAACCACATATTTTCCCTCACTTAGTGTGTTTTTCTTCTTTTGGGCCTTAGGCCTCACAAAGAATTTTTCCTCATGGAAAAACCAGCCTCCGGGTTTAAAAAATGCACTTAGTGCAGCGGTACTATTTCTGTTACTGACACCCATGAATGGTGTCTTAAATGTTTGGGTCCTGAACACTCCATTCCGGATTGTCCATCCTGCTCTTTGATGTCTAAACGAGGTTTACAGAACCGAGCAGCCAAGCTCCATGTGCTGTTTCCCTCTGATGCAGCTTCAGTGGCATCGACGTCTTCCAGGGCTTCTTCCTCCTCCCATGGATCTCAGGTACCCAAACATAAATCCAGCCGGTCCTCGAAGGGTAGATCTCCTTCCAAGCATCGAGATGCCTCCGTGCTTGCCCTCGAGGATCCTGCACCGGCAAATCAACCCCGGCGGGAAGCTCCGGCTTCCAAAGCTCCACCTATGGGGTTACAGGTTGACATCGATGGCACGGCCTCGACTGATCACCTGTTAGAATGCTCTGGGGTACCGGCGCAACCTTCCGGTACCGAATTCCAGGCATTCATGGCGTCGATGGATCACAATGTTCTATCCATGCAGCAGGCTATCACAGCCTTCATTCAAGCTGTGACGCCGCTGATACCACAACAGACCCCGTTGTCGGTCTCGGCTCCGGTACCAGCACCAGCGCCGGTACCGGTACCGACTGCATCGACATCGACCAGGATGTCGACTGCAGCAGTTCCCTGTCCAGGGATGCTTGTCGGTACCGAACCGGTACCGACGACGCCCGATGTTGATACCGCTCGATACGCGTACCGAGCTTTAGAAGAGCATCCTGACAGGCGATATTTTGATTCCTCTGATGATTCTGATACATCAGAGGAGTCTGCTGAAGCCATAGCCCTTCCTGAAGAGCCTTCTTCTCCAAAAAGAAGAATGTCTCCTCCAGAGGACTTATCCTTTCAAGACTTCATACGAGAAGTGGCTAAAGGACTTTCTATTTCAGTAACCTCTGAATCAGAGCCTAGAGCTAAAAATTTGGATATTTTAGGTTATTCTAAGGCTCCTAAGGAGGCAGTCACCTTGCCAATTCATGAGATTCTTTATGAACACATGATTGACTTATGGGAGACTCTTCTCACTATCTCTCCTCATTCTCGAAGATTGGACACTATGTACCGTGTCCCTCCTTGTCCTGGTTTTCATAAAACACAGCTTCCCACAGCTTCCCCCCTGAAGCCCCCCTCCTGGTTACCCTGTTTTGTCTTTGTCTTTGTCCTTGTAGGTTGTCACTTGTTTGTCCCTTGCTCGTTTGTTTATGTTGCCTGGCTAGGCTATGGCTGTCTATGATTTGGTTGTAGTATGATGTTACTATTCTGTTCTTGCCTCCTTCTTTCCTATTTATTATTGGCGTTCCTTTTCTGGTTTGTAGTGTTGAATCCATCCATTTTATTGTACACCGCTTAATGTTTTTACAATAGCGGTTTATCAAATACGAATAAAGATAAAGATTCTATTGTGGTGCAGTCAGCTATGAAAAGGATAAAGAGTGCAAAAAGACACTCCTCTGCCCCTCCAGGACGAGAATGCAGGACCTTGGATGCTTTTGGTAGGAAAATCATCCAAGCCAGTATGCTCATTGCCAGAATCAACTCCTATAGTCTTTACATGGGTATGTTTCTAAAAGAAGTTGCAGATAAGCTGCACAATTTCCTCCCTTTTCTTCCAGAGGATAAAAGGGAAGAATTCCTTCTTTGGCTCAAGCATACTCAGGACATTTCAAAGTTTTCCAACCGTGCAGCTTTTGACTCCTTTGAAGGTGCCAGCAGAGCTTCGGCCATTGCCATAGCTGCTTGCAGAATTGCTTGGCTCCAAGCTTCTGATTTAGAACCTTGGGTCCAGGATGGTTTAGGAAATCTCCCCTGTACAGGTGAAAATCTGTTTGGCAAAGAGTGGCAAATAAAGGCCACTCAAATGGATGCAGAAAATTCTGCTCTGGATAGACTTTCAAAGTCAACCTCCATTCCTGCCAAGAGAGAACCTTTCAAGAAGTCTTTTTTCAAAAAGGGCAGATTCCCTTCTACTTCTTGCCAACAATCATCTACAGGTCGCTTTGCTACTAAGCGTCAGCAACCTAAACAGGCCAGGCCTAAGTCTACAGGGGCTGCTGCAACTCAGCAGTCCCAACCTCCTCAGGGTTTTTGACTTGATGCTAGAGAACTTAGCCTTTCTGGCTCTAAAACAGCCAGAGCCTCTCACCATTCCAGAAAGGTTAGCTCATTTTGTTCCCAGATGGGAGCAAATTACAACAGAGCAGTGGACCCTCTCCATCATAAGGGAGGGCTACAAACTACATTTCTCAAACCTTCCTCCTCACACCATGGTGAGACACTTCAATTCTCCAACATCTCTTCTCGGGCAATAGAAGAAGTACCTCTTCCTCAACAAGGGTCAGGGTTTTACTCCCCCTATTTTCTCATCACAAAGAAAACGGGGCCACAGACCCATATTAGATCTCAGAGAATTGAACAAATTCCTATACAAGGAGAAATTCAAGATGCTTTCTCTGGGCACTCTCCTTCCATACCTTCAGAGTCAGGATGGGCTTTGTTCTCTAGATCTCAAGGATGCATACACACATGTCCTCCTCCATCCTTCTCACAGAAGGTTCCTCCGTTTTCTTTTCCAAGGAAAGCATTATCAATACAGGGTGCTTCCTTTCGGTCTGGCCTCTGCTCCAAGAGTGTTCACCAAATGCATGGCGGTAGTAGCTGCATTTCTACGCACTCTGGGAATATTTGTATTCCCATACCTGGACGACTGGCTCATCCGAGCTCCATCTCAGTCAGAGGCCCAGATTTCCCTAGACTGCACAAGGCGCATTCTCCAGTATCTGGGACTTGTGGTAAACATCCCAAAGTCTCAGCTCACCCCTACTCAGTCCCTAGAGTTCATAGGGGCCTGGTTAGATACTACCACTGCAAGGGCCTATCTTCCTCAGGCCCGTTGCCTACGTCTAGTGCAGTTAGCCTCCCAGATTCAGTCAAAGAGCCATTTAACTGCCCGGGAAATGCTGCAACTGCTAGGCCACATGGCATCCACAGTGCATGTGGTCCCCTATGCTCGCCTTCACATGAGAGCAGCTCAATGGAATTTGTCCACCCAGTGGACTCAAGCATCAGGTGCTCTGTCAGACAAAATAGCAACCTCCAGGCACCTCGTTTGGTCTCTCCAGTGGTGGAAGTCCACCCAAAATCTGTTGCTGGGATTCCCCTTCCAGCAGTTGTTACCCCAAGCAACCCTCACAACAGATGCCTCACAAACAGGTTGGGGAGCTCATCTGCAAGACCTCTCCACTCAAGGCACTTGGTCTCCACAGGAGACCTCTCTCCATATCAACCACTTGGAGCTCCGAGCAGTTTTTCTAGCTCTCAAGGTCTTCCATACCCTGCTCAGCTACAAGACAGTCCTCATTCATACGGACAATCAAGTAGCAATGTTTTACATAAACAAGCAAGGAGGAACTGGCTCTCTGTCGCTTTGCAACGAAGCTTTAAGATTGTGGGCCTTCGCCAGAGCATCAAATTCATCTCCTGGCCGTATACCTTTCAGGAATCCAAAACTCTTGGGCAGACAGACTCAGTTGAGTTCTGCTTCCACACGAATGGTCCCTGCACATGGGACTTAAACTTGGTTCTTGGTCAGCTTATGAAGCCACCCTTTGAACCCTTAGCCACTACCTCCTTGAAATTTCTTTCCTGGAAGGTTATTTTTCTTATTGCAGTCACATCAGCTCGCCGTATCAGTGAACTGCAAGCCTTAGTGGCTAATCCACCTTATACAAGATTCCATCATGATAAGGTAGTCCTTAGGACCAATCCACACTTTATGCCTAAAGTGGTCTCACCTTTTCATCTTAATCAAGAGGTATATTTACCTGTCTTTTTTCCAGCTCCTCATGTATCAAGTGCAGAGAGGAATCTTCATACTCTGGATTGTAAGAGAGCTCTTGCCTTTTACTTACAAAGGACACAGCAACATAGAAAGTCTTCTCAACTCTGTTGCTTTTGATCCCTCTCATTTGGGACTTCCAGTCTCTAAGAGGACACTGTCCAATTGGATTGCTCAGTGTATTTCTTTCGCTTACCAGAGTAAGAACCTTTCTCTGGAGAGCCATGTCACAGCTCATAATGTGAGGGCCATGGCCACCTCTATGGCTCATCTAAATTCTGTGTCCATCGACCAGATCTGTCGAGCGGCCACCTGGGCCTCGGTTCATACCTTCACAGCCCATTACTGCTTGGACAAAGACTCCCGCCGTGATGCCTTGTTTGGTCAGGCTGTTCTCAAACACCTGTTCCATTCTTAATCAACTCCTGCCCTCCTTCCCAGAATGGATGCCTGAGGTCCATAGGAGGAGGTAGAGCCCTTCCCAGGGTCTCATAACCTGAGGGATCTCCCAGGCATCTCTAGCTAGGGAGTCCCCATATGTGAAGACTCATTTCTGCTTGTTCCTGGAGATAGCACAGTTACTTACCTGTAACAGGTGATCTCTGGGAACAGCAGGAATAAGTCTTCACAACCCACCCACCTCCCCTAGGAGTTGTATCTCTCTATCTTTCCTTTCCTCTCTCTCTTTGTCTCAGCTTTAAAACCGAACTGAGGAGAGGCGGTTGGGAAAGGCGGGAAGGCAGCGCGCAGGCGCTGTGGGATGCTCCCAAAAGCTTTCCTTTTTGGGAAGCTGGGGAGCGTTCCCGTGCAGGCTCCGTCGGTACCGACGTACCCATATGTGAAGACTGATTTACATATGTGAAGACTTATTCCTGCTGTTCCCAGAGATCATCTGTTACAGGTAAGTAACTGTGCTTTATTCTTCTGTACACCGCCTTGAATAATTTGCTCATATGGCAGGTTATAAGAGTTTTTAAAAAAGTAATGCACTTTCCAAATTAGATTTCAAGGTAGTTACATTCTGATACTGTAGATATTTCACTGCCCCAGAGGTTTTACAGTCTGAGGCCCCAGTTTAGTAAGGTGCAGTAAAATAGTATTTTCAGAGCTCTTTTACTGCTAAAAACTTGCCTCTGAATTTCCAGAAGTGCAGTGTCCAAGCTCTGTAGCTTAGCTTGCATTATTGCGGCTGGGAACCATGCACAATCCTGTTCTCAGTAATGGCAGATAGTGGCTCTGCTAGGGGTCAGGCTGCTAATTTTATTAGGTTTGATTACTTGCCTCGCAAAACCATTTGAAAGTGAGGTACATTACGAACATAAAGCATCAGACATTCCCTTCTGCAAAGGCCTGGATAAATCGCACTGTCAAGCAAGAGCGACCAGGGATTGCTCCTGACCCTCACTTCCAGCCACTAGGAACTCAGAATTAAGTGTGGGTGTGGTTAGGGCAAGGAGAGAGAATGCCCTGTAGGGGGTGCGGTTCGTACAGGGGGAGGGGAGGGAAGGGATGTGATCTGGAAGAAGGCCATTCTCTTGCACACTAGCCCACTAGGAATTACTAAGAGCTGGGGAAGGGGGTCTTTTTTTTTTTTTAATGGCCATCCTCTTTAACACTTGCTAAGAGCATCAGTTCGTATGTTAGTGTGCCACTGCTCTCAGGGGGAAAGGGGGCTAATTAGCACTATCTCTGGATGTATTGCTAACTTTCCTCAAATATGCAGTTTTTGAAGTTTACCACAAGCTGCATTAGTCCATTTGCATAATAATGAGATGATGCATCTCATTATTTTTCAATATATGCCAGGCCATATTTTTGCCACATAATGGCAAAATAATGTGTGTTAAATGCAGTTAATATGGGTTAATGCCATGATGTGACTTAGTACATAGGCCCCTACGTTTGTACTTAGACCAGTAGAAGTTAAAGGGATTTGCTAAAGATCTCGGTGTTTATGAGTGGGATAAGTCAGACTTGACCTCTGACCTTCCTGGTCCTTAGCCTGCTCTTCCACTCTTGAGGCTCTTCCTATGGGCCGTATTGGAAGGAAACATTTCTGATAGTCTATAATAAGTGTTGGAACTGTAGCCATCATCCTTCTGAGTAGCTCCAGAATATATCTGCATATTAACTGTACAGTATTCTCCAGACTTGGTCTGAATCTCTTAGGAAAGCAAGGGACTCTGCAGATCAGTCTGCTCCTTTAAATCCCATCCTGTTCCCCTGAACTTCTCTTTTAATCAAAGTTAAGCCTTGCTTAGAATGAACTGGCCTGATGTGAGCTCACTTGTCTGTATAGGCTTCAGTTTTAGTGCTGTAACTAACTCCAGGCACATTCTTGTCATCTACAGGCTGATGCAGAAAGCCGGCGTAGAAGTCACGTGCTATTAGCTGTGTACGTGTTTTCTTAGTGCATGGATAGCGCAAGACTTCAGCGCCGGTATGCAGATGAGCTGTATGCAAAACATTGATATAAAGTTGAAAGGAGGGGAGCCAATGCATGCATAAACGAGAGACACTCTGCAAGTGGCCATATCCACATGCGCATAAACGAGAGGCACTCTGCAAGTGGCCATATCCACATGCGCATAAACGAGAGGCACTCTGCAAGTGGCCATATCCACATGCGCATAAACGAGAGACACTCTGCAAGTGGCCATATCCACATGCGCATAAGCGAGAGACACTCTGCAAGTGGCCATATCCACATGTGCATAAGCGAGAGACACTCTGCAAGTGGCCATATCCACATGCGCATAAGCGAGAGACACTCTGCAAGTGGCCATACCCACATGCGCATAAGCGAGAGACACTCTGCAAGTGGCCATACCCACATGCGCATAAGCGAGAGACACTCTGCAAGTGGCCATACCCACATGCGCATAAGCGAGAGACACTCTGCAAGTGGCCATATCCACATGCGCATAAACGAGAGGCACTCTGCAAGTGGCCATATCCACATGCGCATAAACGAGAGACACTCTGCAAGTGGCCATATCCACATGCGCATAAGCGAGAGACACTCTGCAAGTGGCCATACCCACATGCGCATAAATGGCACATGCTCACATTATGCACACAAAATGTGCAGGATCTTTTGACGCTCACCCCATAATAGCAATACTATTTTGCCCAAAAACATTTTTTATGAAATCACAACTAAGAGACCTAAAATAAAAGATGAATAATATAAATGCGTGCAAAAAAACCCATAAGGATAAGAAGCAAAAAACTTTCTTCTTGAATGCCGAACTTTTGCTTAAATACGCTGAAAAGATACACGCAGAAAATTTTTGCGTCGAAGGTAACTGTTCACCGGTTCATACCCTGAAACAGTCTTTCCCTACACGCGCAAGACATTTGAGCCACCTCGGAACACGTGTAGAGATATTGGTGCTCCTGCTGGTTACATAATCCTCTGCATATTTCTCTGCATTGGGCGCAGACCTTAGTAACATGCCATTTTAATGCATTCAGCTCATTTGCATATTATTTACATATGTTTGGCGTTACTGTGTGCACATACTCTTCCTTTGCTGTTTACAGGCGCTTCAGTCTCTTTTCTGCATTTGTCGTGTGGAACTTGTGCATATAAATTGTATCATCTGCGCAGAAAGGGTGCGTTGGTGCTCACAGTGATTCTCCCATCCCCTGGGGCGCCCTCAGCAGCTTCCTACAGATAAACACTCTTTGAGAGGGAATTATATTATTAGCGCCAGGGTGGATTAGCACTGACAATTGAGTTATCCATTCTAGCATCACCTTATCTGTTTCAAAGGCCCAAAGATCCCAGTTAATCAGGCCACCCACTGATCATTTCTCCCAGTCCGGCATTTTTCTTTTAATGTTCAACATGGGCCTGCTTCATATTTTCTTTAACACTTGCTCAGATTTGAACCAATACTTAGATAATAAATTGAGCCTTTATTTTTCATTTGGAAGTACAGAACATGCTGTGCTCTTTTCTAATGAACCTTTCAGTTGTCGATTCCGTGGCTACAGTTACATTGCCATCGTGCCGTATCCCTGATAGAAGTGTAGGGTTCAGTCTGTTTGTCTGCTGTAGATAAAAAGGAGCTAATTTTTATCATTTTGCAGTCTGGTTGCAGGAGCTATAGGAAATTCCCTTATCATTTGGCAACTCTTTAGCTTTATCCCCCCAGCGAAGGTTGTAGTACCCCTAAAGCAAAGTGCCATTTACCCACAGCCAAATCAGAGTCTGACACAAGTAAGAGGCTAGTCCCTCACTGCAGAAAAGACCAGATCTCCGCAGGGGCAGAAGGAAACAGGGCTCCTAGTAATTTAACAGGGAGCTTAAAAAAATGATTGATGCCACTTGGAAGCTTCTGAAGTGACTCCAAATTGGTGGTCTAAGGTATCATAAAAGGAAGAGGAGGCCATGGACCTGCCAGCCATGCTCTGAGTTCAATGTTAATTTGGCCAGAACAATTTATTTTTCTATTATGGGTGCATTGTAGACATGTGTGCTTTTCATTTCTTTATCTTTACTGCCATAAAGGTTGTCCTGCTAGTCTTGACAGAGGCAAGTCATGCTGCTTTAATAAACCAGCATAGATTATATTACATAATAGCATTTAGGAGCTCCAACCCTTCCCTTCCCTTGGAATTCTCTCTGTGGCCATGATTTTTCTAACAAGATGTCCTTGTGAGAGGCCCCAAAATGTGCTTATTTAAGCCTACTTTATAAAGGCAACATGGACGCCTATGGGCCGTTGTAGAGTAGGTTTCCAGAACAAGCCCCTGTGGGAGTGCACGTCAGTGCATACTTACACCTGCTCTGAAGTTGGTGTAAATGTGTGTACTCTGCGCGTGTGAAATACAAGTGCACGTCACACCTCTGCTCCAGCTGTGCCAAACTGCAATCCTGGGAATGCCTACAGGCTGCAGACGGATAAGTACGTGCCGTTTGGTGATAGCATGTATGCCTGTGCAAGCAAGAGGGGCAGAGTGGGGAACTGAGTGAGTATGTGCCTTGAGGCTCTTTCTCTCTCTCTCTCTCTCTCTCTCTCTATTACAAGTGAAGATAAAATCAGTCATGTCAACAGATGAGAAATTTCCTTTTACTTATGCATGAAAACAGCTCAATGTGTCTTCAACACCAAACTTTCACATGTACTTATTGTTCAGTATTTGGATGTTGTCTGCTCTTTTGTACTCTTAAACTCTTATGAGGATCCCAGTTAAAGAATAAAGTGTAAAAAAAAAGACCTGGAAGGTTGGAAGGGCAGGATTAAGTCAGAGTCATAGGGACATTAGGCACATGCCTAAGGCCCAAATGTTTAGGAGGGTCACTCTCAAATGTGTAATACAATGACTCCAAAGACAGCTTTTTGCCCTTCTAGGTCTGCCACTGTAAGAAAAAACATGGGGAGGGGGGGAGGGGGACCAGAGTCACCGCTACCTGCAGAGGTCCATTATCTCCAGGAACAAGCAGGAATAAGTCCTCACATATGGGTACGTCGGTACCGACGGAGCCCGTGCGGGAAAGCTCCCCAGCTTCTTAGAATAGAAGCTTTTGGGACCTCCCACTGCACATGCGCACTGCCTTCCCGCCTTCCTGAACAGCTCTCCTCAGTTTCTCTTTTTCCGCGGAGCCAGCAGGTCGTGTTCCTGTCACCGCTGAAGAAATTGTTATTTTATTTGTTTCTTTAGACCGCGTACCTGCCTTCCCCATACCGATACCGGTATCGCCGGTCTTTTCTTTCTTTCTTTAAAAATTATAATTCTTTTTTCTTATTTTTTAGCTTTTTGGTCACTTCAGAGAGGCCTCTCGGCCTACTCAATTTCTCCTCATGGAGAAGCCAGCCCCTGGATTTAAGAAGTGTACCAAATGTAATGCTGTTATTTCAGTCACAGACACCCATGAATGGTGTCTGAAATGTTTGGGGCCTGACCATTCCATACCGGACTGCCCATCTTGCTCCCACATGTCTAAACGTGGGCTGCAGAACCGGGCCAACAAATTCCATGTGCTGTTTGCTTCAGAGAATACAGCATCACAGTCATCCAGGTCTTCTTCTTCTCCGGATGGATCTCAGGTAACCAAACCTTCTGTGGGCAAGTCCTCAAAGAGCAAATCTCCTTCAAAGCATCGAGAGGCTCTTAGCTTAGAACTTGAGGACCCTGCCCCAGCCAAACAACCCCGGCGGGAAGTCCAACTTCCAAAAACGCCAATTCAGGGGTCTCAGGTTGATATCGATGCTACGGCCTCGACAGATCACCTGTTAGCCTGCTCTGGGGTACCGGGTCACTCCGGTACCGACATCCAGGCAGCTATGGCGTCCATGGGCGATACTGTACAGTCCATGCAGCAGGCCGTCATGGCTTTCATTAAAGCTGCAACGCCATCGGTTCCGCTTTCAGCGGTTCCGGGCCCGATACCGGTATCGTCCGCCATGCCGGTATCGAGGCCGTCCACCTCTAAACGCAAGTCGGTACCGTATGGGCTTTCGCTCCATACCGGTTCCATACCCGATACGCCCGATATCGATACCGATCGGTACGCGTATCGTGCGTTAGAGGAAAGCACCGATTCCTCTGAGGATTTTCACTCCTCTGATGATTCTGCTGAGTTTTCACTCAACTTACCTGAGGAGCCCTCTTCTCCTAAAAGGAGAATGTCCCCTCCAGAGGATTTGTCCTTCCAGGACTTTGTTTTAGATATGGCTACAGCCCTTTCTATTACCACATCCTCTGAAAAGGAACCCAGATCCAAAAAACTGGATATTTTGGGATACTCAAAGGCCCCTAAGGAGGCAGTTACCCTGCCTATCCATGAAATCCTTCAAGAACAACTGATGGATTTCTGGGAGAATCCTTTGACTTTGTCTCCTTATTCCCGTAGGTTGGACACCATGTATAGGGTCCCTCCTTCTCCTGGTTTCCAAAAGACTCAATTGCCCCACCACTCTATTGTGGTGAAGTCTGCAATGAAGAAGATTAGGAGTACCAAAAGGCACTCTTCCACCCCTCCAGGACGGGAATGTAAGACTTTGGACTCTTTTGGTAGGAAAACTTTCCAGGCTAGTATGCTTATAGCCAGGATTAATTCCTACAGTCTCTATATGGGCATGTTCCTGGAGGAACTTGCCAAAAAGGTGCGGCATTTTGCCCCCTTTATCCCTGAGGATAAAAAGCAGGGATTCCTTTCCCTAGTGAAACAACTCTTAGAGGTTTCTAAGTTCTCTAATAGGGCAGCATATGATTCCTTTGAGGGAGCCAGTAGGGCTTCGGGCATTGCTATTGCAGCCCGACGTCTTGCTTGGCTCCAGGCCTCTGATCTGGAACCTTGGGTTCTAGATGGCTTACGGAATCTGCCCTGTACAGGTGAGAACTTATTTGGGGAAGAGTGGCAAATCAAAGCCACCCAGATGGATGCTGAAAATGCCACCTTGGAAAGACTTTCAAAGTCCACTTCAATTCCTACTAAGAAAAAGTCTTTTAAAAGGCCTTACTATAAGAAGGCCAGAGTTGCTTCAAATACTGGCCAGCAGTCTTCTCAACCTCGCTATACTGCTAAGCGTCAGCAATCCAAACAAGCACGAGCTAAGCCTGCAGCAGCTACTGTAGCTCAGCAGGCTCCAACCCCTCAGGGGTTTTGACTTGCTCCTAGGGAACTTGCCACTTCTGGTTCTAACACAACCAGAACCTCTCACCATACCCGGAAGGTTGGTTCACTTTGCTCCCAGATGGGAACAAATCACAACAGAACAATGGACCCTCTCTATCATTCGAGAGGGTTACAAACTTCATTTCTCCAGCCTTCCTCCCCATCATATGGTGAGACCATTCAATTCTCCCCCATCTCTCCTAACCCTGTTGGGTCAAGAGGTTTCCTCTCTTCTTGCCCAAGGGGCCATAGAAGAGGTTCCTCTTCCTCAACAAGGGTCCGGTTTCTACTCCCCTTATTTTCTTATTCCAAAGAAGACAGGGGGATTCAGACCAATCCTAGATCTGAGAGAATTGAACAAATTTCTCTTCAAGGAGAAATTCAAAATGCTGTCTCTCGGCATTCTCCTTCCTTACCTCCAGGGTCAGGACTGGCTTTGTTCTCTAGACCTACAGGATGCGTATACACATATACTCATCCATCCATCCCACAGAAAGTATCTTCGCTTTCTGTCTCAGGGAAAACATTTCCAATACAGAGTACTCCCCTTCGGTCTAGCCTCTGCTCCAAGAGTATTCACAAAATGCATGGCAGTCGTAGCCGCATTTCTAAGAGGCATGGGAATCTTTGTCTTCCCATATCTGGACGACTGGCTCATCCGAGCTCCAACTCAGTCACAGGCCCAGATTTCCCTGGACCACACAAGGAGCCTTTTGCAGTATCTGGGACTGGTAGTAAACCTTCCCAAGTCCCAACTCATCCCTACTCAATCTCTAGAATTCATAGGGGCCCAGTTGGACACCATCACTGCAAGGGCCTACCTTCCACATGTTCGAGGCCAGCGCCTCCTGAGTTTGGCCTCCCAAGCTCAGTCCAGCACTCACTTGACAGCCAGGGAAATGCTACGCCTACTGGGTCATATGGCCTCCACAGTGCATGTGGTGCCCTATGCTCGTCTTCATATGAGAGCAGCTCAATGGACCCTGGCCACTCAGTGGACTCAGGCGTCAGGAGCGCTCTCAGACCAAATACAAACCTCCGATCGTCTGTTTTGGTCCCTCCACTGGTGGACTTCCACCAAGAATCTGTTGTTGGGGGCTCCATTTCAACCATTGCTACCCCAAGCAACCCTCACAACAGATGCCTCCCAAACAGGGTGGGGAGCCCATCTGCAAACTCTCTCCACTCAGGGCACTTGGTCTCTACAGGAGACCACCCTTCATATCAATCTTCTGGAACTGCGAGCAATTTACCTTGCCCTCAAGGTCTTCCACTCCCTCCTAGCCAACCTCACTGTCCTAGTTCAGACGGACAATCAGGTGGCCATGTTTTACATAAACAAACAAGGAGGGACGGGCTCTCTGTCGCTTTGCAACGAAGCTCTAAGACTATGGGCCTTCGCCAGAGAGCATCAGATTCACCTGCTAGCAGTGTATCTCCCAGGAGTTCAAAACTCTCGGGCAGACAGGCTCAGTCGAGTTCTGCTGCCACACGAATGGTCCCTACATTTGGACCAAATAAACCGAATCTTTCAGGAATGGGGGACCCCGGACATAGACCTCTTTGCAAGTCCGTGGAATGCCAAACTTCCCCGGTTCTGTTCCAGAACTCCGTGTCAGGGAGCTCAGGCTACGGACGCCTTTCTCCTGAATTGGAGTCAGGCATTCCTATATGCCTTTCCACCCATTCCTTTGATTCCCAAGACTCTGTTCAAACTCCAGAGGGATCATGGAACTATGATCCTCATAGCTCCACGCTGGCCACGCCAAGTGTGGTTCCCTCTACTTCTACAGCTCTCCCAGGGATCCTACTTGGATCTGGGAGCTGCGCCAGACCTCCTGTCTCAGGAGGAGGGGACTTTGTGGCACCCAAACCCCAAATCCCTTCACCTCAGTGCTTGGTTACTGAAGGCTTAAGCCTTCAAGACTTTCATCTTTCCCAACCAGTGAAAGATATCCTTTCTGCCTCTAGGAAACCCTCTACCAGGCGTTCCTATGCTTTCAAATGGAAACGTTTTTCCATTTGGTGTGCTCAGCAGGGTCTTGACCCTCTGGCACTTCCTTTGAATTCTCTTCTTGATTATCTCCTGCATCTATCCAATGCAGGCCTCAAGACGAATTCGGTAAGAGTCCATTTAAGTGCTATTGCAGCATCCTTGAAACATATAAATGGACAACCTATCTCCTCTCATCCTCTTGTTGCAAGATTCATGAGAGGCCTGACTCTCACTAAACCTCCCATCAGACCACCCCCGGTCGCATGGGATTTGAATCTAGTGCTCGGTCAACTTATGAAGCCACCTTTTGAGCCAATGTTTTCCACCTCCTTGAAATTTCTTTCCTGGAAGGTCATCTTCCTCATTGCAGTCACTTCGGCTCGCCGCATCAGTGAGCTGCAGGCTTTAGTGGCTAATCCACCTTACACAAGATTTCATCATGATAAGGTGGTCCTTAGGACGAATCCCCACTTTATGCCTAAAGTGGTCTCGCCTTTTCATCTTAATCAAGAGGTATATCTACCTGTCTTTTTTCCAGCTCCTCATGCATCCAATGCAGAGAGGAACCTTCATACTCTGGATTGTAAAAGAGCTCTCGCTTTTTATCTTAATAGGACTCAGCCACATCGAAAGTCTTCTCAACTTTTTGTGGCCTTTGATCCTTCCCATTTGGGACTTCCAGTCTCCAAGCGTACACTTTCCAATTGGATTGCTCAGTGTATTTCTTTTGCTTACCAGAGCAAAAACATTTCTCTGGAAGGCCATGTCACTGCTCACAATGTGAGGGCCATGGCAACTTCTATGGCTCATCTGCACTCTGTTTCCATAGATCAGATCTGTCGAGCCGCTACCTGGGCCTCGGTTCATACCTTCACAGCCCATTACTGTTTGGACAAGGACTCCCGCCGGGATGCCTTGTTTGGCCAGGCTGTCCTCAAGCACCTGTTCCATTCCTAAACAACTCCTGCCCACCTTCCCAGAATGGATGCCTGAGATCCATACGAAGATGGCGAACCTTTACAGGGGATCCCATGCATCTAAGCTAGGGAGTCCCCATATGTGAGGACTTATTCCTGCTTGTTCCTGGAGATAGCACAGTTACTTACCTGTAACAGGTGATCTCTGGGAACAGCAGGAATTAGTCCTCACAACCCACCCACCTCCCCTAGGAGTTGTATCTTTTATCTATCTATCTTCCTGTCCTCTCTCTGTTGACTCAGCTATAAACTCGAAACTGAGGAGAGCTGTTCAGGAAGGCGGGAAGGCAGTGCGCATGTGCAGTGGGAGGTCCCAAAAGCTTCTATTCTAAGAAGCTGGGGAGCTTTCCCGCACGGGCTCCGTCGGTACCGACGTACCCATATGTGAGGACTAATTCCTGCTGTTCCCAGAGATCACCTGTTACAGGTAAGTAACTGTGCTTTCCCCACCCCCTGTGTGTGGTCCTCCAGCCTACAGGAGGAGTCAGCGAGCAGCATTTCTTCCCTGCCACTTCATCCTCTGCAGTCAGAACTCACGGTCCCTTTTTGAGGGAATTTTTAAATGTATTATGATGGGGACACAATATGCTTATCTGCCAAGGGCCCACCAGAGGGTTAATCCTGCCCTGGTTGGCGACTTTCAAGGAGATTGTCTCCCTTTTATTGTATTGTGTCTTGTCATTACACTTGTTACTGTTTGTCACTGGTGGATGGTTCTTCAGTTCCTGGGGGTTTGCCGCTCCAGTAACACTACTTATATGAACTGGGAGCTTTATTTTTTTTTAAATCTTTTATTTAAGGTTTTTCTTCCCTGAATACAAAACTAACAGAGGAAAACTAAATCCAAGTAAACAGGATAATATTCAAGAAAAAGAATTCACAAAAGAAAATAAGCACACATCAAGGAGAGATAATCAACAATATCCAAGGAAATATAAATGTTACTAGCAATTAAGAGTAACATTTATATTTCCTTGGATATTGTTGATTATCTCTCCTTGATGTGTGCTTATTTTCTTTTGTGAATTCTTTTTCTTGAATATTATCCTGTTTACTTGGATTTGTTTTTCCTTTGTTAGTTTTGTATTCTGGGAGCTTTATAAATTAGTGAAGTTTGACTTCCTTCTGCAGCCATTCGCTGCTTGCTAGAAGCTTGCTCTGAAGAAATCTTGGTAAATGAAGACATGCAAGGCTCTTTCCTCCCCTATATAACTTAATTTATGTGTATAAAGAAATCATTAAATGCTGACTTTGATAATCCTTAACATTCTTAATTAAATAGGGTGTTAATGCAAAAGCATAAAGAAGACAGTATATTACAGTATTTTATTGCTTTGTTTTTGACAGGTTAGTTGTTGGTGCCAGCTGTATCCTTGATAAGAAATCCTGAAATGAGAAGCTCCTCTTTGCCTTCTGAGAATTGTCTGACATCGTTGGCATCAGCATCACCAAGAGCATCTTGCAAGCACTGCTCAATACTCTTGCCAATTACGTGTGCTGCCAGGGCTCATTGTTCCCCCAAAATCTGTCCTCACATGGAAGGGTGCAGAACACTGACAACTGGGTGTCAGTGAAGCTCTAATTGGTGTCACTGATGGCTTGAATCAGGAGGATTGAGTGAAATGTACTGCAGTGGGAAGCTACTGTTTTGTGTTTGAAGTCTTGGCATTTCTGCATTCTTTCCTTAGCTGATGGCTCTCCAGATGTTTCTCTTGAGTGTGCGGGCTTCCTTACAGGCATTGGACTGGACACCACTGTCATGGTGAGAAGCATCCCACTTCGAGGTTTTGACCAGGTCAGTAAACATCATTCCTGGTTGACTTTTGTGATATGAGAACTTTGTGATCTTCAACTAGCTTGGAAGTAGTTTGAAGCAATAGGTTAATATGCTGAACCGGGTTCTTAAACCAATCGTTGGGACACAGCCAGTCATCCAGGATTTCAGAATATGCATAATGACTATACATATGATAGACCTACATGCTTCTAGCTCATGTATAGTCATTGTGGATATTCTGAAACAAGGCTGGCACTAGTTTAAAGGAATCTCTGCAAGAATTAGTATGAGCTGAGCTGTGATTAGTTCAGCTTTGAGAATAATTTCATCAGACTTGCAACCATGGCATAGGGTGATCTTCTAAGCTGCCATGAGACATACTTGGTTTGATGCAGAATAGACAAAAGATTTGTCTGCTGAGGTCAGCAGCCAAGGTCACTGCAAGATGAGAGATGCGATGTGGCAGAAAACTCCAGTGTCTCCTCTGCTGTCTTTCACAGTGTCATGGCGGGCTCCATCAGCAGGCAACAGAACTGAGTCAAGCTGCTTTCTGATGAGGCTTCACCGGGAACATGAAGGAAATAAACCAACTGCTTCTGGACATTTCTTTTGAACGCTGTTATTTCTATCCATCAAGAAGAAATGCATTTTAAAGAAAGCTGTAGTGTCTGTAACATGGTATTTAAGAGGTGCTTGTAAACCTCTTTTTCTAGTAGCAAGAAAATATAATGAAAGAACACAACTAATGAATTACTTTCCGAGTTCTGCAGTATGCTGTAGCCCCGAGGAGCACTGTTATTTAGAAACATTTATTAGGCCACTTATCATGGAATGACCCAAATCAATATTCCCACAAAGCTCTGCAGGAGTCCTCCACCTGCATTGCTGCTGGAAGGGAACAGCGATCTGAATAAGTGAAGTCTGTTCAGGCAATGTGTGAGATGTCGTTTTGTATCAACCCAGTCACAAATGGCCATTCGGTGAGTTGTGATACTTGCAAATGTGATTGCTTCAGAGGAGCAAGAATTCTGACTTACAGCCTCATCTTTGTTTGATATTGATAGAGATGGCGATATATTA
Source organism: Ichthyophis bannanicus (assembly GCA_033557465.1). Classification (NCBI taxonomy): domain Eukaryota; kingdom Metazoa; phylum Chordata; class Amphibia; order Gymnophiona; family Ichthyophiidae; genus Ichthyophis; species Ichthyophis bannanicus. The sequence continues at coordinate 33,970,201 of CM066041.1, read as the reverse complement.
AGCATTGCAATAACCAAAAATGGGTAGCTATCATGTGAAATACTGTACAGAACCCCCAGCTTTCTTTAAAATGTGTAACCCTACTTCCTTACCTGCTCGTATGTTTTCTGCTTTTGCTTAACAAACAAACAAACAAAAAATAAGAAAACTGAAGGGTCTGTGCTGGTTTTGATTTTTTTGCATTTACTTTCTAGCAAATGGCTGCCTTGGTGACAGATCATATGCAGTCTCATGGGACTGAGTTTTTATGGAAGTGTACTCCAACCAAAGTGGAACAATTGGAGAACAAGAAATTGCGAGTTACTTGGAACAACACTGAGAGAGGCAGTGAAGAGATGGATACCTTTGACACAGTTCTGTGGGCAGTAGGTAAGTGTGAGAGGCTTCTGTATTCTTACTCGGAGATTGTTTAAGCCAGAAACGTTAACAGAATATGAGTTGATTTCAGTATTGTGTGGACCACTGGGCCTTTCTAATGTCCAATAAATTTTTTTCTGGAATGTAATGCTTTTGTATCAGTTGCCCTAACTTCTGCATGTGGCTTCCTAGTTCTATTGTTCTCTGTTAAAACTTCAAATTAAATTTTAAGCATAAAAGACAGTTAAGATTTAGACAGAAATTTTGTTAGAGGGAGATGGCAGACATCCAAAATTAAACTTGATGGAAGCAATAAATAGAGGTTTTTCTGCGAATAAAGAAGAACTCAAACTACCTTTTGGAATCTGCCAGGTACTTGTGATAAGGGAGTTGGGGCCACTTGGCAATAGTGATCATAGTATGATTGCGCTTGATTTAATAAATGGAGGAGGGATGGCAAGGAAATTCACAGGTACTACCTTTTAATTTTCAAAAGGGAGACTGTGATAAAATGAGGAAAATAGTTAAGAAAAAACTAAAAGGAGCAGTTGCAATAGTTAAAAATTTACATCAAGCATGGATGTGGTTTAAAAACATGATCTTGGAAGCCCAGACCAGCTGTATTCCATGCTTTAAGAAAAGTGGAAGGAAGTCCAAAAAACAGCCAGCATGGTTTAAAGATGAGGTTAGAGAAGCTGCTATTGCTAGAAAAGCATCTTTCAGGAAATGGAAAAAGGAGCCAAATGACGAAAACTGGAAACAACATAAGTATTGGCAAGTTAGATGCAAGGCATTCATAAGGCAGGCAAAGAGAGAATTTGAGATGAAGCTTGCTGTGGAAGCAAAAAACGCATAATAAAGACTTTTTCAAGTACATTCGTAGTAAAAATCCTGTGAGAGAATCAGACCATTAGATGATAGAAGGGTAAGAGGGGGGGAAAAGGCCATAACGGAGAGACTGAATGAATTCTTTGCTTTGGAAGATGTAGGGATGTTACCCATGACTGAAATGATATTTAATGGTGATGCCATAGAAGAATTGAAAGACATATTGATACACTGGGAAGATGTATTACAACTATTTGATAAACTGAAGAGTAGCAAATCACCTGGACTGGATAGTATACATCCAAGGGTATTGAAAGAACTGAAATATGAGATTGCAAACTACAATTGTAATCTGTGAAATATTAAAATCATCTGTAATACCTGAAGATTGGAGGATGGCCAATGTAATGTCAATTTTTAAAAAGGGTTCCAGGGGCGAACCGGGAAACTACAGACCAGTGACCCTGATGTCAGTATCGGGGAAAAATGGTAGAAACCATTATAAAGAACAAAATTACTGAACATGTTGGTTGTCTCCCATTAAGCCATGACTCATGGCTTAATGGGAGACAACCAACATGGCTTTAGCCATTGAAGGTCTTGTCTTACTAATCTGTTATGTTGTTTTGAAGGTGTGAATAAACAGGTAGACAAAGGTGAGTCTGTTGATATAGCATAACTGGATTTTCAGAAAGCCTTTGACAAGGTCCCTCATGAGAGATTCTTGGCCAAATTAAAAAGTCATGTGATAGGAGGCAGTGTACTATTGTATCTCCAGGAACAAGCAGGAATGAGTCCTCACATATGGGTACGTCGGTACCGACGGAGCCTGCGCGGGAACGCTCCCCAGCTTCCCAAAAAGGAAAGCTTTTGGGAGCATCCCACAGCACCTGCGCGCTGCCTTCCCGCCTTTCCTAACCAACTCTCCTCAGTTCTTCTTTTCCGCGGAGCCAGCAGGTCGTGTTCCTGTCACCGCTGAAGAAGTTCTTTATTTTAATTTATTTATTTGGTCGCGTGTCTGCCTTCCCCGACGCCAGACCGGTACCGCCGGTCTTTTTTTTTCTATTTTCTCCTCACTTGGTGTATTTTTCTTCTTAGGCCTCCAGGCCCAAAAGAAATTTTTCCCTCATGGAAAAACCAGCCTCCGGGTTTAAAAAATGCACTAAGTGTAGCGGTACAATTTCTGTTACAGATACCCATGACTGGTGTCTTAAATGTTTGGGTCCTGAACACTCCATTCCGGATTGCCAGTCCTGCTCTTCAATGTCTAAACGAGGGTTACAGAACCGAGCAGCCAAGCTCCATGTGCTGTTTCCCACGGATGCACCGGCAGTGGCATCGACATCTTCCAGGTCTTCTTCTCCCGATGGGTCTCAGGTAACCAAACATAATCCTAGCAGGTCCTTGAAGGGCAAATCTCCCTCTAAGTATCGAGATGCCTCCGGGCTTGCCCTCGAGGATCCTGCCCCAGCCAAACAACCCTGGCGGGAAGCTCCGGCTTCCAAAGCTCCTCCTATGGGGTTACAGGTTGACATCGATGGCATGGCCTCGACCGATCACCTGTTAGACTGCTCTGGGGTACCGCCATAATCTCCCGATACCGACATCCAGGCAGTCGTGGCGTCCATGGATCACACTGTTCAATCCATGCAGCAGGCTATAATGGCTTTTATTAAAGCTGCGACGCCGACGGTACCGCAACGAGTTCCGTTGTCGGTACCAGTACCAGCACCGATACCGGTAGCGACTGCATCGACATCGGCCAGGATACCGACTCAAGTTCCTTGTCCAGGGCTATTTCTCGGTACCGATCCGGTACCGGGGACGCCCGATGTCTGTACCGATCGATACGCGTATCGATCATTGGAAGGGGACAGACGATACTTCGATTCCTCTGATGATTCTGATTCATCAGATGAGTCTCCTGAAGTATCCATTACCCTTCCTGAGGAGCCTACTTCTCCAAAAAGGAGAATGTCTCCTCCAGAGGATTTGTCTTTTCAAGACTTCATAATAGAAGTGGCTAAAGGACTATCTATTTCAGTAACCTCTGAAGCAGAGCCTAGAGCAAAAAAATTAGATATTTTAGGATACTCTAAGGCTCCCAGAGAGGCAGTCACCTTGCCAATTCATGAAATTCTTCATGAACGTATGATTGACTTATGGGAGACTCCTCTCACCCTTTCTCCTCATTCTCGTAGATTGAACACTATGTACCGTGTCCCTCCTTGTCCTGGATTTCAGAAAACTCAGCTTCCTCACCACTCCATTGTGGTGCAGTCAGCTATGAAGAGGATAAAGAGTACCAAAAGACACTCTTCTACTCCTCCAGGAAGAGAATGCAGGACCTTGGATGCTTTTGGTAGGAAAATCTTCCAAGCCAGTATGCTTATTGCCAGAATCAACTCATATAGCCTTTATATGGGTATGTTTCTAAAGGAAGTTGCACAAAAGCTGCACAGCTTTCTCCCTTTTATTCCAGAGGATAGAAGGGATGAGTTCCTCCTTTGGCTTAAGCATACTCAAGACATTTCAAAGTTTTCCAACAGGGCAGCCTTTGACTCCTTTGAAGGTGCCAGCAGAGCCTCAGGCATTGCCATAGCTGCTCGCAGAATTGCTTGGCTCCAGGCTTCTGATCTAGAACCCTGGGTTCAGGATGGCTTAGGAAATCTGCCCTGTACAGGTGAAAATCTCTTTGGCAAAGAGTGGCAAATAAAAGCCACTCAAATGGATGCAGAGAATTCTGCTCTGGATAGACTTTCAAAGTCTACCTCCCTTCCTGCCAAGAAAAAGACTTTTAAAAAGTCTTTTTTTCAAAAAGGGCAGGTTTTCTTCCACTTCTGGCCAACAATCTTCTACAGGTCGCTTTACCGCTAAGCGTCAGCAACCTAAGCAGGCCAGGCCTAATTCTACAGGGGCTGCTGCAACTCAGCAGTCCCAACCTCGTCAGGGATTTTGACCTGATACTAGAGAACTTAACCTTTCTGGCTCTACAACAGCCAGAACCTCTCACCATTCCAGGAAGGTTAGCTCATTTTGCTCCCAGATGGGAGCAAATCACATCAGAGCAGTGGACCCTCTCCATCATAAGAGAGGGCTACAAACTTCATTTCTCAGACCTTCCTCCCTACACCATGGTGAGACACTTCAATTCTCCCACATCTCTCCTCGACCTTCTGGATCAGGAGGTGACTACCCTTCTGGCCCAGAGGGCCATAGAAGAAGTTCCTCTTCTTCAACAGGGGTCAGGGTTTTACTCCCCCTATTTTCTCATTCCAAAGAAAACAGGGGGATACAGACCCATTCTAGATCTCAGAGAATTGAACAAATTCCTATGCAAGGAGAAGTTCAAGATGTTTTCTCTAGGCACTCTCCTTCCATACCTGCAGAGTCAGGATTGGCTTTGTTCTCTAGATCTCAAGGATGCGTACACTCATGTCCTCATCCATCCATCTCACAGAAAATTCCTACGTTTTCTGTTCCAGGGAAAACATTACCAATACAGAGTCCTTCCTTTCGGTCTGGCCTCTGCTCCAAGAGTGTTCACCAAATGCATGGCAATAGTTGCTGCATTTCTACGCACTCTGGGAATATTTGTCTTCCCATATCTGGACGACTGGCTCATCCGACCTCCAACCCAATCGGAGGCTCAGATCTCCCTGAACCGCACCAGGTGCATTCTGCAATACCTGGGACTTGTGGTAAACCTCCCAAAGTCCCAGCTCACCCCTACTCAGTCCCTGGAATTCATAGGGGCCTGGTTGAACACCACTTCTGCAAGGGCCTACCTTCCTCAGGCCCGTTGTCAACGTCTAGTGCAGTTAGCCTCCCAGATTCAGTCAAAGAGCCACTTAACTGCCAGGGAGATGCTACAGCTGCTAGGCCATATGGCTTCCACAGTACATGTACCCTATGCTCGCCTACACATGAGAGCAGCTCAGTGGACTTTGTCCACCCAGTGGACTCAAGCTTCATGAGCTCTCTCAGACCAAATAGCAACCTCCAAACGTCTCTTTTGGTCTCTCCAATGGTGGATGTCCACTCAAAATCTGTTGCTGGGGTCCCCCTTCCAATCTTTGTTGCCCCAGGCAACCCTCACAACAGATGCCTCCCAAACAGGTTGGGGAGCTCATCTACAAGACCTCTCCACCCAAGGCACTTGGTCCCCACATGAGACCTCTCTTCATATCAACCACTTGGAACTTCGAGCAGTGTTCCTAGCTCTCAAGGTCTTTCATACCCTCCTCAGCTACAAGACAGTCCTCATTCATACGGACAATCAAGTAGCCATGTTTTACATAAACAAGCAAGGAGGAACTGGCTCTCTGTCGCTTTGCAACGAAGCTCTAAGATTGTGGGCCTTCGCCAGAGTGCATCAAATCCATCTCCTGGCAGTATACCTCCCAGGAATCCAAAACTCTTGGGCAGACAGACTCAGTCGAGTTCTGCTTCCACACAAATGGTCCCTGCACATGGATCAGGTACTCAGAATCTTCCAGGACTGGGGAACCCCGGACATAGACCTCTTTGCAAGTCTGTGGAATGCCAAACTTCCCCGGTTCTGTTCCAGAATTCCGTGTCAGGGTGTTCAGGCCAAGGATGCCTTCCTCCTTCACTGGGGTCAGGGCTTCCTGTATGCCTTTCCACCCATTCCTTTGATTCCCAAGACTCTGTTCAAACTCCAGAGGGATCAAGGATCCATGATCCTCATAGCTCCACGCTGGCCACGCCAAGTGTGGTACCCTCTACTTCTGCATCTCTCCCAAGCCCCCTCCCTGGACTTGGGAGCTGCGCCAGACCTTCTGTCCCAGGAGGAAGGGACTTTGTGGCATCCAAATCCCAAGTCCCTTCACCTCAGAGCTTGGTTACTGAAGGCCTAGACCTTCAAGACTTCAGTCTTTCTCAGCAAGTGAAGGATATCCTCCATGCTTCCAGAAAACCTTCCACTAGGCGTTCCTATGCTTTTAAGTGGAAACGATTTTCCATTTGGTGTGCTCAAAAGGGTCTTGACCCTCTGGCACTTCCTCTGAATTCTCTATTGGAATATCTCCTGCATCTCTCCAATGCAGGCCTTAAAACGAATTCAGTAAGGGTCCATTTGAGTGCTAATGCAGCATCCCTTAAACCTCTCAATGGACAACCTATTTCCTCCCATCCTCTTATTGCAAGATTCATGAGAGGCCTAACTTTAACAAAACCTCCCATTCGACCTCCTCCGGTGGCATGGGACTTAAACTTGGTTCTTGGTCAGCTTATGAAGCCACCTTTTGAACCCTTAGCCACTACCTCCTTGAAATTTCTTTCCTGGAAGGTTATTTTCCTTATTGCAGTCACTTCTGCTCGCCGCATCAGTGAACTGCAGGCCTTAGTGGCTAATCCACCTTATACAAGGTTCCATCATGATAAGGTAGTCCTTAGGACAAATCCTCACTTTATGCCTAAAGTGGTCTCACCTTTTCATGTTAATCAAGAGGTATATTTACCTGTCTTTTTTCCAGCTCCTCATGCATCCAGTGCAGAGAGGAACCTTCATACTCTAGATTGTAAAAGAGCTCTTGCTTTTTACTTACACAGGACACAGCAACATAGAAAGTCTTCCCAGCTTTTTGTTGCTTTTGATCCTTCTCATTTAGGACTTCCAGTCTCTAAGAGAACACTGTCCAATTGGATTGCTCAGTGTATTTCTTTTACTTACCAGAGTAAGAACCTTTCTCTGGAGGGCCATGTCACAGCTCACAATGTGAGGGCCATGGCCACCTCTATGGCTCATCTTCATTCTGTGTCCATCGACCAGTTCTGTCGAGCAGCCACCTGGGCCTCGGTTCATACCTTCACAGCCCATTACTGTTTGGACAAGGACTCCCGCCGGGATGCCTTGTTTGGTCAGGCTGTCCTCAGACACCTGTTCCATTCTTGAACAACTCCTGCCCTCCTTCCCTGAATGGATGCCTGAGATCCATAGGAAGACGAGGAACCCTTCAGGGTCTCATACCCTTGGGGATCTCCCAGGCATCTTAGCTAGGGAGTCCCCATATGTGAGGACTCATTCCTGCTTGTTCCTGGAGATAGCACAGTTACTTACCTGTGTAACAGGTGATCTCTGGAAACAGCAGGAATTAGTCCTCACAACCCTCCCACCTCCCCTAGGAGTTGTATCTCTCTCTGTCTTTCCTTTCCTCTCTCTCTCTATTGTCTCAGCTTTAAACTCGAACTGAGGAGAGTTGGTTAGGAAAGGCGGGAAGGCAGCGCGCAGGTGCTGTGGGATGCTCCCAAAAGCTTTCCTTTTTGGGAAGCTGGGGAGCGTTCCCGCGCAGGCTCCGTCGGTACCGACGTACCCATATGTGAGGACTAATTCCTGCTGTTCCCAGAGATCACTTGTTACAGGTAAGTAACTGTGCTGGATCAGGAACTAGTTAAAAGATTGAAAGTAGAGGATAGGGCTAAATGGCCAATATTCCCAATGGAAAAATAGTGGGTACCCCAGGGATCTGTGCTGGATCCGCTGCTTTTTAACATATTCCTAAATGACCTGGAAATGAAATAATGAGTGAGGTAATCAAATTTGCAAATGACACAAAATTATTCAGAGTTGTTAAAACCCTAGAGGATTGTGAAAAATTGCAAGACTGGATGTTGAAATGGCAGATAAAATTTAATGTGGACAAGTGCAAAGTTATGCACCTAGGAAAGAACAATCCAAACTATGGTTGGTTACACAATGAAAGGTTCTGTATTAGGAACCACCACCCAGGAAAAAGATTTATGCGTCATCGTGGATAACATGTTGAAACCCTCTGCCTAGTATACAGCGGCGGCCAAGAAAGCAAATAGAATGCTAGAAATCATAAGGAAAGGAATGGAGAATAAAATTGTTCCATGATGCGACCACACCTCCAAGATTGTGTACAATTCTGGTCACCATATCTTAAAAAGGATATAGTGTTAGAAAAGGTACAGAGAAGAGCCACCAAAATGGTAAAGGGGAAGGAAGGATACCCCTATGAAGAGAGTCTAAAAGGTTTAGGGCTGTTCAACTTGGAAAAGAGACGGCTCAGGGGAGATATGATAGAGGTCTATAAATTAATGAATGGAGTGGAACGTAGATCAGTTGTTTATGTCGTCAGAATATAGAAAGACTAGGGGACATGCAATGAAGCTACAGGGTAACCTATTTAAGACTAATAAGATAAAATATTTTTTTCACTCATTGTGTAATCAAACTCTGGTATTCATTACCAGAGGATGTAATAAAAGCTGTTAGTGTAGCTGGATTTAAAAAAGGTTTGGACAAGTTCCTGGAGGAAAGGTCCATAAACCATTATTAAAGAGGACCCGGGAAATCCACTGCTTGCCCTAATACAAACATTGTGGCACCTGTGTCCTTTAGGGAAACTGCTAGGTACTTGTGACCTAGATTGGCCACTGTTGGAAACAGGAATCTCCAGGAACAAGCAGGAATGAGTCTTCACATATGGGTATCGTCGGTACCGACGGAGCCTGCGCGGGAACGCTCCCCAGCGTCCAGAAAGAAAGCTTTTGGGAGCATCCCACAGCGCCTGCGCGCTGCCTTCCCGCCTTTCCTAACTGCCTCTCTCCAGTTCTTCTTTTCCGCGGAGCCAGCAGGTCGTGTTTCCTGTCACCGCTGAAGAATTTCTTATTTTCTTTTATTTTTCTTTAGTCGCGTATCTGGCTTCTCGATTCCGCACCGGTACCACCGGTCCTTTTTCTTTCTTTTAAAAAAAAAAAAAAAAACTTCTACTCTTTTCAGTGCATTTTTCTTCTGGGGCCTTAGGCCTACAGATATATTTTTCCCTCATGGAAAAACCCGCCTCTGGGTTTAAGAAATGCACAAAGTGCAGCAGCACTATTTCTGTCACTGACACCCATGACTGGTGTCTAAAATGTTTAGGTCCTGACCACTCCATTGCGGATTGTGAGTCCTGTTCCATCATGTCTAAAAGAGGGTTACAGAATCGGGCAGCTAAGCTCAGTACCCTGTTTCCCTCCGATGCAGCTTCCGTGGCATCGACGTCTTCCAGGGCTGCTTCTTCATCCCATGGATCTCAGGTAACCAAACTTTAAATCTGGCCGGTCCTCAAAGAGTTCATCTCCCTCTAAGTATTGAGATGCCCCTGGGCTTACTCGAGGATACCACACCGGCAAAATTATCCCGGCGGGAGCCTCCGGCTTCCAAAGCACTACCTATGGGGTCACAGGTTGACATCGATGGCTCGGCCTCGACCAATCACCTGTTACAATGTTCTGTGGTACCGGCAGTTTCTACCGGTACCGATATCCAGACATTGGTGGCGTCAATGGATCAGAATATTCTGACCATGCAGCGTGCCATCACGGCATTCATTCAAGCTGCAACGCCTACGGTACCACAACAAACCCCGTTGTCGGTACCTGTACCGATTCCGGTACTGGACCCGATTCGGTCCCGATACCAGTACCGCTTGCATCGACATCAGCATCGACCGCAGCAGTACGCTATCCAGTGATGCCCATCAGTAACGACCCGGTACCGATTACTCCCGATGTCGATACCTCCCGGTACGCGTATCAGGCTCTACGAGAGCATCCAGATAGTCGATACTTCGATTCCTCTGAAGACTCTGATTCTTCAGAGGCCTCAATTGAAGCATCGGGCATCCTTCCTCAGGAACCCTCTTCTCCAAAAAGGAGAATGTCTCCTCCTGAAGACTTGTCTTTTCAGGACTTCATTAGGGAGGTGGCCAAAGGCCTGTCCATCTCTGTGACCTCTGAGACTGAACCTAGAGCCAAAAAATTGGATATCCTACAATATCCTAAGGCTCCTAAAGAGGCAGCCACCTTACCAATACATGAGATTCTTTATGATCACATGCTGGGCATATGGGAGATTCCTCTTTCCACCTCCCCTCATTCCAGAAGGTTGGACACCATGTATCATGTTTCTCCTTATCCTGGGTTTCATAAGACTCAGCTTCCTCACCACTCTATTGTGGTAGAGTCTGCTATGAAAAAGATCAAGAGTACAAAAAGGCACTCCTCTGCTCCTCCAGGAAGAGAATGCAGAACTTTAGATGCCTTTGGCAGGAAAATCTTCCAGGCCAGTATGCTTGTAGCCAGAATCAACTCCTATAGTCTCTATATGGGGATGTTTCTAAAAGAAGTTACAGATCATCTGCAAACCTTATCTCCTTTTATGTCAGAAGATGAGAGAAGAATACATCACCTGGCTTAAACATGCACAGGATGTATCCAAGTTTTCCAACCGTGCAGCCTTTGACTCTTTTGAGGGGGCCAGTAGAGCCTCGGCTATTGCCATAGGTGCACGCAGAGTTGCTTGGTTGCAAGCCTCTGATTTGGAATCCTGGGTACAGGATGGTCTAGGTAACCTTCCCTGTACAGGCGAAAACCTGTTTGGCAAAGATTGGCAAGCAAAGGCCAACCAAATGGATGCTGAAAACTGCTTTAGATAGACTTTCAAAGTCTACTACTGCTCCTTTTAAAAAGAGGTTGTTCAAAAAGGGATCTTTCCCAAAGAAAGGGAAATTTTCTTCTTATGGTCAGGCCTCTTCTCAAGGTCGTTTTGCTACAAAGAGACAGCAACAACCAAAACAGGCCAAAACCCAGGCTGCGAGGACTGCTACGGCCCAACAGCCTCAGCCTCCTCAGGGCCTTTGACTTTCTACTAGAGAACTTAGCCTTTCTGGCTCTAGAACATCCAGAGCCTCTCACCATCCCAGGAAGGTTAGCTCACTTTGCTCCCAGATGGGAACAAATCACAGCAGAGCAGTGGACCCTCTCCATCATAAAGGAAGAGTACAAACTTCATTTCTTAAACCTTCCTCCTCACACCATGGTGAAACAGTTCAATTCTCCAACATCTCTCTTCAACCTTCTAGGTCAAGAGATTTCTACCCTTCTTGCCCAAGGGGCAATAGAAGAAGTACCCCTTCTTCAACAGGGCTCAGGGTTCTACTCCCCCTATTTCCTCATTCCAAAGAAAACGGGGGGGCTACAGACCCATATTAGATCTCAGAGAATTGAACAAGTTTCTATGCAAGGAGAAAGTCAAGATGACTTCTCTCGGAACTCTCCTTCTATACCTCCAAAGTCAGGACTGGCTTTGTTCTCTAGATCTCAAGGATGCGTACACCCATGTTCTCATCCATCCAACCCACAGAAGATTCCTTCGGTTCCTTTACCAGGGAAAGCACTACCAATACAAAGTGCTTCCTTTCGGTCTGGCCTCTGCTCCAAGAGTGTTCACAAAATGCATGGCAGTAGTAGCTGCATTCCTGCGCACTCTAGGGATATTCGTATTCCCATATCTGGACGACTGGCTCATCCGAGCTCCATCCCAGTCAGAGGCCCAGACTTCCCTGGCCTGCACAAGGCATGTTCTTCAGTATCTGGGACTGGTAATCAACATTCCAAAATCCCATCTCACCCCTACTCAGTCTCTAGAGTTCATAGGGGCCTTACTGGATACCACAACTGCAAGAGCCTATCTTCCCAAGGCCCGTTGCCTACGCTTGGTGCAGGTAGCCTCCCAAATTCAGTTAAAATCCCATTTAACTGCTCGAGAGATGTTGCAACTCTTAGGCCACATGGCATCCACGGTGCATGTGGTCCCCTATGCTCGCCTTCACATGAGAGCAGCTCAGTGGACCCTATCCTCCCAATGGACCCAGGCATCAGGTTGCCTGTCAGACAAAATAGCAACCTCCAGTCACCTTTTTTGGTCCCTCCACTGGTGGAAGTCCACTCAGAATCTGTTGCTGGGGTCTCCCTTTCAACAGGTGTTACCCCAAGCCACCCTTACAACAGATGCCTCTCCAAGGGGTTGGGGGGCTCATCTACAAGATCTCTCAACCCAGGGCATCTGGTCTCCACAGGAGACATCTCTTCATATCAACCTCTTAGAGCTCAGAGCAATCGTTCTGGCTCTCAGAGTCTTCCACACCCTGCTCATCTACAAGACAGTCCTCATCTACACGGACAACCAGGTAGCCATGTTCTACGTGAACAAGCAGGGAGGGACTGGCTCTCTGTCGCTTTGCAACGAAGCTCTGAGATTGTGGGCCTTCGCCAGAGAGCATCAAATCCATCTCATGGCAGTATATCTTCCAGGGGTTCAAAACTCTTGGGCAGACAGACTCAGTCGAGTTCTGCTTCCACACGAATGGTCCCTCCATGGGGACCTGATAGCCAGAATTTTTCGGATTTGGGGGACCCCAGACATAGACCTGTTTGCAAGTCCGTGGAATGCCAAACTTCCCCGGTTCTGTTCCAGGATTCCATGTCAGGGAGTTCAGGCCAGTGATGCCTTCCTCCTTCATTGGGGGCAAGACTTCCTCTATGCCTTTCCACCTATTCCCCTAATTCCCAAGACTCTGTTCAAGCTTCAGAGAGACAAGGGGACTATGATCCTCATAGCACCACTTTGGCCACGCCAAGTGTGGTACCCTCTACTTCTGCATTTCTCTCAAGCTCCCTCCCTAGACCTGGGGTCTGCTCCAGATCACCTCTCCCAGGAGGAGGGAACCTTGTGGCACCCAAATCCTCAGTCTCTTCATCTCAGGGCCTGGTTGCTGAAGGCCTAGACCTTCAAGATTTACAACTTTCTCAGCAAGTGAAGGATATCCTTCATGCTTCCAGAAAGCCTTCCACCAGACGTTCATATGCTTTTAAATGGAAAAGGTTTTCCATTTGGTGAGCAGAGAAGGGTCTCAACCCTCTTGCAATACCTTTGCATTCTTTACTAGACTATTTGCTGCATTTATCCCATGCAGGCCTTAAAACAAATTCAATCACAGTCCATTTGAGTGCTATTGCAGCATCCCTTAAGCCTCTCAATGGATAACCTATTTCCTCTCATCCTCTTATAGCAAGATTCATGAGAGGCCTTCTTTTGACTTAAACTCCCATTAGACAACCTCCAGTGGCCTGGGACTTGAATCTGGTTCTTGGCCAGCTTATGAACCCTTAGCCACTACCTCCTTAAAATTCCTTTCCTGGAAGGTTATTTTTCTCATTGCAGTCACCTCAGCTCGCCGTATCAGTGAGTTGCAAGCTTTAGTGGCTAATCCTCCTTATACAAGGTTCCATCATGACAAGGTAGTCCTCAGAACTAATCCACACTTTATGCCTAAAGTGGTCTCACCTTTTCATCTGAACCAGGAGGTGTTTTTACCTGTCTTTTTTCCAGGACCTCATGCATCAAGTGCAGAGAGGAATCTTCATACCCTGGATTGTAAAAGAGCACTTGCTTTCTACTTACACAGGACACAGCAACATAGAAAGTCCTCTCAACTTTTTGTTGCTTTTGATCCTTCTCATTTAGGACTTCCAGTCTCTGTCCAATTGGATTGCTCAGTGTATTTCCTTCGCCTACCAAACTAAGAACCTATCTCCAGGAACAAGCAGGAATAAGTCCTCACATATGGGTACGTCGGTACCGACGGAGCCCGCGCGGGAAAGCTCCCCAGCTTCTTAGAATAGAAGCTTTTGGGACCTCCCACTGCACATGCGCACTGCCTTCCCGCCTTCCTGAACAGCTCTCCTCAGTTTCTCTTTTTCCGCGGAGCCAGCAGGTCGTGTTCCTGTCACCGCTGAAGAAATTGTTATTTTATTTGTTTCTTTAGACCGCGTACCTGCCTTCCCCATACCGATACCGGTATCGCCGGTCTTTTCTTTCTTTCTTTAAAAAAATTATAATTCTTTTTTCTTATTTTTTAGCTTTTTGGTCACTTCAGAGAGGCCTCTCGGCCTACTCAATTTCTCCTCATGGAGAAGCCAGCCCCTGGATTTAAGAAGTGTACCAAATGTAATGCTGTTATTTCAGTCACAGACACCCATGAATGGTGTCTGAAATGTTTGGGGCCTGACCATTCCATACCGGACTGCCCATCTTGCTCCCACATGTCTAAACGTGGGCTGCAGAACCGGGCCAACAAATTCCATGTGCTGTTTTGCTTCAGAGAATACAGCATCACAGTCATCCAGGTCTTCTTCTCCGGATGGATCTCAGGTAACCAAACCTTCTGTGGGCAAGTCCTCAAAGAGCAAATCTCCTTCAAAGCATCGAGAGGCTCTTAGCTTAGAACTTGAGGACCCTGCCCCAGCCAAACAACCCCGGCGGGAAGTCCAACTTCCAAAAACGCCAATTCAGGGGTCTCAGGTTGATATCGATGCTACGGCCTCGACAGATCACCTGTTAGCCTGCTCTGGGGTACCGGGTCACTCCGGTACCGACATCCAGGCAGCTATGGCGTCCATGGGCGATACTGTACAGTCCATGCAGCAGGCCGTCATGGCTTTCATTAAAGCTGCAACGCCATCGGTTCCGCTTTCAGCGGTTCCGGGCCCGATACCGGTATCGTCCGCCATGCCGGTATCGAGGCCGTCCACCTCTAAACGCAAGTCGGTACCGTATGGGCTTTCGCTCCATACCGGTTCCATACCCGATACGCCCGATATCGATACCGATCGGTACGCGTATCGTGCGTTAGAGGAAAGCACCGATTCCTCTGAGGATTTTCACTCCTCTGATGATTCTGCTGAGTTTTCACTCAACTTACCTGAGGAGCCCTCTTCTCCTAAAAGGAGAATGTCCCCTCCAGAGGATTTGTCCTTCCAGGACTTTGTTTTAGATATGGCTACAGCCCTTTCTATTACCACATCCTCTGAAAAGGAACCCAGATCCAAAAAACTGGATATTTTGGGATACTCAAAGGCCCCTAAGGAGGCAGTTACCCTGCCTATCCATGAAATCCTTCAAGAACAACTGATGGATTTCTGGGAAAATCCTTTGACTTTGTCTCCTTATTCCCGTAGGTTGGACACCATGTATAGGGTCCCTCCTTCTCCTGGTTTCCAAAAGACTCAATTGCCCCACCACTCTATTGTGGTGAAGTCTGCAATGAAGAAGATTAGGAGTACCAAAAGGCACTCTTCCACCCCTCCAGGACGGGAATGTAAGACTTTGGACTCTTTTGGTAGGAAAATTTTCCAGGCTAGTATGCTTATAGCCAGGATTAATTCCTACAGTCTCTATATGGGCATGTTCCTGGAGGAACTTGCCAAAAAGGTGCGGCATTTTGCCCCCTTTATCCCTGAGGATAAAAAGCAGGGATTCCTTTCCCTAGTGAAACAACTCTTAGAGGTTTCTAAGTTCTCTAATAGGGCAGCATATGATTCCTTTGAAGGAGCCAGTAGGGCTTCGGGCATTGCTATTGCAGCCCGACGTCTTGCTTGGCTCCAGGCCTCTGATCTGGAACCTTGGGTTCTAGATGGCTTACGGAATCTGCCCTGTACAGGTGAGAACTTATTTGGGGAAGAGTGGCAAATCAAAGCCACCCAGATGGATGCTGAAAATGCCACCTTGGAAAGACTTTCAAAGTCCACTTCAATTCCTACTAAGAAAAAGTCTTTTAAAAGGCCTTACTATAAGAAGGCCAGAGTTGCTTCAAATACTGGCCAGCAGTCTTCTCAACCTCGCTATACTGATAAGCGTCAGCAATCCAAACAAGCACGAGCTAAGCCTGCAGCAGCTACTGTAGCTCAGCAGGCTCCAACCCCTCAGGGGTTTTGACTTGCTCCTAGGGAACTTGCCACTTCTGGTTCTAACACAACCAGAACCTCTCACCATACCCGGAAGGTTGGTTCACTTTGCTCCCAGATGGGAACAAATCACAACAGAACAATGGACCCTCTCTATCATTCGAGAGGGTTACAAACTTCATTTCTCCAGCCTTCCTCCCCATCATATGGTGAGACCATTCAATTCTCCCCCATCTCTCCTAACCCTGTTGGGTCAAGAGGTTTCCTCTCTTCTTGCCCAAGGGGCCATAGAAGAGGTTCCTCTTCCTCAACAAGGGTCCGGTTTCTACTCCCCTTATTTTCTCATTCCAAAGAAGACAGGGGGATTCAGACCAATCCTAGATCTGAGAGAATTGAACAAATTTCTCTTCAAGGAGAAATTCAAAATGCTGTCTCTCGGCATTCTCCTTCCTTACCTCCAGGGTCAGGACTGGCTTTGTTCTCTAGACCTACAGGATGCGTATACACATATACTCATCCATCCATCCCACAGAAAGTATCTTCGCTTTCTGTTTCAGGGAAAACATTTCCAATACAGAGTACTCCCCTTCGGTCTAGCCTCTGCTCCAAGAGTATTCACAAAATGCATGGCAGTCGTAGCCGCATTTCTAAGAGGCATGGGAATCTTTGTCTTCCCATATCTGGACGACTGGCTCATCCGAGCTCCAACTCAGTCACAGGCCCAGATTTCCCTGGACCACACAAGGAGCCTTTTGCAGTATCTGGGACTGGTAGTAAACCTTCCCAAGTCCCAACTCATCCCTACTCAATCTCTAGAATTCATAGGGGCCCAGTTGGACACCATCACTGCAAGGGCCTACCTTCCACATGTTCGAGGCCAGCGCCTCCTGAGTTTGGCCTCCCAAGCTCAGTCCAGCACTCACTTGACAGCCAGGGAAATGCTACGCCTACTGGGTCATATGGCCTCCACAGTGCATGTGGTGCCCTATGCTCGTCTTCATATGAGAGCAGCTCAATGGACCCTGGCCACTCAGTGGACTCAGGCGTCAGGAGCGCTCTCAGACCAAATACAAACCTCCGATCGTCTGTTTTGGTCCCTCCACTGGTGGACTTCCACCAAGAATCTGTTGTTGGGGGCTCCATTTCAACCATTGCTACCCCAAGCAACCCTCACAACAGATGCCTCCCAAACAGGGTGGGGAGCCCATCTGCAAACTCTCTCCACTCAGGGCACTTGGTCTCTACAGGAGACCACCCTTCATATCAATCTTCTGGAACTGCGAGCAATTTACCTTGCCCTCAAGGTCTTCCACTCCCTCCTAGCCAACCTCACTGTCCTAGTTCAGACGGACAATCAGGTGGCCATGTTTTACATAAACAAACAAGGAGGGACGGGCTCTCTGTCGCTTTGCAACGAAGCTCTAAGACTATGGGCCTTCGCCAGAGAGCATCAGATTCACCTGCTAGCAGTGTATCTCCCAGGAGTTCAAAACTCTCGGGCAGACAGGCTCAGTCGAGTTCTGCTGCCACACGAATGGTCCCTACATTTGGACCAAATAAACCGAATCTTTCAGGAATGGGGGACCCCGGACATAGACCTCTTTGCAAGTCCGTGGAATGCCAAACTTCCCCGGTTCTGTTCCAGAACTCCGTGTCAGGGAGCTCAGGCTACGGACGCCTTTCTCCTGAATTGGAGTCAGGCATTCCTATATGCCTTTCCACCCATTCCTTTGATTCCCAAGACTCTGTTCAAACTCCAGAGGGATCATGGAACTATGATCCTCATAGCTCCACGCTGGCCACGCCAAGTGTGGTTCCCTCTACTTCTACAGCTCTCCCAGGGATCCTACTTGGATCTGGGAGCTGCGCCAGACCTCCTGTCTCAGGAGGAGGGGACTTTGTGGCACCCAAACCCCAAATCCCTTCACCTCAGTGCTTGGTTACTGAAGGCTTAAGCCTTCAAGACTTTCATCTTTCCCAACCAGTGAAAGATATCCTTTCTGCCTCTAGGAAACCCTCTACCAGGCGTTCCTATGCTTTCAAATGGAAACGTTTTTCCATTTGGTGTGCTCAGCAGGGTCTTGACCCTCTGGCACTTCCTTTGAATTCTCTTCTTGATTATCTCCTGCATCTATCCAATGCAGGCCTCAAGACGAATTCGGTAAGAGTCCATTTAAGTGCTATTGCAGCATCCTTGCAACATATAAATGGACAACCTATATCCTCTCATCCTCTTGTTGCAAGATTCATGAGAGGCCTGACTCTCACTAAACCTCCCATCAGACCACCCCCGGTCGCATGGGATTTGAATCTAGTGCTCGGTCAACTTATGAAGCCACCTTTTGAACCAATGTTTTCCACCTCCTTGAAATTTCTTTCCTGGAAGGTCATCTTCCTCATTGCAGTCACTTCGGCTCGCCGCATCAGTGAGCTGCAGGCTTTAGTGGCTAATCCACCTTACACAAGATTTCATCATGATAAGGTGGTCCTTAGGACGAATCCCCACTTTATGCCTAAAGTGGTCTCGCCTTTTCATCTTAATCAAGAGGTATATCTACCTGTCTTTTTTCCAGCTCCTCATGCATCCAATGCAGAGAGGAACCTTCATACTCTGGATTGTAAAAGAGCTCTCGCTTTTTACCTTAATAGGACTCAGCCACATCGAAAGTCTTCTCAACTTTTTGTGGCCTTTGATCCTTCCCATTTGGGACTTCCAGTCTCCAAGCGTACACTTTCCAATTGGATTGCTCAGTGTATTTCTTTTGCTTACCAGAGCAAAAACATTTCTCTGGAAGGCCATGTCACTGCTCACAATGTGAGGGCCATGGCAACTTCTATGGCTCATCTGCACTCTGTTTCCATAGATCAGATCTGTCGAGCCGCTACCTGGGCCTCGGTTCATACCTTCACAGCCCATTACTGTTTGGACAAGGACTCCCGCCGGGATGCCTTGTTTGGCCAGGCTGTCCTCAAGCACCTGTTCCATTCCTAAACAACTCCTGCCCACCTTCCCAGAATGGATGCCTGAGATCCATACGAAGATGGCGAACCTTTACAGGGGATCCCATGCATCTAAGCTAGGGAGTCCCCATATGTGAGGACTTATTCCTGCTTGTTCCTGGAGATAGCACAGTTACTTACCTGTAACAGGTGATCTCTGGGAACAGCAGGAATTAGTCCTCACAACCCACCCACCTCCCCTAGGAGTTGTATCTTTTATCTATCTATCTTCCTGTCCTCTCTCTGTTGACTCAGCTATAAACTCGAAACTGAGGAGAGCTGTTCAGGAAGGCGGGAAGGCAGTGCGCATGTGCAGTGGGAGGTCCCAAAAGCTTCTATTCTAAGAAGCTGGGGAGCTTTCCCGCGCGGGCTCCGTCGGTACCGACGTACCCATATGTGAGGACTAATTCCTGCTGTTCCCAGAGATCACCTGTTACAGGTAAGTAACTGTGCTTTCTCTGGAGGGCCATGTCACAGCTCACAATGTGAGGGCCATGGCAACCTCTATGGCTCATCTAAACTCTGTGTCCATCGACCAAATCTGTCGTGCGGCCACCTGGGCATCAGTTCATACCTTCACAGCCCATTACTGCTTGGACAAGGACTCCCGCCGGGATGCCTTGTTTGGTCAGGCTGTTCTCAAACACCTGTTCCATACCTAATCAACTCCTACCCTCCATCCCTGAACTGGATGCCTGAGATTCATGGGTAGAGGTAGAGCCCTTCCCAGGGACTCACAATCTGGGTGATCTCCCAGGCATCTAGCTGGGGAGTCCCCCATATGTGAAGACTCATTCCTGCTTGTTCCTGGAGATAGCACAGTTACTTACCTGTAACAGGTGATCTCTGGGAACAGCAGGAATAAGTCTTCACAACCCACCCACCTCCCCTAGGAGTTGTATCTCTCTATCTTTCCTTTCCTCTCTCTCTCTTTGTCTCAGCTTTAAAACTCGAACTGGAGAGAGGCAGTTAGGAAAGGCGGGAAGGCAGCGCGCAGGCGCTGTGGGATGCTCCCAAAAGCTTTCTTTCTGGACGCTGGGGAGCGTTCCCGCGCAGGCTCCGTCGGTACCGACGATACTCATATGTGAAGACTACTTCCTGCTGTTCTCAGAGATCACCTGTTACAGGTAAGTAACTGTGCTTACTGGCTTAATGGACCTTGGTCTGACCCAGTGTGGCATATCTTATGTTCTTCTTTTCTTATCTGTATTGCCACCTATTGGAGACAGGATACTAGTCTCCAATGGACCTTGGTCTGACCCAGCATGGCTTTTCTTATGTTCTTTACTTCCCCTCTCTGGGCAGAGACTAGTATACATGGGTTCAAGCTCACATATTAAGGTCAGGGAGGGGGATAATACACAGAGATTCCATGATCAAATCTCTCTACATAATTTTCAGCAAATACCTGTTTTCAGTACTGGCCAGATTTTCAATGGGAAGCTTGGAAAATGTAGCTGCGAAAAGCAATTTGCAGAATTCATGGGAAGGCTTAATACCTACTGTACTGGAATATAGCTCGCCTTGAACTGAAAAGTTGTGAGCTAATCCAAATTGAAAAACCTCAGTTATTGCCTCCCCCATGTATGAAAGAACTGGTTTCTTCCCTCCGTCCTAAATATTTCCCTTTTAAGCTTGTGTCTAACTACAGCTAATGCAGCTCTTCTGTCCCTGATACATATCTGGGAGAGGTGCCATGCTGTGTGGCAGTGTTGAGTCTGACACCACTGTGGTGCCCTCATTTGCTTCTGGAATGCTTGTGCCGGCTCTAGCCCTTTCCCCCATGTCCGACTATAGGCGATCTTAACTTCCCATACATTGCCTATATGTGATACTGGTTCAGATGTTAGCTTTCTTCTTTCCTGATGAACTTTGGCCTGGCCTCCAAGCTTCTAGCAAAAGCTGCTATTTTCAAGTTTTGCTAGCTATATGTGCCTTTCTGTTCAAGAAATCTTTTTAGATTACAAACTCGCTTGTTATCACCGGACTAGAGTTTTCTCCGATTCTGTCTCATAGGGAAAAGCCCATTATAAATAAAGCCAACAGCTTATTCTTTCATTAACTGACAGCATCAGTTACCAATATACTTATTGTGATGAGAAGAATACAGTTGGAGATGACTGGTTCCTGTCTGCTCATATGTCGTAATATTGAAGAAGGAAATTGTATAGTGCACAGTATAAAAGGAGACAAAAGCCAGCAGGTTATACAGATACTAGTATTCTGAAAGAGGGAAAACCAGAAGCAGAAATAACCAGGAAAAGCGGACAGCAAGAGATGAGAGGTGTGAAGGCAGAGGATGGTCACCGTTCTGCCTGTGTCTGCTGGTGATAAATGCCTTTTTTCATTTTTGTCCCTCCAGTCCAGTCCTGGAACCTTTGGCTATTCATGCCTTGCCAGCAGCTTGGAGACTGAGCATGTCATGATTTCATGACACTCCCTTAGATAGACAGCTGGCTCCTCCCACAGCCTTCAGTATCTCAGTCTCCAGGCAACTGGAGAGACGTGAATCACAGGTTTAGGACTCACTGAGAGAATACTAGTAGCTTAATTGGGAGATTTTATTTAAAAAGACTGCAGGATCACACTCAGCTGACTAGGACTGCGGTCAGTGGCTATATATTTGTTGGAGTGGTGCCATGGTTTACAAGGCACGGGGTGATCTGGCTGAAGCGCACAACTCCCCTGTTGGGGAGGCGGTAGCAATCGGTGTGCAAGTCAGTGCAGCGGGGGGAAGTCGCTCTTACTGTCCGGGACAGGCAACGCATGCGCAGCGACTCTGGAGCTGTGTGTGGAAGCAGGTGAGGAATTGTTGCGTCGCGGGGAGACCAGAGTCTTGTTTCTAAGTTTTTCACCACCAGCTGAAGTCATGGGGACAGGCTGAGTGGCGGGGAGACTTACGCTTAAGTTCACGAAGGCATAGCAGGAAGATTAAAGCAGCAGAGGACAGGGCTGGCAGCCATTTAGGGCAGCGTGGGAAAAGCCAGTGCAGAGCAGTAAGTAGACGAGGGGTTTAAGGGGCCCTTCTTTCAACTAACCCAGGCAAATTTTGTGCTGTGTTAGTGATTAGAAAGGCTGCATTAGACCAGAGCAGATTAAGGGAAGTGTATTGGGGGAAAAAAAGGCACAAGAGTCCAGTAATGCCAGCAAAGCTGGCCTGTGGGTCACGCAGGGAAGCAGTGTCACTGGACAGAGTCATGGTCGGTGGAGGTGGGCCTTGCGAGAGAGCAGCCCGGACCAGTCCCCCACACACATGGCAGATCGTGGAGGTGCAGAGACTGCTGCAGCAACCACATCAGCCTCAGTAACGGCGGTGAGTGGGGAAGGGGGTGGTCCCACCACTACCAAGGGCCACAAGAGCAAAGGAAAGAAGGTGGCTAAAGAGGGGGTCCCAGATAGTAGAAAACAAGTAGCTCTCTAGGGGGCTTCTCTCCGGAATTTGTCCTGATGCTGCATAAGGCATTTTGTTTGAAGCAAAGAGTGGGGGAAGAACTGAAAATTCCTCAGAGAGTAGAGAAGTGGACTGCGGGCACAGTCTTGTCGCTAGAAGGGGATGAGGAGGAGCCGGGTCCCAGCAAGCGACTAGTGGACAGAGACCTTTGGACAGAGATTCCTATGGAGGAGGATCCCGAAGAAGAGGAGGTACCAGACTCAGAGTTTGAAGAAGGCGAGATACTGCAGGCAGAGGATTCCCACATCATGCTCCTTTTCTGCAGAAGGAATTAGCAGCATTGATAGTGCAGTCGGCTAAAATATTAAATGCTCACACGGAGAAACTGGAGGAGAAGAGGAGCTGTTAGAAGACCCACTATTTCAAGCGGTGAGGGCATCACAGAGTGTTCCCGGTGCATAGATTAGTGCATCGTATGATTCAGGAGGAATGGGATATTCCTGAAGGGCCGCTTAGAGGCATGTGAATGATGTCTAGGCTTTACCCCATACCAGATTGAGACAAAGAGCTCTTGCGCGCCCCCAGAGTGGTTGCAGCAGTGTCGGCCGTAACCAAGAAGATGACAATCGCGGTCAAAGGGGGGTGCAGCCCTCAAGGATGTACAGGATCGCAAGTTGGAGACACTCCTGAAACAAGCGTTTGACACGTATGCCCTGTCCTTGCAGGTTTCAGTGTATAGGGCCTTTGTAGGCAGGGCCTGTCTCCGTTGTGTTCAGGGAATCCCAGGAGTGTCAGAGACGGAACAGGATCGAGCGCCAGAGGTGGCAAAGTTGGAGTCTGGAGTACCTTACCAAGCAGATGACTTCTATGACCTTATTCGGTGCTTGTCCAAGGGTATGGCCTTGGTGGTGGTGGCGAGAAGGTATTTGTGGCTCCGTAATTGGTCTGTAGATGTGTCCTCCAAATCAAAGCTGAGCAAACTCCTGTTACGGGGTAAGCTTCTCTTTGGAAAGGACCTAGAAAAGCTGGTTAAGGATCTGGGAGAGACTAAGGGAGGATGGTTGCCGGAGGACAAGCAGAAGGTGGGGTGGCCGCCTGCTCCAGGTAGAGGGCAGCCAAGAGAGCTTTGGAGGTTTTGTTCATTGAGGTTCACCCCCTATCAGCGGGGTCATTTCCCGTCTCGAGGGTCGTCCTTTCATGGCTTAAGAGGCGCGGGAAGAGGATTCTACCTTGCTGCCTTAACAGCTCCCAAGAAACTACAATGAAATGTGGTCGGGCCAGGCGAACTTGGTTCCCGTGGGGGGGTCGACTACAGGAGTTTTACGATGCCTTGGACCCAAATCACGACTGACTGGTGGGTACTGGAGGTTATCTGAGAAGCCTATGCTTTGGAATTTGCAAGGCCCCTCTAGGATGCCTTTGTCAATTCCCCCTGCAGGGCACTATTAAAGCGCAAGCCGGTGGAGGAAACACTACAAAGGTTGCTCAGGCTGCAAGCTGTGGTGGAGGTACTGCAAGACCACCGCGAGTATGGTCGATACTCCATTTACTTTGTGGTGCCAAAGAAAGTACGTTTTGCCTCCATTCTGGACCTCAAGTACATAAATCATATATTACGGGTACCACACTTTCACATGGAAACATGAAGGTCAGTGATCATGGCAGTTCGAAAAGGGGAATTCTTAATGTCACTCAACCTCACAGAGGCTTACCTTCACATTCTGGTATGAGCAGAGCACCAGCAGTACAAACTATATCGTAATGATAGAGCTGATCAAATTGATGGAGGGGTTGCGCTCTGTTAGAGAGGGCATTGAGTCAGAAAGGATTAAAGTTTTGCAGGAAACAAAATTTGCTGTACAATCTCTATGGATTGAAATTCCATGTAAAAAGGGGAAGGCGATGGCAGTGCGGGTGTACTATCGACCGCCTGGCCAGAATGAACAAATGGATGATGAAATGCTTAAAGAAATCAAGGAAGCTAACAAAAGTTACAGCGCAGTAATAATAATGGGTGATTTCAATTACCCCGGTATCGACTGGGTCAATGTCACTGCAGGACATGCTAGGGAGATAAAGTTCCTAGATGAAATTAAATGACTGCTTCTTGGAGCAGCTGGTTCATGAACCGACCAGTGGGGAAGCCATATTGGACCTAGTCCTTAGTGGAACACCAGATCTGGCGCAAGAGATAAGGGTGTTGGGGCCGCTTGGCAATAGTGATCATAGCATGATCGCATTTGGTTTAATTAGTGGAGGAGGGATAGTAAGGAAATCCACAGTACTACCTTTTAACTTTCGAAAGGGAAAATAGTTAAGAAAAATCTAAAAGGAGCAGTTGCAAAGGTTAAAGACTTACATCAAGCTTGGGTGGTGTTGAAAAATACTATCTTGGAAGCCCAGAACAGCTGTATTCCATGCTTTAAGAAAAGTGGAAGGAAGTCCAAAAAACTGCCAGCATGGTTTAAAGGCGAGGTCAGAGAGGCTTTTGCCAAAAAAGCATCTTGCAGGAAATGGAAAAAAGAGCCAAACGACGAAACCTAGGAACAGCACAAGCACTGGCAAGTCAAATGCAAGGCATTGATAAGGCAGGCAAAAGGGGAATTTGAGAAGAAGTTTGCTGCGGAAGCAAAAACGCGAAATAAAAACTTTTTCAAGTACATTCATAGCAAAAAACCTGTGAGAGAGTCAGTTGGTCCATTAGATGATCGAGAAGTTAAAGGGGCACTAAGAGGCGACAAGGCGATAGCGGAGAGACTGAATGAATTCTTTGTTTCGGTCTTTACTGAGGAAGATGTAGGGATGTTACCCATGACTGACGTGGTATTTAAAGGTGTGGAAGAACTGAAGGAAATATCGATAAACCGGGAAGCTGTATTACAACTATTAGATAAACTGAAGAGTAGCAAATCACCTGGGCCGGATGGTATACATCCAAGGGTGGTGAAAGAACTGAAATATGAGATTGCAGACCTGCTATTATCTGTGAATTTTCATTAAAATGATCTGTAATACCTGAAGATTGGAGGATCGCCAATGTAACGCCAATTTTTAAAAAGGGTTCCAGTGGTGATCCGGGAAACTACAGACCGGTGAGCCTGACGTCAGTACCGGGAAAAATGGTAGAAACCATCATAAAGAACAAAATTACTCAGCATGTAGATAGTCATGGCCTAATGGGAGACAGCCAACATGGCTTTAGACAAGGAAGATCTTGTCTTACTAATCTGTTATGTTTTTTTGAAGGTGTGAATAAACAGGTGGACAAAGGTGAGTCGGTTGATATAGTGTATCTGGACTTTCAGAAAGCCTTTGACAAGGTCCCTCATCAGAGACTTTTGGCAAAACTAAAGAGTCATGGGTTAGGAGGCAGTGTACTATTGTGGATCAGGAACTAGTTAAAAGATAGAAAGCAAGAGGGTAGGGCTAAATGGCCAATTTTTCCAATGGAGAAAGGTGAATAGTGGTGTTCCCCAGGGATCTGTGCTGGGTCCACTGCTTTTTGACATATTCATAAATGACCTGGAAAGTGGAATAACGAGTGAGGTTATCAAATTTGCAGATGACACAAAACTATTTAAAGTTGTTAAAACCCAAGAGGA
Organism: Ichthyophis bannanicus; assembly: GCA_033557465.1. Classification (NCBI taxonomy): domain Eukaryota; kingdom Metazoa; phylum Chordata; class Amphibia; order Gymnophiona; family Ichthyophiidae; genus Ichthyophis; species Ichthyophis bannanicus. Next base: position 33,944,467 of record CM066041.1, on the reverse strand, counting down.
TTGTGGAAAATTGCAAGAGGATCTTGATAAATTGGAAGACTGGGCATCAAAATGGCAGATGAAATTTAATGTGGACAAGTGCAAAGTTATGCACCTCTTTATTTATTTACATTCTCTTATATACTGCGCTATTCTGCATCAGTGCGGTTTACATTGAACAAACTGAAATTACATTGAACAGGGCATTATAACTTGGAGATAACATTTTACAGGAAACATGGGCTATGGAGGGTTAAGTGGCTTGCCCAAGACCACAAGGAGCACCTGTGGGACTAGAAACCCCAGTCCTTCTGGCCCAAGGTTGCTGTCCTCTAGTGGGATTTGAACCCCCGACCTTCCGGCCTGAAGTACCTTGCCCCAACCACTAGGCCACTCCTCCACCTAGGGAAGAACAACCCAAACTATGGTTACACGATGCAAGGTTCCACATTAGGAACCACCACCCAGGAAAAAGATTTAGGCGTCATTGTGGATAACATGTTAAAACCCTCGGCCCAGTGTACAGCGGCGGCCAAGAGAGCAAATAGAATGCTAGGTATCATAAGGAAAGGAATGGAAAATAAAACAAAAGATATTATAATGCCTCTATATCGTTCCATGGTGAGACCGCACCTTGAATATTGTGTGCAATTCTGGTCGCCGTATCTTTAAAAGGATATAGCGTTATTAGAAAAGGTTCAGAGAAGAGCAACCAAAGTGGTAAAGGGGATGGAAGGATACTCCTATGAAGAAAGGCTAAAAAGGTTAGGGCTCTTTAACCTGGAAAAGAGACGGCTGAGGGGAGATATGATAGAAGTCTATGAATTAATGAACGGAGTGGAACGGGTAAACGTAGATCGATTGTTTACCTTATCAGAATATAGAAAGACTAGGGGACATGCAATTTATTTATTTATTTATTTAACTATTTCTTTTATACCGCCCCTTCCAGAGATCAAGGGCGGTTTACATATAACAGATTAACAGTCTTGTACACAATTTGTATACATTTTACATAGAACAGTAGAAATCAACTATTTACATTGAACAGTAAATATAAACTTTGTAGCTACAGGTAAAATATTTAAGACTAATAAAGAAAATATTTTTTCACTCAACGTGTAATCAAACTCTGGAATTTGTTACTGGAGGATGTAGTAAAGGCTGTTAGTGTAGCTGGGTTTAAAAACGTTTTGGAGAAGTTCATGGAGGAAAGATCCATAAACCATTATTAAGAAGGGACCCAGGATATCAATGCTGACCAGTACAAGCATTGTGGAACCTGTGTCTTTTGGGGAAACTGCTAGGTACGTATGACCTAGATTGGCCACTGTTGGAAACAGGATACTGGGCTTGATGGACCTTGGTCTGACCCAGTATGCCATATCTTATGTTATGTTAGTTTCTCAGGTTCGCTGTGCCAAAGGGGGTGGGGGGCATTTTCAGTTTCAGGTGTTACCCTTTGGCCTAGCAACTCTCCTCGGACTTACACCAAAGTCATGGTGGTAGTGGCAGCCTGGCTGCGGAGAGAAGGCATTCTAGTCCACCCATATCTCGATGATTGGCTCATAAGAGCAAAGTCCTGGGAAGAGAGAATGACAGTGACGGAACGAGTCATTACGTTCCTACAAAGCCTCGGTTGGGTGGTCAATTTTGCCAAGAGTCGTATCACTCCATTGCAAGATCTGGAATATCTTGGAGCGTGGTATCAGATGGACGTCGGCCAAATTCACTGCCAAGTTGCAAGGATACTCAAACTGCAGCAACAGAACCGGCACTTTCTAAGGAGGTCACAGCCAACAGCGTGGCATTATTTACTAGTGTTGGGCTCCTTGGTGTCTTTCATAGAGATGTTTTCTTGGGTTCAAGTGCACATGAGGCCATCGCAGAGGGCATTGCTGCGCAGGTGATCAGTGCAGGTGCTTCCTCTGTCCCGCAGATTGCTCTGTCCGGAAGAAGCACACAGCACACTCCGGTGGTGGCTGTGGACTTACACACTCCAGAGGGGTATGCTGCTGGAGATACTGCACTGGGTACAACTCACGACAGATGCCAGTCTGGTAGGCTGGGGAGCACATTGCGAAGCCCAGTTTACACAGGGTCTGTGGAAAGAGGAGGAGTCAAGTTGGCCCATAAACCGGCTAGAGTTGAGAGCAGTGTTTCTGGCACTGCAGAACTTTCAGAACTTGGTGTGAGGGAAAGCAGTGTGGGTGTTCTCGGACAACACAGTGATGGTGGCATACATCAACCGGAAGGGCGGCACGTGCAGTGCACAACTGGAAGAGGAAGCTGGCCCATTGATGGCTTGGGTGGAGACCAACCTGTTAGTTCTGTCAGCAGCGCATGTGGCTGGGCGAGAGAACATAGAGGCGGATTATCTCAGCAGAGTGCAGATCTACCCTGCGGAATGTACGCTCAACCAGATCGTGGAGTGCTGATGGGGCAACTGATCATGGATTTGATGGCGACCTGCGATTCTGCCAAGGCGCTGTGGTTTTATAGCTGGGGGATTGAGCGCATGTCAGAGGGACTCGACGTGCTGGTTCAGCCATGGTCCGAGGAGAGGCTTCTGTATGTTCCCGCCCCTGATAGGCTGGGTAGTGCAACGGATAGAGGCTCATGTGGGCCTTGTGATCCTCATTGCCCCGATTGACCACGGCGGCCATGGTATGCAGACCTGGTGAGGCTGATGATTCAGAGGCCATGGCGTCTTCCAGTCCAGGAGGATCTACTGAGCCAGGGGCCTATTCAGCTGCTGCAGGTGGATCAGTTCTCATTCACTGCATGGTTCTTGAGAGGGCGCGATTAAGAAAGAGAGGTTATGTGCTGGCAGTGATGATGCTGCTGAAGGCCCGTAGACGCTCCATATCACTGGCCTATATCCATGTATGGAGAGTGTTTAAACAGTGGTGTGCGACACAAGGTGGTTCCGCTATGTGATGCTTAGTGCCGGAACTTCTAGCTTTTCTGCAAGCAGGAGTAGACGAAGGATTGTGCTGCAGTTCTTTGCGGGTGCAGGTTGCAGCCCTGTCGTGTTATAGAGGTAGAATTAAGGGGATGCCCTTAGCCTCGCACCCAGATGTGAGTCGCTTTCTAAGAGCGGTAAAGCAGGTAAGACCGCCAGTGCGAGCAGTCGTGCCTCGGTGGAACCTCAAAGTGGTGTTGTCCATTTTGGCAGAACCGCACTTTGAGCCTTTGAGTTGCACGTTGAAGGGTTTGGCGCTCAAAGTGTGGTGTTTTTAAGAAAGTTCGATGTCCATTACGTATTGAAAAGGTACTTGAAGAGCATGCAGCCTTTGTGGAAGTCCAAACATCTGTTTCTCTTATTTGGAGGGCTGTGTAAGGGTAAGGTGACATCCAAGACATCCAGGTGGATTAGAAAAGCTATCTCCACTGCCTATCGGGCTAGGGATTCGACTTGAGCCCAGGTGGCATCATGGGCGGCGTTTAGCCTGGTGCCATAAAAAGACAAAAAGAAACTTTTTTTTCTGTTTATTTTTGTTCAGGTTTTTATATATTGATTGGTGCCATAGGTAGACATTTGATGGGCGGCTACCTGGTCCTCTCTGTCTTTCTTTGTTGAAGCATTACCGTCTGGATGTACAGGCGGCAGAGGAAGCTCGCTTTGGTTCAGCAGTGTTGCAGGCCAGGATAGCGGGTCCCTCCCATGGATAATACTGCTATGGTACATCCCAAAAGTTCCAGGACTGGACTGGAGGAACGAAAAAGAAGAAATTAGATCTTACCTGCTAATTGATGTTCCTTGAGTAACTCCAGTGCAGTCCCGCATCCCTTCCTGTTAATGAGTATCTGGTACCTGAGGCTAACTGTTAGCACATGGCTCCTGGGCTGCAAGAAATCCATTTAGTCCAATTGAGCTCAAGTTGGGGAATAGAGTTTAGAGGCATTAAAAAAAAAAAAAAGGAAGAGGAAGGAAAGAGGAATAGGGGAGCGAATTATGGAGGAAAGATCGGGGCTGGGATGACTGGTCTTCCAAAAAGGGCCTGAACCCGTAACAGGTGAATATGGTTGCTTCCCTCCCTGGTAGGGAGAGCGGGTGTTACAAAGATTGCATTGTTTATCATTCTAAATTTTTAAATTTCTAATTAGTTTAGAGCTAATCGTTGTTTCCTTGAGTCTGCTTTGTCAATAGTATACTGAAGGCTGTGGGAGGAGCTAGCTGTCTATCTAAGGGGGTGTCATGAAATCATGACCTGCTCAGTCTCCAAGCTGCTGGCAAGGCATGAATTACCCAAAGGTTCCGGGACTGGAATGGAGTTACTCAAGGAACATCAATTAGCAGGTAAGGTCTAATTTCTTCCTGGGGTTTAATTTACTTTTTGGTCTGGCAGGCTTCTCCTTTTTGGAGTTTCAGCTCAGTTGGAATTGACTTTTGTTAGGCTATGGCACCATACATCTTTATTGAAACATGCTGCTGTAGTTCCTTTCTATTAAGCCCTTTGTTATCTTAGTCATTTCAATAATAGTCCTTGACCAGAGGCCACAGACCACTGTTTCTTCCAAATCACAGTGCTCCTACACAGCAGTTTTGGCCAATAGGGCATCACCATTGATGGAGACTTCTCCCATCCAGTAACCGGGAATGCTGCCTCTGCACTCTATGTAGCTCCAACCAACCCAGGAAACAGTAGACTTGATCCAGGGCAGTACTTCCACTGATTCTCCAGGTCAACCTTTGATAAATGTTTTCAAAGCTTGGCCATGAATGTGACTAGCAGGGGGCAGTGTGTAGGGAATACTGCCCTTGAAATACTCGTGGAGGTGTGCGTTTCTGAAGAGTGAACACAAGGCAACAGAACTTCGCTAAGCAGACAACATCATATTTAGGACACCTTTCTGGATCAGGGCCATGATTTGCATTTTGTACATGTAATATATGGACAGCTGTATTATAGTGTAAATTCTTAAGCAGAGGCTCATGCAAACTCTTACTTTCCCTCTATCAAGTAAATTGACCTCATTTTATGCAGCCAGTAAATAGAAATTCAGAAGCTGAACATGACAGGACATATTGCTTGTCATCGCAGTAAGCAGACATATGCAAATGAGTGGACCTTATTTTTCACTTACACCGAAACATGCCAAACTAGGAGAAAAATAAGCAATTCATTTTGATGGGTTTGGAACAGTGATATCCTGAAAACCAAAGTCATTTTTCTCAGTATACACTTTTTTTGTACCCCACCCTGAAAGATTAAACACATAAACAGTTAAAGCTGGTTAATTGATGTGCAGTTAGGGTATGATTCATTGTTTTTCTCTATATCAACACACCCACACCAGGTGTCTTGGATAATAGACTGGGAAACTTGGTAGTGTAGAGGATTTCCTGTCTGCAGATGTGCCAATTACACCGCTGAGTAAAAAAACGCAACTTGGTGTTTAACTAGTTGGAGGATGGCTCTAAGCTCACAGTGAAGGTATAATCTGGGCGTAGATCGTGCCAGTTGAAAGTAATAGGTAGGATCCAGCTGCCACATTGTGAGTTCTCTGGGTTGAGGACCACCTGATTTATTTGGTGTATTTTTATCATGTCTCTTTCATGCATATATGGCCATAGATGGGCATAAAAGGTCTTTTATAAAATATTAACTGGCCTAAAGATGGGCGTCTTGTCATAAGTGGTGCATACTGTGCTGGTAGGCGTAACTGGGGCCATGGTCTGGACAGAGTGCAGGCGGAGTTTGCAAGTACGCATGCAGGTTATAATATCCCTCAATTTGCACATGTACTTGTGAACTATATGCATTCAGGGACAAATATCCACATCTGCGTTCATGACACGATTTCTGCCACTTGCGCTAGTATGTTATAAAGGCACACAGGCACCCCCCTGGCCTTTCAACCTGAGCACGCAGTTATAAAATTACCCTCTGAGGGTCCTTCATAGGTGTGCACACATACTTTTTCTTGGGTGGATACTGGTGAATATTCACAGCAAAAGTACGCACATTCTTTTATTTAAGAATGTTAGTGTGAAACTGCCCTCCTGATAAACGGGTAACCTTGTGTGCCTGTATGTGCAAACGTTTAATTGGACTGAACAGAGGAACACTTAGGGTGGGACTAGAGTTTACATGCAAACTTTACGATATACAGCATATGTACAAGAGTCTTCATGCGATATGTGTGTGGACAAGAGCAGGTGTAAAGGTCAGCACATAAATTCCTCTGGGGTCATTTTCAAAGTGGAAGTTTTGTTTTGAAAATTCATCAACTATTTCCACACGCTCTCATATAACAGGGTCATTTTCAAACTGTACTTTACCCGTGGAAATGGGATTTCATAAAATTGTCCATGGGTAAAGGTTTGCATGCAGTCCAGTTTGCACTGAAGGAGGGGTTAAATTTTGTAACTACGCACATGCTTTTATTCCGAAAAAGGATCCGCACACATTAGCAAGTCTAAATGTGTGTGGGTGCATGTCCTAGGATAATTTTCCAATGAAAGAACACACATGCTTTCCCTTTGAAGCTATTTATTTATTTAATAAACATGTTTATACCGCGCTTTCCATGTGATCAAGCGTGGTTTACAAGCAAGAATGTTCTGAAAAGTACACTAAAACATGGTCTTATTCAGTTATATAGAACATAAATATGATAAGGTCTGTGCAGTGCAAGGTTTGTAATGCAGCCCCGTAACATGCAACATTTACTGCTGTGCTCCCCTAGTCTGTGGAGATCAGTGATGCCTAGGAATAAAGAACAGCAGCCAGTTTGCATGGGTCGGAACCATTCGCCCTTTGAGCCAGCCTGAAGATCTTGTCTGCAGCATGAGAGAAAATATCTCCAGAGGAAATGAGCAGAATTGAGGCCATAGTGACTGAACAGTGCAGGGGGGGGTCACAGATGAAACAAGTCGTGCTGCTGCTGCTGTTAGGCCACATGGCAATGCATTGGATTTGGATTTAGCTTTCTCAGAAGATGAAAGTGAGTTACATTCAGGTACTGTAGATATTTTCCTGTCCAGTCTAAGTCTGTATCCGAAGCAACGGAAGTTTAAGTGGCTTGCCCAGAATCACAAGGAAGAAAGGTCAGCAAATTGTAGGCGAGACCTTCTTATTGAACTAATTTTAATACATTTGTGACTGGTTTTCGAGAGCTCTTCTCCCTTCATCAGCTCATTGAAGCAGAAATGTATTGTTCAAGTTAGCTTATTGCCCTGAATTGTAAGAGATTGTAAGAGATTGAAATCCATGAAGGACCCCAGGCTCTCTGCTTCCTGTGTACCTTGAATAGATAATGGCTGTTTGCCACTTGAGTTTGTCCTGTTGACTGATTAATTGGACCCTGGGGATGCTCCTCCTAGAGGACTCCTGAATTTGAAATCTTCAGTAACTTTGAAGAAAATCAAGGCTAAGACAAATAAAACAGCAAGAAGGGGCATCCTCTGTGTGTTCAGAGAATGATCTTTGTCCAAGTTGTGGACAATTGGCCCTTTAAATTGGAGGACGCCATCAGGCGCCCGGAGATCCCTGCGGGCAGTTGGCCCTTCAGCCAAGCGGCAGCACGCCGTGGATCAGATGGGCAATCGACCCTTTAAATCGGAAGGCGCCTTTGGGCATGCCGGAGATCCCTGCGGGCAGTTGGCCCTTCAGCAAGCGGCAGCACGCCGCGGATCACGTGGGCAATCAGTCCTTTAAATTGGAGGGCGCCATCAGGCGTGCCAGAAATCCCTGCGGGCAGTCGGCCCTTCAGCAAGCGGCAGCACGCCGCGGATCACGTGGGCAATCAACCCTTTAAGCCAGAGGGCACCATTGGGCGCGCCAGAGATCCCTGCGGGCAGTCTGCCCTTCAGCAAGTGGCAGCATGCCGCGGATCACGTGGCAATCGGCCCTTTAAATCGGAGGATGCCATCGGGCGTGCCGGAGATCCCTGCAGGCAGTCGGCCCTTCAGCAAGTGGCAGCATGCCGCGGATCACGTGGGCAATCGGCCCTTTAAATTGGAGGGCTCCATCAGGCGCGCCGGAGATACCTGTGGGCAATCGGCCCTTCAGCAAGCAGCAGCACACCACGGATCACGTGGCAAATCGGCTCTTTAAATCGGAGTGTGCCATCGGGCGCACCGGAGATCCCTGCAGGCAGTCGGCCCTTCAGCAAGTGGCAGCACGCCGCGGATCATGTGGGCAATTGGCCCTTTAAATCAGAGGGCGCCATCGGGCACGCCAGAGATCCCTGCGGGCAGTTGGCCCTTCAGCAAGCGGCAGCACGCCACGGATCACATGGGCAATCGGCCCTTTAAATCGGAGGGCGCCATCAGGCGTGCCGGAGATTCCTGTGGGCAGTTGGCCCTTCAGCAAGCGGCAGCACGCCACGGATCACGCGGGCAATTGGCCCTTTAAATCGGAGGGTGCCATCGGGTGCGCCCGCGTCTGGCGGGCCCGCGCCAGAGGGCCCTTTGGCATGGCCCTTTGGCATGGCCCTTAGGCGGGGACCAAAGGTGGGAGCCTGTACATCCAGCACCAGTGAAGCACCAGGAAGCATCAAAGAGATGAGGTGTGGAGAGACCTTTGGTCCTGCTCATCTCCTGGCCCCAACCAGCTCCCATACAAGTAAGCATCCACCATTGCTACCCACACCTGTTAACCGGATTGCTACCCATAATCACCTCACTATCGCCACCCCACTACCTGCAATTAATTCTGTTGCAATGTACGTGCTACCCACTGCCTGCATCGGACCTTGCTACCCGCTGCCTGCATCGGACCTTGCCACCCGCTGCCTGCATCGGACCTTGCTACCCGCTGCCTGCATCGGACTCGCTACCCGCTGCCTGCATTCAACTTTGTAGTACAGGCTATAGTCTCCCTGCCACCCATTGCTTGTACTTTTACCTATATTGCATAGTGTAGTCCCCACTTGTAACTTAACATATACTGCATAGTATTTAGAATCCCTACCCACCTCATTGCTTGTAAGATATCATACACTGCTTAGCCCCACTACTCCTCTTCCATGGCCCCCCATCTCATTATCCTTCTCTTCCTCATACTCCCCAACTGCCTCCCCTCCTATCAGCATCCTCACTCCTCTCCCCCCACTCCCCCTCTACCTTCCTCACTTCTCCCTCCATTCTGTCTCCTAACCTAGCATGTGCCCTCGAGCTTCATTACACCCTCCCCCTCATTCAACCTGCCCCCCTCTCTTTAAGGCAACCCCACCTTCGCTTCCGCCGTACTATCTCTGTTTTACCCCGCTCTCTACTACTCCGTCTCCTTCTCTCATCAGGCAATATCAATCCCAACCCTGCCCCCTCCCCCCCCCCCCCGTTCTCTCTCTCACTCTAAGAAGAGTTCCTCATGTACCTTATTTAACCTCATCCATATCCCTCTCCTTTCCCCTTCTTTCCGCCCTCACTCATGCCTCAATCACTCATCCAGAGATATCAACCCCAACCCTATCCCCTTTAGAGTTCTGTCTCACTCTAAAATGAAATCCTCATGTAACCTATCTAATATCATCAATATCCCCCTTCATTCCCCTTTCATGTTCTCTCCCTCATGTCCCTCAAGGAGAGCACATTCACCCAGAAACACCCACCCTACCCTGGCCCCTCTAAATCCCTGTACTACTCTGGAAATCGATCCTCACGTAACAGCCCCCCTAGACCACCATCTTACTCTGAAAAGAAATCCTCATGCAACTTGTCCAACCTTATCCATATCCCCCTCCTCTCTCCAATTCTCTTGTGCCCTATGGAACGCATGCTCAGTCACCAACAAACTTCCTTTCACTCATGATCGCTTCATCTCTAATGCACTACATCTTCTTGCCCTAACTGAAACCTGGCTCCTCCCAGATGATACCACATCCACTGCTGCCCTCTGCCACGGGGGATACCAGTTCCCCCATACACCTCGCTCCACCGGCCGCGGTGTTGGCATTGGGCTTCTACTTTCCCCCTCCTGCCGATTCCAACCCCTCTTGCTACTCCAATCACATTCCTCCCTCTCTTTTGAAGTCCACGCCATTCACCTCTTCACGCCACTTCCCCTCTGAGTAGCAATATCTATCGCCCACCTGACAAATCCACATCGACATTCCTCACCGACTTTGACTCTTGGCTTTCCATCTTCCTGGCTTCCAACCAAAACGCTCATCCACTCCTTAATCTCCTCTCGCCTCGACTACTGCAACCTACTCCTTACTGGTCTCCCCGCGAGCCATCTCCTTCCCCTTCAATCTATACAAAATTATGCTGCTCGACTTATCTTCCGCCAGTCTCGCCATGCCCACATTACTCCCCTTCTCAAGTCGCTTCACTGGCTCCCTATCCAATTTCGCATCCAATTCAAACGTCTCCTGCTGACCTATAAATGCATTCACTCTGCAGCCCCTCAATACCTCTCATCTCTTATCTCTCCCTACATCTCCTCTCGGCAACTTCGCTCCGCTAACAAACTACTTCTTTCTAAGCCCTTCACTCGCACCGCTGACTCCCGACTTCGCTCCTTTCACCTTGCTGCTCCTCACACGTGGAACAGCCTATCTCTCTCTATATGCCAGGCACCCTCTCTGGCCCTCTTCAAGTCCAGGTTGAAGACCCACCTCTTCAGTCGCTTTCAGATCTTGACCCCCATCCCTTATCTTAACCTGACTCCCGTCAATTTTCATGACTGAGTTGTAAAGACCATATTTTGCTTTGCACCAATTCAACTATTGTTTTGTATTGTCTCGACTAGATTGTAAGCTCCGACAAGCATGACTCTAACGAGCAGGGACTGTCTCTTGTATGTTTATACAGCGCTGCGTGCGTGGCGCTATATAAGTGCTAAATAGTAATAGTAGTAGTAGTAGTAGTAGTAGTAGTAGAGATCCACTTTAAACAATGTGGAGGCTAATTTTATAATTCAGCACCTATATGAAAAGTCTCCTGTTTTATAAAAGCAAAATGGGCATAGAGATGTGTGAACTGGTGCAGGTACTCTGCATGTATATCTGTATTTTATAACATACGGGTGTAGACTGAAACTCTGCCTCCATGAGCAGTTAGGTAAGGGCCGCATATCAATCTGTGCCTTAGTGCCTACCTGTTGTGGTTGTATAAGAGCCCTGTCTGAGAGCAAAACATGCTTTATACGTAGAAAATGCTTAATAAAATTATCCCCTAAGGTGAAAGTCACGTGCCATTTATGTGTGTGTGACTTCCATATGTGATTGGGCACTTAGGTGCATACTCTAGACTAGTGGTTCCCAACCCAGTCCTTGGGTACCCCCCGGCCAGTCAGGTTTTCAGGATATCCACAATGAATATGCATGAGATAAATCTGCATGCACTGCTTCCATTGTATGCAGATCTATCTCATGCATATTCATTGTGGATACCCTGAAAATCTGACTGGCCTGGAGGTACCTGGGGACTGGGTTGAGAACGACTGTTCTAGGCAATTGTCGTTCTCTAAGTATCACGTCAGGCTAATTGTCTGTACTTGTAGCATTGACAGAGCTCAAATTTATGCACACAAATTATAAAATACTGTCATTTACCTGCATTCCTGAAAAATCTAGGCACGGGCATTGACACCAGCCATAGGCCTGGCATAAGTGCTTGCGCCAAAATTTAACTTCAGCCCCTATAGTATAAAGTACTGCATATACTTTCTTTATAAAATAAGTGCTAGTGGCATACATAAAAGCAGGCCACAGGAGTTTATAAAATTACCCTCATAGACTGTAGCTTTATAAGGAGGGGTCTAGTTTAAGAGAGCAAGTAATTACCTACTTATGCGTTATTTTATAATGGAAATTATAATGGGGTCAGTCAGCAATATCAAAACAGCCGAAAAAAGTAATATCCTAAAAAGGGAATTTTTGTCAGACCATAGCAGAAAACTGCTCTTATCTTACCAGGTCCATTTTATTTTATAAATGTAATCCAAACAACTTTCTCCAATGTTGAATAGTCACATAATACAAACTACATAAGTGGTTGATTATTGGGCTGATACTTAAGCAGTTTGTATTTACATCATGCTAACATCCCACGTGGTTTTCTACCAGCTCTCCATGGGCATGTACTTATGGAACATCATGCGCAGCCTTGACCACCTCCCTCCAGAGAAAGTCAAGCAGTATCTTTCCCTCGTGAGCCAATGGAAAGAGTATGGAAAGTGCATTGTTCATGCAACATATGATGATTTCTATATGGCATTAACAGCCTCTGAGTATTGGCGTCCAGAAACTCTCATGGCTAGGAATTGCAAGCCAATGTTTAGGAGCAACTCACTACTGTGCCATGGATACAATCTCTTCAGAGATAAGGTGCAGGAAGCTACTTCCATGATCACGCAGCGCTCCAACACCATTAAAACTCTCTCCTGGTGCACTCTGACTCAGCCTCCACAACATCTCATAAGTTTCACAGTGGAGGACAGCGAAAATCCTTCTATGCTTGTAAGTGTAGGTATTTTCCTAACTCCCGCTATAATCCAATTCAAGCAATCTGCTCATGCCCGACCTTGGTAAGAAAAGGTTCAGAACAGCCAGCCCGTTTCTCAGTCAAACCAGAGATGCAATTTTGACTGGCTCCTGGAGAACATGGCCAATTTCCCTGTACTCTTCTCAGATGACCTTCCTGTCGGAGAGGCTCTCTTTATGCAAAGGTGGCTCCTTCTAATCTCTGACTCTTGGGTTCTTAAAATAGTCTGGGAAGGCTACAGACGTCAACTATTGGAACTCCCTCCAAATTGTCCACTGAGGTGCCATTCCATTTCCTCTTAGCATCAGGAGGTTCTTCTATAGGAACTCTGCCCTTCAATCTGTACATGCAGTCAAGCCCATTCCACCAGGTCAGGAAGGGCAGGGATTTTATTTGAGATACTTCCTGGTGTCCAAACCAATAGGGGGATTCCATTCAATGCTAGACCTCTGTAACCTGAATAAATTCCTGGTCAAAGAAATTCTGGATAGTTTCTCTGGGCACCCTTCTACCTTTTCTCCAAAAAGAGGATTGGCTATGTTTTGGAATCCGTACGCATCATCTGAGTATTAGAGGTACTAGGGTTCATCATTAATTATCCCAAATCCAAACTGACCTCATCGCATCGATTAGAATTCTGCTAGTCATGATTCGGGTGAAAGCCTTTCTTCCATAAAACAAGCTTACCTGCTTGGTGGCAATAGGAGAAGATGTATAAAAGAGTCAGCAGATAGCAAGGGCCATGTTGAGAATGTTGGGCCACATAGCCTCAATGGTTCACATCACTTCCTTGGCACGTCTCCATATGACACAATCTCAGTGGACCTTGAGCATTCTGTGGACACAGGCCACGAACAATCTCATCAATGTAGTATCTGTTCTCTGTGGACAAGCAGGAATGAATTCTCACATATGGGTGATGTCCCTGACAGAGCCCCCCCCCATTGGAAGCTTTTGGGAGGGTCCACAGCACTTGCACGCCTCCTTCCCACCTGCTGTCACAGCACCATTTTGATTCGGTCTTTCATTTTCAACGGAGCCCATGCTGCGTTCCGGACATCCTCTGTTTTGTAAATTGGTTTTTTTCCCCTAATGGGGTTTTTTGGCCTCTGGTTTTTCAACTAATCACCTGCTGTCACGATTCTCTCCTTCCTTTGCTTTTCCTCCTGCATTTGTGGATTTTTATTCTTGCCATGGCACCTAGGCCCCTCCGGAGCCAGTGCACTGATCGGCCTCTGTCTTTGTCATTGAGCGATTTGACTTTGCCATAGATAATTTTCCAGATGACATGTCCCAGAAACCTGCCAGAAGTGTTCTCCAGGAACTAGCAGGAAGTCAGTCCTGACATATGGGTGATGTCATCGATGGAGCCCAAACGGGAACATTCCCCAGCTTCCAAAGGAAGCTTTTGGGAGGTCAACAATGCATGCATGCCTGTCTTCCTGCTCAAAGGAGCCATCTTACCTCAGTCTTCTTTTTTCCATGGAGCATTTTGGATGCTTGTCTGTCCCCCAGAAAATCATCAGTACCCTACTAGTACGTTTTTTTTTGTTGTACTTGTGATTTTTCAGCCACGTGCTCGTCAGTCTTCTTGTCTGTCTCTGGGAGTGTCTGTGCCTCGATGCTGTGGTTTTTTTCTCAGGTTCTTTTTCTTTTTCTCAGCGCCCAAGTTTTTTCTCTTGCGACTCCCTGGTCAGCTGGGACTTTGGTGTTCTTGGACTTGGTGGACGTCGTCTTCCCCAATATGTCTAAGCCGGCCAGTGGCTTTAAGAAGTGTGGCCGGACTATTTCCATAAAGGACCACTATAGCTGGTGCCTTCAGTGTCTCAGGCCTGACCATGAGCCCTCCACCTGCGCTCTTTGTTTGCAGATGACGCGCAAGGGGCTTTGGAATTGAGAAAAACAGTTGGAATCACTGTTTGGTTCCTCCAAGTCAGCATCAACAGCCTTGAAGGTCTGCACCGGGGCTTTGACTTTGCATGATGGCCGAGCTCACTTGAAGCCAAGGCACCACGGTTCCCTACATCTGGGGCAATCCTCCAATGAGGATCGCCCCCCCGAAGGACTGGACTTCGGCCCAGTCAATGTCGAAGGATGATTCCGAGTGCCAGGTGAAATCCCATGGGCACCAGCATCGCAGCTGTCGATGGGGACTCTGAGGGCGATGGCGGGGAGCAGCCTCCTGCTGCCCAGCAGTGCCGCCATGTGACTCCTGATGCCATGACCATTGTGGAGTCCCCGCCAAGGGAACTGGTACCGCTGACTGAAGTTGCTGCACTGGCTCCTTTCTCCTCAGACAACGCGCTCCTCGCGGAGCATATACAGGCCCTCAAGCACAGCCTGTGTTCCTTACCCAGCAGGCTGCCTGAGACCTGATGACCTTGGGTTCCTCTTTGCCATTGATGGCTCCATCCACGGCAGTGCCCTCACCATTGGAGGTCCAGCCCATCCTTGAGTCCCACGCCCTCCCCGGTGGGGGAATTGGCTTGGGTGAGCTTCCAAGGTCCCTCTTGGCACCCAGGGCTCCCCACCTGAGTACCTCTGGGCCGGACCCCCGAGCGTCAAAGACTTCCTCACTGATACAGATTCCGGTTCCGATGGCCAGGATACCAAAGAAGAGTCCCCGGTGACTGAATGCCATAGGGACTTACCCTTGGATCTCTTGCCTCTGTATAAATGCTGGAAGTCCCCACCGGAGGACATGTCCTTCCACAAGTTTATGCAGGAAATGGGCAAGGCTTTGCCTTTACCATCAAGGCTGAAGAGGAGCCCAGAGCAAAGAAGCTGGAGATCCTCCAATACCCCTCCTCTCCCATCATGGTGCCTGTCCATCACATCCTCGAGTGATTGCTGTTCCGCATCTGGGAGACCCCCCTCATGGTGCCGCCAGTAAGCTGCCACCTCTATTCCATGTATCGAGTCCACCCCGGCTTTGAGAAGCTGCAGATCCCATACAACTCCATGGTTGTGGAGTCAGCCAAGCGGAGGATTAAGAGTTCCAAGATTTGCTCCTTGGTGCCCACCAAGCACAGTTCCCACACAGGTAGGACGATTGATCCACTTTGCCCACAGGTGGCCAGTCATCACAACAGACGTCTGGGCTCTCAAGATCGTCTGCGATGGATACCTGTTGAATTTGATCCTTCCTCCTCTCTTCTTTCCAGAGGACTATCACCCTTGATCCTCACCACCAAGGACTCCTCCAGCTAGAGATCTGGGCCCTTTTGGCAGACCGAGTTATCGAGCTCTCCTCTCCCTCTCAGGCCGGACGGGGGTTCTACTCCCAGTACTTTCTCATTCCAAAGAAAACCGGCGGTTTTCAGCCCATACTGGATCTTTGTAGCTTCAGTCAGTTCCTGGTGAGGGAGAAGTTCAAGATGGTCTCCCTGGGAACTTTGTTACCATACCTTCAATGGGACGACTGGCTATGCTTCTTGGATCTCAAAGATGCCTACGCTCATATTCCCATTCATCCCCTTCACTGGCAGTATCTCCACTTCATCCTCAGCAGAGAACACTATCAGTATCGGGGGCTGCCCTTTGGCCTAGCCTCTGGCTCACAAGTCTTTACGAAGTGTCTAGCAGTTGTCAAAGCTTTTCTCTGAATTCAAGAGGACTTTGTCTTCCCTTACCTAGATGACTGGCTGATAAAGGTGGGGGGGGGGGGGGGAGGATGCTCGAACATCTGGGCTTTGTCATCAATTATGCAAAGTCTTATGTGTAGTCCTTTCATCACTTAGAGTTCATTGGCGCTCTCCTAGATACTACTTTAGCTCGAGCCTACCAGCCATTGAACTGGGCACAGCACTTGGTCACCCTAATGCACGATGTATAGAACAGCCAGAAAGTAATGGCTTGGCTACAAGGCCTCTACAGTCCATATCCATTAGCGCGGCTCCACATGCTTCAGACACAATGGACTTTCCACACACAGTGGCATCAGGCCACCGGCCATCTCGGGGACAATGTGGTCATCACTCCTTCACTCAAGGAGTCCCTCTGCTGATGGCTACAGTCTCCAAATCTGTGCGTGGGGCTCCTTTTTCAGACCCCTTTGCATCAGTGCATTCTCACAATGGATGCCTCCAAGATGAGTTGGGGAGCTCATCTCGATGGCCTTTGTATGCAAGGTCTGTGGACAGCTCGAGAGAGCCTACACTAGATCAACTTCCTAGAACTCTGGGCCATTGCCAATGCGCTCCACGCCTTTCAGCAGCAGCTGGCCATTCAGGTTATCCTTTCATTCAAATGGACAACCAGGTGGTCATGCTCTATATCCACAAGCAAAGCAGCACGGGCACCTTCTCTGTTTGGAGGCAGTCCACCTCTGAAAGTTCGCAGTCCCTCACAACATGCTCCTCCGGGTGGTTTATCTACCCGGGGAATACAATGTCATAGCAGTTCACCTCAGTAGAGTCCTTCATCCGCATGAGTGGGCCCTCAACAAACAAGTTTTTAACCGATTTTCTGAACATGGGGGCACACCATCGATAGATTTCTTTGTGACTCCACACAACACCCAGCTGCTGCGGTGTACATGTTTAGGTCTTCAAGTCTCTTCTCATAAGGCTTCTGATGCAGGCTCCAAATCGTTTTGGTCGCCTTCCTCTGAACAGCTTCTAGTCTTTTTGGTGATTAGCGGGGTGCCCCAGGTGTCGGTCCTGGGCCTGGCACTGTTCAATGCATTTGTGAGTGATATTGCTGAAGGACTGAATGGAAAAGTCTGTCTTTTTGCAGATGACACGAAAATTTGCAACAGAGTAGACTCCCCCGAGGGAGTGGTTAACATGAGGAAAGATCTACAAAAGCTGGAAGAATGGTCAAATGCTTGGCAATTAAGATTTAATGCGAAGAAGTGCAGAGTCATGCACTTGGGTAGCAGAAATCCAAGGGAAATGTATGCAATAGGGGGCAAGAGGTTGGTATGCACAGATCAGGAGAAAGACCTTGGTGTGATTATTTCTGAAGATCTCAAGGTGGCAAAACAGTGCGACAAGGCGATGGCAAAAACCAGGAGGATGTTGGGCTGCATACAAAGAGGAATCACCAGCAGAAAGGAAGAGGTACTTATGCCACTGTACAAGTCACTGGTGAGGCCTCACTTGGAATACTGTGTTCAGTTTTGGAGACCATATCTTGCAAAGGATGTAAAAAGACTGGAAGCTGTTCAGAGGCAGGCGACCAAAATGATTTGGAGCCTTATGAGAAGAGACTTGAAGACCTAAACATGTACACTTTGGAGGAGAGGAGGGACAGGGGAGATATGATTCAAGTACTTTGACTTCCTCTCTGAGTCTGACTTAGGAGGCTGGGTCAGCGACATGGAGTCAGAGAGCAGGTCCCCTGAGCTTCCATCGGATCATTTTCCACCTCATGAGCAGTGCAAGTTCCCTCCTGAGGACATGACCTTCCATGAGTTTGTGAGGGATATGGCCAAGGCAATTCCATTTTCTTTGGAGACTGAGGATAAGCCCAAGGCAGAAGAGTTGCAGTACTCCTCGGCCCATAAGAAAGCGGTGACAGTACCCATGCACCGCATCCTGCAGAGGATATAGATGAGACTGTGGGAGAACCCCCCCCTCACTGTACCTCCAGTTAGTAGAAGGCTTGACTCAATGTACAGAGTTCAGAAGGCTTCTAGATTCGAAAAGTCTCAACTTCCTCACCATTCCTTAGTGGTTGAATCTGCTCTAAAGAGAATCTAGAGTACCTATACTCATTCCTCGAGCACCTCCAGGGAGGGAGGCTCGGATATTGGACTCATTGCACTGGTGTTGGAACTTCTAGGGTTCATTTTAATTACCCAAAGGTGTTTCCAGAGTTCAATGCATGTAACTCACATGGCCTCTTAATAGCTCTGCATGGGCATGTTCTTGAAGAACATCATGTGTGACTTGGCTGATCTAGCCCAGTTCCTTCCTCCTGAGAAAATGGATGAGTATCGTTCCCTAGTGGCCCACACCAAGGACTGTTCAAAGTTCATGGTCTGAGCAACCTATGATGTCCCCAAGATGGCATTCAGAAATGCTTGTCTCCAGTTGTCAGACCTGGAACAGTCAATGCAAAACAAACTGGCAGACGTTCCGTGGAGCAGAGAGAATCTTTTTGGGGAACAGATCAAAAAGAAGGCTGGCTATATTGAAAAGCAACTTGTTACTCTTACCAGGCTCTTCAGGCACACATCTGAGCACACCGCCTATCGTAAGAGGTATCAAGGTGGAAACTAGAAAAAGACCTATTACCCTCGCAGACATAGATACTTTCCCAACCCAAGCAGGCTCCTCGCCAACAGCAGCATTGTGAGAAACCTCAAAAGACCCAGCCTGCTGCTCAGCCAAAACATGGTGTGGGATTTTGACTGGTAACTGTGGAGCATAGCCAATCTTCCAGCGTCTGTAGTAGGAAGCCCTCTGGACAAGGGAAGGCTCACTCTTTTGCACAACAGTGGCCCTTCAGAATCTCAGACTCATGTTTTCTACAGATCATTAACAGCGGTTACCAACTACATTTATTGCAACAACCACCAAATCCCTCACCCCCCGAGGGTGCATCATCTTGATCCCTCTGCATCAGGAACTCTTCAGAGATAAATCACCACCCTCTTCTCAGATCTTGTGATCAAACTTGTGCTACCAGAGCAAAGAGGTAGGGGGTTTTATCCCCAAGACCTAAGAGATCTGAACATGCACTTGGTAAGAAAAAAGTTCAGAATGATTTCTCTCGGCACCCTGCTTCCTTACCTTCAAAAAAGAATTGGCTATGCTCCCTGGATCTGAAGGATGCCTATACCCACATACAGATACATCTCGCTCACAGGGAATATCTAAGATTTGTTCTGGGAGGGCAGCACTTCCAGTACTGAGTGTTGCCATTTGGCCTGGCCTCAGTACCTTGCATCTTCACAAAGTGCCTCGTGGTAGTAGCGGCTTACCTCTAGACGCTGGGAGTGTTTGTCTTCCCCTCTCTGGATGATTGACTGATCAAGAGTACCACTCCAAAAGGGGTTCAGGAATCAAACACGACCATTTGGGTGCTGAAACTACTTGGGTTCATTATAAATTGCCCAAAGTCCCACCTTCAACCCACCCAGCAGTTGGAATCCATGCTTGATAGGTGGGAACCTTCCTGCCACACGACCAATGCCTCAGATTGACAGCACTGATGTGGGAAACTTAATTGAGTCAGCAGGTAACAGCTAGCAAGATGTTGACTATACTAGACCACATGGCCTCTACAGTGCATGTCACGTCCTTGGCACGCCTCCAGATAAAGCAGGCCCAGTGGACTCTTAGGACTCAATGGACCCAGGCCACGGGTCGACTCAGGGATCGTCTGTGTGTCACCGCCCCTCTCGTTCAGTCATTACACTGGCAGACAGTCCATTACAGTTTGCTCAAAGATCTTTCTTTCGAAATTGCTCCACCTCAGAGTGTTCTGATGATAGAAGCAGCCAAGCTGGGGTGGGGAGCTCATCTTGATGGGTTGCATACCCAGAGCAATTGGTCCATCCAAGAAAGTCTCCATCAGATCAACTTCTTGAAACTGAGAGCAGTGGCAAATGCTCTAAACAGGCTTTCTGAGATCAACTGGCCAGCCAAATTGTTCTGATGCAGACCAATCATGTCACCATGTTCTACATCAACAAGCAGGGAGGAACGGGTTCGTGTCTCCTGTGTTGTGAAGCAGTCAGGTTGTGGAAGTTCACCATCGCGCACAGGATGGACTTAAGAGCCATGTATCTGCCAGGCGAGCAAAAAACACTGGCAAACGGAGTTGACTCCTCTAGCTGCACGTGGACATTGGACACTGGGGTGTTGCGACTCACATCTTTTGAGAGTAGGGCACCCCTTCAATAGATCTGTTCGCCACCCTGCAGATTGACCAGGTGGATCAGTTCTGTTCCAGAATAAGATCACACAGCAAACTAATGCTGGATATTTTCTCCTTCACTAGGGGGGAGGGTCTTCTGTAGGCATGGAGCCTGATTCACGGAGGGGGACATCCCCAATGAAGACGGGGCTGTGTGAACCCAATTCTGGTCCACAGGAACAAAATGTTCCTGCAGTAGCCAGAATCTGGCCTGAGGATGGCCTGGCATGCCTCCACCTGCGGGGGCGTCCTCCCTGCAGATACCCCCGACATCTGTGGCTCCAGTTCCCCGCTGCCCTACCCATGGTTGGCCTGCCGCAGCCTGGATCAGGCGGCGGGGACCCCTCACACCCAGCCTCGGCCGTTGCTCCCTGAGCCCGATCGGCAAAAAGTGCTGTTTATACCAAACAGCACATCCCCACAGGCCCAGCAGCTCGTACAGGGCCATGACCTGAATCGGCCCTGTAAGTGCTGCCAGGCTGGCCACCCCCGTTCGTGCCCCTTCCCGCCTCTCCCTGTCCTGATGCACAGGACGTACAGGGAGAGCTGGAGGGGGAATTGGCCCCAGATGACATACAGCCCCACAACCTGTGTTTGGAAATGACCTCCTTATCCTCCAATACCTCTCATTGCAAATACCTTCCTGAAGTTCAAAAGAGACAGCATCACAATGATTCTCATCGCCCCCTACTGGCCCGGACTACCTTAGTTTCCCCTCTTGCTGCAGCTCTTCAGTCTTGAGCTGCTACAACATGTCTATGTGCCCAATCTAATAAAGCAGGAGGGTGGAACGATGTTACACCCCAACATCCAGTCCTTGGCCCTCACGACGTGGATGAGGCTAATGTTGTCCAAGCTCAACCTGCTGGATGGTATATCCAAAGTCCTTTTAGCCTCCTGGAGGGCCTCTATGAGAGAGTCTTACTCATGAGGCTTTAAAAAGGAGATGAGTAGTTGTGTTCATTGCAATCTGAAGAGGGTGAATGACATTGCTGGGAAGGCCTTGAAATATAAGTAGAATACATCATGTGATCGGATGAGTTCACAGATTGGCTGAATGTAAATATTGAAAAAAGGGCAGATAGTGATGAGCCCTGGGGTACTCCTTGTTTTTGTGAGTAAGCGTCAGAACTAATGGAATTTTAACTGCACAATCGTTTGACGACTGGACAGGTAAGATCAAAGCCAGCTTAGGTCTAAGTTGCCGCCAATGGACTGTAACCGCTGAATTAGTATGTCATGGCATATTGTGTAGAAGCTGCAGCGATATCCAGGAATGTGATGATGAATCCCTGATTAGGTTTTTCTATGCCTTTCAAGAGACGGTCAATGAGTGAGATTAGCAGAGTCTCAACTCCGTGACCAGAGCGGAAGCCATGTTGGTTGATGGATCATTCTCTGTGAACAGCAGGAATGAGTCCTTACAATCCTCCCACCTCCTTGGATGATTCATCAACCATGACAAAGGGTACTGGAAGGGAACAGTAAAACATAATTACTCACCTGTAGCATATGTTCTCTGTGAACAGCAGGAATAAGTCCTCATGTATGGGTGAGGTCACCGATTTAGCCCCGAATGGAAATGCTCCACAGCTTCCAAAGGAAGCCTTTGGGAGGCACATCGTGCATTTGCTCCTGCTGCAGTGCCATCTTCTCCAGTCTAATAACATAGCAAGAGTCAAAATGCAACTCCCCGGGGAGGTGGGAGGTTTGTGAGGACTTATTCCTGCTGTGCATAGAGTACACCTGCTACAGGTGAGTAACTATGCTTTCTCTGTGAACAAGCAGGAAATAAGTCCTCAAGTATGGGACTTCTAAGTTACAGGCTACCGGAACATGGGGAGAACAACAGCCCAACGGGGCAACCAAACTGGAGAAGCCAGGAATAACAGTAGGGTAGTCCCATGAGGGACTCATTTGACTCATCCTCAGCAGACATAGACCTGAGGCATTTTAGTAGGAAGCCTGGATGGACAGAAGGGCCAGTGGGCAGGAGTTCACTCTAAGACCCAAAGAGATGTTGGAGCTTGGCCTAGCCAAAGTTGCTGTCCCATTGGAAATCCCCATCCAGACAGTAATGGGCTGCAAAGGTACGGACCGAAGACCATGTAGCAGCCTTGGAGAGAGATCTCTGGGGAAACAGAGCAAAGGTTGACCACCGACACAGTCATAGCCTGGACATTGTGGGCCGTGACATGGCCTTCAAAGCTGAATACAGTCTAGGAATAAGCGTGAGCGATACGGTCCTCTAGCCAAAGGGATACAGTGTGCTTCAAAACGGCGGTGCCCAGCTTGCTGGGGTCGAAGGAAACGAACAGTTGGGTGAACTGGCGGTATGCCCTCATGCGCTCCTCCAGATAGAAGACTAAAGCCCACTTGCAGTCCAAGGTATGCAACGCCGCCTCACCCCGATTGGTGTGCGACTGCGGGAGAAAGGTCAGTAATACTATTGAATGGTTAAGGTGGAATGCGGAGACCAACTTTGGCAGAAAGTGAGGATGCATGCAAAGAACTACTCTGTTCTGATGAAACCTGGTGTAAGGTGCATGAGCCACCAAGGCCTGGAGCTCACTTGATGCTGACATGACCGCCACCAGAAAGAGGACCTTCCAGGTCAAAGATTTCAGGGGACACAGGCCAGCGGTTCAAATGGGGTCCACATCAGCTGGACGAGTATCATATTGATATCCCAAGCCATCATAGGGGGCTTGAGCAGAGGCTTCGAGAGGAGTAGGTCTCGCATAAAGCTAGCCACGAGAGGCTAGGCAAAAATGGGCTTCCCCTCAGAACCACGATGGTACACGCCTATCGCGCTGAAGTGAATGTGCACCAAATTTGACTTTAAGACAGAGTCTGAGAGGTGCAGGAGGTACTCCAGCAGCTGGTCCACGGTGCAAGAGAAGGGATCCAGTGCCCTGCCCATGCACCAGGCAGTAAACCTCTACCACTTTACCGCATAGGCCTTGTGTGTTGAGTCCTTGTGCGATGCCAAAAGGATGTTAGTTAACATCCTTGGGAAGATTGAGCTCCGAGAGGACTACCCGCTCAGCATCCAAGCTGTGAGGGCCAATGAGCAGACGCTGGGGTGCAGCAAGGTTCCGCCCTCCTGAAAGATGAGGTCTGTGACAGAGCCAAGATAGACAGGCTCCCTCAGTGAGAGCTGCAGCAGCAGTGGAAACCACGGCTGTTGAGGTCAATAAGCAGAGATGAGGATCATGCAGCCCCTGTCAGCCTGGAACTTCAGGGGGATTTTCGCCACTAGTGGTATTGGGGAGTAGGTATGCAGTAGGCCCTCCCCCCAGTGGTGGAGGGGAAGGCATCCAAGGCCAGGCACTTGATGGCCAGCCTCCGGGAGCAGAAGAAGGTTACCTGGGCATTGTGTACCATGGCAAAGAGATCCAATGGAGGAGTACCCCATTCCTGAAAGATCTGGTTCACCATCGAACTGTTGAGGGTGCTCTTGTGTGGCTGAAGGACTCAGCTGAGCTGCTTCGCTAGGCTGTTGAGCTTACCGGACAGATAAATTGCTCTGAGCTACATTCCATGGAGCAGAGTGAACCTCCACAACCGAACTGACTCTCAGCAGAGGAGGTATGTGCCCCCTTCCTTGTTCATGTAGAACATCACCACCTGCTTGTCTGTTTGAGTCAGGACCACCTGATTGTCCAGGTATGCTCAGAAGGCATGGAGGGCATTGGCAAACACCTGAAGCTCCAGAAAGTTCATCTGGAGCTGGCTCTCCTGCTCGGACCACAGGCTTTATGTGCATAGGCCATCCAGATGAGCCCCCCAATCGAGCTTGCATGTGTTTGTTGTGAGTATCTTTTGGGGAACTGCCATCTGGAATGGGAGATCTTGGAGCAGTTTCTCCAGCTCGAGCCACCAATTGAGGGACTGCAGCAGAGGCGCGGTGACCACCACTGTCCCAGAGGTGGTCCTTTGCCTGCTTCCATCGCATGCTTAAGGTCCATTGGGCCTGCCCCATGAAGAGACATGCATCGTAGCAGTCATATGGCTGAGGACCTGCAACATCTCTCAGGCCAAATTGCAGTACTGGCACTGCACTGCACCCACCATCACCACCAGCCACTGCATGCAATCTTCTGGCAGAAAGACCTGAGCCTGAATGGTATCGAGGAGGGCCCCAATGGACTCCAGCTGCTGTGTGGGTTGGAGATGAGACTTCTGGAATTTGATCACAAAGCCCAGCTGCTTGAGCACCTGAATGGTGAGTTCGGCAGATTTCCGGACAGTGTCGGGCGTGAGACCTTTGAGCCAGTCATCCAGGTATAGAAAGATGAAGACCCTCATGGTCTGGGGGTAGGTAACCATGGCCGCCAGGCACATTGTGAAGACTCGTGGAGCTGAGGCCAGCCCGAAGGGAAGCATTCGGTATTGATAGTACTGGCCTCCCAGCACGATACTGTCTGTGTTTTGGGTAGATTGGGATGTGTGTGTATGCATCCTTTAGATCCAAGGTACATAGCCACTCATCATGTAGAAGGTACGGGAGCAGTATTCCCAGCGAGGCCATCTTGAATTTGTTGCGCACCAGGAACTGGTTTAGGTTCTGCAGGTCCAGGATGGGCCAGAACCTGCCGGACCTTTTGGGAACCAGGAAATATCTGGTATAGAAGCCCTGTCTGACCTGCGCTGGAGGAACCGGCTCGATGGCTAAGTTGTCTAACAAAGCAGAGACGTCTTCCTGTAGTGGGCTCTGGTGCGTGGGGTCCATTGGGTACTCCCTGGGATGAACAGAGGCATCAACTGGGCAAGGTGCTGTTGATATCTGCTTGAGATGATCTGCAACACCTGGGCATCTGAGATGACAAAGGTCCACCTGTGGGCAAAGTGGATGAGCTGCCCCCCTACCTGAGGGGTACCCCAGCTGACAGCAACCGGTTGGCTATGCTCCTGAGGAACCTGTCAAAAGCTCACTCCCAGCTTGGCTTGGGCTGTGGGGTAGGCTGAGCTTTCGGAGTTTTCTCCCTCTGCTGCTGGCAGGGGGGCCTGTGCCTTCGGCTGGGCCAGGTAGTACTGGAGCGGGTGCGGGTAGAAAGCCGCCTTGCCCTGATGTTTCTTCCATGAGGGATCAGTGATCTTCTTGGAGAGCCTAGAGAGGGTTATATGCTCCTTCTCGAGATCCTCTGCCTTTTCCTCCACCAGCTTCTCGAAGAGGTTCTCTCCCTGGCCGGGAACATTGGCTATCTTGTCCTGGACCCACTGTTCCAGGTCGGAGGACTGCAGCCATGCCAGCTGGCAGGCAGCAATGTCTACCACCGCTATACTGCCTGCAGACTCAAAAGCATTGTAGGTGCCACGCACCATGAACTTGCAGCAGCCCTTGCCATGGCCCACCAAGGCTCAAAAGTCCTTGCGAAGGTCCTTGGGGACGACAGTAGCAAATTCCACCAAGTCCAGCATGATGTCTTTGAGGAACATGTTCATATAGGTCTGGTAGGCCAGGACCCTAGCAACCAGCATGGAACCCTGATAGCACTTTCTCCCGAAGGAGTCCAAGGTTCCTTGGTGCTTCCGGCCCAGGAGTACCAAGGAATGAGTCTTGTTACTTTTAACCCGCTTCAAAGCTGACTCAACCACGATGGAATTGTGTGGTAATTGAGACTTCTCGAAGCCCAGGGCCTTCTGGACTCAGTACAGGGAATTGAGTCTTCGGCTGATGACGGGAACCAAAAGAGGTTTTTCCCACAGCCTCAACAGCAGCCATTGCAGGACATGTTGTACGGGAACACTCACTGCCTTCCTGGGGGCCAAGGACTACTGGAGAAACTCCAACTAGTCTCCCCTTGGTTCCTCCTCTGATTCCAGGGAGAAGATGACAACCTTGGCCATGCCCTTGACAAAGTCCTGGAAGGACATGTCCTCTGGCAGTGACTTACGCCAGTTGGGGGGGGAAGTGATGGATCGGATGGGAGGTCAGGGGACTGGAGGTCTGAAGCTGTCAATTCCCCCTCAGTCTCCCATTTCGACTCAGATTCTAAGAGGAAGTCAAAGTAGTGTTGGGTCTCCTCCCCCCACCGGCTCCACAATGGGGGAGAGGGTGGACGCTGGTGCCATCCCTTATGCGGCCGTCAGTGCCCCTGGGCATCGGATTCCAATAGACTGGACAGGGACATAGCCGTCGGAACCGATGTCAATTCCGACCTCTCACCCGATACACTTACCTTAGTGGGCAGGGCATGGGTCTCCAGAAAAGGCTGGACAGAGTGCAGGGACGATGATGCTGGCATCACAACGTCTGTTTTGCAAAGCTAGAACTACCGGTGTCACCATCTCAGGCAGGGACTCCATGATGATTGGTGCATCAGGAGACTGCTGCCTTCCTGGGCAATGGTGGTCAACTCCTCCACTCTGGGGGTCGATTTCTCCCACCAGGGAAGCTTGGCTGGCCGTTCCCAGCCATCACTCTCCATATCACGTTGAGAAGGGCTGCAATAACAATGAACCTGGACTTTCTCCCGGTGTTCGCCCTTCGCCGTCGACGGGATCTCATCAGAGTCTCCTCTCACCATCCAGGCCCCCTGGCCGACTGGGCATAGACTTCCTGCCTCAGCAGAAACCTTGGAAGGCATTGACATGGGGGTTGGGGCCGAGGATGCTGAATCCGATGAGCCGAAGAGGGACTCTGTTTTTTCCAAACCTTCAGTCCCCATCACATTATCTGCAGACACAGATTGCAGGTCACAGGCTGATAATCGAGTCGAAGGCATTATAGGCACCAGTTCTGGCAGTCGTTGACCGAGATGGTCCTGTCACACTTGGTGCATTTTTTGAAGCCACTGGCCGACTTAGACATGCCAAAAATTACCACTGTGGCCAAGTTAAACACAATAGCTGCCGTGGATGGAAATTTCCGAAAGGGAATAAAGGCCCCCAAAAGATGTAGATAAAGGAAAAATAAAAAAAACATAAGTCAGTAGACAGACTGAGCCGACGACAGGGAGCAAGAAAAGCAGGAAAAACACAGCCCACAATGGCCAAATAAAGAACATTTTTTTTTCCTGGATGCAGGAACACATCCTAGGGGCGCCATGGAAAAAAGACGACTAGAGAAGATGGCACTGCAGCAGGCGCACATGAGCGGTGTGCCTCCCAAAGGTTTCCTTTGGAAGCTGGGTAGAGTTTCTGTGCGGGATTCCATCGGTGACATCACCCATATGTGAGAACTTATTACCTCTTGTTCATGAAGAAAAGGTAGTTATTCACTTGTAGCAGGTGTTCTCTGTGATAGCAGGAATTAATCCTTATGTATGGGTGACATCCCCCTTGGAGCCCCACATGGGAACACTCCCAGCTTTTACTGGAAGCTTTTGGGAAGCTCCACATTGACTGCGTGCCTAAGCACCATATTGATACAGTCTGATAACATAGCTATGGCAGAAAACTCCTCCTCGGGGAGGTGGGAGGATTGTGAAGACTAATTTCTGCTGTTCAAGGAGAACACCTACTACAGTTGAGTAACTACCTTTTCTCCATGGATAAGGAGAAATGAGTCCTCACATATGGGGACTCCCAAGCTACAGGCTGCCGAAAACCAAGGCCACCACCTTAATGCCCAACAAGGGGCAAAGCTCAACTGTGGCACTTCAACAGGCCTGATGGTCAACTATGTACAGTAGCAGTGATTCTCTCTTTCCCCTTTTTTTTGGTAGCCTGGACAGAATAGAATGGGCCTAAGAGGGATGGAGTTGGATCCTAATCCCCAAACAGATTCTGGAGTACAGATTGGCCTCAGTTGCTGTCGCATCGAGAATTCCCATCTAGGCAGTAGGTGAGATATGAAGACCACGCTGCAGCCCTGCAGATCTCTTCCACACCACTTCTTAAGGATCTGCATTAGTTGCCTGTATCTCAACATATTAAATTTAATTCTCTACTCACGACTTTTAAGGCCTATCATAGTATTTCTGCTAATTATCTTCATTCCCTTATTCAAAAAGTGCCTGACAATAGGCGTAGACAATCTAATAAGCTGAATTCTTTATATGTGCCTCCAGTTACACTAAAGCAGGTTTTGCCACATCACTCTGGAATCTACTCCCAGATCATCTTGAAACCATAAATGATTTTCTGGGCTTCAAAATAAAAATTAAAAACATACCATTTATTCAATATTTTCAAATAGTATAATTTAATTCTGTATTATACCTTGTAATATTTAACTGTTATCACTTGTTTTATGTAAGACCTTTGTGGCCATGTTATATTGTGAACCGCTTAGACCAGGGGTCTCAAACATGCGGCGCAAGAGCATTTTGTGTGGCCCGGGAACGCATGGCTGGCTGGCTGGCTGGCTGCTGCCACTGCCACTGTGGCAGCGGCAGAATCGAGTGTCCCGCGGCCAAGCCTCTGCCTGGCAGAGCCCTCCCTCCCTACATCAGTCCGTTCGGTGCGGCTTTCAGAGCCACGAAGGTAGAATTTCCCTTTCGCGACTCTGTTAAGCCCGCCAGGGCTGATGGGATTTCCCATCAGCCCCGGCGGGCTTAACAGAGGCACGAAGGAGAAGCTCTTTCTTTGAGACTCTGAAAGCCGGGCCGAAGGGACTGATGCAGGGAGGGAGGGAGGGCTCTGCCAGGCAGAGGGGAGGCCGCGGGACACTCGATTCTGCCGCTACCACGGTGGCAGTGGCAACAGCCAGCCAGCTTTTTTTTTTATTTTAAACTTTCCCTGGGCTGATGGGGGGAAGGGGATTAGGACTGGTAATGGGCTGTGGGCTGATGAGGGGGAGCTAAGACTGAAAATGGGGTGATGGGGGTTAGGACTGGTAATGGGCTATGGGGGGGGTTAGGACTGGTAATGGGCTATGGGGGGGGGCTAGGACTGGAAATGGGATGATGGGGGTTTAGGACTTGAGGTGGGCTGATGGGTTAGGACTGGTAATGGGCTGTGGGCTGATGGGAGGGGGTTAGGACTGGTAATGGCTATGGGGGGGAGATAAGACTGAAAATGGGGTAATGGGGTTAGGACTGGAAGTGGGCTGATGGGAACTAGGACTGGAAATGGGCTGATGGGGTTAGGACTTGAGGTGGGCTGATGGGGTTTGGACTGGTAATGGGCTGTGGGCTGTTGGGGGGGTTAGTATTGGTAATGGGCTATGGGGCAGCTAAGACTGGAAATGGGGTAATGGGGGGGTTAGGACTGGAAGTGGGCTGGTGGGGGCTTAGGACTGGTAATGGGCTATGGTGGGCTAGGACTGGTTATGGGTTGGGGGGCTGCTAGGACTGGAAATGGGCTGAGTGGAAGGGGAGGCTTGATCTGCAAATAGCTGATGTGGACGGGGGGGCTTGGAATGGAAATGGGCTGAGTGGAAGGGGGGCTTGAACTGAAAATAGCTGATGGGGAGGGAAATGGGCTGTGATGGGAGGGAGCTAAGACAGGAAATGGGCTGATGGAGGGGCTAGGATAGGAGTGGAAATGGGTTGTTGGGGGGAGCTAAGATTGGAAATGGGCTGTGGTGGGGGCTTGGATTGAAATGGACTCATGGAGGGGCTAGAACTGGAAGTAGGCTCATGGGGGGCTTGGACTGGAAATAGGCTGATTGGAGGGGAGCTAGCATTTGACATGGGCTGATGGTGGGGCTAGGAAAGGACTAGAAATGGGCTGATGGAGGGATCGGAGAGCCTGGTTTAACGGCGAAACTCACCCGTATTAAAAAAAGTGCTACCGAGTGCAGATCGAATGCAGGAGAGGCTGGCATGTTGAGAGGTGAATGAGGAGCTCTTGCTGCTGTTCTGGCCCTGAGATTTGGCTGCCTGAGGGTGATTTCCGGTCCCTGGATGGCTGCGGCCATTACCACGAGGAGGTGAAACTCATGAGGGGTCCTGCATTCCGCATGGCCCGAGCGGGAAGCTGATCCATCCGGCAGAGACGTGAGACATCCGGTGGGTGACTCTGAAGAGAACACAAGGTAAACTCCCTATCTGGGAACTATGAATCAGCACTATGTTCTTATTATGTTGACTTTTATTGACTTTTTTCCATTCCGGCCCGCGGGTTACTTTACAAGTCCTCATTTGGCTCTCAAAGCAATTTGAGTTTGAGACCCCTGGCTTAGACTCTTAGATTTGTTGTATATAAGTTTAGCAGAATAAATAAAATAAAATAAAATAAATCTATATACAGATGACATCATATTTTATGCTTCCTTCTCTACCATGATTCCAGACTACTTAGCAATAGTGAAGTGCTTCAACGCAATTAACCTCTGGCTCTTTGAGCACTGCCTCACGATTAATTACAGCAAAGTTGAGGTGCTTTTCATATCTAAAGATCAGACTTTCTCTCTACCAAAATCACTAAAGGTTAACAACACAGATCTTGTAGTCGAACCCAAGGACTTCCATCTCGGAGTAATCATTGATCAACACCTCATTCCACAGTCACACATAAATAGCATAACAAAAACCATCTACAACAAAATAAGGACACCTCAGAGACTAAGGGGTATGTTTACTAAACCAGGCTAACGGTTAACCCGGGCTATCTGCCACTAGGTCCCGTATTATTCAATGGGACCGAGTTGCAGATAGCCCGGGTTAACCGTTAGCCCGGTTTAGTAAATATACCCCTAAGATCACTTCTTGATACTAATGACTTCAGGACTGTCTTCCAGGCTATGATATTTCCTCACCTGGATTACTGTACTGCAATCCTCCAAGGCTTACCAAAAAGCTATCTTCATCTACTCCAACTTGCCCAACATGCAGCGGCTAGAATCCTTACTGGGGCATCCAAAAGCACCCATATGACCCCCATTCTGAAAGAGTTCCACTGGTTATCTTTGTTGTTAAGTGTCGTCGAGTCAGTGTTGACTCATAGTGACCCTCTGGATAGTTGTCCTAAACTGTGTTCGGTCTTCACTCAGGCGGCTCATTGTTGATTGAGTGGCACCCATAGTTGCTGCTATTGTATCAATCCATCTCATTGCTGGCCTTCCTCTTTAGCGTTCACCTTCTGCCTTGCCAAGATGATGTCTTTCTCTAATGATCTCTCTCTTCGCATGATGTGTCCAAAGTATGAGAGTCAGTCTTGTCATTTGAACTTCTAAAAAAAAAGCTTAGGTTTGATCTCCTCTAGTACTGACTGGTTTGCTTTTCGAGTAGTCCATGGTATACGCAGTATTCGTCGCCAGCACCATAATTCAGAGGCATCAGTTTTCTTCCTATCTTTTTCACTATCCAACTTTCACATCCATATGATGTTATTGAAAATACCATGGCTTGGACAAGTCAAATCTTTGTATGGAGAGAGACATCTCTGCTCTTCAGAATCTTGTCTAGGTCCTTCGTAACTATTCTGCCAAGAGAAGTGCTTTGTGGGATTTCTTGACTGCTTGTCATTTCTTTGATAGTTGATTCAAGTAGGTTAAAGTTGTTAACGATTTTAATTTCTTCTCCATCAACGATGAACTTATTGATTTTGCCAGTTGTCAGGATCTTTGTTGTCTTTACATTAAGGTGCAGGCCCATTTTTAGACTATGTTCCTTGATCTTGAGAAGCAAATGTTTCACATCGTCTTCACTTTCAGCCAGTAATGCGCTATCATCAGCATAGCAAAGATTATATGAGTCTTCCACCAATCTTCACACCTTGGTTGTCTTCATATAGTTTTGCTTCTCTGATGATTTGTTCTGCATATAAATTAAGGTAGGGGGAAAGTGCCTTGTCGTACACTTTTGCTGATTTTAAACTATTCTGTTTCTCCTTGTTCCGTTTGAAAAGTTGCTTCTTGATCAATTTAAAGGTTGTGCAAAAGAACATAAGAACATAAGACATGCCATACTGGGTCAGACCGAGGTCCATCAAGCCCAGTATCCTGTTTCCAACAGTGGCCAATCTAGGTTATACGTACCTAGCAATATCCCCAAAAGACAGGTTCCACAATGCTTGTACTGGGTCAAGCATTGATATCCTGGGTCCCTTTTTAATAGTGGTTTATGGACCTTTCCTCCAGGAACTTGTCCAAACCTTTTTTTAAACCCAGCTATACTAACAGCCCTTACTACATCCTCCGGTAACAGATTCCAGAGTTTGATTACACGTTTAGTGAAAAAATATTTTCTCTTATTTGTCTTAAATAGTTTACCCTGTAGCTTCATTACATGTCCCCTAGTCTTTCTATACTCTGATAGCGTAAACAATTGATCCACGTTTATCCGTTCCACTCCATTCATTAATTTATAGACCTCTATCATATCTCCCCTCAGCCGTCTCTTCTCCAGGCTAAAGAGCCCTAACCTTCTTAGCCTCTCTTCATAGGAGTAGCCTTCCATCCCCTTCACCAATTTGGTGGCTCTTCTCTGTACTTTTTCTAATAACGTTATGTCCTTTTTAAGATACGGTGACCAGAATTGCACACAATATTCAAGGTGCGGTCGTACCATGGAGCGATACAGAGGCATTATAATATCCTTTGTTTTGTTCTCCATCCCTTTCCTTATGATACCTAGCATTCTATTTGCTTTCTTGGCCGCCGCTGCACACTGGGCGGAGGGTTTTAACATGTTATCCACAATGACTCCTAAATCTTTTTCCTGGGTGGTGGTTTCTAATGTGGAGCCTTGCATCATGTAACTATAGTGTGGGTTGTTCTTTCCTAGGTGCATAACTTTGCACTTGTCCACATTAAATTTCATCTGCCATTTGGATGCCCAGTCTTCCAATTTATCCAGATCCTCCTGCAGTTTTCCACAATCCTCTTGGGTTTTAACAACTTTAAACAGTTTTGTGTCATCTGCAAATTTGATAACCTCACTAGTTATTCCCTTTTCCAGGTCATTTATGAATATGTCAAAAAGCAGCGGACCCAGTACAGATCCCTGGGGTACTCCACTATTCACCTTTTTCCATTGGGAATATTGGCCATTTAGCCCTACCCTCTGCTTTCTATCTTTTAACCAGTTCCCGATCCACAATAGTACACTGCCTCCTATCCCATGACTTTTTAGCTTCGCCAAAAGTCTCTGATGGGGGACTTTGTCAAAAGCTTTCTGAAAGTCCAGATACACTATATCAACCGACTCACCTTTGTCTACCTGTTTATGCACACCTTCAAAAAAACATATCAGATTAGTAAGACAAGATCTTCCTTGTCTAAAGCCATGTTGGCTGTCTCCCATTAGGCCATGACTATCTACATGCTGCGTAATTTTGTTCTTTATGATGGTTTCTACCATTTTCCCTGGTACTGACGTCAGGCTCACCGGTCTGTAATTTCCTGGGTCACCCCTGGAACCCTTTTTAAAAATTGGTGTTACGTTGGTATAACCATGCTTCTTAATGTGGCCCAGAGTTTCTCATGATTTATATAGTAATATAGTTTATGACGGCAGATGAAGACCAGTATTGTCCATCGTAGGTGTACTTGCCGCTCCGGGCAGGTCACCTCTCCCCATGCCTTTGTTTAGGGGTATACCCACCACTCCGTGTAGGTCACTCTATTTGTTCAGATATAAGAGATAGTTCCTGATCTTGCTAGCCAGTCTAGTCCCGTACCTCTGGGTTCCCTATCTCATCCAGCCAGCAGCTTGGAGACTGAGAAACTCCTCCTTTTTATGATGTCACCAGTATATCTTCCTTGAATCCGCCTCCAATCCTCAGTTACCTCAGTCTCCAAGCAGCTGGATGGAATAGAGCCCGGAGGACCGGGCTCACTAGAGAAACAATTAAGTTTGTGTTAGATAGGAATTAGGTTTATAGATACCTTTTGGAACACGTTTAAGAAGGCAGCTTAACTTGGGGGTGCTGTGCCTTTAAGTTGGCTGCAGGCTTCTTCCTCACCCCCCCCCCCCTCCAGCCTCTCCTGCGGCGGCCTTTGCCTCTGACTGAAACAGTGGCTGATTTCTAAGGGGGACCCGGATCTGCAGGCACTTGTTGCGGTGCTAACGCAGCGTTTTCTGAGGGGTGAGAGCCGGAGGAGAGCCAAGCCAGCGCCACACAGAGGTCTGCCTGTTCGAGCGCTGGCTGGCTCGGCCCGCTTCGTTTCGTTCTGAGCGGGACAGAGTGATCCGGTAGCGAGGCTGTTTGCTTTTGGGAGATCTCCAGAGCTGCTGACAAGCTACTCTGGGAGCACAGTGCAGAGTGCTTGTTTCGGCACGGTTTGAGGTAAGCCGACATCATTTTCAAGCGGGAGTGTGTGCAACGCGTTTTGGCGCGAAGGCGCCGGCAGCGGGCCTAGCGCGTGGCGTGACCGCATGTTAACGTGGCCAGCTTGGGCAGTCAGTTTCGATTGTCAACGCTAGCCGGGACCTCGTTAGGTGCTTTTTTGCACAGCGTTTTGGCCACTTGAGCTTTTCTGAGCATCTGTTTGGTGTAAAAAAAAAATAATAAAATAACCATATACAGGACGATTCGCTGCCTTTTTTTCTGTTAGGCTGGTAGTGCTTTGAAAGCTGGTGGGGGGCTTTCAGAACTGCAGCCTGTCTGGGCTGAAAGAGATCGTGTTCACCTAGTTTACCATTCCCTCTAGGCCACTCTGTCTAGTCTGTGGCTTGAAGAGAGGCTTTGATTCAGGGGTCTGCAAGTCCTGTGTGAGGGAGGC
Source organism: Ichthyophis bannanicus (assembly GCA_033557465.1). NCBI lineage: Eukaryota > Metazoa > Chordata > Amphibia > Gymnophiona > Ichthyophiidae > Ichthyophis > Ichthyophis bannanicus. The sequence goes on along the minus strand of CM066041.1, from coordinate 33,909,617 downwards.
AGCATTGATGGAACAGCCCAGGGACGGAAAAGGGGCTGTGCCAGAGGTCGAGAAAGAGAGCTCGGTGGCACTGCTTTCGGAGGAGTCTCAGGTGGAGCCAGTGGTTGGGCCATCTTCGGCGCCGGACGCTCTTCTCCCTCAGGCTCCATTCCCTAAGGAGCTAGCGGCTATTTTTTCTCCAGATTTTGTCACACTCTTGCAACGTACAGTGTTTGGTAGAGATCAGCAGCGGCCAGGCTCTGAGATCTCGGGCGGGCAGAAGAGACCCGCTCCGACTTCACAGACAGACGACCTTGCCCGAAGGGCCAAGAGACCTCGCCTGGAGGGGGTAACTGGAGCGACATCTGTAGCCTCAGAGGGCCTATTATCCGACGATGAGGACTACGGTTTGGAGGTTGATGAGGAGCTGGAAGAAGGGGAGCTTTCCGAGAAGGATGATCAGGCTAGAGTGGTGCGCGTCTTCCGGAGAGAGGAGCTTCCCGCACTGATAGCTGAGGCGTTAAAGGTCCTAAATATGCCTGCGCCAGGGACGACAGAAGAAGACTCGCTGGAAGATCCCTTGTTGCAGGTTTTCAGGAAGAATCAAAGGGCATTCCCGGTGCATAGGGTGTTTCGGGAAATGATTCAGGAAGAGTGGAACGTGCCTGAGGCTCCCCTTAGAGGGGCCAGAGTGATGGGTCGGCTGTACCCCTTATTGGAGCAGGATAAGGAGGTGTTTAAATCACCCAGAGTTGATGCGGCAGTGTCGGCTGTCACCAAGAAAACTACCATTCCTGTGGAAGGTAGTGCGGCTCTTAAGGACACCCAGGACAGAAAGCTGGATATGTTACTGCGTCAGGTGTTTGATGTGAATGCCCTGGCACTCCAGGCAGCTATTTGCTGGGCTTGGGTTGCTAGAGCCTGCCTTCGCTGGTCGCAACGCGTACATTCTAGCCCGGATGACTCAGACTCTAGCGAAGGGGCTAAATTGGAGTCTGGCGCGGCCTACTTGGCGGACATTCATTATGATCTTATGCGTGGGCTGTCCAAGAGTATGGCGTCAGCAGTGGCAGCACAATGGTACTTGTGGTTCCGAAACTGGGCTGCGGATAGTTCTTCCAAGGCTCGGTTGAGTAAGCTTCCCTTTAAGGGTCGTTTGCTGTTCGGGGAAGACCTGGAAAAGCTGGTTAAGGACTTGGGAGAATTTAAAGGTGGTAAGTTGCCTGAGGACATGCCCAGGGCGAGCCGAGCTTTTCAGCCTAGTAGGGGGCAGCAACGCGATTTTCGCCGGTCTAGGTTCCAGAGGTTCGGTACAAGTCAGAGAGGGCGCTTCCCTAATAGGAACCAAGCCTTCCGAGGGTTTCGAGGTGCGGGACGGGGTTTCGGCCCTTCCTCTTCCTCGTCCTTCGCTAACAAAAAGCAGCAATGAGATAAGGGGGACCCGGGCACCCTTGCTGCCGGTAGGGGGGCGGTTGCAGGAGTTTTATGCTGCCTGGGTCTGCGTAACTTCAGATCAGTGGGTTCTAGAGGTCATTCGAGAGGGCTACGTTCTGGAATTTGAGACCGGTTCGAGAGGCCTTCGTGCAGTCCCCCGGCAAGTCGATAGCCAAGTGCGAGGCTTTGCGGGAGACGGTCCGAAGGCTGCTACAGCTCAGAGCAATAGTGCCCGTCCCGCCCAGTGAACGCGGGTCCGGTCGATACTCCATTTATTTCGTGGTGCCAAAAAAGGACGGCGGCGTCCGTCCTATTCTGGACCTCAAAGGAGTGAATCGTTGCCTGCGGGTGTCTCATTTCCATATGGAGACTCTGCGGTCGGTCATAGTGGCTGTGCGAAAAGGGGAGTTTCTTACATCTCTGGATCTGTCCAAGGCTTACCTCCACATTCCCATAAGGCCCAAACATTGCAAGTTTCTCAGATTCACAGTTCCCTTCGGGCACTTTCAGTTCCAGGCATTGCCCTTCGGCTTAGCAACGGCGCCGCGCACCTTCACCAAGGTCATGGTGGTGGTGGTGGTGGTGGTGGCGGCGCTCAGAAAGGAGGGAATCTTGGTGCATCCTTATTTGGATGATTGGCTGATCCGGGCAAAGTCCCACTCCGAGAGCGAGACAGCTACTGCCCGTGTGGTGTCTTTTCTAGAGGAGCTCGGTTGGGTAGTCAACCTCTCAAAGAGCCACCTGGTTCCCTTTCAGAATCTAGAATATCTGGGAGCTCGCTTCGACACGGGGGCTGGAAGGGTATTCCTCACGGTGGAGCGAGCGCAGGCCCTTCGGAAGTTGATAAGCCAGTTTCTCCGGCGTAAGACTCCCTCAGCGTGGCATTATCTTCAAGTGTTAGGCACGATGGCGGCCTCCATAGAGACAGTGCAGTGGGCAAAGGCCCACATGCGGCCGTTGCAGAGGGCGTTGCTCCACTGCTGGTCGCACCAGCGGGACCCCTTATCTCAGAAGTTGTGCTGCCCAGCGGAAGTCCGTCATTCCCTTCTGTGGTGGTTGCGTCCTGAGTCTTTGGAGAGCGGGAAGGCCCTGGACTCTTCGGACTGGGTGTCGCTGATGACAGACGCCAGTCTGCTGGGCTGGGGAGCACATTGTCAGGGCAGCTTCGCTTAGGGGAGCTGGGGCGCGCAGGAGCAGACATGGTCCATCAACCGGTTAGAGTTGAGAGCAATATCCCTGGCGTTGCAGAGCTTTCAAAGCTTAGTCGCCGGCCGGGCAGTTCGGGTATTCTCCGACAACGCCACGGCAGTAGCGTATGTCAACCGACAAGGAGGAACCTGCAGTGCTGCGCTGGAATCGGACGCCGAAGCCCTGTGCTCTTGGGCGGAAGTGAGGCTTCTGGATCTGTTGGCAGCACATATAGTGGGAGTGGACAATGTGCAGGCCGATTTTCTCAGTCGAGTAAGAGTGGACCCAGGAGAATGGGTTCTCCATCCAGAGGTCTTCGAGATGGTGGTGCGCTGGTGGGGCGTACCGGTCATGGATCTCATGGCGACCTTCGCCTCGACAAAGGCCAGCTGGTTTTTCAGCAGGAGAAGAGAAAGGATGTCGGAAGGATTGGACGCTCTCATTCAGGAGTGGCCGGTGGGGCAGCTACTGTATGTGTTTCCCCTGTGGGTGCTGATAGGAAGAGTCCTGCAGCGCGTAGAGAGTTTCAACGGGCAGGTGATCCTGATAGCCCCCAACTGGCCCCGCAGGCCCTGGTACGAGGACCTGGTGAGATTATTGGTGGCAAGGCCCTGGAGGCTTCCACCTCGCCCGGATCTGCTGTCGCAGGGGCCTCTCTTCATGCCCCATGTGGACCGAGGGCATCAACGCTTGTGCCTCCGGCGTCGGGGCGGGTGCTCCAGGGCCCCGCGGGGTCAGACCCTGACTCCTCGTCGGACGAGTCCGCCTGGGAGACAGAGGATGAGGAGTCCCCCAATACGTTCAAGACTCGGTGCGTCCCGTCTGACTCGCCGCAGTCTGAGCCCCGGAGTAGATCCCCTCCGGAGGATACTCGGTTCTCGGAGTTCGTCCGGGATATGGCCACTGCCTTGGCTATTTCGGCGGACCCTGAGGAAGAGCCTCGAGCTGAGGAGCTCGAGGCCCTGCAATATGACTCTCCTCCGAAGGAGGCCTTTACTGTCCCGGTTCCTCGGATGCTGGAACGGCTCCTCTTCAGGATGTGGGAGGCACTGGCCTCGGCGCCGGTTTTAAGCAAGCGAGTCGACTCGATCTATCGACTCAGAAAGAGCCCTGGCTTTCAAAAGGCACAGCTACCACACCATTCCATGGTTGTGGAATCGGCCATGCATCATCTGAAGAGCCAGAAGATGCACTCCGCGGTGCCCCCCTGCAGGGAGGCCCGGAACCTCGATGGCGTCGGTAGAAAGTGCTTCCAGGGCTCGATGCTTGCTTGCCGTGTCCAGTCTTACCAGCTGTACATGGGCATGTACTTGCGGGACCTGGCCAAGGAGTTGGCCAGGTTCTCTGCTGGACTCTCCGGGGAACCCTTGCAGAGATTCAAGTCCTTGGCCTCGGGGATTCGAGACTGCTCGAAGTTCATGTTCCGCGCCACCTACGATGGCTTCGAGGCTTCGGCCCGAGTTGCGGCAGCTGGCATCGCGGCTCGACTCCAGACATGGCTGCAGTCATCGGACCTCGAGCCATGGATTCAGGACAAGTTGATCGATGTCCCTTGCCGAGGTGAAAACCTTTGGCAAGCCCATGACCGAGAAGGCCGCCCAGCTCGAAACAGAGCACCTTACATGGACAAGGCTGTCTAGGAAGACCTCTGCCCCTTCTCATAAAAAGAAGGGCTCGGGTAAAAAGCCCTTTTTCCCGAGGAAGGGCACTGTCTACAAACAGTACCCTCAATATCAGGCTGCCCAAGCTGCACCCCAGGGTCAGCAAGCCAAGGGGCAGGGTAATGGGCCCCGTAGGTGGAGGACCCCCAAGCCTCCAGCCCCTGCTCCCACTCAGCAGGGTAGGGGTTTTTGACTCCTTGAGCGTAGCCTCTCCATCCCTGCTCTCCCAACCCTGCACAGGAGGTCGCCTCACCCTCTTTGCCCACCAGTGGCCCCTCATCACCGGGGACAGTTGGGTGTTGGACATAGTCCGCAGGGGCTATGCCCTGCATTTTCACCAACTGCCTCCTCCATACTTTCCAGGGGAGCCTCCAAGGCCTCCCCTGCACACAGACCTTCTCCTTCAAGAGCTTCAGGGTCTGTTGGTGGACAGGGCGGTGGAGCCTGTGCCTCCCCACTTGCGAGGTCACGGATTCTACTCCAGGTATTTCCTGGTGCCCAAAAGAACCGGTGTCCTTCGACCCATTCTGGACCTCAGAAACCTCAACAAGTTCCTAGAGAAAGAAAAGTTCAAGATGCTTACTCTTGGAACACTTCTACCCTACCTCCAGCAGGGAGATTGGCTATGCTCCTTAGATCTAAAGGATGTGTACACTCACATCTTCATTCATCCAGACCACAGAAAGTACCTCAGGTTCATTGTGGGAGGAAACCATTTTCAGTACAGAGTACTGCCTTTTGGCCTCACCTCCGCTCCCAGGGTCTTTACCAAATGCCTGGCGGTGGTGGCGGCCTACCTGAGAAATCAGGGAATCTTTGTCTTCCCCTATCTGGACGACTGGCTCATCAGGGGTCAGACGTGCCAGGAGGCCAGACAAGCCATCCTCAGAACTATTGCTCTTCTTCAAAGCCTGGGGTTTGTAATAAACTTCGCAAAGTCCACTTTGCTCCCCTCCCAGAACTTGGAGTTCATAGGAGCAAGGCTGGACTCTCTGCTGGCAAAGGCTTTCTTACCAGAAGACAGGGCCCAAAGATTGATAGCCTTGGCAAATCAATTTCTCAGCAGGTCACTGGTCTCCGCCAGACTCTGCCTAAGGCTGCTTGGCCACATGGCTTCGACAGTGCATGTGACCCCCGATGCCAGGCTCCATATGAGGCCTGCGCAGTGGTGCCTTCGGACTCAGTGGTCACAGGCCACAGGCAGCCTCAGAGACAGGATAAGGGTGTCCAGACAATTTTTGCACTCCCTCAACTGGTGGCTGCGTCCACCCAATCTACTGAAGGGGGTACCTTTTCAGATTCCTGGGCACACGGTGGTGCTGACCACCGACGCCTCCCTGCAGGGCTGGGGAGCTCATTGTCTAGGCAAGTGCTCCCAGGGCCTGTGGTCTCCTTGGGAAGCTGCACAGCAGATCAATCTCCTCGAACTCAGAGCTATTCGATTAGCACTCAAAGCTTTCTCTCCTACCCTGGCTCATCAATCTGTCCTGGTTCAGACAGACAACCAAGTAGCCATGTTTTATGTGAACAAACAGGGCGGGACTGGGTCCAGAATCCTTTGTCAGGAGGCTCAGGACCTTTGTTCATTTGCCCTCAAGCACAACATGCTCCTCAAGGCTGTGTACCTTCCAGGCCAGGATAACTGCCTGGCCGACAGATTAAGCAGGATTCTGCAGCCCCATGAGTGGCAGCTGCATCCTTCAGTAGTTCAGAAGATCTTCCTAAAATGGGGTCTCCCTTTGATAGATCTCTTTGCCAGTCCAATGAACAAGGCACTGCCAAAGTTCTGCTCCAGGCAACTGCATCCTCTGAGGATAGCAGCAGATGCTTTTCTGATTCCATGGTCTCTGGGCCTCCTGTATGCGTTTCCTCCCATGCCCTTGGTGGCCCGAACTCTTCAAAATTCTTCAAGACAAGGCCTCGGTCCTGCTGGTGGCTCCCAGGTGGCCGAGACAGCCTTGCTTTCCGCTTCTACTTCAACTGGCGGTGGATCCCCCACTGCCTCTGGGGTTGCAACCCAACCTTGTCTCGCAGGAGCAGGGTTCCCTTCTGCACCCCAATCTCAAAGCTCTCAATTTGATGGCCTGGAGGCTGCAAGGGTAGTTTTGGTTCCCTGGGGCCTACCTCAGGAAGTTGAGGAGGTTGTCCTCGCCTCTAGGAAACAGTCCACTAGGAAAACCTATGCTCTCAAATGGAAGAGGTTTTCTGTGTGGTGTCAGCTACGTACAGAGGATCCTTTCTCCTGTACTGTACCAGTAGTGCTTCAGTACTTACTGCACTTATCCAATCAGGGACTTAAGTCCAATTCTGTTCGGGTCCACCTCTCAGCTCTAGCAGCTCACCACTCACTGGTGGAGGGACATTCTCTCTCGGGTCACCCCTTGGTGTCCCGCTTTCTCAGGGGCTTGCTTTTACTCAAGCCCCCAATCCGTTGTCCTGCCCCTAAGTGGGAGTTGAATGTGGTCTTGCAGCAACTGACTCGCCCACCTTTTGAGCCCATGGCTACTTGCCCACTACGCTTCCTCTCCTGGAAGACACTCTTCCTGATAGCCCTTACTTTGGCTAGGCGAGTGAGTGAACTTCAGGCCCTGGTCTGTGATAGGCCTTACACCAGGATTTATAGGAACAGGGTAGTCCTCAGGACTCATCCAAAGTTCCTCCCAAAAGTTGTCTCCTCGTTCCACCTCAATCAGGAGGTGGTTCTTCCAACATTCTTCCCTAGGCCTCATGCAAGCCAGGCTGAAGCAGTCCTGCATACCCTGGACTGTAGGAGGGCCTTATCCTTCTACCTTGACCGTACGCAGGGGCATAGAAGGGCTACTCAGCTCTTCGTATCCTTTGACCCCAATAAGTTGGGGATTGGCTGTGTCCAAGCGTACCTTGTCCATCTGCGTGGCTGACTTTATCACCTGGGCTTACAAGGCGGCTGACCTTCCTTTGCAGGGTAGGGTCACGGCCCATCGTGTCAGGGCAATGGCTGCCTTAGTGGCTCATCTCCGCTCTGTGCCCTTGGTAGACATCTGCAGGGCTTCAACTTGGTCTTCAAGCCAGACTTTTGCAGCCCATTACTGTCTGGAGAGGGAGTCCCGTAGGGACAGTGCTTTTGGCCAGGCAGTACTCCGGAATCTCTTTGAGGTTTAGGCAACTCCTGCCCTGCCGCCCTCTGGTGGGCTACCGGTGGAGGTTGTGTCCTTGAAAAGCCTTTCTTTGCTGCTGAGACTAGAGGGAGTACTCTTGTTCAGCCTGAGTTCCTCGGTAGCCCAGAGCTTGGGAGTCACCCATATGTGAGGACTGACTTCCTGCTTGGTCCTGGAGAAAGAGTAGTTACTCACCTGTAACAGGTGTTCTCCAGGAGCAGCAGGAATCAGTCCTCACAACCCTCCCCCCTCCCCTTGGAGTTGCAGTTGTACATAGTTTCTTTTTTCATTTTTGTGTGCTGTTCTTAGCTATGTCATTTGACTGAGGTAAGATGGCACCTTTAGGCGGGAAGGGAACAGCGCATGCGTGCCTACATTCCCAAAGGCTTTCATAGAAAGCTGGGGAAATGCTCCGCTGGGGCTTCATCGGCGCCGATGACACCCATATGTGAGGACTGATTCCTGCTGCTCCTGGAGAACACCTGTTACAGGTGAGTAACTACTTTTTCTCCAGCTTTATTTCTGTTGCCAAGTCCATATTTTCGAACCACTTTGCTGCATTCTTTGTTGCCAAATTTTGCATTCTGGTCACCCATGACTATCAAGATATCCTGTTTGCATGTTCTGTCAATTTCAGCTTGTACTTGTTCACAGAACTCATCAACTTTATCCTCTTCTGCAGCTGTTGTTGGGGCACACACCTGAATTATAGTTGTGCTGATGGGCATTCCTCATAGACAAATAAAAATTAAGCATTCGCTGATTGCATTGTATTTCATTACTTTTCTTGCAAGTTTCTTCTTGATTATAAATGCAACACCATTTCTTCTTTGTCTTTCATTTCCAGCATAATAGACCATGTGATCATCAGATGCAAGGTGCCTGATGCCTGTCAATTTCAGTTCGCTGACACCCAACAGAGTTGTACATATTCCATTTCATTCTTGACCACCTCCAACTTCCCTTGGTTTATGCTTTATGCGTTCCATGTCCCAATATGTAAGGCATCTTCGTAGGGCTTTGATCCAACCACATCATAAATGCTGGCTTTACTCTGAAAAGTCTTCAGCTCCTCCCCAGTAGCCAGTTGAATGCATTCCGACCTAGGGTGTCTCATCTTCCAGTACTATAGTACAATTTGTTTTGTTGTGACTATCCATTGGGTTTTCATGGCAAGATACATAAGTAGATTGCCAGGCCTTTCTTCCACCCGGGTAATTCTAGTGTTGTTGCCATTGTCACAGAAATGTGGTCCTCCGCCGTCAACACCATCCCATTCTGCTGCTGCCCAGATGGGTGGTTTGTCATGGTCTGGCACCTCAGCTAAGACTGGCCCATCTTGGGAAACCCTGCCAGTAGTTAAGCTACTGATAGCTTAGCTCTCAGCATCACTGATGCACTCAAGCTCTTATAGCACGACAAGCTGCAGATCAAGTGAGGTTACCTTTACTAAGCAGAATAAAATATAAAAATCTCATGACAACCTTTAAAACATATCATGAGCTATCCTCACACTACCTTCAAACTATTCTAGGAAACTCCCTAATAATCTTATTTATTTATTTAACAGCTCTTATATACCGCACTATTTTTATCAGCGCGGTTTACAAATAACAAAGAATACTCAGATCAGCGAAGACTGATTGGGTTTACATTAAAACAGGGAATAGAACTTGGGGAACATGGGAATTTTCAGAATAACATAAGTCCAAACGAGTTGAAATAAAATAAACTATATACATGCTGGTGTGTCATATTCGCTAATTGTTGGTATGAGAGAATGTGAGAAGCTTCCCGGATGGGGCGGAAGCTTGGGATTTGAGCGTTATGTTGTGTGGAGGGATTTAGTGGGGATAGGGGATGGTTTCTTGGTGGTAGGGAGGCAACGAAGAAGCACTGCTGAGCACCTCCTCGCTTTTCCTCCAGACTTAACAGAATTTAACCAATTAGCTTGTTGGTGCGCATTTTCCTTATACGCTCCTGGACTATGGAACCACTCTACCTGTACAGATCAGAACTACCACAGATCTTATGGACTTCAGAAAACTATTAAAAACACTCCTGTTCAAAGAGCACTTTGAAGGAGTCATCTAAATATCTACACAATCATCATGAACTGTGAGCTCTGCTCAATGCACCTGTTGTTCACTCATGACCTATTATACCTCATTGACATCTTGCCTCCTCCCCTCTCCCTGTTTTTCCTTATTGTGTTAGTATGGCCTTGGCCCTTTGTTAACTTGTTCTCTGTAATGTTAATTTGTGTTGTATGTAAACTGCCTTGATCATTAGAAATGTGGTATATAAGCCTTTGAAATAAATAAAATAAATAAATTCCAATCTGGCCAGAGGTCTTCCTTTCCAAATTCGTTTGCACCAAAATCTCCTCATGACAGATGCATTGAAGCTGAGCTAAGGAGCCCATGTAAATGGGTTCCACACTCAAGGGACATGGTCCCTTCAAGAACGTCTCCACAAAGATCAATTTCTTGGAACTGAGAGCAATGTTGATCACCCTAAAGGTTGGCTAGCTAACCAAATTATGCACATTCAAATGAACCTGAGTCCTTCAGGTTCACGGATAGATCCTGGATTGATAGGTGGTAATTTTCATCTTTCGGGAGTGGGCATCTCCTTCAATAGATCTTATCACCACTCCTCAGAATGGCAAGGTGCCTCAGTTCTGCTTTAGGGTGAGGACACTTGGCAGACTAGCCTCAGATGTTTTTCCTCCTTCATTGGAGAGAGGGGCTTGTGTATGCCTATCCTCCTTCCTCTGATTCTGAAAACATTTCTGAAATTCAAGAGCGACAAATGCCCTTGAGTATGGAGCAGACAGAGCTTAAAGATCCCAAATTACCCATGTCTACCAATAGCCAGATTAATATGAATAAAATACAGTCTCTCAAATGTTTGTATGCAAATGCTAGAAGTCTAAAAAATAAGATGGGAGAGTTAGAATATATAGCACTAAATGAGAGGTTAGATATGATTGGAATATCAGAGACATGGTGGAAGGACGACAACCAGTGGGACACTGTGATACCTGGGTACAAACTATATCGTAATGATAGAGCTGATCAAATTGGTAGAGGGGTTGCACTCTGTTAGAGAGGGCATTGAGTCAGAAAGGATTAAAGTTTTGCAGGAAACACAATTTGCTGTAGAATCTCTATAGATTGAAATTCCATGTAAAAAGGGGAAAGCGATGGCAGTGGGGGTGTACTATTGACTGCCTGGCCAGAATGAACAAAAGGATGATGAAATGCTCAAAGAAATCAAGGAAGCTAACAAAAGTTACCGCGCAGTAATAATAATGGATGATTTCAATTACCCCGGTATCGATTGGGTCAGTGTCATGACAGGACATGCTAGGGAGATAAAGTTCCTAGATGAAATAAATGACTGCTTCTTGGAGCAGCTGGTTCATGAACCGACCAGAGGGGAAGCCATATTAGACCTAGTCTTTAGTGGAACACCAGATCTAGTGCAGGAGATAAGGGTGTTGGGGCCACTGGGCAATAGTGATCATAGCATGATCGCGTTTGATTTAATTAGTGGAGGAGGGATAGTAAGGAAATCCACAGTACTACCTTTTAACTTTCAAAAGGGGGACTATGATAAAATGAGGAAAATAGTTAAGAAAAAACTAAAAGGAGCAGTTGCAAAGGTTAAAGACTTACATCAAGCTTGGGTGTTCTTGAAAAATACTATCTTGGAAGCCCAGACCAGCTGTATTCCACGCTTTAAGAAAAGTGGAAAGAAGTCCAAAAATCTGCCAGCATGGTTTAAAGGTGAGGTCAGAGAGGCTGCTGTTGCCAAAAAAGGATCTTTCAGGAAATGGAAAAAAGAGCCAAACGACGAAACCTGGAAACAGCACAAGCACTGGCAAGTCAAATGCAAGGCATTGATAAGGCAGGCAAAGGGAGTAGCTTGCTGCGGAAGCAGAAACGCAAAATAAAGACTTTTTCACGTACATTCGTAGCAAAAAACCTATGAGAGAGTCAGTTGGTCCATTAGATGATAGAGGGGTTAAAGGGGCACTAAGAGGCAACAAGGCGATAGCGGACTGAATGAATTCTTCCTTATCGTCACTCCAGTCCAGTCCCTTTACTTCTGGGTTACGCAACCCTTCCAGCAGCTTGGAGGCTGAGCCCAACCTTTTTGGGGATGGAGCGGTATAAATACCACTGGGACCACCCACCAACTCCAGTATTCTCAGCCTCCAAGCAGCTGGAGGGTTCCGTAAGCCTAGGGCTTACTGGAGTTCTACCTTCTCCTAAATTGGCTAGTTTTTCGTTTTTAGCTTCTTATTTTGGTTAGGGAACTTACTTATCTTGTGTTTTTATTTTCTCCTTCTACTGTGTCTTTAATTTTCCCTGCAGTCTCTCCTCCACTCCTTCCTCCCCCCTCCCCCCTCCTCCTCCCCATCTTGGCCGGGCCGGGGACCGGAGGGGATGCTTGATTGCCTGCTGCAGCGAGGAGGAACAGACAGTTCTCCTTTCGCTGCCGGTTCTGACTGCACCGTCCAGCCCTCTACGAGTACCTGCCCTGCCTCGCGCCGAAGCCCCCGAGGTCGCTGAGCGCTGGAGGCAACGCCGCGAGAGTGATCTATCCTCCAGACCCCCCCGGAGCAGCGGGGCGCGGAGGCGAGATCCGGAGCCGCGAGCTCAGCACCCTCAAAAGCGGCGGCGTCCCTCGCTAATCGGGACGCGGATTCCAGCCCCCTTTCCCGCGGCGGCCGCGGGGTTAAAGCAGCACAGAGGGCAGACTCGCGATCTTCCGTTCCGGTCTCCACGTGGTCGCGGCCTACCACGTGTTGAGCCAACGGAGAGGAATCGCGGAGCTGGGCCTGATAAACAGCAAGAAGATCCAAACTGCAAGTAGCCTAATTGGCAGGATTTGTTTAACTTTTCTTTAATTTAATTTTAATTTTAATTTAAGTTTAATTTTAAGTTCAATGCTATCTTGTTTCCTCCAGGATTTCTGGCCTTAGCTCGTGGAGGGGAGAGCACTTTGAAAGCCTTTTGTGCCCCCCTTTCTCCCGCAGCGGTATTGCACAATTGTTTTTTGTTTTCTGGATACAGTTTATTGCTTAGGCCTAGGCACTTAAGCAACTCCTTAGTAAGCCTCCTGGAGAGCATGACTGGCAAATCAAGGTGTCCATCCTGTGGCACGCGGAGGGGCACTTCCTCGGAGGCAGGAATCTGCAGGGGTTGTGCTGCAGTGGCTACCTCCGTCGAGCAAGAAATTAGCTTGTCCATGGCCCAGGTTTCTCAGGGGTCCGGTGACTCCCTGGAGGGGGAGGTAGGGTCCCAGTTACCGCCTGCTACTCGCTCAGAGGTACTCGCCCCCCCTCTGTCCCTCCCTCCTCTTCCCACCGGGGAGGGGAGGGGGTCAGAGATCTCTTCTCCCCTGATTTCGTTCTCTTGCTCCACCAAGCCTATTGCATGCGCAAGCAGGGGCTTGGGGCAGGGGAAGCGTGCCCGCCGGCAGAAGCCAGGTTAGCCAGACCTATTATGAGGGCAAGCGGTCAGGATTCAGGGATACCGCTGAAGCGCTCCAGGCTAATGAGTGAAGAAATCCTCACATCCCTTTCCCAGGGCACGCCAGAGGAGGAGGGCTCTGAAAAGGATTTAGAGGAGGAAGAGGAGGAGCTGGAAGAGGGGGAGATCCCGGAGGAGGACCATTCTCGCATAGTTAGAGTTTTTCGTCGGGAGGAGCTCCCTGCCTTAATCAATGAGTCCCTAAAAGCCCTCAACGTAGCCTCAGACATCCCAGCAGAGGACAAGGCGTTGGAGGATCCCTTAATCCAGGCCATCAGGCGGTCCCAGAAAGTTTTCCCTGTCCACAGGGTGGTGCGTCAGATGATACAGGAGGAATGGGATCAACCAGAGTCAGGTTTGAGAGGGGTCCGAACCATGGCTCGCCTCTACCCTCTCCCAGAGTCAGACAAAGAGCTGCTGAAGTCCCCCAGGATGGATGCAGCGGTATCAGCAGTTACTAAGAAGACGACTATCCCAGTTGAGGGTGCCACGGCCTTAAGAGATGCTCAAGACAGGAAGTTGGATACGCTCCTGAAACAAGCCTTTGATGTAAGCGCTCTCGCCTTGCAGGCCTCCGTGTCAGGAGCTTGGGTGGCTCGGGCCTGTTTAAGGTGGGCACAACAGATCCAGGCAGCAGAGGGCTCAACGGGCGAATCACAGGCCAACTCGGCTAGGGTGGTATCCGGAGCAGCCTACTTGGTGGATAGTCAGTATGACCTCATCAGAAGCCTAGCCAAGAACATGGCCTCGGTGGTGGCGGCTAGGCGTTATCTGTGGCTACGGAATTGGGCAGCGGATGCTTCCTCGAAGGCACGCCTGAGTCGACTTCCCTTTAAGGGGAAGCTATTATTTGGAGAGGATTTAGAGAAGTTAGTTAAGGACCTGGGTGAGTCTAAGGGAGGCAGGCTCCCGGAAGATAGACCAAAGCAAAGGGCGCACCTTACCCCCAGTACGTACCCAGCCTAGGGACTCGCGGAGGTTTCGCCCAGCCAGGTCAAACCCTTTTCCCAGGGGCCGTTTTCCCTCGAAGGGACAAGGTTTCAGAGGGTTTCGAGGAGCAGGTCGAGGTTTTGGGGCATCCTCCTCCTCCTCCTCGGGATCCAGAAAACAACAATGAGATGACGGGGGTCCAGGAGGGAGGGCGGCCGGTAGGCGGACGCTTAAGGCTGTTTCTTCCCGCCTGGTCCCAAGTCACGTCCGATCAATGGGTCCTAGAGGTGATCAGAGAAGGCTATGCTCTCGAATTTGCAAAACAAATACCTCCGGCCTTTGTTCAGTCTCCCTGCGGTTCTTCTACAAAGAGGGTGGCGATAGAGGCAACTCTCGCTCGCCTAATAGCGCTCGGGGCCGTGGTCCCAGTCCCAACAGACCAGTGCGGCTCGGGTCGGTACTCGATTTACTTCGTGGTACCAAAGAAGGAAGGGTCCTTTCGACCGATCCTGGATCTAAAACAGGTCAATCGCTGCCTCAGGGTACCACATTTCCGGATGGAGACCCTACGTTCAGTCATAGCGGCCGTGAGGGGCGGGGAGTTCCTAACGTCCCTCGATTTGACAGAAGCCTACTTGCATATCCCGGTCAGGAAGTCCCATCAACAGTTCCTGAGATTCGCAGTACCAAGAGGCCACTTTCAATTCCAGGCCCTACCCTTCGGCCTAGCTACGGCTCCCAGGACGTTCACCAAGGTGATGGTGGTAGTAGCGGCCTTCCTTCGGAAGGAGGGAATATTAGTGCACCCTTACTTAGACGATTGGCTGATCCGGGCAAAGTCGGAAGAGGAAAGTCACTCGGCGACGACCAGAGTGATCCAGGTTCTAGAGGAGTTGGGGTGGGTCCTCAATCGTGCAAAGAGCAGGTTGACTCCCTCCCAGGAACTCGAGTACCTCAGGGCAAGATTCGACACCAACATGGGCAGAGTATTCCTGTCACGAACAAGATCAAGGGAGCTAAGGCTTCTAGTCACGCAGTTTCTAGGCAGACGAAACCCCTCGGCGTGGCATTACCTTCAGGTTCTGGGAACAATGGCGGCTGCGATAGAGGTAGTACCATGGGCCAGGGCCCACATGCGGCCGTTGCAGTGGGCGCTATTACGTCGGTGGTCTCCCCAACATCATCCTCTGTCACTGCAGTTACCTTGCGCTCCGCAGACCAAACAGGCACTCCACTGGTGGCGGTGCCCAAGGAATCTGGATCGCGGGATGCCCCTCAAACCTCCTCAGTGGTTACTATTGACGACGGATGCCAGCCTGTCAGGCTGGGGAGCACACTGCGAGGACCAGTTCGTCCAGGGTCACTGGACACCGTTGGAATCGCAATGGCCCATCAACAGACTGGAATTCCGGGCCGTCACCCTAGCGCTCAAGGCTCTCGAGGCCTTAGTGTGCAAAAAAGAGCAATTCGCGTTCTCTCCGACAGTGTCACCGCGGTGGCCTACATCAACCACCAGGGAGGCACCAGCAGCCCCGCCTTGGAGAAGGAGGCGGACGCTGTCTTCCAGTGGGCGGAGGTCCGGCTGCAAGCACTCTCAGCTCAGCACGTGGCGGGCGCGGACAACGTCACAGCCGATTTCCTCAGCAGGTGCAAGATAGACCACGGAGAGTGGGAACTGGAACAGGGGACCTTCAACCAAATAGTGGCCCGATGGGGACTCCCAGTCATGGACCTCATGGCACGGTTCTCGTCAGCCAAGGTGGACAGATTCTTCAGTCGGCGGAAGGAAAGAACGTCCGAGGGCTTGGATGCCCTGTCCCAAAAGTGGCCTTCGGAAGGTCTTCTCTATGTATTTCCTCCTTGGGTTCTGATCGGAAAGGTTCTCCAGCGGGTGGAGTCCCACCAAGGATTGGTAATCCTCATAGCCCCGGACTGGCCTCGCCGCCCCTGGTATGCGGATCTGGTGAGGATGATCGCCGACCAACCTTGGCGGCTCCCTTGCAAAAGGGATCTGCTGAGACAAGGCCCGGTGCGGATGCCGCACATGGATCGATTCTCGCTTACGGCCTGGCTATTGAAAGGGCGTGGCTCCTGAAACGAGGTTACTCAGGAGCAGTAATCTCGACGCTGTTGCATGCTAAGAAGCGCTCGACCTATCTATCCTATGTAAGAGTTTGGCGCATCTTCGAAGCCTGGTGTGCGGAGCACCGGCGGAAACCCCTTTTGGCCTCAGTCCCGGAGGTTCTGGAATTCTTGCAAGCAGGATTTGACAAGGGTCTGGCGCACAGCTCCTTACGAATTCAGCTGGCTGCCATCGCTTGCTATAGAGGCAAGGTCCGTGGCAAACCCATAGGAGCCCACGCGGAAGTCTCCAGGTTCCTAAGGGCGGTTAGACGGCTACGTCCTCAACTGAGGTCGATCATCCCCCCTTGGGATCTTAACCTAGTGCTAAATGCCTTGATCGGGGATCCCTTCGAGCCATTAAAGAGGGCCTCCTTAAAGGATTTAACCCTAAAGACAGTTTTTCCGGTCGCCATCTGTTCGGCCAGGAGGGTCTCGGAATTACAGGCGCTGTCATCTCAGCCCCCCTTTCTGTCCTTTCTCAAGGACAAAGTGGTTCTGCGCACGGTCCCTTCCTTCTTGCCCAGAGTTATCTCTCCCTTTCATGTGAACCAGACAGTTACCCTCCCGGCCTTCTCGATCGAGGGGCATGAAGGTAGGGATAGCAAACTTCGTCTCTTAGACGTCCAGAGGGCTCTGAAGCGTTACCTCTCTCGCACAGCGCCCTTCCGGAAGTCCGACCGACTATTCATTCAGTTCGGAGGCCCGCACAAAGGGGAGGCGGCGGCTAAGGCCTCTATCTCCAGGTGGATCAGAGAGGCGATTGCTTCCGCCTACATCCTGAAGGGGAAGCAGGTTCCAGTGGGTCTGCGTGCGCACTCCACTCGGGCTCAGGCTACCTCTTGGGCGGAATTCAGCCTAGTTCCTCCGCTGGATATTTGTACGGCAGCGACTTGGTCCTCTCTGCATACCTTCACCAAGCACTACAGGCTGGACGTTCAGAGTTCAGCGGACGCTCGGTTTGGTCTAGCAGTTCTTCAGTCCGGTATGCCGGATCCCACCCAGGATTGAACTGCTCGGGTACTTCCCAGAAGTAAAGGGACTGGACTGGAGTGACGATAAGGAAATAGTAATTAGATCTTACCTGCTAATTAGTGTTCCTGAAGGAACGACAGTCCAGTCCCTGATCCCACCCGGTTCCGGCGAACGTTAAGGCCTATTGTTTATAGAAGAGCATCAGACCGAGCGTAGGGCCGGTTCGGCATGAAGGAGTGCAGGAGAAAGCCGACCCGGGCAGGCTCTGGTAACCCCTTCCGCCCGTTGCCATTCCTCCTCTCCTTTACCTATGCCATCCAAAAAAATAAATAAATAATTAAGTTGGTTGTTTAATATTCCTTTGAGGTATTATGTTATGTAGGTTGTTGATGGAAGTTCGTTATATCTGCTTTTTCATTCGAATACTGGAGTTGGTGGGTGGTCCCAGTGGTATTTATACCGCTCCATCCCCAAAACTAGTAGTTGATGATCTGTACCACAGTCAGCTCCAGGTTTTGTCTTTGTTGATGTTACAGAGCTTTTCCATCGTTGACTTCCACAGATGTAGTCAATTTGATTTTTATACAATCCATTGGGTGAAGTCCATGTGTACAGTCGTCGCTTGTGTTGCTGAAAGAAGGTGTTTGAGATGAATAGATCATTGGTCTTGCAGAATTCTATCAATCTTTCTCCAGCTTCATTTCTGTTGCCAAGTCCATATTTTCCAACTACTTTGCCTTCTTCTTTGTTGCCAACTTTTGCGTTCCAGTCACCCATGACTATCAGGATATCCTGTTTGCATGTTCTGTCAATTTCAGCTTGTACTTGTTCATATATGGAAGACAACATCATGGCCAACTGACTGGAAAAGATCTGTGTTTATACCAATACTAAAGAAAGGTGATCCAACTGACTGTGGAAATTATCGCACAATCGCTCTGATCCCACATGCCAGCAAGATTCTACTGAAGATTATTCAAAAGAGACTACAGCCATACCTAGAACAAGAACTACCTGAAGTGCAAGCAGGGTTCAGGAAAGGGCGAGGAACGAGAGACATCATTGCGGATGTGAGATGGATCCTTGAAAAGACTAAAGAATACCAAAAGGATATCTATTTGTGCTTTATCGACTATAGCAAGGCTTTTGACTGTGTAAACCATGAGAAACTCTGGGCCACATTAAGAAGCATGGGTATACCAGAACACCTGATCGTTCTCTTGCGTAATCTGTACATTGATCAAGAAGCAACAGTTCGAACGGAACAAGGAGAAACAGAATGGTTTAAAATAAGCAAAGGTGTAAGACAAGGCTGCATACTTTCCCCCTACCTGTTTAATTTATATGCAGAACAAATCATCAGAGAAGCAGGACTGTATGAAGACAACAGAGGTGTGAAGATTGGTGGAAGACTCATCAACAACCTTCGCTATGCTGATGATACCACATTACTGGCTGAAAGTGAAGATGATCTGAAACATTTGCTTCTCACAATCAAAGAACATAGTCTCAAAATGGGCCTGCACCTTAATGTAAAGAAGACAAAGATCATGACAACTGGCATAATCAACAGGTTCATCGTTGAAGGAGAAGAAATTGAAATCGTGAACAACTTTAACCTACTTGGATCAACTATCAATAAAGAAGCAACAAGCAGTCAAGAAATCAGACGACGCATTGCTCTTGGCAGAATGGCTATGAAAGACCTAGATAAGATTCTCAAGAGCAGAGATGTCTCTCTCCATACAAAGATTCGACTTGTTCAAGCCATGGTATTTTCAATAACATCATATGGATGTGAAAGCTGGACAGTGAAAAAGACAGACAGGAAGAAAATTGATGCCTTTGAATTATGGTGCTGGCGGCGAATACTGTGTATACCATGGACTGCCCGAAGAACAAACCAGTCGGTACTAGAAGAGATCAAACCTAAGCTTTCTTTAGAAGCTCAGATGACAAGACTTCGACTTTCATACTTCGGACACATCATGCGAAGAGAGAGATCATTAGAGAAAGACATCATGCTTGGCAAGATAGAAGGTCAACGCAAAAGAGGAAGGCCAGCAATGAGATGGATTGCTACAATAACAGCAACTACGGGTACCAGTCTGTCAACAATGAGCCGCCTGACTGAAGACCGAACACAATTTAGGATAGCTATCCAGAGGGTCGCCATGAGTCGACTCCGACTCGACGGCACTTAACAACAACAACATCCCCAAAAAGGTTGGGCTCAGCCTCCAAGCTGCTGGAAGGGTTGCGTAACCCAGAAGTAAAGGGACTGGACTGTCGTTCCTTCAGGAACACTAATTAGCAGGTAAGATCTAATTACTATTTTGCTTCGGTCTTTACTGAGGAAGATGTAGGGATGTTACCCATGACTGAAGTGGTATTTAAAGGTGCGGAAGAATTGAAGGAAATATCGATACATCGAGAAGATGTATTACAACTATTAGATAAACTGAAGAGTAGCAAATCACCTGGGCCGGATGGTATATGTCCAAGGGTATTAAAAGAACTGAAATATGAGATTGCAGACCTGCTATTAGTAATCTATGAATTTTCATTAAAATGATCTGTAATACCTGAAGATTGGAGGATCGCCAATGTAACGCCAATTTTTAAAAAGGGTTCCAGTGGTGATCCGGGAAACTACAGACCGGTGAGCCTGACGTCAGTACCGGAAAAAATGGTAGAAACCATCATAAAGAACAAAATTACTCAGCATGTAGATAGTCATGGCCTAATGGGAGACAGCCAACATGGCTTTAGACAAGGAAGATCTTGTCTTACTAATCTGTTATGTTTTTTTTGAAGGTGTGAATAAACAGGTGGACAAAGGTGAGTCGGTTGATATAGTGTAGCTGGACTTTCAGAAAGCCTTTGACAAGGTCCCTCATCAGAGACTTTTGGCAAAACTAAAGAGTCATGGGATAGGAGGCAGTGTACTATTGTGGATCAGGAACTGGTTAAAAGATAGAAAGCAGAGGGTAGGGCTAAATGGCCAATTTTCCCAATGGAGAAAGGTGAATAATGGTGTACCCCAGGGATCTGTGCTGGGTCCGCTGCTTTTTGACATATTCATAAATGACCTGGAAAGGGGAATAGCGAGTGAGGTAATCAAATTTGCAGATGACACAAAACTACTTAAAGTTTTTAAAACCCAAGAGGATTGTGGAAAATTGCAAGGGGATCTTGATAAATTGGAAGACTGGGCATCAAAATGGCAGATGAAATTTAATGTGGACAAGTGCAAAGTTATGCACCTAGGGAAGAACAACCCAAACTATGGTTACACGATGCAAGATTCCACATTAGGAACCACCACCCAGGAAAAAGATTTAGGCGTCATTGTAGATAACATGTTAAAACCATCGGCCCAGTGTGCAGCGGCGGCCAAGAGAGCAAATAGAATGCTAGGTATCATAAGGAAAGGAATGGAAAATAAAACAAAAGATATTATAATGCCTCTATATCATTACATGGTGAGACCGCACCTTGAATATTGTGTGCAATTCTGGTCACCGTATCTTAAAAAGGATATAGCGTTATTAGAAAAGGTTTAGAGAAGAGCCGCCAAAATGGTAAAGGGGATGGAAGGATACTCCTATGAAGAAAGGCTAAAAAGGTTAGGGCTCTTTAACCTGGAAAAGAGACGGCTGAGGGGAGATATGATAGAAGTCTATAACTTAATGAACGGAGTTATCAGAATATAGAAAGACTAGGGGACATGCAATGAAGCTACAGGGTAAACGTTTTAAGACTAATAAAAGAAAATATTTTTTCACTCAACGTGTAATCAAACTCTGGAATTTGTTACCAGAGGATGTAGTAAAGGCTTGAGTGTAGCTGGGTTTAAGAAAAGTTTGGACAAGTTCCTGGAGGAAAGGTCCATAAACCATTATTAAGAAGGGACCCAGGATATCACTGCTTGACCCAGTTCAAGCATTGTGGAACCTGTGTCTTTTGGGGAAACTGCTAGGTACGTATGACCTAGATTGGCCACTGTTGGAAACAGGATACTGGGCTTGATGGACCTTGGTCTGACCCAGTATGCCATATCTTATGTTCTTATGACATTGGTACAATGATTCTCATTGCTCCTTATTGGCCTCTGCAGCCTTGGCTCCCTCTCCCTATTCTTTCTGTCTGGGATCTGGTGTGTCTGGGTGATTCATCAACTCTTACTATGCGGGATCGAGGGATGATGCATCCGAACACAAAGTTTCTAGTCCTCACAGCTTCGGTGTTGTGAGGTTGACATTGTCCTCCTTCATACTCCTGGTTGATGTTATCGATTTCCCCTTGGCTTTCAGAAGAAATTCCACTCTGATGTCCTGTGCTTTCAGGTGAAATAGGTTTGCCATCTAGTGTGAGCGGAAGTCCTTAGATGCCTTCTCTTGTCCTACCCAAAAACTACTTGATTACCTTCTGTATCTCTCTAAGTCTGGTTTTGAAAATCAATTCTGTAAGGGGTCACACTAGTGCATTTGACTGTTATCATCATATAGAAGATAAACCCATCTCTTTACAGCCTTTAGCTGTTTGTTTTATGTGGGGCTACCTTCTTGTAAAGCCTCTCCTTAAGCTTCCCACAGTGTCTTTGGATCTCAGTGTAGTACTGGGTCAGCTGATGAAAACTCCCTTCAAGCTGCTGAATGAATGCCCATGGCCTGAGGTTTTTGACCTAGAAAGTCTTGTTTTTGGTGGTCGCAACATCAGTGTTTAGAGTTAATGAGCTCCAGGCTCTAGTAGCTAATCGTCCATCACAAAGTTTTTCAGTAATAGGATGATTTTGTGGACGCATCCTAAATTCCTTCCCAAAGTGGTGTCGGACTTCCACCTTAATCAGTCAATCATCTTGACAACCTTTTCCAAGGCCCCATGCTGCACATGTTGGATGCAAGAGAGCCTTGGCCTTTTTCTTGGAGCAAACTAAAACTCATAGTCCACCCAGCTTTTTATTTCATGTGACCCAAATAGATTGGGGGCTGCTGTCATTGAACACACATTATCAATTTGGTGTGCAAATTGCATCTGTTTTGTGCAGATTGCACGTCTTTTGCTTATGCCCAGGAAGTCTTGAGCCTTGTGAGTCATGTCGTGGCCCAATAGTATCAGAGTTGTGGCAGCGTCGGTGGCCCACTTGTGCTCAGTCTCCATTTGCAAAGCTGTTACCTGAACCTTGGTTCACACATGTATCTCTCATTACTGTTTCATGGGAATTTCCAACACAAAAACAGGTTCGGCCATTCAGTACTTCAGAATCTGTTTGGAGACTAGAATCAAACTCCATCCCATCGAGGCCCTGTTTTTTTATCACGCACTAAAAAAGGAAAAGAAAAAATAAAGATGGAATTTAGTTTTCTTTGCTTTCACAGCCTAGTTTGTTTTAATATTTTTGTTCATGGTGTCTGCCTGTTGCAGCACCTTTCTTCTCTTTTCTGTTATGAGGCAGCCAGTAGCTTCGGAATCCCATATGTCAGCACTTATCCACAGGAAAAAAAAGTTACTCACCTGTAGCAGATGTTCTTGTGGACAGCAGGATAAGTCCACACAACCCTCCCTCCTCCCCTGGAGTTGTCTTCTAGCTTAGCTAGTTACCAACTGAGGAAAATAGTGTGGTGACAGCAGGTAGGTACTTTACTTTATAGAGTAGGGCATAAAGACGCACCTTAATCTAGTCATGGAAGTTCTGCCGGCTCTAGAGCACTTGTAAAAGCCTGCGCCTAGACTGGTCAGAAATGTGACTACCCAAACTGAACATATGCACTATAGGACCTGCGCACATGCTTGTAGAATAGCAACCGCCTAATGCATGCACATAAGTGCCCATTCTATATCGTTCTGCTAGACCAGTCCAGACAAGTGTGTTGTATTCCCCTACCAGCAGTTTGGTGGAGACGAACTAATGAAAAACCTAGGTTTCAATAACATTACTCCCATGCCCCTATCTACTTCAGACCCCTATCCACCTCAGCTCTTAAATATTCTTTTGTCTCCAGCAAATGGTGAATAGATTTTATCCTGTCTGAAGAAAATTCTGAAGATTGATTGATTAAATGCTCGTGAATGACCACCTTGAGAGTGATTCTCTCACTTGAGTGCGACGTGGGAGGCTCCACTAGACTATGGTCCTTTCAGTAGCCCTAGGAGGAGGGAAAATTGGTACAACTCCATGCACCTATTATACGAGGTGTGACAAAAAAGCAATGAGACTGTGGCAGCCAAGCCCATGACTCAATGCCAGTTGGCTAACCGCTTATGTCACTGTGTTGTGCAACATCTTGCCACTATTCTGTTATAATATTTTTCATCTCTCACTCTTTTTTTTCTTTTTCAGGTGTTTTTTGTAGCACACTGCTCCATCGCTTTGTCACGCAAATGGAGGTGGCAGAAATATGGAGCAAAGAATCAACTTGAAATTTCTGGTTAAGTTGGAGAAGGGCCCAACTGAGTGTCTCCAACTTCTCCAAAAGGCTTATGGAGAAGATGCAATGTCAAGGCGGCGAGTCTTCGAGTGGCACAAACACTTCAAGTCTGGCCGCAAGGAGGTGGAGGATGACCCCAAGTCAGGACGGCCTTCTGCGACAAAGATGACTGAGAACATTGACAGAGTGATCGCAGATTGATGGTGCGGATGATAGCTGAGGAGCTCAGCCTGAACAGGGAGTCAGTACAGACTATCTTGGTGCAGGAGGTGGGGATGCGGAAGGTGTGTGCCAAGATGGTACCCAAGCTTTTATCGGATGACCAGAAAGAGCACCAAGTCAATGTTTGTCGAGACTTGCTAGAGAAGATCGGAGAAGATCCAGTGTTCGTTGGCCGAGTCATCACAGGAGACAAGACTTGGGTCTTCCAGAGCCTGCAGTGGAAGACTCGACTGTCACCTAGACCCAAGAAGGCGCATGTCCAAATCAAGGATCAAAGTCATGCTGATCCGCATTCTTCTACCAGAAGGGAGTGGTCCATCATGAGTTTGTGCCTGAGGGTCAGATGATCAACCAGCACTTCTACCAGCAGGTCCTCAATCGCCTCTATGACTGGGTTCGGCGCAGCAGGTGGCCTCTGTGGAGAGACTAGTCATGGCTGCTCCACCACGACAACACGCCTGCACACACTGTGCTCCGTGTGAGGCAGTTCTTGGCCAACAAACAGATCACAGCTCTCGCCCACTATCCTTATTCCCCAGATCTTGCACCATGAGACTTCTGGCTCTTCCCCAGGCTGAAGACTATGCTCAAAGGAACTCATTTTGCCTCTGTAGAAGAGATCAAGGCCATTGTGACGAGGGAGCTGAGGGCCCTCAAGGAGGAGGACTTTACAGAGTGCTTCCATACGTGGCAGACGTGCATTAACTCTGGGGGGGATTACTTTGAAGGGGACAATGCGTAATTTCTCTGTAGATTTTGTAATAAAACATTTATGGGACAGTCTCGTTTCTTTTTTGCCATACCTCGTAAGACCCTATTGAGCAGCCAGAAATTGGAAGAATTTGGAAGGATCTTGAAGAGTGCAGCAGCCTCACATAATCTCAAAGCCCCCTCCCTCCTCTTCTGTTCCCCCCTGCTCTCTCTCGAAGATTGCAGAAGGCTCTCAGGGGGTGAGTACCAAGGCTTGGCCTCATCATTGTCCTTATTGGGGGCTCCTAGTTCCATCTCTGTAAGATGCAGTTCAGGGTAGACCGATGGTGACTGTTGGCACGGTGAGGGGGTTTCCTGCTGGTTTTTGCACATGCTAGTAGCATTCTCAGGGAACAAGCAGGAAATCAGTCCTCATATATGGGTGATGTCGGTACCGATGGAATCCGTGTGGTGAACACTCCCCAGCTTTCACAGAAAGCCTTTGAGAGCTAGACCATGCATGTGCAGTCACCTTCCTGCCCAAGGGTGCCATCTTACCTCAGTCCTCTTTTTTTTTCCACGGAGCCCATCAGACATTTTGTCTCCACCCTGGAAAAACGTTGCGTTTTTTGTCTGTTTTTTCTTTAATCCGGTCACATAGCGTCACCTTCTCGGTTCCCGGAACCGCTGCCGCCTCGGTGTTAGTTGTTTTTCTGGTACTTTTTTCCTGTTCTTTGATGCAAAGGATTTTTTTTTCTCGCACCCTCCCTAACCAGGACCTTGGAGTTTGATCTCGCGGGTGCCGTTTTCCCTGCTATGTCCTCGGTTGGTGGCTTTAAGCAGTGTGACCGTTGTGGGCACACCATATCCTGCACGGATCCCCATAACTGCTGCCTGCGATGCCTTGGAGCTGATCACAATGCCTCTGCCTGTTCGCTCTGTCTTCAGGTGATGAGCAAGGGTCACAGGAATCATGAAAGTCAGCGGGAGATGCTGTGTGGCCACAAGACTTCCTCTTTGGCCCTGGCTTCAAGTGTGGAATTGATGCCCTTGGTCGTTGCACCACTCATCGAAGGATGATGCCAGAACGGGGGTAAGGCATCATCCTTTGAGTGGGTCACCAGCATCAGAGTCCTTGGTGCAGTACCGAGGGTGACAGCCGGGAGCGGCCTTTGAAGCTGCCCCAGCAGGAGGAGATTCCAGCGGCATTGGAGGATCGGCATCAGTCCTTTGAGGCCATCATCACTGAGGAAACCCCTCGTTGGAGCCGGCATTGGGATAAGTACCCTTTCTGCCCGTGATGGTGGCTGCAGAGCCTTCTGGCCTTGAGGTCAGGATGGTGGCCTTGGCACGCAACCTTGCTGCCTTCGTGGCCCATAGTGGGGCCTGATGCCTGGTTCCTCTGAGTCCTTGGGCCCAGCGACTGGCCTCTCCACTGCGAGGGTGTCACCTGAGGAGATCCAGCCAGTGCTGGAGCAGACATCACCCATATGTGAGGATTGATTCCTGCTGTCCCTGGAGAACACCTGTTGCAGGTGAGTAACTACTCTTTATTTTTCCCTACCTGGATGACTGGCTCATCAAGGGTGGCTCTGTTGACGAAGGCCGTCAGGCGGCAGGGTGTACCATTCTCATTCTCGAGCACTTGGGCTTCATCATCAACTACCTCAAGTCTCATCTGCAGCCAAAGCAGCATCTGGAGTTCATAGGGGCCCTTCTGGGCACTATCCAGGCCATGGTTCTCCTTCCTGTGGACAAGGCTTAGCACCTAGCGGCCCTTGCTGTAGAGGTGCAAGGTCGCTCGATGGCCTCGGCCCACCTCCTGTTGCGTCTTCTGGGGCACATGGCCTCGACAGTGCACGTCAGGCCCAGTGGACTCTCTGCACTCAGTGGGCTCAGGTGACAGGGCGCCTGGAGGACAGGATCTGAATGAATGTGCCTCTCTCCGAATCCCTCATCTGGTTGCAGCAGCCCCTGCATCTCATGACACGGATGCCTTTTCAGGCCTCAACGCCTCCGAAGATCCTTACCATGGATGCCTCCAAACTGTGCTGGGGGGCCCACTGCGTTGACCTGCACACCCAGGGCATCTGGTCGACAGGGGAGAGTCTCCATCAAATCAATTTTCTCAAGCTCTGAGCAGTTGCTCTATGGGTGTTCCGACACCACTTGGAGAACCAGGTTGTTCTGCTCCAGACAGACAACCAAGTGGTGATGTTTTATGTTGTACCTCCTTTGCTGGGAAACAGTTTGTCTCTGCTCCTTCGAGCAATGTACCTCCCCCCGGTCAGGACAATCTACTGGCGGGGATAGCCTCAGCAGAGTCCTTCAGCCCCACAAATGGCAACTGGACTTGCGGGTGGCCAGCTGCATCGTTTGGATGTTGGGCTGTCCTTCGATGGATCTCTTTGCCAGCCCCAGCAATGCCCAGTTGCCATGCTTTTGCTACAGGATGTCTGCCCCCTCTCGAGTGGCAGCTGATACATTTCTCATCTCGTGGATAGAGAGACTCCTATATGTGTACCCTCCCACCCCCTTGATCTCCAAGATCCTTCTCAAGGTACAGCTTGACTGGGCCGCTTTAATCCTCATAGCTCCCAGGTGGCCACAGCAGCCCTGGTTCCCCCTACTTCTCTGTCTTTTCCCAAGTGCCCCCAGTTCCCCTGGGATGCACTCCAGACTTGATCTTGCAGGAAGACAGTGCTCTCCTGCATTCTAACCTGAAAGAACTTGCCCTGATGACCTGGCTGCTGAGAGGGTGGCCTTAGCACAGTTCACATGGAAGAGGTCTTGCTAGCGCCCCGTAAGGATTCTACCAGGCGGGCGTATGTCTTCAAGTGGCGCAGGTTCTCAGTCTGGTGTGCTGAGAGGGGCTTTAACCCTTTCTCCTGCTCCATACCGATTGTGCTGCAGTACTTGCTACACGTTTCCAATGCTGGCTTGAAGTCTCACTTGCTCAGGGTACACCTCAGTGCACTGGCGGCTCACCATCATCTGAGTGAGGTGCAATCCCTATCTACTCATCCTCTCGTGGGCCGCTTCATGAGGAGTCTCTTGCTCACTTGGCCTCCTATTCACCCGCTTGCAGCAGCTTGGGATTTGAATGTGGTTTTTGGGAAGTTCATGGCTCTGCCCTTCGAACCACTTGCTTCTTGTCACCTCAAGTACCTTTCCTGGAAAGTGATGTTCCTTGTGGTGCTCACATCTGTGTGCCGAGTCAGGGAGTGGCAGGTGTTGGTGACTCATGCCCCCTACACTCAGTTTCATCGGAACAGGGTAGTCCTTCGTACTCACCCTAAGTTTCTTCCTAAGGTGGTCACCCCCTTTCATCTCATCTTGGATGTGGTTCTCCCCACCTTCTTTCCTCGGCCTCATGCAAGCAGGGCAGACGCCGCTCTCCATGCCTTGGATTGTGAGAAGGTACTGGTATTCTATCTAGAGTGGACTAAGGCTCATCACAGCTCTTCATCTCCTTTGACCTGAACCAGCTGGGCATTGTGGTCTACCTGGGTGGAGGACTGCATCTCATTTGCCTGTAACCAGGTTGGCCTCTTTCTCTCAAGCGCCATGTTACGGCCCAAAATGTGCAGGCTATGACAGCCTCCATGGCGAACCTGCATTCTGTTTTCCTGCTGGAGATGTGCCGGGCCACCACTTGGTCCTCATTTCACACCATCACAGCTCATTACTGAAGGATTCCCGGTGTGACAGCTCCTTTGGCCAGGCGGTATTCCGTCATCTGTTTGGGGGAATAATGCAACTCCTACCCTCCGGCCCTTCTGTGTCTCCAAGCTATCAGAGAATTGATGTCCTGGTTGAAGCTGTGGTCATCCCTGAGGTCTTGCAGCCACTTAGCCACTCTCCACTGTCATTCACGGTTCAATTTTTTTCAGTTGCCTGTGGCTTTCTACATGTTTTTTCAGTAGCATGTAACTTTGGAGTCCCATAAGTGAGGACTGACTTCTCGCTTGTTCCCGGAGAAAGCGTAGTTGCTCACCTGTAACAGGTGTTCTCCGGGGACAGAAGGAATCAGTCCTCACAACCCTTCCTCCTCCCCGTGGAGTTGGTTTTTTTTTTGTTTGTTTTTTTGGCTTGATTAAGCTATGTCATCATACTGAGGTAAGATGGCACCCTTGGGCAGGAAGGTGACCATGCATGTGTGATCTAACTCCCAAAGGCTTTCTGTGAAAGCTGGGGAGTGTTCACCGTGCAGGCTCAGTCTGTGCTGACATCACCCATATAAGAGGACTGATTCTTGCTGTCCTCAGAGAACACCTGTTACAGGTGAGTAACTATGCTTTTTCTCTTATTTTGCGCCTGGAGGTTGCGCATTCTGCCCAAGTAGCTCCTATGCGCATTACTACACTAGTGCCTGTAACGTGCATTGTGGTAATTGTGCAGTTTGTTTATTGTTTATTTACACTTGATATACTGCCCCCCTTTACATCGGGGCGGTTAACAATACAAATAAAAATATAAATTAGAAAAGGGAAAAGAAATTACAATAACTTAAAAAAGAAAAGGAAAGAGAGGAAAAGGAGAGTGAGAACAGATTTGAGCAACAGTAGGAACGAATGAATCAGGGATCATGGGGGAAGATTGAAAGCAGAGGAGAAAAGATGAGTTAACGCTTGCCGCAGTAAAAGTGCAGTTAAAACGCACCTTTAGGTCACCATGGCCTTAGCATGCACTGTTGTGATACTTGCCTTAACTCTCTTATGTATTCTTCCAGGAATTGTTGTTGGGGCCTGCGGCAAGCGTGGTGCCTCATCTCCAGCTTCTGGACCCTGCTCTTCTAGCATGGCAGATTCTGAGTTGTGCCTGGAGGGATTGCTATCCCTCCCTTTGCTGGGGCTGTGGTTCATCTTGCTCTGCTGCAGAAGGGCAGGAGGTGGCGGATGGCACTGTGGTTAAGGATAACCAGCCGACAGGAAGTTCTGGCAACCATGCTGTGTACCCCTTCTCAACCTCTAGGGGATCGACGGCGACTATGTCTCCTGGTATAGGGGGGTCATTTCCACAAGGAGAGCTTCCGGAGTCTGGATTGTCCTCCCAGAATTCCTTTCCTTTTACAACAGGCCTGGTCATTCTGGATGGAAATTCCGACCTTGCATCCTCTGGGTTCCCCTGAGTACAGTCTCGCGAGGGGCAGGCTGAGAGTGGAAGTCTTGTTCTATTGCCTTGGCTGAGAGTCGCCGGCAAAGGATGCCTCCTGGAGATGAGGATTAGCTGTGATCTGTCCGAGACTTGGATGAAGAAGTGCTCTCGTCTTCTCAGGCTTATGAGTAGGCCAATGTTATCTGCCTGTTCCGGGAGGAGGAACTGGAGGCGTCGAGTCCCAGGGTCTTCTCCACCTTGAGCTTGGCAGATGCTCCAGGCATGGAGCAGAAACTGAAGATGCATCCACTCCTGCAAGGGGTGTGGAAATCCACTACTGTCTTCCCATTCCTGGAGGTGCTCAAGAGCCTGCTACAGTTAGAGTACAATTCCCTTGACTTCTTTCCTAAGGGGCGACTGGTGTACAAGAAGATGCATTCTCTCCCAGAGGAGTTCATTGTGTGCTTTGATATTTCCAAGGTGTATGCATAGCAGTTACGGCAGTTACCAGATGGACCACCATACCTGTGGAAAGCAGATTGGCCTTAAAGGATACTCTGGACCAAAAGGCGGATTTGTGTTGAAGAACCAGTTCATTGCAGCTGGCTGCTATTCTTCAGTTGAGGTATGTGCTGGCCTAGCATCTCGAGCCTGGATCCAGTGGATTCAGTCTCTTCTGCTGGATGATTCTACCCCTCTTTTGGAGTCTGCTACGGCCTTCCTTATGCTGTGTATGGCTTGGTACATCTAGTGGCCAGGGATTGAGCCCTGTTGATGGTGACATGTCTTTGGCTTGACTCATCTTCCAAAGCATGGTTGCCCAATTGGCTTTAGAGGGACACTTCTCTTGGGTCCGATTTGGAGAAGCTGATGAGGGACCTAGGCAAGACGACATCTTATCACCTTCCAGAGGACAGGTCCAAGAAGCCGGTGAAGCAGGCAGGAGCCCCTTTTCCATCGGGTTTCGCCAGCTCCTCACAGACATGCTGCTCAGACTTCCCGAGATCCTGAGACTCTCATCGCTACCAGCCTGGAAAGCTTTTCTTCCCCTCTGCTTATGGACTTCGGGCTCATTCTCTGTCCTTTCGTGGAGCACTTGGGCCTTGGGACCCAGTCCTATCTAGAGGATAACCATCCCAGGGTGCACAATGAAATTTTGGAGGTTCATTCCCTCGTTCCTCCAGTTGGGGACAGGCTTTGCCTCTTTCTTCAGGATGGGTGTGATTCACCAAGGATCGCTGGGTGCTAGTCCCCATTCAGTATGACTATGTCCTGGAATGCAAGAGCCGATCACAGTCGTTTTCATCTTTTCCCCTGTGTCTGCAAACAGCAGGGCCATTGTGCGGATCCCCTTTGACATGTTGCCTCTTCTGAAGACAGTGGTGCCCATTTCCCCAGATGACTGGGGCAAGGGCAGGTATTCCATCTGTTTCGTGGTGCTGACAGGGAAGGAACATTCCAGCTCATTCTGGCCCTCAAGTATGTCCATGAGTGCTTGCATGTCATGCACTTCTGGATGGAAACTTTGCAACAGATGATTCAAGCGGTGCGCCAATGGGACTTCTTGGCATATCTGGATTTGGCCAAGGCAGTATTTTCATGTCCCAATCCGGGGGTTAGCAAAGTATCTGTGTTTTGTGATGCATTGCTCTCTTCTTCGGTTTGCCACCCTCTCATTCAGACTCTCCACTGCCCCAAGGACATTTACCAAGGTCATGGTGGTGGTGGCTGTGGCACTATGGCACCAAGGGATTTGTATGCACTCATATCTGGACCACTGTCTCATCCAAGCACATTCTCTTTCAGAGGGATCTCAGGTAGCCTCAGCTGGGTAATCCACTGGGGAAAGAGACACTTATTGCATTCCCAGTCTCTGGAATTCCTGGGAGCAAGTTTTGATACTCGAGTGTGCAGTGTCTTCCTGCCAGAGGAAAAAGTCAAAGGCTGTTGGATTGCCTAGCACTGTTCTGTTTGCAGTTGGATTTTCTCCAATGTTTCGGATTGATAGCAACAATCAAGATGGTGCCATGGGCGCATATTGTTTTGTGATCGCTCCAACGGTCCTCATGAACTCAGTGGTCCCCGAGTTCTCAACAGTTCAAGCTCAGGCTCCCATTTCTAATGATGGTAATGGACAGCCTGCGGTGGTAGCAGCAGTCCAGTCTTACGAGGAAGGGCTTTACCGCTGGACACCTGCTCATGGATCCTTCTGTTGGATGCCATTCTCTCAATTGGAGAGCCTCTTGCCAAGGCTGAATGGCCCAGGGCCCTTGAAACCACAGGGAAACAGTGTGGTTCATCAATTGCCTTGAGGAGAGGGCCATTAGATTGGCTTTTCTGCGTTTCTGTCCCCCAGTCGAGGATTGGGCAGTTTGAGTGTTCTCGGGTAATGCCAATGTGGTGTCTTATGTCAGTCGGCAACTTGGCACGAGGAGTACAGGGGTAGCCTTGGAGATGAGACTCCTGTTTGCCTGGGTGAGGAAGAACTTCCTAGTTTGTCTGCTCTGCACATTGCCGGGGTGGCCACTGTGGAAATGGATTTTTTTAGCCGGCATTCTCTGGTTCCAGGAGAGTGGGAATTTAGTCAGGAGGTGTTTCAGTTGTTTTTGCACCACTGGGGTCATCCCAAGAGGGATCTGATGGCAACTCGCTCCAGTGCCAAAGTGTGATGCTTTTTCAGTCACCACACAGAGACAGGGTCTGAAGGCATCGTGCCCTGGCTCAATTGTGACCAAGTCAACACCTGCTGTATGTGTTTCCTCTGTGGCCCCTCGTGGGGCATGTGGTTCGGCGTATGGAGGCCATCTGAGAAGGATTATCCTGGTGGTGCCGGATTGGCTGAGGAAAGTGTGATTCGGAGATCTGATGTGGCTCCTGAAAGCTCCATCTCATTGTTTGCCTTCGTCTTGGGGCCTATTGTGTCAGGGGCCACAGGTCCTGGTGGACCTTGGTCCCTTCTTGCTTATGGCTTGGCTTCTGTAAGGAGACTGTTAGTGCATACGGGCTACTTTCTGGCGGTGGCTTTTGCTGAGTGCCCGGAGGTCTACCAACTTGGCATAAATGTGGGTCTGGTGCTTTGGGTGCTGGTGCACAGCAGCTGGCTCCTGAGGTGGCAAAGGTGCCATCTCTATTGGCCTTTCTGCAGGACGGTCTGGAGAAGTAACTTTTGTCTTAGGTCCCTGAAGGTTCAGGTGGCAGCTCTGGCCTGTTTCAGAGGTCCATTGGCTGGTAAGTCTCTAGCCTTACAACCAGATGTTTCATGTCTTCGTCAGGGAGTTCAGCATCTGTGTCCTCCCCTCTAGTCTGGGATCTGTGTTTGGTGCTCAGGGCCCTGATGTCAGAGCGTTTAGAGCCATTGAAGCATGCTACTTTGAAGGATTTGATGCTCATGATGATCTTTTTGGTTATAATTTATTCTACAAGGAGGATTCTGAGCTGCTGGCTTTGTCTTGCCAAGATCCTTATGTATCTTTTCTGATGAGGCCTTCCATTCGGCCTTGTTCCCTGAAGTGATTTCTCCCTTTCATGTGAACCAGGGGGTTGCCTGCCCTCTATCTCTTAGAGCAGGGTCGGGGGAACTGTCAAGATCTTTGGTTCTAGAGGGTTTGCACACTCATTCTACCCAAATGCTAGCATCCTTATTGATGGAGCGGAGCTTGATAGCCCCTGCAGACCTTTGTCAGGTGGTAACATGGGCATCACTTTCCCTTTTGGTCAAGCATTTCCACTTGGATTTCCACACTCGGGTAGACACAGCCTTTAGCTCTAAGGTTTTGCGAACTGCTTTCTTCTTCCAACCTAGTGGAGCTGTAGCTTTGGTACATCCCACTTGTCTGGACTGATGTAAGAAGCCGATATGGAAGGTGACATTTTACTTACCAGATAATGTCCTTTTCTTGAGTCCTGCTAGAACAGTGCAGGGCCCATCCCCGGGAAATGTGTTTTCTCTGTTCTTCGGCAGTGGTACCCTTGATTCCACTATGATTTATATACTTGGCTCTGCAGGTTCATCTTGTACGGACAGCCTTCTGTTTATGCTTTCATATACATAGTTTGATACTGTTTGATTACTCATTGTTGCCCACATTGAGGTTGTGTGAGGCTTGCTTGGCATGTTTTCCCTATTGCTTTGGATGAATACTGAAGAGACCTCTGGTGGCTGAGGTGGGTAGAGGCATGGGAGTAATGTCATTGAAACCTGAGCTTTGTCTCCACCAATCTACTTGTAGGGGAACACAACCTACTTGTCTGGACTGGTCTAGCAGGACTCAAGGAAAGGACATTATCTGATAGGTAAAATGTCACCTTCATGTGCAAAAGTCCTTTAGATTAGGGACTTGAGCGCGATATTAGCATTTTACTTTCTGCATACCTCTTCTAGAATCGGCTCCTAAGTGTCTTTTAAGAAGACTGACAAAAGTGCACATTTTATTCATTCATTATAACTTTCCATGACTTTTGTAATGTTTATTCATTCGTACGTGTGTTATTGTGTAAATATTCATTAAATACCAGTGCTCTCCATTATATAAACAGTCCTACTGCTCTCCACTTCGAAAAGTGTAGCATCTAAAGGTGTTATTACTGCTTCACAGCAGTCCAAAGTGAATTAACAAATTTGCTGGAAACATCTGATTATTACCTGTAATCCAAGGATGTGCATCCCTAGGGATTGTATCTAGGAACCAATAAAAGTTCAAGAGTAATTCAATTTTTTTATTAATGTTTTGTAGTTTTAAAGGAAGGGAGGCAGAGTAGGAATTTCTGGCCAAGGAGTTGAACTTGTTTCTGCGCATAGTCTGTTTTTATAGTGTTTTCCTGTAAATGGCTGGTAGGTGGACATGGGCTGGAACTTGAAGGTTGTTGCAGTAATTATATAACTGTTATTTTCATGTGGGCCCCTCAACTGCGTCGCCAGGCAGCTTCTAAGTCCTAGGTCTTCATTAATGCCTTTGCATGCTAAACTTGCTTTTTGACGCCATACGAGGCAGGAAAAAGAGGAAACTCGGAAACCCCATTAGCTGCCCATTTGTAGAATACCCAGCCTGTATCTGCATACACAAAGCACTACAACAGTAGGAAGTTGTTTCACATCCGAGCTGAGATAAGGTCCTGGAGTTTATTATTTTTCTTGCCTGATAACATCAGGGTTGGAGAGTGGGATGGGGGGAGTGGAAAGGTGGGGGCAGATCTGTGTCCCATGGGGTTGACAGGAGGAAAGACAGACAGATAGCTAAGTGCCGACAGCTCCAGTCACTGCTTGCAGAGGAAGTGTTAGTTTGAACAGATGAAATTAAAGACCAGGATCCTTATACAGGCATTTAGAGGGCTTCCCGCCATATGGCTAAAGTCTTCTAGAAAGCATTGAATCCTGTTCATCGCATTGATTTTGAACTGACCCAACCAGCTCTGCTTTTTTAAGAAACTGTCCAAATACCAGCATCATATATTTTCTGCTGTGTAAAACTGTTTTTATTTTATTCCTGTTCTGCTTTTGCATTAAAATCATGTCCATGCCAGCAGAGTGAAATGTGTTCACTTCTAAGCTTTCAAGGTACAGAGACAGTTTTGGAATAAAGAAAACTTGAAATTCTTCTTGTTAACAATACTTGAGAGCCTTCTTTTAAATTCCAGACAGCTGGGAGACTTTTTAATTTCAATTTCAAAAAACCCCACCCCCTTAAGAAGGTGGTTGCATTTGCTGTGTGGCGTTCAGCAGGAAGTAAGGTTCCTGCAGAATTCAGATGTAGGAGGCTTTCCACAGCACTTTATTTTATATTTTAAGTTTTTCTGAATGAATAGTTTTTTTATTCTGGAAAGAAAAAATTGGGTGGGAACAGCGATAAAACAATGTGCACACTTATATTTTAAAAGGTATACATTTTTTTTGTCATGTAAAAAACGTGTCCACAAAAAAGGGGGGCAAGTGTGTGCAGACTCTTTAGAAACATAGACCATATGGTCTTTTTCTGCCATCATATTTCTATCTAGTCTGCCCTTCCATATCAACTACTAAAGTCCCTTTTTTTCCCTTAGAGACCACCTGTGTTTGTCCCGTGCTT
Organism: Ichthyophis bannanicus; assembly: GCA_033557465.1. Lineage (NCBI taxonomy): Eukaryota > Metazoa > Chordata > Amphibia > Gymnophiona > Ichthyophiidae > Ichthyophis > Ichthyophis bannanicus. The sequence goes on along the minus strand of CM066041.1, from coordinate 33,874,144 downwards.
TCAGACTATTCCATGCATCTATCACTCTTTCCATAAAGAAAAATGTCCACATATTACTCTTGAGTCTATCCCCTTTCACCTTCATCCTATGTCCCCTTGTTGCAGAGCTTTCTTTCAGTTGAAAGAGGCTCTCCTCCTGTGCATTTATGCCACGCAGGTATTTAAATGTTTCTATCATCTCTCTTCTCTTCCGCCTTTCCTCTAAAGTATACATATTGAGATCTTTAAGTCTGTCCCCATATAACTTATAACAAAGATCACTGACCATTTTGGTAGCCACCCTCTGCACAGACTCCATCCTGTTTATATGCTTTTGTAGGTGTGCTCTCCAGAATTGCACATGGTATTCCAAATGATGTGTCACCAAAGACTTATACAGAGGCACTATCACCTCCTTTTTCCTGATGGACATTCCTCTCCCTATGCACCCAAGCATCGTTCTGGCTTTCGCTGTCGCCTTTTCTACCTGTTTAACCACTTTAAGATCATCAGAAAAAATCATGCCCAGGTCCCGCTCCTCTTTTCTGGACAGAAGTACTTCACCCCTTATACTGTACCACTCTCTTGGCTTTTTGCACCCCAAATGCATTATCCTGCATTTTTTTTTTTGCATTAAATCTCAGCTGCTAAATTCTCGACCTTTCTTCAAGCTTAGCTAGATCCCTCTTCATGTTATCTACTCCTTTGTGGATATCTATTCTACTGCGGATTTTGGTATCATCCACAAAGAGGCAGACCTTACCCGATAGCCTTTCCGCAATATCACTAACAAAGATGTTAAAAAGAATTGGACCATGGACAGATCCCTGCAGCACAGCACTGGTAACATCCGTCTCCTGAAAGTGAGCTTTGTTTACCTGTATCCTTTGTCGCCTCCTACTCAACCAATTTCTAACCCAATCAGTCATTTTAGGGCCCATCCCTAGGGTGCTCTATCTATTTATAAGTTGTCTGTGCAGAACGATGTCAAAGGTTTTACTGAAATCCAAGTACACCACATCAAGGGTTCTCCTTCGGTCCAAATCTCTGGTCACCCAGTCAAAGAAATCAATCAGACTTGTCTGACAAGATCTGCCTCTAGTTAAACCCATGCTGCTTTGGATCCTGCAATCCACTGGACTTCAGAAACCTCGCTGTCCTCTGTTTTAATTTACTCATCACAGAAGTCAGACTTAACTGGCTGTAGTTCTCAACCTCCTCCTTACTTCCACTTTTGTATAAAGGGACCACATGTGCCTTTCTCCTGTCCTCTGGGACCACTCCTGATTCTAAAGAAGCATTGAAAAGGTCAGTGGAGCCGCTAGAACTTCCCCAAGTTTCTTCAATATTCTCAGATGTATCCCTTCTGGTCCCATTGCTTTGTCTACTTTTTAATTTAGCTAGTTCCTCACGAGCACAATTTTCTGAAAATCGTTCAAGATGCGCCCCTCACTTCTGTTCTATTTGTGGGTGTTTTCTGAGGTCCTGCTCCTGACTCTTCATCTGTGAACACAGAACAGAAATATTTGTTGAGCAATTCTGCTTTATCCTCCTCAACCTCTACATCAGGGGTCTCAAACTCAAATTGCTTTGAGGGCCAAATGAGGACTTGTAAAGTAACCCGGGGGCCGCATAAGACGTGGGGCCTCATTTGCATAAGGGGCCTCATTTGCATAAATATTTGCATAATGTTACCATACACTAACTTTTAGTAAACATGCCTCTTAATGAGTATGGATAAAGAAAGACTAAAAGATTCAGAAATAGGAAGACAATAATTAAACTGGGAACCCCAAAAGCCAAACTTGGAATGTACAACACCACTGTAGAAATAAAACTATAAATTAATTTCCTCTTGTACTAAACAAAGCGCAAACATTAATGATGCACATTTCCCAGAGCTGACATATTCCAGTTAATAAATTCAAAATAAAGAGATATTTTTCTACCTTTTGTGCATTTTTTTTCAGTTGCAATTGCTCCAGCCACTTCTGGTTTCTTCGTGTCTTCTGCTATCTCCATCGTCTGCTGTCCATTTGTCCTTTCTTCTCTCTTCTAGTTTTTTTCCATTCTCTCTCCCTACATCTGCTTTAACATACTAATCTTTCTCCTTTTGCTCTTTCCTCATTCCTATTTCATCCACTCAAATTTTACCCCTCCATCCTCAATCCCCACTTACTCTCCCAATACCTGGCCAATTGTAGATTTGTCTTCTCTTCCAGACAAAATATTTTCCCCTCTCCATTTCACTTTCCCAGCTCCATCCCATTCTAATCCTCCCCCAACATCAGCTCCCTTCTAGTTCCAGCCCCACCCAGCATCTGCTCCTTTCTAGTCCCTGCATCAGTCCATTTCCAGTCCTATCCTAGCCTCACCATCAGCCCATTTCCAATCCTAGCCCCCCATCAGCCCATTTCCAATCCTAGCTCCCTCCCCTCACAGCCCATTTCCATTCCAAGCCCCCCTCCCCATCAGCCATTTGCAGTTCAAGCCCCCCTTCCACTCAGCCCATTTCCAGTCCTAGCAACCCCCCCCAGCCCATTACCAGTCCTAGACCCCCCATAGCCCATTACCAGTCCTAACCTCCCCATAGCGCACTTCCAGTCTTACCCCCCCATCACCCCATTTTCAGTCTTACCCCCCCCATAGCCCATTACCAGTCCTAGTCCCCCCCATAGCCCACTTGCAGTCGTATCCCCCATCACCCCATTTTCAGTCTTACCTCCCCCTCATAGGCCATTACCAGTCCTAACCCCCCAATCAGCCCACCTCCAGTCCTAACCCCCATCCCCCCATTTGCAGTCCTGGCCCCCACCATAGCCCATTACCAGTTATAACCCCCCCAGCCCATTACCAGTCATAACCCCCCTGCCAATAGCCCACTTCCAGTCCTAACCCCCATCTGCCCATTTCCAGTCCTAGCCCCCACCATAGCCCATTACCAGTCATAACCCCACCCTGCCAATAGCCCACTTCCAGTCCTAACCCCCATCTGCCCATTTCCAGTCCTAGCCCCCACCATAGCCCATTACCAGTCATAACCCCCCCCCTGCCAATAGCCCACTTCCAGTCCTAACCCCCATCTGCCCATTTCCAGTCCTAGCCCCCACCTTAGCCCATTACCATTCATACCCCCCCCCCCCCCGCGACAGAGGAAAACAAAAAAACCCCAAAACCCTGGCTTCTGCCGTTGCCGCCGTGGCAGCGGCAGAATCAATTGTCAAATTTAAAAAAAAAAAGACTTCTGCTGCTCAAGCAGCAATATCACCTGTCCTGCGGCCCCTTCCCCTGTGCCCGGAGATCCGAATCTGCTCTATCAGCGGCGTGCTTTTCAAGCCGCGAAGAGTATTCCCCTCTCACGCGGTTTCAAGCCGCGCGAGAGGGGAATACTCTTCGCGGCTTGAAAAGCACGCCGCTGATAGAGCAGATTCGGATCTCCGGGCACAGGGGAAGGGGCCGCAGGACAGGTGATATTGCTGCTTGAGCAGCAGAAGTCTTTTTTTTTTTAATTTGACAATTGATTCTGCCGCTGCCACGGCGGCAACGGCAGAAGCCAGGGTTTTGGGGTTTTTTTGTTTTTCTCTGTCGCGGGCCGCACAAAGTTGTCTCGCGGGCCGCGTGTTTGAGACCCCTGCTCTACATATTCCTCCCCTTCACCCTTGAGTCTTGACAATACCACTTTTGCACTTCCTCCTCTCACTAACATATCTGAAAAATGTCGTATCCCCCCATTTTTTGCATTAGTTATTTCATCTTCTTTTGATATCTTTGCTTTTCTGACTACTTTCTAGCTTCTCTGTTTTTCCAAATATTGATGCTCGTCTTCCTCTTTCTGTGATCTCTTGTATTTTATGAAGGCCTCCCTCTTTTTCCTCACCTTTTCAGCTACCTCTTTTGAGAACCATAGTGGCTTCCGTTTCCTTTGACATTTATTTACCTTTCTAATAAAAGATTTGTTGCCCTTAAAATATCCCCTTTCAGTTTTACCCATTGCTTTTCTACATCCCCCAACTGTTTCCATCCTGCTAACGACTTCTTGAGGTATTATCCCATCTTGGCAAATTTAGTTCTCCTAAAGTCTATGACCCTCGCTTTTGAATGGACTTTATCAACTCTAGTCCTAATGCTGAACCACACCATATGGTGATCACTGGGTGCAAGATGATCTCCCACTATAACATTAGAAACACTTTCCCCATTGGTAAGCTCCAGGTCCAGTATGGCCCCGTCATATGTGGATTCCATTACCAGTTTCTAGAATAAGTCTCCCTGTAGAGAATTCAGGATCTCCTTCTAGGTGACACCAATAAATATCCAGGATGTGCTGCCAATCAATATCTGGGATATTGAAATCACCTATCAATAACACTTCTCCTTTCATGGCAAACTGCTTATGTCTTCTATTAAATCTCTATCCACTTCTCCCTGTGAAGGAGATCTGGATATCACAATAATGCAAATGGATTTCCCGTTCCCTCGTTCTAGTTTAACCACAGTGCCTCTTCTCTCCCTTGTAAGTCCTGTAATTCTGTAGCTTTAATACTGTTTTTTTAAATATGAGGTGCGATCAAAAAATATTAAGACTTGTACAATAACACAAACAGTTATTGCACTCAGTCTCCTTCAAAGTAGTCCCCTTCCAATAAAACACACTTCCTCCAGCATTCTTACCACTGCTGGAAACAATTTTGAAATGCCTCTTTCATTATGCTGTGAAGCTGCTGTGTCAAATTTTGCTTAATGGTCTCCAAGTCATCGAATCTCCTTCCAGTGATAATTTCAGTTTTGGAAATGAGAAAAAGTCAAAGGGTGCGAGGTCAGGTGAGTATGGAGGCTGATGGACTTGCTCGATTTGGTGTTTGGCTAACAACTGCTGGACAAGATGTGTGGTGCAAGCTGGGGCATTATGATGAAGCAACCATTCACCATTCCTGTGCAGCTCTGGCCTCTTACAACAAACTGCATCTCTCAAATGAGTCAGAACTTGGATGTAGTACTCCTTATTCATGGTTTGGCCTTTTGGAGCATACTAATGATAAACAATACCCTGCTAATCAAAGAAAACTGTGAGCATGACCTTAACATTGCTCCTCACCTGATGGGCTTTCTTGGGTCAGGGAGAATTTGGAATCTTCCATTGTGAGGATTGAGCCTTAGTTTCTGGGTCATAACCATAAACGCATGATTCATCACCAGTAATAATCTTTTTTATGAAATCTGAGTCATTTTCAGTGCATTCCAACAACTCCCTGGCTGCAGATAGTCAATCTTCTTTTTTGGTCAGGGGACAGGAGTTTCGGCATGAATTTTGCAGACACTCATCTCATCCCCAAATCAACAATAAGAATGGACTGTAGTGACCCGAAACTGATGTCCATGTTCTCAGCAAGCTCTCTGATAGTCAATTGACGATTTGAACATGTTGCAGCATGCACTGCTTCAACTTTGTCTTCATTCTTGCTCGTGGATGGCCTTCCAAAATGTTCGTCACTGTCAACACTTTTGTGGCCCTCTTGGAAACATTTGTACAGGTCATAAACTCAAGTATGACTCATGTATTCATCGCCATACAGTTGCTGTAATGTCATAAGTCTCTTTGCACAAATCTCCAAGTTTCTGGCTGAATTTAATGCAAATTCACTGTTAAATTTTTTTCACTCATTGTAAATATGATAAACTGCTTTTACACTATACCAACCATCATGCAATTTTTAAAAAATTGCATGTGTGCTGTAGCCACGCTACACTCTTTGCACATGCAGAGAACATAACTAGCTTACTGCATGCTTAATAGCATTGTGGTGCGTTGTATTATTATATAGCTACATAACAAGTCTCAATACTTTTTGATCACACCTCGTATAGCGCCACTTCTCCTCCCCTTTTTCCTACCTGGTCCTTCCTGAATAAAGTATAGTCCGGTATATTTAGATCCCATTCATGGTTGTCTGTGAACCATGTCTCCGTAACTGCCACTAAATCCAAGTCAGCCTCCTCCATTAAAGCCTCAACATCTGGGATCTTGTTTCCCATACTACGGTCATTTATGCACACTGCTTTCCAGATGTTGTCCCTTTTACCCATTTCTACAGAGGTAGTTAATGTTTTACTTTCCTGAGGGCTTTTATTTGCTCAATGAATCTAGTTTAAAGTGCTCTTCAGTGGGTATGTCTGTTGCAGAAGAGACTTTGACCCTTCTAGGATAGGTATATGCCATCTCTGCTCTGCAGCCCTTGGAAAATCATCCCATAGTCCAGGAAACCAAAATGTTCTTGATGACCTCATCCACACAGCCATGCATTCATCTCCAGGATGCAAGCTTCTCTGCCTCGGTCTTTACCCTCAACAAGGAGGATTGAAGAGAACTCCACCTGCACACCTATCTGCTTCACCCTCTATACCAGAGCCATGAAGTCACTCTTGATACGCTTATAGGGATACCTAGCAGTATCATTTGTGCTGACACAGATGAACAGCATCAGATAATAGTCAGTAGGCTTGATGAGTCTTGGCAAACTCTCTATAACATCTCTGATTTTGGCACCTGGCAGACATCACACCTCCCTGGACATCAAGTCTGCTTGACAGATAGACACCTCAGTACCTCTCAGAAGAGAGTCATCAACCACCACTACCTTTTGCTTCCTTGTCACCGATTCTGCAATTTTAGCATGCTTGAGGGCTGGTTCTTCCCTTTCCTGGGATGCTTTCATCTCCTTCACTTCCATGATGCATACTGGTTCTTCAGTTTGAGGACTGGAGAAGTTAGATTGTCAATTTTACAGGCTCTGGTGACTCATGCCCAACTCTCTTCATTCTGTAGCATACCATCTTCACCTCTGTTGAAGAGCTTGGATGTTTCAAGAAGCATCTCACAATGTACTTCTCACTGTCTTGGATGCTTCTTAGCCTTGCCACCTCTTTTCTGAGCTCCTCCACTTGTTTCATGAGGGCTTCAGCTTGCAGGCATTTTGCACATGGAACCAGTCCTTTAACTGGTGTCGGGCTGTCTGGACAGAAGCAGAAGCTGTAACAGGGGCAACAGCTTTGGCAATACGATATTTCCCAGCCATTGTTCAGTTGATGGAACTTTGGTATCTGTTGAATAAACGAGAGAGACATACCCAAGTCCCTAACTTTGCCTCAGCTGTCCTTTAAGAGAAAAATCAGCTAACCTCTTTTATGTGTGTTCTAACAGTGCTGTTCTGTGATCCTGTGTGTAGTTTACTTGCTTGCTAAAGGGTTATTTCTTTACAGTAGTAAATTCTTATCGTATTTGTCTGAGATATATAGATTAATGTGTTCCCTTTGTAAAATTACTTAATCAAAGCTTCTTCAAGAATATAAAATTGCTTACTATTGGTAAATATCCAAATCTGGAAGTATTTGCTTCCTAGATTTTCCCTACCAACCAATAAAAATCTGTTGTCTAAGTCAACAAACAAATTGGGGAGTTTCCCTATATAGCAAGAATTCTCACATGGGATGAGTGGGTGCTGGGGTGGAAAGGGAGGGATCTAACACCTAAGGAGGCCAGTGACTTCAAAGAGCTTGCCTATTTCTTTGAACTTGAAGGCTAGAGGAGAAGACAAAGCACTCTAGCGCAGAAAAAAAGCTTTGCCCAAGAACACAAAAAATTCCCTTTTGCAGTACAGCAGAAAAAATTTGCCAATGAAAATGAAAAAAGCCTCCTTGAGGAGCTCTCAGGCAGAGCGTCTGTATTCAAGACCCCCCACAGTATTACCTTGTTAGCAATGCAGACCCTCCTTCATAAGCTTACTTTGCTTTGAAATTTATTGCAAAGGCTGCAGATAAAAATCATGCCATGTAAGTCATTGGAAAATTGCTTCCAAAAGGCTTAGTTTTTATACCACGATATCTGTTTTATAGGGCAGTTATGTGCCTTTATAAAATAGACTCTCAGAACTCTGTGGTAGCATACAAATCCTCACCTGCTCCAAAGAACGGTATAAATGTATACATGTACTCTAGGCATGTATACACATGTATTTTATAAAATATGCATGTATTATTTATTTATTTATTTATTTAACATTTCTTCTGTACCGCGCTATTATAATCAGTGCGGTGTACATCGAACAAAACATACTACAATGCATACAAGCAACATTGAGTTTACATAGAACAGGAAAAGAAACATAGGACAACCGGGGTAACTATTCACAGGGTAACTATTTACAGGTTAAATTAGTATTGTCACCAATACTCTAAGCTAATTTGGTATCATCTTCATTTTTGTGTGGGAGGGACAGGCGTAAAAATTAGTGGGTGGGCAAGAGTATAGGCTAACCATTTTCTGGTTGTAATAAGGTGCTATGGTAGCTGTGACATGAGGGAAGTTGACCCGATGTGTGGGTGTCAGGGTTGGTGTCAGGGTAGCATATTGTGAATAGGTGGTGTTTCAAAGCTTTACGGAATAGGATTAAGCTTTTGATGCCACGGATTTCATGAGGAAGGGCATTCCAATTTAGGGGAGCAAATATAGAGAAAGCCCTGTTGGAAGTGGTCTTAGTACATGACGTCATCATCTTGGGGACTATTAAGGTGTTCATTGCAGTGGATCTCCTGTCTCTGTTTTCCAGGGTGCTATGGATTAGTTTGCTAATCGGTGTAGGTGGGTAGTTATTCAGGGCTTTGAAAGTAAGGACTAAAGACTTATATTGGAGTCTGGCGTGTAACGGTAGCCAATGCAGATTTTTCATGTACGTTGCAATTCCAGTCTGAGGTACACTTATACATATGCACATGGTCTTATAGGAGCATATTTTGCCCTGCAGTTTTAGGAGAACCTTTTTCCATGATGAGACTGCACCTTGAATATTGTGTGCAGTTCTGGTTGCCACATCTTAAAAAGGATATAGCAGAATTAGAAAGGTATAGAGAAGAGCCACCAAAACGGTAAAGGACATAGAAGGATACCCTATGAGGAAAGGCTTAGAAGGTTGGGCTCTTTAACTTGACAAAAAGACGGCTGAGGGGAGATATGATAAAGGTCTATAAATCAATGAATGGAATGGAACAGGTAAATGTAGATCAGTTATTTACTCCATCAAAAAGTAGAATGACTAGGGGACATGCAATGAAACGACAATGTAACCCATTTAAGACTAATAAGAGAAAATATTTTTTCACTCAACGTGTATTCAAACTCTGGAATTCGTTACCGGAGGATGTTATAAAAGCTGTTAATGTAGCTGGTTTTAAAAAAGGTTTGGACAAGTTCCTGGAGGAAAGGTCCATAAACCATTGTTAAGGGAGGCCAGGGAAATCCACGGCTTGTTTGGAATAAACATTGTGGAACCTGTGTGTCTTTTTGGGATCCTGACAAATACTTGTGACCTGGATTGGCCACTGTTGGAAACAGGATACTGGGCTTGATGGACCTTGGTCTGACCCATTATGGCATTTCTTATGTTTCATGTGTGAAATATGCTTCACACTGGAAAATGCTGTATAAATTTACCCCTAAAGAGGGGAGTGTTCAGAACAGTGTAACCAGGTAACACGGTATATTGAAAAATTGCCCCATCTGCCTAGCTGAAAATGTGTGTGGGTTTGCACAGCGTGTGTCCTTTCAGCCAGATTGAAGAGAGGTGTGCTGGGGGGAGGGGTGTAAATCTGTAAAGGAAAACAGCCTGTTTAAATAGGATTTTCAAAATTATGTGCAATATTTGACGCCTCCTTGGCTGTCTGAACAGATAGCACATGCAGAGTACCTGAGTCCTTTTAGAGCTCATATGTTATGCTAGTTAATTTTCAGTGAAGCTACCTTAGTAATTTCTCTTTGGAAATTAGCTGCAGATGTGCAGGATACAGGTGCACAATGTCCTTTATAAATTCCCAAGGGTGTCATTTAGACAGAAGATGGGCAGAGTTGCAGTGTACATGTATATTTATAAACTATACAAACATGCATTTAGGATTTTTTTTCTAGCTCATCTTGAAGTAATTTTCTCCTTCATCTTAAACCTTTGACGCCTGGCCATAGTTAACTGGTGTCATCTCCATAATACAGGATCACCTTTTGATGTGCGTGGGCTGTTGTGGCCCCCTTCCATGCCACATCACAGTGCTCTTAGCCCAAATGTTGAGCCCTGTTTTATAATCCTTCATGGGGAAGGAGCGGCCTACAGGTTAGAGCAGTGGGCTAGGGTTCATGGCCTACTGCTCTCATTTATATTTCTTGCGACTTTGGGAAAGTCACTGTATCTTTTATTGCCAGGTACCCACTTAGACGGTAAGTTCTCTGGGGAAGGACCTTATCATGCTTGAAAAAAATAGTTGTAAACTGCTTTGAACTAAAATTGGGAAGATGGTCTATGAGATCACCAAGTCATTATAGATCATCTTACTTATTGCTTTAATATATGTTTTTTATAAAAGCATACAACTAAAAAGTCAAGTTCTAGCTGATTATACAACTTAAAAGTTCCTGAAAATATAATTTTGAGAATATTGTAGATATTTGATGTTCTCTTTCTATTTTATGTAATTAGATTTTGTGGCTCTCTATCCAGGATACCCCTAAAATGAATCAGTTTGAAAAATGTAGTAGAAAAATAAAGCTGATGATGATGAAAGATTGAACCAAAGCACTTTTATAAACTGAGCTCATTTTATCAGATTTAATAGAAAGGTTGGTTATAGATGTTTCCCAAGCAGCCTGGTTCATTTCCATCTGGTGCGGAACCGCAAGATTCTGGAGGGGGGGAGTCCACTTTATAACTGCCAAGTTACTGGGCCCAGTTGACTTCAGTATAACACATTTGTAATTTCTTGGCCTCCTGTTTGTTCCTATTCTTTCAGGCCGAGCCCCAGCAAGCAACTCTCTGAATTTGGAGAATGTTGGAGTAAAAGTGAATCCAGATACAGGAAAAATAATTGTTGATTCTTTTGAAGCTACGTCCGTTCCTAACATTTATGCAATTGGAGACATATCAGAGGTGCCGTGTCTGTACATGTGATTTTTGGCATAACAGGAAACTGCCCTTTGTTCTAAGCTAATAGCAATTACATGTTTGTTGTTAAAATGAGAGCAGAGGCTTCAGTCTTTAGGATCTTTCATGAGACATCCTTTTTGGGAAAAATGAAGGACCATGAAGTTTGGCAGTGGCCTTACCAATTTACCTTCATTCAAACTAAGCGGTTAGAAAAACTGAAAATACCTTTTGACTTTGTTTATAAAGACTAATGAGATTGTTCATGACCAGCCAAAGTTTGCTGAACATTAGAAATGCTTATTGAAAGAAGAAATTGAGAGAAAGTGAATCAAAATGTTTTTTTTTCAGGTTCTAGGTTTTCATAGAGCAGTCCTGATAGGTTATTCAGAAACAGTTGGTGGAGCCAGACTATATATTAGTTTCATCATACTTATAGCTGTGATCATTTTATTCTTTATTATAGTACTAGCAATGGGCTTGACTAGAATAAACAGATAGGAGTCAATATTCAATAGTTTTACCTGGCTAAAATTAGGTTGTAGCCAGGTAAGCCTCACCCATTCAGAATTCCCCCCTTTACCTGGCAGAATTTATACAGATAAAATTGCTACCCACACAACTTTAAGCAGGTAATCAAACGGGTGGCTCTGAGTATTCCTGGCAGCTGCTCTAGAAATTTAGCCAAGCAGTGGGATGTTTGCTGCTAGTTCACCAAATTCATGCAGACAACTCTGTCCACGCAAATAGGTGTCCAAAAGCTGTTAGTAGTTTGAAGCCCATTTTGATGGAGGTCTACGCATGCAACACTGTGCAAATATATAAAAGGCTCACTGAATATAGAACCTTTTATAAAATACGTGTGGCAGCATGTGTAACCAGAGCCTGTCCAAGGGTTTCTGCTGCCCCAGGCAGAAGCCCCAGACGTGCTGCCCCCTCCTCTCTTCCATGCTGAGCTGTGCCGCCACCCCTCGCTGCTACTGATTCTGTGGGCAGGGTCAATGGGACGGCTCAACTTGGCAGCGGTGACCTGCAGCAGACCATGTGCTTCGGCACATATGGCCTGCTGCTTCTGATCCCCCATCGTCACCTACACATATGAAGAACAGATTTTATAAACCTGCACCCACCATGGGAATCAAACAAGGAATGGAGCTCAAACACTCGACTCCAGAGACAATAGCACTCATGCCCTTCAGCTCTCTTCCCCAGACGCGCTGCACTTGGCTCTGATCAGTGGGGTATTTTCTGAAATATAGCTATAGTGCTTTTCAGAAATAGAGAATACATATATATTATGAAGGACTGCTCAATCCATGTCCTTAACATGCCTCCTCCAGAACGTTTGTGCCGTGATGATATGGATATAATTGGCAGTGCTCTCGAACTGTCACTTATACCCGTAGCACAGTCTACACATTCGCACAAGCCACTTGTGCCTGACCCTTAGCCACATATCTGGCTCGGAGGACTGCTAAATAAGTTGCGCTGAATATCTGGATAAAATTAAGCTTGTATATTTACCAGGTTATCTCTAGCTATATTGCAGCTTTTAAATATCACTTCATAACTGCCTAGCTCCAAATATGAACTCCATTTCTTAATACAGACATAAATTGATTTCCTAGAAATGCTTTGATAAATCATGAATGCTAATTTTGTGGATGCTTGTTGAAAGGTTCAGAAGGCTGACATTTTACTTGCCTCGGAGGGATTCCCCTTTCATAGGAGCTTGGAAGTAAGACAAATCATCCATAATTGTTTGAAGTTTCTGACCATTCCTCCTAGTCACCCCCTTGCAGTAGAAGTGAGCTGACTGCTACCAGAATCCAATACAGAGCTGAGGAATGGACTTAACTGGACAAGTCTTTAGCCCTTTCCACTGAGAGAAATTTTCTATGTTGCTCATGCCAGAGTGAAATACTCGTAAATGTTAGCAAGAAATTGGCCAAATTACAACCACTATGACATACACATTATGAAATGTCCCACGGGGCGAGACTAAAAGCCATGAACTAGCATGTTATTGATATGTCCCACAGGGTGGGATAGGCGATTGGAATGGGAAAATTTAAATGTCCCACAGAGTAGGACAGCTGAGTGGAAAGGGTTAAAACGGGAAGCATGGCCACCATAAAAATAGGCACACTCCCTGCTTCCATTTAGGGGCCCTTTTACTAAAGGCTCTATGATGTTGTACCTAACACGTCATTAGTGCCAAAGCCATGGTGCATTATGAGCAGTGCCACCATGTTAACTGTCCGGAGTATGGAAAGTATGTTCCCGGCGGTTAACGCAGAGCGGCATGCAAATAGCGTGGGTGCAGTTAACTCTACCTGCTGGGGTGGCATTAGATGATCTCTTGCTAAGTGCAGGGTTGCAGTTAGTGTGCGGTGTTTACCCTTGCGCTAACTGCAGTGCTCACCACGCCTACTCTCCGTCCCTCACCTGCCCCCTTACTACTCCAATGCATGACTCACAGTTAGTGCGGAAATCATCCTGTGCTGTCATGGCCCCGTGCTAGCTGTTAACGTGTGACTTGACGTGCCTTCAGCCATCTCACGCTAGTAAAAGCCCCCCTTCCTTAGTGTAAAATATAGGAAAGAAAAGACCTGTAAAGACAGAAGTTTGGGAACTTTATAGAGTAGGACTTTAGAGGTGATGATTTGCACTGGTATGTAAATCTGTTCTGTTCTTGATAAAAAAAAATTTAAATGAGAACAAAAAAAAACCCAAATAGCTTTGGAGGCTCTAGATACATTAGGCTTAAGAGCCACCGAGTGAGAAACAGCCAAGAAACAGTCCCTGTTCCTTCAGGGGAAAAGAATGCTGCAGCCATAAGGAATTCTCCTGTTCTGAGTGCTATTTTTATTGGCCGCCAGCCATGAGACTTAATGTACAGCCATCACCCTGATCCTTCCTCTCTGCATCCCCAGACACTGCCTGAGAACGCCTGGGTAGGGTATCCTGCGAGGGGGCACAAAGGAGCAAGACAAGAAAACAAATACTGTTGGCGCACTTGCACTTCAAAGCCTTCTAGATTCTCTAAGGAGATATGTACTTAAGATGTGTAACGCATGAAAATAATTGTTAGGGACAAAGCAGACTAATAATAATCAGAAGATTAGCCATTTATGTGCATTCAGAGTGATTGCTCTCTCCTGAGATTTACATGAGAGAATGCATTATCTGCAAGGATGTTTTGGCCATTATAGGGTTTGATGGAATGCGTATGCACAGGTTTTCATGGTCTTATCTCTATTTCCATCATTCATTTTTGGAATGTATTTCCTACTGCAGCTGTGATCGGTAGGCAAGCTTCAGGCAAAGAGAGACCGGATGGTGCAATTCCATCTGCTGAATGGCATTTAGGGAAATGAGTGGAGAAAGCTGTTGGCATTGCAGTCTTAGGATACATCGTGGGTGCAGAGGCAATCCCACTTTATGCTCGATTCTTCAGCTTAATGTGTTTAATGGATTACTACAGTGCTGGGATTAAGCCGTAAGACAAGACCGCATCCATGGGGCTGGGGTGGAATAGAGGCATAACCATAACCACCATAGACAGGTACAATCACATTACTAACACAAACCTTTACTACTAGAAAACTGCTCTAGTTTTACTTTATGCACTTTTCGTTTTTTCAGCATTTAAAAGATAGCTTTGCCACTGTGTACTGTTATGTGGCATGTTGGTAGCAGCATGGGGTGGGCCCAGGGGCCATGACCCTGTCTATATTTTGTCCAACACATTATCAACAACTTGGGGACAGGGCTGGAGATTGGTTTCTTGGCCCCTCCACCAAAAAGCTGCTGTTCTGCCCCTGCACGGCATACCTAGCAACTAATAAAATTTATTCTCCATCCATTAAAGACTTTTTAAAATAATGTTTAAATTTCTTTATAATGATGGTAGTAAATCCCTATAGACACAGGACATCAGTCTATGTTTGGACCATGTGCAAGGACACTTATAAACTCTCTGTCCTTGATTGGTCCATATTAGCCATAATGCCATAAATAATATCCACCCTGCACAACATGAGCCCACCTACTACTATTACTGCTTATCATTCTTATAGCGCTACAAAGTGTGTGTAGCACTGTACAGAGACATGTAAGAGATGGTCCCTACTCATAAGAGCTTACAGTCTAGTCAGGACAGACAGCACAACAGCTGGGGACTAGGATAGGTCTAGGGCAATGGTAATGAAGCACATAGAAGGGAAAGAGGAGACTAGGGGCCTATCAGCGAATGTTCTTCCTGAGGTCCTTTAGGATCCTGATCTGAATGTGGTGGGTATGGGAATTGTTAGGGAACACCTTAAGAAATATTCTTTTAGTAACGTCCACTTAATACATGGCACGTATTAGTATTTACTATACTTGTTTATAAACATTGCATACAGCATAGTAAATACAGTTGTGGTCAACATTATTGGCACCTTTGCAGTTCAACGCCTTAATGTCCAATATGTCCTTTAAAAAAAAAGTGGCTAGTGAAATGGCTTTGGACTATATATATGCACACATATTGGACACACAAAAGAATCAAAGAAAACAAGACCAATTAGAAAAGGAAATAGTATAAAAACTGGGATATTGCCAGGACATGATTATTTGTACCCTTATAAACAATTCAAATCAGTTTGAACTGAAGAACCACATTCCCACTGCAGTAAAATTAGATGCACCTGTGATCAATTGTCAGTACTCACCTGACTCAAATCAACCAATGAAAGATGGCTCTTATGTTTAAAATGGCCACATTCACTCCTTGTTCCATTTTCACAGTGGGGAAGACTAGAGCTGCCTGAGACCATCAGAAAAGCCGCCATCACCAAACATCAAACTTCAAAGGAGGTACAAGGCCATCTCCAAAGACCTTGGGATTCTGTGTCTACAGTTTGCAATGTTATTAAGTTTTCTGCTCATGTAACTGTCAAGACCCTCACAGGATGTGGTGGGAAAAGGAAAATTAATCAAATAGTCTTTGAAGGTTGGAAAAACACCATGTACAACATCCAAAGAGCTTAAGGCTGACTTGGAGCTATCTGGACTGGTGTCTTCAACCCGCACCATATGCCGCACACTAAACAAAAAAGGACTAAATGGGCAAAGGCCAAGGAGGACCCCACTGCTCAAAGACAGAAATAAAAAGACACGCCTGATCTTTGTCCAAACTCACCTTGAGAAACCACAATCTTTCTGGGAAAATGTTCTGCGGACAGATGAAACCAAACTTAAGCTCTTTGGCAGTGCAGACCAGTGATACATTTACAGGTGAAGAAATGAAGCTTATAAGGAAAAAAAATCCTTGCTACAGTTAAAAGAATCATGAAATCAGAGGACTAGCAAGATATTTTGGAGTGAAATGTGCTACCTAGTGTCAGAAAGCTAGGTCTGAATCGAAGGTCATGGGTCCTTCAGCAGGATAATGACCCAAAATGTATATTCAAAAGTACAAAAGAATGGTTACAAAGGAAAAAAATGGACTGTTTTAAACTGGCCAGCAATGAGTCCTGATCTCAATCCAATCGAGAACCTTTGGAAAGAGATGAAATCTGCCATTGGTAAAAGGAATCCTGGAAACATTCATGAGCTGGAACAAATCGTAGTTGAAGAATGGAAAAGCCACCAGCAGACAGATGTAGGAAACGTATAGATGGCTACAAGAAACATTTGGAGGCTGTCATCATTGCCAAATGTTGTGCAGCCAAATTTTAGTGAAGGGTGCCATTAATCCTGTCGAGGTCATATTTTGTGGGGTTTTTTTCAAAAAGTGCTGTGTTTAAGTTGTACAGACATCTTTTTTTTTGTTCTATACCTTTGAACATACCATTAAAATATTATGATGACGTACAGTTGGAATATTTCCAATTATTTCTCAAGATATTGTACACAACATACCTAAAATGCAAGGGTGCCAATAATGTTGACCACAACTGTAAGCCATTGTTTTCAGAGAAGGAAAGCGTGATAAAAACACCAGGAAAGTGAAAATTGTTAGCTGAGGACCCCATTGCTCAGGCGGAAAGAAGCTTCATGTGTTTAGTATACTGAAAGCTCCCAAATCTTTTTGCAGGGTCGTCCTGAATTGACCCCTACAGCAATTGCTGCCGGAAAATGTCTGGCTCAACGTTTATTTGGTAATGCAACAGAACCTATGGACTATGAAAATGTGAGTACACGGAGTTCACTTTATTTTTGTGTTTTTGTAGGTCTTTATTTCTCTGAGAAATGAGGTTTTGATTCCCATTTAGGGACTGCGCGAAGAACCAAGCAGCAACAATCTGGATCTCTGAGAGGGGAAATGACCAAGGTTGGTCAAGTTGGAATCAGTTTTTCCCCTTTAAACCTGTCTTACAAGCGGAATGAGACCTCAGTGTGGTGCATAGCCCCCCAGACTGCCTTTCAAGCTCCTAGTCACTTGCTACCTGCAGTACCTGTTTTGGAAAGTGGCCTTTTTGGTGGCCCTCAAGTCTGCTCAAAGTGAACTCCAGGCCCTGGTGGTGGATCCACCATATACAAGGTGCTCTGCACACACCCCAAATTCCTCCCGAAGGTGGTATCTCCTTTCCACCTCAACCAAGAGGTGGTCCTCCCTACCCTTCTTCCCACGGCCTCACGCCGATAGGGAGGAACCAGTACTTCATACACTGGATTGCAAACGGGCCTTGTCTTTCTTCTTACAGAGGACCTAGGCCCCTTGCAAAGCTTCTCAGCTTTTGGTGTCTTATGGCCCCAGCAGACTGAGGCTCCCTGTGACTAAGCGAACTCTGTCCACTTGGTGGCAGACTGCATTGCTCTCGCTTATGAGTGAGCTGGCCTCTCCCTTGAGCACTGGGTCACAACGTATCGTATGAGGGCAATGGTCATGTCCGTGGCCAACTTGCGCTCAGTCAAAAACCAAACAGAACCGTGGATTGTAATGGAAGGAACTGTTTATTCAAATAAAAACCAGCTAGGCCTGGAGTTAGTTAGATAGTGGAGCAATACTTTGTGATTATAGTTTTAATTGCTCTAACAAACCCATTGACATTTTATGGTTTGGTCCTCGGCAACCTACAGCTAGGGAGTCCCATATGTGAGGACTGACTTCCTGCTTGTTCCTTGAGAAAGCGTAGTCACTCACCTGTAACGAGTGTTCTCCAGGGACAGCAGGAATCAGTCCTCACAACCCTCCCTCCTCCCCTGGGAGTTGCCTTCCTACCTTGTTTTAGTTTTTACTACTGTCCTAGCTATGTTATCTGACTGAGCAAGATGGCACCCTTGGGCAGGAAGGGGACCACGCATGCATGGTAGCATGCATTGAAAGCTGAGGAAATGCTCCGCATAGGCGCCGACATCACCCATATGTGAGGACTGATTCCTGCTGTCCTGGAGAGCACCTGTTACAGGTGAGTAACTACTCCTTATCCATGATGACACCTAAATCTTTTTCCTGGGTAGTGGTTCCTAATGTGGAACCACGCATCGTGTAACTATAGTTTGTGCTGTTCTTTCCTACGTGCATAACTTTGCACTTGTCCACATTAAATTTCATCTGCCATTTGGACATCCAGTCTTCCAATTATCAAAGTCGTCTTTCAATTTTTCACAATCCTCTTGGGTTTTAACAACTTTGAATAATTTTGTGTCATCTGCAAATTTGATCATATTATTCACATTTCCAGGTCATTTATGATTATGTTAAAAAGCAACGGGCCCAGCACAGATCCATGTATCCCTACTCTCTGCTTTCTATCTTTTAATCACTTCCTGATCCACAATAGTACACTGCCTCCTATCCCATGACTTTTTAATTTGGCCAAGAGTCTCTCATGAGGGACCTTGTCAAAGGCTATCTGAAAATCCAGATACACTATATCAATTGGCTCACCTTCGTCTACCTGTATCTCTAGGAACAAGCCGGAATGAGTCCTCACATATGGGTACGTCGGTACCGACGGAGCCTGCGCGGGAACGCTCCCCAGCTTCCCAAAAAGGAAAGCTTTTGGGAGCATCCCACAGCGCCTGCGCGCTGCCTTCCCTCCTTTCCTAACCAACTCTCCTCAGTTCTTCTTTTCCGCGGAGCCAGCAGGTCATGTTCCTGTCACCGCTGAAGAAGTTCTTTATTTTAATTTATTTCTTTGGTCGCGTGTCTGCCTTCCCCGACGCCGGACCGGTACCTCCGGTCTTTTCTTTTCTTTTCTTTCTTTCTAAAAACAAAAAAAATATATATATTTTTTCCCCTCACTTGGTGTATTTTTCTTCTTAGGCCTCCAGGCCCAAAAGAAACTTTTCCCTCATGGAAAAACCAGCCTCCGGGTTCAAAAAATGCACTAAGTGTAGCGGTACAATTTCTGTTACAGATACCCATGAATGGTGTCTTAAATGTTTGGGTCCTGAACACTCCATTCCGGATTGCCCGGCCTGCTCTTTAATGTCTAAACGAGGGTTACAGAACCGAGCAGCCAAGCTCCATGTGCTGTTTCCCACGGATGCACCGGCAGTGGCATCGACATCTTCCAGGTCTTCCTCTCCCGATGGGTCTCAGGTAACCAAACATAATCCTAGCAGGTCCCTGAAGGGCAAATCTCCCTCTAAGCATCGAGATGCCTCTGGGCTTGCCCTCGAGGATCCTGCCCCAGCCAAACAACCCCGGCGGGAAGCTACGGCTTCCAAAGCTTCTCCTATGGGGTTACAGGTTGACATCGATGGCACGGCCTCGACCGATCACCTGTTAGACTGCTCTGGGGTACCGGCACAATCTCCCGGTACCGACATCCAGGCAGTCCATGGATCACACTGTTCAATCCATGCAGCAGGCTATAATGGCTTTTATTAATGCTGCGACGCTGACGGTACCGCAACGGGTTCCGTTGTCGGTACCGGCGCCAGTACCAGCACCGATACCGGTACCGACTGCATCGACATCGGCCAGGATACCGACTCAGGTTCCTTGTCCAGGGCTATTTCTCGGTACCGATCCGGTACCGGGGACGCCTGATGTCGGTACCGATGGATACGCGTATCGATCATTGGAAGGGGACAGACGATACTTTGATTCCTCTGATTCTGATTCATCAGATGAGTCTCCTGAAGTATCCCTTACCCTTCCTGAGGAGCCTACTCCTCCAAAAAGGAGAATGTCTCCTCCAGAGGATTTGTCCTTTCAAGACTTCATAATAGAAGTGGCTAAAGGACTATCTATTTCAGTAACCTCTGAAGCAGAGCCTAGAGCAAAAAAAATTAGATATTTTAGGATACTCTAAGGCTCCCAGAGAGGCAGTCACCTTGCCCATTCATGAAATTCTTCATGAACATATGATTGACTTATGGGAGACTCCTCTCACCCTTTCTCCTCATTCTCGCAGATTGGACACTATTTATCGTGTCCCTCCTTGTCCTGGATTTCAGAAAACTCAGCTTCCTCACCACTCCATTGTGGTGCAGTCAGCTATGAAAAGGATAAAGAGTACCAAAAGACACTCTTCTGCTCCTCCAGGAAGAGAATGCAGGACCTTGAATGCTTTTGGTAGGAAAATCTTCCAAGCCAGCATGCTTATTGCCAGAATCAACTTATATAGCCTTTATATGGGTATGTTTCTAAAGGAAGTTGCACAAAAGCTGCACAACTTTCTCCCTTTTATTCCAGAGGATAGAAGGGATGAATTCCTCCTTTGGCTTAAGCATACTCAAGACATTTCAAAGTTTTCCAACAGGGCAGCCTTTGACTCCTTTGAAGGTGCCAGCAGAGCTTCAGGCATTGCCATAGCTGCTCGCAGAATTGCTTGGCTCCAGGCTTCTGATCTAGAACCCTGGGTTCAAGATGGCTTAGGAAATCTGCCCTGTACAGGTGAAAATCTCTTTGGCAAAGAGTGGCAAATAAAAGCCACTCAAATGGATGCAGAGAATTCTGCTCTGGATAAACTTTCAAGGTCTACCTCCATTCCTGCCAAGAAAAAGACTTTTAAGAAGTCTTTTTTCAAAAAGGGCAGGTTTCCTTCCACTTCTGGCCAACAATCTTCTACAGGTCGCTTTACCGCTAAGCGTCAGCAACCTAAGCAGGCCAGGCCTAAGTCTACAGGGGCTGCTGCAACTCAGCAGTCCCAACCTCCTCAGGGTTTTTGACTTGATACTAGAGAACTTAACCTTTCTGGCTCTACAACAGCCAGAACCTTTCACCATTCCAGGAAGGTTAGCTCATTTTGCTCCCAGATGGGAGCAAATCACATCAGAGCAGTGGACCCTCTCCATCATAAGAGAGGGCTACAAACTTCATTTCTCAAACCTTCCTCCCTACCCCATGGTGAGACATTTCAATTCTCCCACATCTCTCCTCGACCTTCTGGATCAGGAGGTGACTACCCGAAGAGGTTCCTCTTCTTCAACAGGGGTCAGGGTTTTACTCCCCGTATTTTCTCATTCCAAAGAAAACAGGTTGATACAGACCCATTCTAGATCTCAGAGAATTGAACAAATTCCTATGCAAGGAGAAGTTCAAGATGCTTTCTCTAGGCACTCTCCTTCCATACCTGCAGAGTCAGGAATGGCTTTGTTCTATAGATCTCAAGGATGCGTACACTCATGTCCTCATCCATCCATCTCACAGAAAATTCCTACGTTTTCTGTTTCAGGGAAAACATTACCAATACACAGTCCTCAGCTACAAGACAGTCCTCATTCATACGGACAATCAAGTAGCCATGTTTTACATAAACAAGCAAGGAGGAACTGGCTCTCTGTCGCTTTGCAACGAAGCTCTGAGATTATGGGCCTTCGCGAGAGAGCATCAAATCCATCTCCTGGCAGTATACCTCCCAGGAATCCAAAACTCTTGGGCAGACAGACTCAGTCGAGTTCTGCTTCCACACGAATGGTCCCTGCACATGGATCAGGTACTCAGAATCTTCCAGGAATGGGGAACCCCGGACATAGACCTCTTTGCAAGTCCGTGGAATGCCAAACTTCCCCCGGTTCTGTTCCAGAATTCCGTGTCAGGGAGCTCAGGCCAAGGATGCCTTCCTCCTTCATTGGGGTCAGGGCTTCCTGTATGCCTTTCCACCCATTCCTTTGATTCCCAAGACTCTGTTCAAGCTTCAGAGGGATCAAGGATCCATGATCCTCATAGCTCCACGCTGGCCACGCCAAGTGTGGTACCCTCTACTTCTGCATCTCTCCCAAGCCCCCTCCCTGGACTTGGGAGCTGCGCCAGACCTTCTGTCCCAGGAGGAAGGGACTTTGTGGCATCCAAATCCCAAGTCCCTTCACCTCAGAGCTTGGTTACTGAAGGCCTAGACCTTCAAGACTTCAATCTTTCTCAGCAAGTGAAGGATATCCTCCATGCTTCCAGGAAACCTTCCACTAGGCGTTCCTATGCTTTTAAGTGGAAAAGATTTTCCATTTGGTGTGCTCAAAAGGGTCTTTACCCTCTGGCACTTCCTGTGAATTCTCTATTGGAATATCTCCTGCATCTCTCCAATGCAGGCCTTAAAACGAATTCAGTAAGGGTCCATTTGAGTGCTATTGCAGCATCCCTTAAGCCTCTCAATGGACAACCTATTTCCTCATCCTCTTATTGCAAGATTCATGAGAGGCCTAACTTTAACTAAACCTCCCATTCGACCTCCTCCGGTGGCATGGGACTTAAACTTGGTTCTTGGTCAGCTTATGAAGCCACCTTTTGAACCCTTAGCCACTACCTCCTTGAAATTTCTTTCCTGGAAGGTTATTTTCCTTATTGCAGTCACTTCTGCTCGCCGCATCAGTGAACTGCAGGCTTTAGTGGCTAATCCACCTTATACAAGGTTCCATCATGATAAGGTAGTCCTTAGGACAAATCCTCACTTTATGCCTAAAGTGGTCTCACCTTTTCATCTTAATCAAGAGGTATATTTACCTGTCTTTTTTCCAGCTCCTCATGCATCCAGTGCAGAGAGGAACCTTCATACTCTAGATTGTAAAAGAGCTCTTGCTTTTTACTTACACAGGACACAGCAACATAGAAAGTCTTCCCAGCTTTTTGTTGCTTTTGATCCTTCTCATTTAGGACTTCCAGTCTCTAAAAGAACACTGTCCAATTGGATTGCTCAGTGTATTTCTTTTGCTTACCAGAGTAAGAACCTTTCTCTGGAAGGCCATGTCACAGCTCACAATGTGAGGGCCATGGCCACCTCTATGGCTCATCTTCATTCTGTGTCCATCGACCAGATCTGTCGAGCAGCCACCTGGGCCTCGGTTCATACCTTCACAGCCCATTACTATTTGGACAAGGACTCCCGCCGGGATGCCTTGTTTGTTCAGGCTGTCCTCAGACACCTGTTCCATTCTTGAACAACTCCTGCCCTCCTTCCCTTAATGGATGCCTGAGATCCATAGGAAGACGAGGAACCCTTCAGGGTCTCATACCCTTGGTGATCTCCCAGGTATCTTAGCTAGGGAGTCCCCATATGTGAGGACTCATTCTTGCTTGTTCCTGGAGATAGCACAGTTACTTACCTGCAACAGGTGATCTCTGGGAACAGCAGGAATTAGTCCTCACAACCCTCCCACAACCCTCCCACCTCCCCTAGGAGTTGTATCTCTCTCTATATAAATACAGCTAAATAAATATCTTTCCTTTCCTCTCTCTCTCTATTGTCTCAGCTTTAAACTCGAACTGAGGAGAGTTGGTTAGGAAAGGCGGGAAGGCAGTGCGCAGGCGCTGTGGGATGCTCCCAAAAGCTTTCCTTTTTGGGAAGCTGGGGAGCGTTCCCGCGCAGGCTCCGTCGATACCGACGTACCCATATGTGAGGACTAATTCCTGCTGTTCCCAGAGATCACCTGTTACAGGTAAGTAACTGTGCTTTATTCACACCTTCCAAAAAAATATAACAGATTATGGTTCATGGTTTATTAGTTCTTGATATACCGCACTTGGTAGCGCATACAGTGCGGTTTACAATGATAAAAAAGTTAACAAATAAAACACTAATTAAAACACTAAATAAAAGCAGAAATGGAGCTCCATTAAAACAGGAAAGTGAAGGAAAGGTAACATAATAACAAAACAGCGGCAAATGAAGATGATTTAGTATCTTGCAGGTACCATAAGTTTCACATCTCAAGATGGTGGAGTGATCTCGAAGGCCTGGGTGAAGAGATGAGCCTTCAGGGAATGCTTAAAAAGTGCAAAGGAAGACAAGTCTTAAATGTGTGGGAAAGCAATTCCGCAAGGCTGGGGCTAGGTTAAAAAAAAAGTGGTATGGCATGTAGGTTCAAATTATACTCTGGTTGGGGAAGGTAGGACAAATCAATTATCTTGGAGTGATCTAAGAATGTGTCTAGGAGCATATGGGACAACGCTGAAAGACAGGTAAAGGGGGGCGGAATCATGAAGGGCCTTATGTTCAAGCGTGAGATCCTTCAATTTAATGTGCTGATTAACAGGAAGCCAGTGGTGTTCGATGAAAAGTGACGTAATATGATCATATTATATATGGAACCAAGTAGGCACGATTGCTCCTCCACACTGCGCCTCCTGACCCCAACCACCTCACCAACACCACCTTTGCCTTCAAGTAGCTTTCCTTGACTTGTTGCCCACTACTGGCACTGATCTTCCCTTCCATTACCTGCCTAGATCTTGCTACCCATTGTCTGCATAGAGCTGCTACCCATTGTCTGCTTAGAACTGTTACCCACTGCCTGCACAGAACTGTTACCCACTGCCTGCACAGAACTGCTACCCACTGCCTACATAGCACTGCTACCCAGTGTTGGCATAGAACTGTTTGCATTGAACCGCTACCCAGTATTTGCATAGAACTGTTTGCATTGAACCGCTACCCAGTGTTTGCATAGAACCGCTACCCATTGCCTGCATAGAACTGCTACCCAGTGTTTGCACAGAACTTGCTGCCCATTACCATGGCCCCACATCACATCGTCCTTTTCTTCCTCATCCTCCCCAACTGTCTCCCCTCATTCCAACACCCTCCCTCCTCGTCCCCCTACTCCCCCACCTTCCTCACTTCGCCCTCCATTCTCTCCCCTTACCTAGCATCTGCTCTTGAGCTTCAGCACACCATCCCCCTCATTCAACCAACCCCTCTCTAAGGCAACCCCACCCTCGCTTCCGCCGTATCGCCTCCGCCTTACCATGCTCTCTAGTACTCCTTCTCCTTCTTTCATCAGGCAACACCAACCCTGGCTCCCCTCGTTTTATTTCTCACACTAAAAAGAGTTCATCACATACCTTATCTAATCTCATCCACATCCCGCTCCTCCCCTCCTCCACCCTCCTCACTCATCCCCCCTCACTCATCCCCCAATCTCTCATACAGAGATATCAACCCCAACCTTATCTCCAATAGGAAATTCCCACATAACCTAAATGATACCAGCAATATCACCCCTCTCTCGCCCCACACTTCCCCTCTCTCAAGGCCCTCTTGGAGGGTACACACATCCAGACATATCCACCCACACCCTGTTCCCTCTAAATCTCTGCACTTCTCTAGGAATAAAGCCTCACGTTACTCTGATAAGAAATCCTCACGTAACTTATCTAAACTTATCCATATCCCTCTCCTTCCTCCCTCCGCTCTCCTGTTCTCATGTGCCCTATGGAACGCATGCTCAGTCACTAACAAACTTCCTTTTACCCACGATCTCTTTATCTCTAATGCCCTACACCTTCTCGCCCTTACTGAGACCTGGATTCCCCCCAGATGACACCGTATCCATTGCTTCTCTCTGCTATGGGGATTACCAGTTCTCCCTTACACCTCGATCTACTGGTCGCAGTAGTGGTGTTGGTCTCCTACTCTCTCCCTCCTGTCAATTCCAACCTCTCCTGCTACCTCAGTCACCATCCCCCCTCTCCTTTGAAGTCCACTCCATTTGCCGCCTCCTACCACTTCCCCTCCGTGTTGCTGTTATTTATCGCCCACCCGACAAATCCCAATCAACCTTCCTCACCGACTTCAATTCCTGGTTTTCCGCCTTTCTTGATCCCTCTTCCCCCACTGTTATTCTCGGCAACTTTAACATTGACGTCGACAACCCCTCTGACCCCCACGCCTCAAAATTCCTTGCCCTCATCTCCTCGTACGACCTTCAACTCTGCTCCACTGCCCCCACCCACATACACGGCCACTGCCATGACCAAATACTCTTCTCCAATTCCTCTCCCTCAAACATCCGGAATTCAATCCTTACCTCATCTGACCACCACCTTTTAACCTTTACTCTTCAGCTTCCACCATCTCAACCTCGTCCTGTCTCGTCCAACCTACTTAGAAACCTCCATAATATTGATCCCCTGACTCTCTCCTCCACCATTTCTCCATCTCTGTATCCTCTAAGTCCGTCGATGAGGCACTATCCTCCTACAATGCTATACTCTCCTCAGCTCTCGGCCCTCTTGCCCCACCCACCCCACGTCCAGTCAAACGATCTACTCCCCATCCCTGGCTCTCACCCACAACCCATTATCTCTGCACCTGTGCACGTTCCGCTGAGCGTGCTTGGTCCAAATCCCGCTCCATGGAGGACCTTCTACACTTCAAATTCATGCTTGGCTCCTTCCAGTCAGCCATAGCACTTGCCAAACAAGACTACTACATCCACCTGACCAACTCCCTTGCCTCTGATCCTCATCATCTCTTTAATACCCTCAGTTCTCTCCTCAAAGTCCCCCCACTCCCCGGTCCTGCCCTCCCTTTCTGCCCAAACCCTAGCTGACTACTTCTATGACAAAATCAACAAGATTACTCTCCAATTCCCCACCCCCTCATCTACTTCCCCCCCCTTCCCAATACTCCCCCCTCCTTCCTCTGCCATCCTCTCCTCCTTCCCTCCGATTTCTGAAGAAGAAACCGCACTCCTTACTTCCTCCAACCCCACCACATGTTCATCTGACCCCATCCCCACCCATCTCCTAAACCCCATCTCCTCCACTATTGTATCCTCCATCTCTCACATCCTCAACCTTTCACTCTCTACTGCAACTGTCCCTGTTGACTTCAAGCATGCTGCTGTCACACCTCTCCTTAAGAAACCCTCACTCGATCCCACATGCCCTTCTAACTATCGACCCATCTCCCTCCTTCCCTTCATATCCAAACTACTAGAACGTGCAGTCCACCGCCACTGCCTCGACTTCCTCACCTCCCAGGCCCTCCTGGACCCACTACAATCCGGCTTCCATCCCTTACATTCCACTGAAACGGTGCTCTCAAGAGTCTCCAATGACCTATTCCTGGCTAAATCTAAGGGCCTCTACTCTATCCTCATTCTTCTTGACCTCTCTGCTGCCTTTGACACCGTTGACCACAATCTTCTCCTCACCACCCTCGCCTCCCTTGGTTTCAAGGACCTGATACTGTCCTGGTTCTCCTCCTACCTCTCCTATCGCTCATTCAGTGTATGCTCTGGCGGCTTCTCCTCCTCCCCTACCCCGCTCCACATAGGTGTACCCCAGGGATCCGTCTTGGGCCCCCTCCTTTTCTCCCTATACACCCAAGCCATTGGCGCGCTTATCTCCTCCCACAGCTTTCAGTATCATCTCTATGCCGATGACTCCCAAATCTACCTCTCTACACCTACTATTTCTCCAGCAACCCAGTCCAAGATCTCTGCCTGCCTCTCAGACATCGCCGCCTGGATGTGTTTTCGCCGATTGAAACTGAACATGGCTAAGACTGAACTCCTTGTCTTTCCCCTCAATTCCTCCCCTCCTCTTCCCCCTTTCTCAGTCCATGTGGACGGAGCTACTATCCTTCCTGTTCCCTCGGCCCGCAACCTAGGAGTTATCTTTGACACCTCCTTCTCCTTCTCCACAAATATCCAGCATGTAGCTAAGACCAGCTGTTTCTTCCTCTACAACATTAGCAAAATCCGCCCCTTCCTCTTTGAACACACCACCAAAACGCTTATCCACTCCTTAATCTCCTCTCGCCTCGATTATTGCAACCTACTCCTTGTTGGTCTCCCCATCAGCCACCTCCTTCCCCTTCAATCTATACAAAATCACGCTGTTCGAATAATCTTCCACTAGCCTCGCCATGCCCACATTACTCCTCTTCTCAAGTCGCTTCACTGGCTCCCTGTCCATTTCCGCATCCAATTCAAACTTCTCCTACTGACCTATAAATGCATTCACTCGGCGGCCCCTCAATACCTCTCATCTCTTATCTCTCCCTACATCCCCTCTCGGAACATGCGCTCCGCTAGCAAATCACTTCTATCAATGCCGTTCACCCGCACCGCTAACTCCCGACCGCTCCTTTCACCTTGCTGCACCTCACGCCTGAACAGCCTACCTGTGTCTATACGCCAGGCGCCCTCCCTGGCCCTCTTCAAATCCAGGTTGAAGACTGACCTCTTCACCGTCGCTTTCAGATCCTGACCTCTATCCTTATCTTAACCCCCGTCAACTTTCATAACCATATTGTATTGACCTTACTGTGCCTTGTATTGACCTTACTGTACCTTGCACTAATCTGACCTGTACCCTGTAATGTTCTCACTAGATTGTAAGCTCCGATGAGCATGACTGACGGGCAGGGACTGTCTCTTGCATTCTGGCTAACTCTTGTTGGTTGGCTGTACAGCACTGTGTGTGTGGCGCTCTATAATTGATAAATAGTAGTAGTAGTAATATTTCTTCATTCAAGAAAGAATGCAGACAGCAGTATTTTGAATTGATTGGAGCCGTTTTAACTGAGTCTGATTAGTAAGACCAGACTTTGCTAAATCCATGTTGGCTTTCTGTCATTAAACAATGACTTATCTATAAGTTCACTAATTTTATTTTTTATAATGGTTTCTACCATTTTGTCTGGTACCAATGTCAGGCTCACCGGTCTTTAGTTTCCCAGATCACCACTGTAACCCTTTTAAAAAATTGGCATTATATTGGCCATTCTCCAATCTTCAGGTACTACAGATGATTTTAATGATAGTACACAGATTACTAATATTAGGTCTGCAATCTCATATTTTACTCTAAAATGTATACCATCCGGTCCAGGAGATTTACTGCCCTTTAGTTTATTAAATACTTATCAATAAACCAGGAAGATGTATTATATTTTTTTTCAATTCTTCTGATATATCAGGAATAGGTAAGTTCCCTACATCATCTTCAATAAAAATTGAAGCAAAGAGTTCATTTAATCTCTATACTATGGCCTTGTCCTCCCTCAGTGTCCGTTTTTACCCCTCTGTCATCCAGTGATCCAACTGACTCTCTCATAGGTTTTTTTTTTTGCTATGAATGTACTTGAAAAAAATTTTATTATACGTTTTTGCTTCCACGGCAAGCTTTATTTCAAATTCTCTTTTTGCATGCCTTATCAGTTCCTTGCATCTATCTTGCCAATGGTTATGTTGGTTCCCATTTTCGTCATGCGACTCCTTTTTCCATTTTTTGAAAGATGTTTTTTTTTGCTACAACAGCCTCTCTGACCTTGCCTTTAAACAATGCTGGCAGTTTTTTGGCCTTCTTTCCACTTTTCTTAAAACATGGAATACATCTGGTCTGGGCTTCCAAAATAGTATTTTTAAACAACTCCCATGCTTGATGTAAATCTTTAACCTATTAGTTTTATAACTTTCAAAAGGGAGACTATGATAAACTGAGTAAAATAGTTATATGATAAACTGAGTAAAATAGTTATTTTACTCAGTTTATCATAGTCTCCCTTTTGAAAGTTATAAAGTAGTTATGTGGATTTCCTTGCCACCCTGCTTCCATTTATTAAATCAAGCTCTCCCTTCTTATTTTTTAGACTTCTAGTATTTGCATACAGGCATTCTCCGGAAACAAACAGGAAGTCAGTCCTCACATATGGGTGACATCTGCACCTACAGAGCCCTCGCGGAAGCATCTCCCCAGCTTTCAAAAAAAGCCTTTGGAAGATGCCACCACACATACATGGTCCCCTTCCCACCCAAGGGTGCCATCTTGCTCAGTCTCCTTTTTTCCACGGATCCCTTCATACTTCTGTCTGGCTAGTCCCCAGAAAAAGTTTATTTTTCTGCCTTATACTCGCCTCCGGTACTGCACTGGTACTCTTCCTGCCACCCGACCTCGCTGTCTCGGCATCGAGTCGGGTTCTCTTTTGTAAGTTTTCTTTTTCTTTTTGGCGTCTTTGCACTGGTTTTTTCTCAACTGGCAGCCTGGGGGTTCTTTTTTCCCCCATAGCTACCAGTGGCTTCAAGAAGTGTGATCGGTGCACAAAAATTGTCTTTGACCAACACACACGACTGTTGCCTTCGCTGCCTCGGGCCTAACCACGACCCTGCAGCACGTGGTCTCTGCAAAAAGATGTCCAGCAAGGCCCTCAAGAGCCGCCAGTAGCTGCATGATAAGTTTTTCCCCGAATCCCCAGCACCTCCGAAGGCCAAGGCTTTGTCTGAAGCCTCAACATCTCAGGTGGGCCTCTCCGAGCCCGAGCCCCGTTGTGGTTCTTCAGAGGGGGTCTCCCTCAAGGGAACCCAGGAAGAAGAAGAAAGCCTTGAAGGTGGCATCCTTGGACGGATCCGACCGGCCAGGTGGGCCCTAGGCTAGGTCCCGCAGTCCAAGGCGCTCATTCGAGGGATTGGAGAGGGAGCAGCCTGCAAAGGTCCCCCGAAAGGACTTGACCTTAGACCAGCCTTGGTCGTCAGATACCATCCTCGTCGAGGACTCACCTTCTGGGGAACCGGCGTTGGGCCTGAGTCCCTCAGTGCCCTTGCCGATGTCTATGGAGCCTTCTAGTCTGGAGTCCAGAATGGTGGCCCTGGAGCGCAGTTTGTCTGTCTTCATGGACCAGCAGTGGGTGCTGTTGTCCGGTACGACCAGTTCATGTGCCCCGACCACTGGACTCTCGACATTGAAGATGTCCCCGAGGCCAAGCCAATCCTCAAAGTCCTTCAACCTCGAGTCAATTCTTGGCCGAAGTCTCAATCTGGTTCCCACTCAATGGGACCAAGATCATCCCTGGCCAGTGCGCTTGGCGCCTGCCACAAAGCCTTGGAAGGCCATGGTCGGTCCCGGGGCCCGCAGATCCTTCCTTCGAGTCCTCAATGGACTATTCCACCTGTCGCCACCACGATGTCCCTTCGGACTCTCCCGCTTCGGTGCCCCAGCGGCGGTCCCTGCCAGAGAATATGGGGTTCCTTGACTTCGTCAGGACATGTCTAAGGCCCTGGCGTTCCTGACGGAATCGGAGGAGGAACCTTGGCGTATGAGTTAGAAATCCTCCAGTATATGAGACCCCTCCAAGGAAATCGCTCACGGTGCCCATCCCTCCTTTCCTGGGACGGCTGATGCTATGTATGTGGGGAAACACCGGCGTCAGTGCAGATGGTGAGCAAGCAGCTGGACTCGATGTATCGAGTCTGCTGGAGCCCGGGCATCCAGAAGTCGCAGCTGCCACACAACTCCATGGTGGTGGAGTCGGCCATGCGTTGACTGAAAAGTCAGAAGACGCATGCACTTTGGATGCCCTTGGCAGAAAGTGCTACCAGGGTTTGATGCTCATCGGCCTCATCCAGGCTTACCAGCTGTACATGGGCATGTACCTGAGAGACCTGGCGAAAGAACTTGCCGGGTTCTCAGCTAGTCTGTCTATAGAGCCCTTCCAGTGGTTCCTGGCCAAGGCCGTCCGTGAGTGCTCCAAGTTTATATCTCAGGCAGCCTATGACTGTTTCGTGTTGGCAGCTCGAGTAGCAGTGGCGGGCATCGGTGCCCAACGTCAGGCTTGACTACAGTCATCCGACCTTGAACAATGGGTTCAGGACAAATTGGTCGACTTCCCATGCCAAGGAGAGAGCCTCTTTGGCAAACCCATGACCAACAAGGCTGCCGAGTTGGAGACCAGAGTTCATGACGAGGACCAGGCTCTCTAAAAAGACCGCTGCCCCTCCCTAATGGAAGGGCTCTGGTTAAAAGCCCTTTTACCCAAGGAAAGGGGCTGCTTACAGAAACTACCCACCTTTCCAGACATCTCCGGCTCCCCAACAAGGTCAGCAGGCCAAGGGGCATGGGCATGGCCCTCGTGGGAAGAAGGCTCCAAAACCCCAGGCACTGGCCCCTGCCCAGCTTGGGGGGAGTTTTTCACTCCTTGCACATAGCCTCTCTACCCCAAGGAGGTCTGCAGCCCACAGGGGGACTTCTGACTCACTATGCCCAGAGGTGGCCAACCATCACCACCGATTCCTGGGCACTTCGAGTGGTCAAGGAGGGTTACCTCCTCCATCTGACTCAGACACCTCCCCTTATTTTCGGGGAGAGCCCCTCAGGACTCCTCTTCACTGGGATATCCTACTGAAGGAGCTCGCAGGTCTTCTCGAGGACAAAGTGGTGAAACCGGTGTCCCACCATCTCAAGGACAAAGGGTTCTACTCATGATGCTTCCTCATACCAAAAAGGACAGGGGGCCTAAGGCCCATCCTCGAACTGCACAACCTCAACAAGTTCATGGTGAAGGAGAAGTTCAAGATGCTCTCCCTTGGAACATTGCTGCCTTACCTCCAGCAGGGAGATTGGCTATGCTCCTTGGATCTAAAATATGCCTTTACCCACATCCTCATTCACCCCAACCACAGACAATACCTGTGGTTCATAGTGGGGGGCGGACACTATCAGTACAGGGTACTGCCTTTCGGCTTGGCCTCTGCCCGAGTCTTCAAAAAATGCCTGGCGGTCGTGGCCTCCTTCCTCCATCTCCAGGAGTTTTTTGTCTTCTCACTGGCTCATAAAGGGAGGCACGGTCTCAGAGGTGCAACAGGCCTGCCTCATCCAGGTCCTACAATACTTGGTCTTTGTCTCATCTCCTTCCAATACAATGTCTGGAGTTCATCGGGGCAAGACTGGACACCCTCCAGTCTCAAAGGCCTTCCTGCCCGAGGACTGGGCCGACCACCTCAGAACCCTGGCACAGGATATACAACATCATCCCTCTGTGCCTGCTCGGCTCCACTTGCGCCTCCTCAGACACATGCCCTCCACAGTCATCACCCCAGACGCCCACCTCCACATGAGGGCCATGCAGTGGTGTCTCCAGGACCAGTGGACTCGGGCCACGGGGCGTATCTGGGACAAAGTCTCCATGACTCGCCAATTGGCAGAATCTGACCTGGTGGCAGACCCCCAAATATCTCGAGGCGGGGATGCCTTTTCAGGCCCCGAGCCCCTTAAGGGTCCTCACCACAGACACCTCCCTGCTTGGCTAGGGAACTCACTGCGAGGAACTCCACACCCAGGGCAGCTGGTCGCCGGACAAGGGCACCCAGCAGATCAATCTCCTGGAACTGCAGGCAATACACTTGGCCCTTCAAACTTTTTGCCATCGCCTATGTCACCAGTTGGTGCTGGTCCAGACGGACAACCAGGTGGAAATGTTTTATGTGAACAAACAGGGGGGACACAGGGTCTTGTGCCCTTTGCCAAGAGGCGGTGCTCCTATGCAGTCAACAGGGTATTCTCTTGCGTGCACTATACCTACCAGACCAGAACAACCTACTGGCCGACAGACTGAGCAGGGTCCTCCAACCGCACGAGTGGCAGCTGGACCCCAGTGTGGCCCACCGGCTCTTCTGGATCTGGGGGTA
The DNA here is from genome assembly GCA_033557465.1 of Ichthyophis bannanicus. Classification (NCBI taxonomy): domain Eukaryota; kingdom Metazoa; phylum Chordata; class Amphibia; order Gymnophiona; family Ichthyophiidae; genus Ichthyophis; species Ichthyophis bannanicus. The sequence continues at coordinate 33,840,638 of CM066041.1, read as the reverse complement.
ACCCGTGATGGACCTGTTTGCCAGCCTGGACAAGTTCCAGTTGCCCTGCTTCTGCTCCTGGCAGGCCCACCCCTCCAGTTGGTGGCGGACGCGTTCCTCGTCTCATGATCGGAGAGCATCATGTACACCTTCCCTCCCACACCACTGATTGCTAAAACCTTGTTCAGGACCTTCCACGACAAGGCCTCGCTCATCCTGATAACTCCTTGGTGGCCTTGGCAACCGTGTTTCCCGCTACCCCTTCGGTTAACGGTGGAGGCCCCCATCTCATTGGGGAACTCTCCAGGACTCCTGTCTCAGGAAGGGGGCTTTCTTCTGCACCCCAACTTGGGATCCCTGTCACTGACGGCGAGGCTGCTGAGAGGGTGACTCTAGCCCCTTTCAACCTCCCGGGCGAAATAAAAGAGATCCCGCTGGCCTCTCATAAGGCTTCTACTAAGAAAGTGTATGCTCTCAAGTGGCGCAGGTTCTCAGCTTGGTGTGCCGTGCACCGGACTGACCCGTTCTTCTGCCTGGTGGGGCTGGTGTTAAAGTACCTTCTCCATCTCTTGCCGTCCAGTCAAATTTAACTCCATCAGGGTACACGTCAGTGCCCTGGCAGTGCACCACTACCCAGTGGATGGCAATCCCCTCTCGGTCCAGCTGCTGGTGACCTCCTTTCTAAGGGGCCTGCTCCTGTCAAAGCCCCCGGTTTGCCCTCCGGTGACTGAGTGGGACCTTAATGTAGTATTGGGGCAGCTCACTCGCCCATTCTTTGAGCCTCTGGCTACTTGCCACCTACGATACCTCTCATGGAAGGTGATGTTCCTGGTCACGCTCACCTCCACTCGCAGCGTTAGCGAGCTTCAAGCTCTAGTGCTGGAGGCGCTCCACACAAGGTTCTACAGGAACAGGGTGGTGCTTCGCATGAACCCTAAATTCCTTCCCAAGGTGGTATCATCCTTCCATCTCATCCAGGAAGTAGTACTTCCCACCTTCTTTCCAAGACCTCACACCAGTAGGAATGAGACGGTCCTTCACACTCTGGACTGTAAGAGGGGTTTGTCCTTCTATATCCAACGCACTCGGGGACACCGCAAAGCTGCTCAGCTTTTCATCTCCTACGACCCCAATAGACTGGGGGAAGCAGTGACCAAACGCACACTGTCTACTTGGGTGGCGGACTGTATCACCCTCGCCTATGAGCAGGCAGGGCTCCTGCTGTAAGGCCGAGTCACAGCGCACCGTGTCAGGGCCATGGTGGCCTCGGTAGCAAAGCTGTGCTCCGTCTCAATGGTGGACATCTGCCGGGCCGCCACCTGATCTTCAGTCTATACCTTCGAAGCCCATTACTGCTTGGAAAGGGAGTCCTGACGGAACAGTGCCTTCAACCAGGCTGTGTTTTTGGGGTTTAGGCAACTCTTACCATCCGACCCTTCTGTGTTCAGGCTACCGGAGTGCTGGTTCTCATCGGACACTTGGGTCCTACTGTAGTCTGTAGAGACAGACTCAGTTGCTGCTGCTCGCAGCTCCCTTTGAAGGAGACAGTGGCTTTTTTACTATGGGCTTTCAGTAGCCTGTAGCTGGGTGTCCCATATGTGAGGACTGACTTCCTGCTTGTTCCCAGAGAAAGCATACTTACCCACCTGTAGCAGGTGTTCTCCGGGGATAGCAGGAATCAGTCCTCACAACCCTCCCTCCTCCCCTTGGAGTTGCTCCTTTAACATCTTGTATTTTTGCCGTCTTTTAGCTATGTTATCTGACTGAGCAAGATGCGTGGTGGCATCTACCAAAGGCTTTCTTTGAAAGCTGGGAGGATGCTTCCGCGAGAGCTCCGTCGGTGCCAACGTCACCCATATGTGAAGGTTGATTCCTGCTGTCCCTGGAGAACACCTGTTACAGGTGAGTAATTCTGCTTTTTCGAGGTATTTTATTCATATTAATATGGTTCTCTGGGAATAAGCAGGAAGTCAGTCCTCGCATGTGAGTGATGTCGGCGCCGACTGAGACCTCACGGAAACATCTTCCCAGCTTTGAAAGAAAGCCTTTGGGAGATGTATAACACATGTGTGGTCCCCTTCCCGCCCAAGGGTGCCATCTTGCCTCCGTCTCCTTTTTTTCTTCAGAGCCCTTAGGACATCTGTCCAGTTTCCCCTGGAAAAAGAAGTGTCTCTTTTTTGTCTTGATTTGTCTGGTAAGCAAACCGGTTCCTTTCCTGCCCCCCAGCCAGCTCACCTTGGTGTTGCTCCTCAGGTTCGTCCCTTTTTTTCTTTTTGTTTTCTCTAGGTGTTCCTCGACCGGCATTCGTGCTGTTTTTTGGCCACAGGCCTTGGACCCGTGCCCGGGTGCAGGCCCCTTTTTACCCTGATGACCTTCAGCGGTTTCAAGAAATGTGATCTGTGCGGTAAGATAATGTCCCTCACTGATCCGCATGACTTCTGCATCTGCTACCTTGGGCCGGACCACGATGACTCGGACTGCGAACTTTCAAGGTGATAACCCTAAAGGCCATCAAGAGCCATCAGCTACAGCAGGAAAAGATTTTTCACAAGTCCGACTCTGCACTAGAGTCTCTGGTGACACTGCGCTCCAGGGCCCTCTCCGGTACCTCAATGCCCCGTGATGTCCTGGCTGCTTGGAATCCTGTGGTCGCTGGTCCTCTGAGGGAAAATCCCTGGAGGTGGAATGCAAGAAGTCAAAATCCTTGAAGACCGCGTCAGAGGATGGGTCTGAGAAATCCCAGTCCAGGTCCCACAGCCCCAGGTGTGAGTCTGAGTGATCGGAGCGGGAGTAGCCTCACAAGCTGCCCTGGAAGGAGTCATCTGCAGCCAGTGACCAATCTCTGACACCCAAGGCCATTCTCGTTGAGGAATCTCTCTCGACGGAACCAGTGCCATGCCCAAGCCCTCGGTGGCTGCATCGAAGGCTGCAGAGCCAACTGGTATGGAGAAAGGATGGTGCCCTTGGAATGCAGTATCTCTGCCCTCATGGCCCAGTAGCGAGCATTCATGTCTGGTTCTTCTGCCCCGACGACCAGACCCTCGACATAGAGGGCTTCCCCGGAGGTCGAGCCAATCCTCGAGTGCTGCCAGCCTCAAGAGACCCATTGGCACTGGACAAGATCCTGTTCCTCAGGGCACTAGTCTTCTCAGGCCAGTGTCCGCAGCTCAGACCGCAGGTCCTCCGGAGCCGGCAGGTCTCAGAGCCCCGGTCCTCAATCGCAGGGTCTCAGACTCTTCCTTGGATTTCGAGTAATATTGGGAGACACAGGATGAGCAGTCCCTGGGCATTTGGCAACACCGAGCTGTGCCCTCAGACCCATCTCCCCCAGTGTCCCTGTGCCGTTCCCTGTCTGAGGATGCTGCCTTCCTTGACTTTGTGAGAGAAATGGCTAAGGCGCTAGTCTTCGAGACCAATGTAGAGGAGGACCCCCAAACGGAGAAACTGGATTCTCCAAAATGAGGTTGTCCCCCCGAGGGAGGCTCTCATGGTGCCCATTCCTCCAGTCCTCGAACGCCTCCTCCTCTGTATGTGGGAAACACTGGAAGCTGTGCCCATAGTAAGCAGAAGGCTTGACTCCATGTACTGAGTCCGCCAAAGCCCCGGGTTCCAGAAAAAACAACTTTCACACAACTCGATGGACGTTGAGTCCGCCATGTGCAGACTCAAAAGCAAAAAAAAACATTCCTCAGTGTTCCCCAGCAGGGCGTCCTGGACCCTTTACACCCTCTGCCGAAAGGCCTTTCTGGCCTTGATGCTTGCATGCCAAGTCCAATCCTACCAATTATACATCGGCATATATCTCAAGGAGCTGGTGAGGGAGCTCACCAGTTTCTCAGCAAGCCACCTCTCCAGTGGTTCAAGTCGCTGGCTTCGGCGGTCAAGGAGTGCTGAAAGTTCTTATTTCGAGCAGCATCGACTCTTCAGCCAGGGCTAGCCGCCGTGGGCATCAGGGCCCAACACCAAGCTTGGCTACAGTCGTCTATCCTCGAGCAACGGACTGACTCATCGATGTCCCCTGTATCGGAGAGAATCCCTTTGGGAAACCCATGGCAGACAAAACAGCTAAAATAGAGACTGAGTTTCTGACAAGGACCAGACTCGCTAAAAAGACCTTGATGCATCCCTGTAAAAAGGCCTCGGGTTAAGAAGCTCTTCTTCCTGAGTAAAAAGAGGGGGGGGATTGGCAATGCCCCACAGTTCCAAGCCTTTTCTGCTCCACAGAAAGGTCAACAGCACAAGGGGCAAGGGCATGGCCCCCACAAACAGAAGACCCCAAAGACCCAGGCGCTGGCCCCAATCCAGCCTGGAGAGAGTTTTTGACTCCTTGGGCACGACTTCCTCTCCCCCATGAGGTCCCCTACAGCCCACTGGTTTGTCCACAGGTGGCTCTGTTTGCCCACAGGTGGTCTTCCATCACCATCGATTCCTGGGTACTGCAAATTGTCAGGGAGGGCTACCTCCTCCACCTGCAACAGTCGCCACCCTCTTACTTTCCAGGAGAGACTGTCAGGCCTCTCCTTTACCAGGCTCTGCTCCTCACAGAGCTAGCAAACCTCTTCAAGGACAAGGCGGCAAAGGCTTCTACTCCAGATATTTCCTCGTTCCCAAGTGGACAGGGGGCCTCAGGCCCATCCCAGACCTGCGGGACCTGAACAGATTCCTGATGAGGGAGAAGATTAAGATGCTCTCCCTTGGAACACTGTTGCCATACCTCCAGCAGGGAGATTGACTATGCTCCTTAGATCCGAAGGATGCTTATACTCGCATCCTGATCCATCCCTGCCACCGCAAATACCTATGGTTTGTGGTGGGAAGAAGTGCTGGTCCAGATGAATAACCAAGTCGCAGTGTTCTACGTGAACAAGCAGGGAAGCAAGGGGTCGTACTTCCTCTGCCAGGAGGAGGTGGCCCTCTGCTCATATGCGACACATAACAGGATGCTCCTGCGGGTGGTCTTCCTCCTGGGTCAGCAGAATGCCCTGGCGGACAAGCTGGTGTGGCAGATGCATTCCTCATTCCATGGAAGGAAGGCCTTCTTTATGCCTTCCCCCAACACTGCTGGTTGCCAAGACCCTCTTCAAGGTCCCGAGCAACAGAGCTTCACTGATATTGATAGCCCCCAGGTGGCCCAGGCAACCTTGGTTCCCGCTACTTCTCCACCTGTCAGCAACGTTTATGATTCCCTTGGGCCATGCCCAGGGACTTCTGTCACAGGAGGAGGGCTCTCCACCACCCCAGCCTAGGTCGCTATCACTCACGGCCTGGCTGCTGAAAGAGTAGCTTTCGCTCCCTTTGGCCTCCCATGGTATGTGGAGGAGATCCTCCTTGCTTCCTGCAAGGCCTCCACGAGAAGGACGTATGCCTATAAGTGGCACCATTTTTCAGTGTGGTGCGCCAAGAGATAGGTGAACTCATTCTCCTGCTCGGTTAAGCTAGTACTCCAGTACCTACTCCACCCGTCCCAAGTGATACTGAAGTCCACTCAGTCAGGATGCACCTGAGTGCTATCGTGGTGCAACACCACTCCGGTTGAGGGAAAGCCCTTCTTGGTTCAGCCCCTCGTTTCTTGTTTTCTGTGGGGCCTCATGTTGTCTAGGCCTCCTGTCTGCCCACCATCGGCAGAGAGGGAACTCAACGTGGTGCTCTCTCAACTCACTAAGTCACTGTTTCAGCCATTGGTTACCTGCCACTTGCAGTACCTCTCCTGGAAGGTTGTCTTTCTTGTGGCACTCGTGTCAGCTTTCAGGGTCAGTGAGCTCCAGGCTGTGATGGCAGAGCCTCCCTGCACAAGGTTATAGAAGTACAGGGTGGTGCTCTGCACACACTCCATGTTTCCACCAAAGATGGTGTCCCCCTTCCACATCATTCAGGAGGTGGTGCTCCCCACCTTTTTCCTGAGGCCTCACACCAGCAAGTCGGAGACCATTCTCCATACTCTGGATTGCAAGAGGGCCCTATCCTTCTATCTGCAGGACTCAGGGCCACCGCAAAGCGCCTCAGCTTTTCATCTCCTATGACCCCAGTTGACTGGGGCTTCTAGTGACCAAGCAAACTCTAACCACTTGGGTGGCGGATTGCATTGCCCTTGCCTATGAGCAGGTTGGGATCTCACTAGACCAGTGGGTCACGGTGCACTGCGTCAGGGCCATTGCTATCTCCATGGTAAATCTGCATTCTGTACATGTGACGGAAATCTTCTAGGCCACCACCTGGTCTTTGGTCCACATCTTCGCAGCTCACTACTGCCTGGAGAGGGAGTTCCAACAGGACAACACCTTCGGCCAGGCTATGCTCCGTAATCTGTTCAGGGTGTAGGCAACTCTTGCCCTCTGACCCTTCTCTGTTCAGGCTACTGGAGTGCTGGTTCTCTGCCAGACACTTGGATCATGCGAGAGTCTCTCAGTTGGGATTCGACTGCTGCAGCTCATGGCTCACTTTCTCTGGTTGCCATGGCATTTTGTACAGGTTCTTGGTAGCCTGCAGCTGGGGAGTCCCATATGTGAGGACTGACTTCCTGCTTGTTCCCAGGGAAAGCATAGATACTCACCTGTAGCAGGTGTTCTCCGGGGACAACAGGAATCGGTCCTCACAACCCTCCCTCTTCCCCTTGGAGTTGCTTCTTTACCATATTTTATTTTTGCCATCTTAGCTATGATAGACTGAGGCAAGATGGCACCCTTGGGCGGGAAAGGACCATCCATGTGTGGTGCGTCCCCCAAAGGCTTTCTTTGAAAGCTGGGGAGATGCTTCTGCGAGGGCTCCGTCGACACCGACATCACCCATATGTGAGGACTGATTCCTGCTGTCTCCAGAGAATACCTGTAACAGATGAGTAACTACGCTTTATCAGTTGATAGGAATAATTTGGAATCTTTCAGCTCTGTACTTAAGGACATCTGGGTTACTTTTATCTTTTTTGGATCCTGTCTGTTGGTATGCTCTAACTTCCCTCTTTTGCTAGTATCCTTCAAGGATACAGCCTTCCGAACCATGTGTACTTAGGAGCAGCTTTTAAACTAAATAATAGGGGAAGACCGACAGTTACCTATCTCCTTTTGAAAGGTTAATGTCAGCAGCTTGGTTCCAGACCCAGTCAGAGACGTGGAGGCAAGGAAGAAACTATTTATTAATCACTGGGTCCTGGATGGCTTACGGAATCTGCCCTGTACAGGTGAGAACTTATTTGGTAAAGACTGGCAAATTAAAGCCACTCAAATGGACGCAGAAAATGCTACATTAGATAGACTTTCTAAGTCTACCTCTACTCCTGCCAAGAAAAAGTCTTTCAAGAGGCCTTACTACAAGAAGGCCAGATTTTCCACAAATACTGGCCAACAATCTTCTCAGCCTCGCTTTGCTGCTAAACGTCAGCAACCTAAACAGGCAAGGTCAAAGCCTGCAGCGTCTGCCACTCCTCAGCAGGCTCAACCCCCTCAGGGGTTTTGACTTGCCCCTAGAGAACTTAACATTTCTGGCTCTAGAACAACCAGAGCCCCTCACCATTCCCGGAAGGTTAGCTCACTTTGCTCCCAGATGGGGGCAAATTACATCAAAGCACTTGACCCTCTCTATCATCAGAGAGGGCTACAAACTTCATTTTTCCAACCTTCCTCCACATACCATGGTGAGGCACTTCAATTCTCCCCCATCTCTCCTGGCCCTGTTGGGTCAGGAAGTTTCTTCCCTCCTTGCCCAAAGGGCAATAGAAGAGGTTCCTCTTCTCCAACAAGGGACAGGTTTCTACTCCCCTTATTTTCTCATACCAAAGAAGACAGGGGGATTCAGACCTATCCTAGATCTGAGAGAATTGAACAAATTTCTATACAAGGAGAAATTCAAAATGCTTTCTCTGGGCATTCTCCTTCCATACCTTCAGAGTCAGGATTGGCTTTGTTCTCTAGATCTCAAGGATGCGTACACACATATACTCATCCACCCATTCCAAAGAAAATATCTACGATTTCTGTTCCAGGGAAAACATTTCCAGTACAGAGTACTTCCCTTCGGTCTAGCCTATGCTCCAAGAGTATTCACCAAATGCATGGCAGTTGTAGCTGCATTTCTAAGAGGTCTGGGAATTTTTGTATTCCCATATCTGGACGACTGGCTCATCCGAGCTCCATCTCAGTCAGAGGCCCAGATTTCCCTGGACCGCACAAGACACATTCTGCAGTATCTGGGACTGGTGGTAAACCTTCCCAAGTCTCAACTCATCCCTACTCAGTCTCTGGAATTCATAGGGGCCCAGTTGGACACCACCACTGCAAGGGCCTACCTACCTCAAGTCCGGGGCCAACGTCTGGTGTGCTTGGCCTCACAAGCTCAGTCCAGCAGTCACTTGACAGCCAGAGAAATGCTGCGACTTCTGGGCCACATGGCCTCCACGGTACACGTGGTGCCCTATGCTCGTCTTCATATGAGAGCAGCTCAATGGACCTTGGCCACCCAGTGGACTCAAGCATCAGGAGCGCTCTCCGACCAAATACTCACCTCAAAGCGTCTGTTTTGGTCCCTCCAATGGTGGATATCCACCAAGAATCTGTTGTTGGGGGCCCCCTTCCAACCTTTGTTGCCCCAAGCAACCCTCACAACAGATGCCTCCCAAACAGGGTGGGGAGCCCATCTACAACACCTCTCCACTCAGGGTACTTGGTCTCCACAGAAGACCACCCTTCACATCAACCTCCTGGAACTGCGAGCAATCTTCTTTGCCCTCAAAGTCTTCCATACCCTCCTTGTCAACCTGACCGTCCTAGTTCAAACAGACAATCAGGTGGCCATGTTCTACGTAAACAAACAAGGAGGGACAGGCTCTCTGTCGCTTTGCAACGAAGCTGTCAGATTATGGGCCTTCGCCAGAGAGCATCAAATTCATCTTCTGGCAGTGTATCTTCCAGGGGTTCAAAACTCTCGGGCAGACAGACTCAGTCGAGTTCTGCTTCCACACGAATGGTCCCTACATATGGACCAGATACGCAGAATCTTTCAGGAATGGGGAACCCCGGACATAGACCTCTTTGCAAGTCCGTGCAATGCCAAACTTCCCCGGTTCTGTTCCAGGACTCCGTGTCAGGGAGCTCAGGCCTACGACGCATTTCTCCTGCATTGGGGTCAGGACTTCCTATATGCCTTTCCACCCATTCCTTTGATTCCCAAGACTCTGTTCAAACTCCAGAGGGATCACGGATCGATGATCCTCATAGCTCCACGCTGGCCACGCCAAGTGTGGTTCCCTCTACTTCTGCATCTTTCCCAGGGACCCTCCCTGGACCTGGGAGCTGCGCCAGACCTTCTGTCTCAGGAGGAGGGGACTTTGTGGCACCCAAACCCCAAGTCCCTACACCTCAGAGCTTGGTTACTGAAGGCCTAAGCCTTCATGACTTCAATCTTTCTCAACCAGTGCAAGATATCCTTCATGCCTCTAGGAAACCCTCCACGAGGCGTTCCTATGCTTTCAAATGGAAACGCTTTTCCATTTGGTGTGCTCAACAGGGTCTTGACCCTCTAGCACTTCCCTTGAATTCTCTACTAGACTATCTCCTGCATCTTTCTAATGCAGGCCTTAAGACGAATTCAGTCAGAGTCCAGCATCCTTAAAACCTATAAATGGACAACCTGTCTCCTCTCATCCTCTTATTGCAAGGTTCATGAGAGGCCTGACTCTAACTAAGCCTCCCATCCGACCTCCTCCGGTAGCATGGGATTTGAACCTAGCTCTAGGTCAGCTTATGAAGCCACCTTTTGAACCGTTGGTTTCTACCTCCTTGAAATTTCTTTCCTGGAAGGTCATTTTCCTTATTGCAGTCACTTCGGCTCGCCGCATCAGTGAACTACAGGCCTTAGTGGCTCATCCACCTTATACTAGGTTTCATCATGATAAGGTGGTCCTCAGGACGAATCCCCACTTTATGCCCAAAGTGGTCTCGCCTTTTCATCTTAATCAAGAGGTATATCTACCTGTCTTTTTCCCGGCTCCTCATGCATCCAGTGCAGAGAGGAACCTTCATACTCTAGATTGTAAAAGAGCTCTTGCCTTTTACCTCAACAGGACTCAGCCACTTCGAAAGTCTTCCCAACTTTTTGTGGCTTTTGATCCTTCTCATTTGGGACTTCCAGTCTCCAAACGTACACTTTCCAATTGGATTGCTCAGTGTATTTCCTTTGCTTACCAGAGTAAAAACATTTCTCTGGAAGGCCATGTCACAGCTCACAATGTGAGAGCCATGGCCACTTCTATGACTCATCTTCACTCTGTATCCATAGATCAGATCTGTCGAGCCGCCACCTGGGCTTCGGTACATACCTTCACAGCCCATTACTGTTTGGACAAGGACTCCCGCCGGGATGCCTTGTTTGGTCAGGCTGTCCTCAAACACCTGTTCCATACTTGAACAACTCCTGCCCACCTTCCCAGAATGGATGCCTGAGATCCATACGAAGATGGCGAACCCTTGGAAGGGGATCTCCCAGGCATCTTAGCTAGGGAGTCCCCATATGTGAGGACTTATTCCTGCTTGTTCCTGGAGATAGCACAGTTACTTACCTGTAACAGGTGATCTCTGGGAACAGCAGGAATTAGTCCTCACAACCCACCCACCTCCCCTAGGGGTTGTATCTTCTATCTATCTTCCTTTCCTCTCTCTATTGTCTCAGCTATAAACTCGAACTGAGGAGAGCTGGTCAGGAAGGCGGGAAGGCAGCGCGCATGTGCAGTGGGAGGCCCCAAAAGCTTCCTTTCAGGGAAGCTGGGGAGCTTTCCCGCGCAGGCTCCGTCGGTTCCGACGTACCCATATGTGAGGACTAATTCCTGCTGTTCCCAGAGATCACCTGTTACAGGTAAGTAACTGTGCTTTACAGCACCTTATAAACTAAGATTGAGCTGTCATAGGTGCTTAGCCCCTAGTATATTACAGCTTAAATAAGAGTGCAGGCAGAAGAATACCACTGGAGAAGAGATGGAGGTCCAGCCACAAAGCAGGCCTGGCAGAGTCATATAGTATTTTACAAAGAGACATTAGTTGATGCAAAAACAGATTCTTCCTTTGCGTCCCTCTAGTCCAGTCCCGGAACCATAGAGTTTAGAATCTCCTCCAGCAGCCTTGGAGACTGAAAGACATCATCGCTTTGCTGGCACCAGTATAAATAGGCAAGGACTGCCCCCTCTCACCAGTACTTAGCATTAGCAGAGGGAAGATTTTAAGTTTATGGGATTTGTCTCCCTGCTCCCGAACCCGCTACTAAGGGTGAGGAGCAGATAGAAGGCTTGCTAGCAGCGCCCAAGATTGGGCAGGTCAGTCAGCATTACCCATAGCTGGTGAATGGCGTCGGAGCTGAAGCCGCGGTTCAGCTGAGCTCCGACGCGGCGGCATCTCTTTTCCTCACTGGGACAGCTGATCGGTGAGTGAGGGGGCCAAGGATCGGCGAATTTAAGGGGCATTTGGCCAAATAATTAGATTGAGGGGCTGCGGACTTCATTTCTGCTAAAGGTGCGGCCGGCCGCGTGTGCCTGCGTGGGAAATGCGGCAGCAGCCATTTTCAAACCCAGTTGTGTGTTTACTTTCATTTCTTGAGGGTTTTCGTCGATTTAAACCCTCGTTTTGATTAGGGACTAGTCGGGCCTTGCCTGGGGGTTGCAGGTGAGGTCTAAGGTAGTTAAAAAAAAAAAAGGAAGAAACGGGGCTGGCAAGTGCCTCGCGGTCAGCTTCTAGAGTGGGCCGAACAGAATCTAACGGGTCTTTCGGCACAGCATGTGGCCGGAGTGGACAATGTCGAGGCGGATTTTCTAAGTCGCCGCAGGGTGGATCCGGGAGAATGGGGTATGCACCCGGATGTGTTTGCGCTTTTAGTTCGGCGCGGGGGGATTCCTCTGATGGATCTCATGGCGAGCTTCGAGTCGGCGAAGGTAGCGCGATTTTTCAGCAGGCGGCAAGAGCGGATGTCGGAGGGTCTCGACGCGCTGGCGCAGCGGTGGCCAGAAGGTCTTCTCTATGTGTTTCCACCTTGGGCTCTCATAGGCCGGGTGGTGCAGTGCATAGAGCGGCATTGAGGCCTGGTGATCCTGGTAGTGCCCGACTGGCCCAGAAGACCATGGTATGCGGATTTGGTGGAGGCTGCCTCAGCGGGACGATCTCTTGGGTCAGGGACCGTTACGCATACCCCAGGTGGGTCGATTCTCGCTTACGGCATGGCTCTTGAGAGGGCTAGGATGAGTGCCAAAGGTTATTCAGCAGCGGTCATTTCTACATTACTGAAAGCGCGTAGGAGGTCTACTTCGCTGGCGTACATCCGGGTTTGGTGCATTTTTGAGGCCTGGTGTGCGGAGCGTAGGCTTCGGCCCTTTGGGGCTTCGGTGTCTCAGATCCTTTTGTTTTTGCAAGATGGTGTGGACAAGGGTTTGGCAGAGAGTTCCTTGCGCGTGCAGCTGGCTGCCATCTCCTGTTACCGGGGGAAGATTCACGGTCAGTTATTCGGGGCTCATGGCGACATCAGACAGTTCTTGCGGGCTGTATTGCTCATGCGTCTGCCGCGGCGCTGTGCAGTGCCGCCGTGGGATTTGAACTTGGTGTTGGGGGCCTTGCTTGGTGTGCCGTTTGAACCACTGTCTGAGGCCTCTCTGAAAGATCTGACGTTGAAGACAGTTTTTCTGGTGGCTATTCGTTCCGCGCGGAGGATTTTGGAATTACAAGCGCTATCGTGTAAGGAGCCGTATCTATCCTTTTTCGATCACAAGGTAGTTCTGCATACCGTACCGGCGTTCTTGCCAAAGATGGTTTCAGCATTTCACGTTAATCAGGTGGTATTGCTTCCGGTGTTCTCCGATCGGCAAAAGGAGAAATCGGGGGGCAAGTTGCATCTGTTGGACGTTCGGCGAGTACTTCGGATATATCTCTGCAGGACGGTGCCCTTTCGGAGGTCGGACCGGCTGTTTGTAGCTTTCGGGGGTCCGCGAAAAGGGGAGACGGCGGGGAAGTCGTCTATTTCTCATTGGTTGAAGGAAACAATTGCTTCGGCGTATCTTCTGAAGGGTAAGATGGTTCTGGAGGGTCTTCAGGCTCATTCGACCAGGGCGCAGGCGGCGTCTTGGGCGGAGTTCAGTTTGGTTCCGGTCGAGGACATTTGTAAGGCAGCAACTTGGTCGTCCTTGCATTCTTTTACGAAACATTATAGGCTTGATGTGCTGGCAGCAGGGGATGGTCGTTTTGGTTCAGCGGTGCTTCAGGCTGGGCTTGCAGGTCCCTCCCGTTGATATTCACTGCTCTGTTACGTCCTCTGTGGTTCCGGGACTGGACTAGAGGGACGCAAAGGAAGGTTAAATTAGACTTACCTGCTAATTGCTGTTCCTTAAGGAACTCTAGTCCAGTCCCGGATCCTGCCCTGGGTTGCTGGTGTTCGCCAGCCTGAAGTTTCTGGAAAAGGGCATTTTGGCCTTGTTAGGTGGGGGTTCTCAGGAGGCGCGGGGTGGAGCCATGGTGGGAACCCTTCCATAGCACTGTTTTGCTAAATTAAAAAAAAAACAAAAAACCTGCCAATTGCAGGTTGAATTCTATTTTATTACGATTTTATCTACTTATTTGTTGCTCTGCTGAGTGTGCTTTGTCAATAGGTACTGGTGAGAGGGGCGGTCCTTGCCTATTTATACTGGTACCAGCAAAGCGATGATGTCTTTCAGTCTCCAAGGCTGCTGGAGGAGATTCTAAACTCTATGGTTCTGGGACTGGACTAGAGTTCCTTAAGGAACAACAATTATCAGGTAAGTCTAATTTAACCTTCATCTCTTATTGTTAGACCAGAATAATGTCTGCACCTTGTTTAACATTGTGAATGATCTGGTAACACCTAAGTCATTAGGCTTTTACCATCAGAGCCAGATTTTAACAGCCATCGAGTTAGAGAAAAGGGTGGTATTATAAGAGCATCCATTTCCTTTAAACAGTTAACATTACTGAGTTATAATTGAGGACCATATCTCAGAATCTGTCCAAACTGACTGGTGTTGGGGACAGTTTTTTCTGATCTCATGACTTTGCAGAAATTAGTAAATAAGCATGGTTTGGATCCTTGCCCCACCAGCTTATTCAGAACCAGATTTAGGCATTGACAACATAGGTCATTGTCTGTCTAGGGTGCCAAATAGCCAGTCCAAAGAGGAGCCTGCTTCTGCTGACTTTAGGACCAAAGCAGTCAAACTGTGGCACTATAGCCTTCTTCTGCCACTCCCCCTCTCCCTGCTCTCTGGGATCTGCTGTCTAGGCTTGCCTATGGGCACCAAAATCTTAAAGCTGGCCCAGCGTTTGTTTTTAGATGCCCTGTTGAAGAATACATTGGATAACCTTGTTTATGACCAAAATGTTGAGGGAGGGTTGTTTTCTTACATCTCTTGGTATAATTCTTTTAGCACCTCTCTTTCAACGGGCTTTTGATCTTTCCCCTTAGGTCCCTCAGGATTCTGATCCCCAACCCTTCTTCCCTTCCCATTGTCCTTCTCTACCTCTTTATCTTGACTTTTCTGTAATTTTAATGGTGTTCCTTTTCCTTTCCTTTTGTTTTTAATTTGTTTATTGTACACCGCTCTGCTGGTACAAAGGGCGGTATATCAAACTTTAATAAACCATAAACCTACACTAAAGGCCAATTCTGAGGATTAGCAGCCATTTATTGTCCAATTGCTAGCCTGTACTGCTTACAAAATTATTGGAAGCAGTGGTGTCTGATAGTTGCAACAGCATCTTGATGAGCACACGGCTGAATCCGGCTTTCATGCCTCTTTTAGTACAGAGACTCTTAGCTTCGTTATTATCTGAACTTCGTTTAATTTGGGACAAGAGATCTAAAGAACTGATTGTACAGTTTGATCTATTGACTGCTTTGTGTCTAATAGATTATGCAACATTATATACTTAGGATTGCCACATAAGCTTTAGGCAAAACATTGTCCTGCACAACACTGTGGCCAAGATCGTTAAGTGGGAGAATTAGACAATTAAATTACATAGGCTCCCAATCCACATTAGAATAAAATTTGAACTGTTTTGTTCATAAAATCATTATGGAATGGGACCAGCCTATATGTCAGAAATACTGGGGTGGACCTGGTAGGTCTTTATACTTGTTGGATAATAAGAGTTTGATTTATCCATCCATTAGGACCTATAAAAGAAAAAGCATTTTACATTAGATTTCAGTGTTCAAGCAGTTTTGTCTCGGAACGAGCTCCCAATTCTTGGAAGAGATAAATAGTATGAGTTTTAGGAGACTTTTAAAAATTATTTTATTTCAGAAATTTTTATCTTCTAATCAGATTCATTGGGTCATTTTCAAGTCATTGGTTGTTATCATAACTTCATGGATTTTTAAAAGGTTATATGACAATGTATGTTTATATATCATGAGAACTTAAACTGATAACGTGTAATATCTGTTAATAATGTATTCTCTAAATGTTAGGAACGAAGCCTGTAATCCGCATTGAACTTTTCTGTAAAGATGGAATAGAAAGATTCAAATTAAATTAAATATGTTCAGGTCCCCACCACAGTGTTCACGCCTCTAGAATATGGCTGCATAGGACTCGCTGAAGAGGAAGCAAGCAGACGGTATGGAGAAGATAACATTGAGGTAGGAACTAAGCGGTTTTGTGGTAGTTGGTTGCTAGTAATGACGTCAGTGCTTTTGTAGAACCAGTGTCCTTCATATCCCCTTACTGTTTGCAGCATTGCCATGACAGCAGAACTGCTCTTAATAATTGGGACGTTTCATTGGTTTATAATTTGTAGCAAAAGGTTTTATCTGTTTTATGTTCTAATTGTAATCACAGAAACATTAAAAACAAAGTAATCCAAAAGTGTTGTGCTTGCAGTATATATTATGACCTTGACGGTAGCTATGTGACATCTTTGGCACAGGCCTAAGAGAGTTGCACTGTGATACGTCTAAGAGCCCAGCTCCTTCTCCTGATCCTTGATTCCTGCTGGGCCCGCACATCCATCACCTGTTGCTCTGCTTTTAAGATGGCCTTAAATAAATGGAAAAAAAGGAGTCTGTCATACTCCCTTGCCCTTTCCGCTGTTCTGCTGTGTGACTCAGTTTGTTCTTCTCTAGACATATTCTACTCCTCTGCACATGTTGCTTGGTTTGAAACTTTATGCTTTTAAGTTTTTTCTTCCCATTTTCCCAAGTATTTAAACACTGCTTGTAAATGTATAAATACAAAAAAGGAATCTTCTAGTCTGCTTCAGTATTGATTGATGTTTGCGCTGTGGCTGCAGGCACTGCCGCTGTGTCCGGTGCAGTCAGTAGGACTGATTGATTTCAGGGATGAAACTGGGATCCATTGTCCAAGCTACACAGCTAAACATTTCCTATACTCATTCATCCCCAAGTCTCTTCTTACCTGCATCTTTATTTAAAACATATAAGTGATGGATCATTTCTTGACATACTAAGTTCCCTGAATTCCTCTGACTACAGATTTAAGTTCTTGCCCATCTGTTGCAGGTTCTAAGCTGCATTTCTAGGAGACAAAAGTGCTGGATGAGCTTCTTGACTATATAACTCTCCTCCTGCCACTCACAAAATGGGGGAGTCATTTCTAGGGATGTGCAGGCCAAAAAATTTGTATTTAGATTCTTTTTATTTTTATTTTTCATCGTCATTTTGGTTTTTTTGTAATAGTGTGCCCTATTGCACAACAGGGCAAACTA
The DNA here is from genome assembly GCA_033557465.1 of Ichthyophis bannanicus. Taxonomy (NCBI): domain Eukaryota; kingdom Metazoa; phylum Chordata; class Amphibia; order Gymnophiona; family Ichthyophiidae; genus Ichthyophis; species Ichthyophis bannanicus. The sequence goes on along the minus strand of CM066041.1, from coordinate 33,823,956 downwards.
TTGCCGCTTTTGTTTCAAAACGAAAGCACATCCCTCGTAATTTAGAAGCTGCTGGTGTGTGTAGAATGTTTTACATACTCAAGTAGGTAGCTATAAATTTGTCCCGGTGTGTGAATACTTAAGAGTCAGCATTAGGAAGACCTTGCGCCTACTTTTATGGGCAGCATGCGTAGGCATTCCCAGGACAGAGCAAGGAGCAGGATCAGCAGTACGCGCCGAGTCTTCTCAGCACATATACACATCTGCCGGAGTACTGGCATGGCTTTCTGTGTGAGCTGTTGAGGGGGCTGTTTTATAGAGACACATAGGCATGTCATTGCCTTGACAGCCTAAGCACCCTGTTAGACAGTTACTTACTAAAAGCGCACTATACAGATCATTCTCTGATTAGGGCACTAACTTCCTAGTTCTCATCAAGCCTTTCCTCACGAGATCACTCGCTGACAGTTTTCTTAACCTCCTTTCACAGTTAGGTTTTGTGTGGCCGTTTTAACTGCAGCATTGCAGGAGAGCAGTTCAAAGACTTGCAAAACTCCGACGCATGTACTTTTGAATTAGTGGATACAGATTGCTGTCGCACATTAACGGGGTTATTTCAGAAACCGTATTTCAATTGACACATGTCAGTGCAACCACTTACACATGTAAATTGCATCCACGTGTAAATGACCATTTTAGAAAGGACTCATTTTACACGTGGATGTCCGTGTCATGTTGAAATTGCGAGGAGACATGTTTGAGGTGTGGACTGAGTGGGACAAAATTCTACATGTATATTCCCTATTCTATATAGGGAATTGCCCATATCTAGAATTACACCTTCTCACTGCCACATACAGATATTTAAAACGTTCTCCTTTTGGCCATCCCTCTACAGGGGATTAAAGTGTTTATTCCCCTTAATCCCCCACCAAATTGAAATGAGATGAAGATACTCCATAGTTAATAAGCAGCATCTACAAGTTGCTCAGATACACGTGTGAGTTCTGACATTTACTAGCACACACTGTGAAATGCATTACTTAGACGAGTAGGTTTACAAAATGGCTCAGATACACATGTGAGTCCTGCCATATCTCCAGGAACAAGCAGGAATGAGTCTTCATATATGGGTACGTCGGTACCGACGGAGCCTGCGCGGGAACGCTCCCCAGCTTCCCAAAAAGGAAAGCTTTAGGGAGCATCCCACAGCGCCTGTGCGCTGCCTTCCCGCCTTTCCTAACCGCCTCTCCCCAGTTCTTCTTTTCCGCGGAGCCAGCAGGTCGTGTTCCTGTCACCGCTGAAGAAGTTCTTTGTTTTATTTTATTTCTTTGGTCGCGCGTCTGCCTTCTCCGACGTCGGACCGGTACCGCCGGTCTTTCTTTCTTTTCTTAAAAAAGAACAAAAAAAAACAAACATAAATTTCCCTCACTTAGTGTGTTTTTCCTCTTTTGGGCCTTAGGCCTCACGGAAAATTTTCTTCATGGAAAAACCAGCCTCCGGGTTTAAAAAAAGCACTAAGTGCAGCGGTACTATTTCTGTTACCGACACCCATGAATGGTGTCTTAAATGTTTGGGTCCTGACCACTCCATTTTGGATTGTTCGTCCTGCTCCTTGATGTCCAAACGAGGTTTACAGAACCGAGCAGCCAAGCTCCATGTTCTGTTTCCCTCTGATGCAGCTTCAGTGGCATCGACGTCTTCCAGGGCTGCTTCTTCCTCCCATGGATCTCAGGTAACCAAACATAAATCCAGCCGGTCCTCGAATGGTAGATCTCCTTCCAAGCATTGAGATGCCTCCGGGCTTGCCCTCGAGGATCCTGCACCGGCAAAACTACCCCGGCGGGAAGCTCCGGCTTCCAAAGCTCCACCTATGGGATTACAGGTTGACATCGATGGCACGGCCTCGACCGATTACCTGTTAGAATGCTCTGGGGTACCGGCACAACCTTCCGGTACCGAATTCCAGGCATTCATGGCATCGATGGATCAGAATGTTCTATCCATGCAGCAGGCTATCATGGCCTTCATTCAAGCTGCGACGCCGCTGATACCACAACAAACTCTGTTGTCGGTATCGGCCCAGGTACCGGCACCAATGCCGGTACCAGTACCGACTGCATCGACATTGGCCATGGTGTCGTCTGCAGCGGTTCCCTGCCTAGGGATGCCCATCGGTACCGAACCGGTACCGATAACGCCAGATGTCGATACGGCTCGGTACGCGTATCGAGCTTTGAAAGAGTACCCTGACAGTCGATACTTTGATTTCTCCAAAGATTCTGATGCATCGGAGGCATCTGCTGAAGTATCCATAGCCCTTCCTGAAGAGCCGCCTTCTCCAAAAAGAAGAATGTCTCCTCCGGAAGACTTGTCCTTTTAAGACTTCATAAGAGAAGTGGCTAAAGGGCTCTCTATTTCAGTAATCTCTGAATCAGAGCCTAGAGCTAAAAAATTGGATATTTTAGGTTATTCTAAGGCTCCTAAGGAGGCAGTCACCTTGCCAATTCATGAGATTCTTTATGATCACATGATTGTCTTATGGGAGACTCCTCTCACTATCTCTCCTCATTCTCGTAGGTTGGACACTATGTACCGTGTCCCTCCTTGTCCTGGTTTTCATAAAACACAGCTTCCTCACCATTCTATTGTGGTGGAGTCAGCTATGAAAAAGATAGAGAGTGCAAAAAGACACTCCTCTGCTCCTCCAGGAAGAGAATGCAGGACCTTGGATGCTTTTGGTAGGAAAATCTTCCAAGCCAGTATGCTCATTGCCAGAATCAACTCCTATAGTCTTTATATGGGAATGTTTCTGAAAGAAGTTGCAGATAAGCTGCACACGTTTCCTCCCTTTTCTTCCAGAGGATAAAAGGGAAGAATTTCTTATTTGGCTTAAGCATACTCAAGATGCTGCTCGCAGAATTGCTTGGCTCCAAGCTTCTGATCTAGACTCTTGGGTCCAGGATGGCTTGGGAAATCTTCCCTGTACAGGAGAAAACCTGTTTGGCAAAGATTGGCAAATAAAAGCCACTCAAATGGATGCAGAAAATTCTGCTTTGGATGGACTTTCAAAGTCAACCTCCATTCCTGCCAAGAAAAAACCTTTCAAGAAGTATTTTTTCAAGAAAGGCCGATTCCATCCTGCTTCTGGCCAACAATCATCTCCAGGTCGTTTTGCTGCTAAGCGTCAGCAACCTAAACAGGCCAGGCCTAAGCCTACAGGGGCTGCTGCAACTCAGCAGACCCAGCCTCCTCAGGGCTTTTGACTTGATGCTAGAGAACTTAGCTTTCTGGCTCTGAAACAGCCAGAGCCTCTCACCATTCCAGGAAGGTTAGCTCATTTTGCTCCCAGATGGGAGCAAATTACAACAGAGCAGTGGACCCTCTCCATCATAAGGGAGGGCTACAAACTTCATTTCTCAAACCTTCCTCCTCACACCATGTTGAGACACTTCAATTCTCCAACATCTCTCCTTGACCTTCTAGGTCAGGAGGTGGCTGCCCTTCTTGCCCAAGGGGCAATAGAAGAAGTACCTCTTCTTCAACAAGGGTCAGGGTTTTACTCCCCCTACTTTCTGATCCCAAAGAAAACAGGGGGCTACAGACCCATATTAGATCTCAGAGAATTGAACAAATTTCTATGCAAGGAGAAATTCAAGATGCTTTCTCTGGGCACTCTCCTTCCATACCTTCAGAGTCAGGATTGGCTTTGTTCTCTAGATCTCAAGGATGCGTACACACATGTCCTCATCCATCCATCTCACAGAAGGTTCCTCCGTTTTCTTTTCCAAGGAAAGCATTACCAATACAGGGTGCTTCCTTTCGGTCTGGCCTCTGCTCCAAGAGTGTTCACCAAATGCATGGCAGTAGTAGCTGCATTTCTACGCACTCTGGGAATATTTGTATTCCCATACCTGGACGACTGGCTCATCCGAGCTCCATCTCAGTCAGAGGCCCAGACTTCCCTGGACTGCACAAGGTGTATTCTGCAGTATCTGGGACTTGTGGTAAACCTTCCAAAGTCCCAGCTCACCCCTACTCAGTCCCTAGAGTTCATAGTGGCCTGGCTAGATACTACCACTGCAAGGGCCTATCTTCCTCAGGCCCGTTGCCTACACCTAGTGCAGTTAGCCTCCCAGATTCAGTCAAAGAGCCATTTAACTGCCCGGGAGATGCTACAACTGCTAGGCCACATGGCATCCACAGTGCATGTGGTCCCCTATGCTCGCCTTCACATGAGAGCAGCTCAATGGACTTTGTCCACCCAGTGGACTCAAGCATCAGGGGCTCTGTTAGACAAAATAGCAACCTCCAGGCACCTCTTTTGGTCTCTCCAGTGGTGGAGGTCCACCCAAAATCTGTTGCTGGGGTCCCCCTTCCAACAGTTGTTGCCCCAGGCAACCCTCACAACAGATGCCTCCCAAACAGGTTGGGGAGCTCATCTAGAAGACCTCTCCACTCAGGGCACTTGGTCTCCACAGGAGACCTCTCTACATATCAACCACTTGGAGCTCCGAGCAGTTTTTCTAGCTCTCAAGGTCTTTCATACCCTGCTCAGCTACAAGACAGTCCTCATTCATACGGACAATCAGGTAGCCATGTTTTACATAAGCAAGGAGGAACTGGCTCTCTGTCGCTTTGCAATGAAACTTTAAGATTGTGGGCCTTCGCCAGAGAGCATAAAATCCATCTCCTGGCCGTATACCTTCCAGGAATCCAAAACTCTTGGGCAGACAGACTCAGTCGAGTTCTGCTTCCACACGAATGATCCCTGCACATGGACCAGGTACTCAGAATCTTTCAAGAGTGGGGAACCCCGGACATAGACCTCTTTGCAAGTCCGTGGAATGCCAAACTTCCCTGGTTCTGTTCCAGAATTCCGTGTCAGGGAGTTCAGGCCAAGGATGCCTTCTTCCTTCACTGGGGTCAAGACTTCCTGTATGCCTTTCCACCCATTCCCTTAATTCCCAAGACTCTGTTCAAGTTCCAGAGGGATCAAGGATCTATGATCCTCATAGCTCCACGCTGGCCACGCCAAGTGTTGTGCCCTCTACTTCTGCATCTCTCTCAAGCTCCCTCCCTAGACTTGGGAGCTGCTCCAGACCTTCTGTCCCAGGAGGAGGGGACTTTCTGGCACCCAGACCCCAAGTCCCTTCACCTCAGGGCTTGGTTGCTGAAGGCTTAGACCTTCAAGGTTGGAATCTTTCTCAGCAGGTGGAGGATATCCTCCACGCTTCCAGAAAACCTTCTACTAGACGTTCCTATGCTTTTAAATGGAAAAAGTTTTCCATTTGATGTACTGAGAAGGGTCTTGACCCTCTAGCACTACCTTTGAATTCTCTATTGGAATATCTCCTGCATCTCTCCAATGCAGGCCTTAAGACAAATTCAGTAAGGGTCCATTTGAGTGCTATTGCAGCATCCCTTAAGCCTCTCAATGGACAGCCTTTTTCCTCTCATCCTCTTATTGCAAGATTCATGAGAGGCCTAACTTTAACTAAACCTCCCATTAGGCCTCCTCCGGTGGCATGGGACTTAAATCTGGTTCTTGGTCAGCTTATGAAGCCACCTTTTGAACCCTTAGCCACCACCTCCTTGAAATTTCTTTCCTGGAAGGTTATTTTCCTCATTGCAGTCACCTCAGCTCGCCGCATCAGTGAACTGCAGGCCTTAGTGGCTAATCCACCTTATACAAGGTTCCATCATGATAAGGTAGTCCTTAGGACCAATCCACACTTTATGCCTAAAGTGGTCTCACCTTTTCATCTTAATCAAGAGGTGTATTTACCTGTTTTTTTTCCAGGTCCTCATGCATCAAGTGCAGAGAGGAATCTTCATACCCTGGATTGTAAGAGAGCTCTTGCCTTTTACTTACAAAGGACACAGCAACATAGAAAGTCTTCTCAACTCTTTGTTGCTTTGATCCCTCTCATTTGGGACTTCCAGTCTCTAAGAGGACACTGTCCAATTGGATTGCTCAGTGTATTTCTTTCGCCTACCAGAGTAAGAACCTTTCTCTGGAGGGCCATGTCACAGCTCATAATGTGAGGGCCATGGCCACCTCTATGGCTCATCTAAATTCTGTGTCCATCGACCAGATCTGTCGAGCGGCCACCTGGGCCTCGGTTCATACCTTCACAGCCCATTACTGTTTGAACAAGGACTCCCGCCGGGATGCCTTGTTTGGTCAGGCTGTTCTCAAACACCTGTTCCATCCTTAATCAACTCCTGCCCTCCTTCCCTGGATGGATGCCTGAGATCCATAGCTAGGGAGTCCCCATATGTGAAGATTCATTCCTGCTTGTTCCTGGAGATAGCACAGTTACTTACCTGTAATAGGTGATCTCTGGGAACAGCAGGAATAAGTCTTCACAACCCACCCACCTCCCCTAGGAGTTGTATCTCTCTATCTTTCCTTTCCTCTCTCTCTTTGTCTCAGCTTTAAAACTCGAACTGGGGAGAGGCGGTTAGGAAAGGCGGGAAGGCAGCGCGCAGGTGCTGTGGGATGCTCCCAAAAGCTTTCCTTTTTGGGAAGCTGGGGAGCGTTCCCGCGCAGGCTCCGTCGGTACCGACGTACCCATATGTGAAGACTTATTCCTGCTGTTCCCAGAGATCACCTGTTACAGGTAAGTAACTGTGCTTTACTCACGCACACTGTGAAATGCGGCACTTAGACGTGTAAGTTTACAAAATGATTCATATACACATGTGAGTCCTGTCATTTTTTCGCACATACTATGAAATTTGGCACTTAGATGTGTAAGTTGCCAGGTTTCTTCTGGCGATTTTTCCCATGTGTATATTTGTGAAATGGCACCTCCCGCTGTATGTGCATATCAATCCCCGTGCATTCCTGCACTTCCTTCTGTATATTTTAGAAATGCTCCACCTTTAGCAGAGCTGTTTTAAAAAAAAAACATCTATCTGAATTGAGTATATCTTGACCTCGGCATGTTAATTCTGATCTCCATGCACTGTCTGAAATGTGCCTTCACATAAATAACAGTACGCTACACGAATCATATTATGACTTTCAGTGAGTCAGTTTGTCTGTCCAAGAGTATGAGACAACTGGGGAGGAAGGAGGAGGCTGTGATAGCGCCTACTCAATTGCAAATGACCTTGACCCAGTAAGGATGCAATTATTTTCAGTAGGATCAAAGTTGAAAGATGCTCGTACAAACCTAAGTAAGGTTTTCACATTCTTTCTTTCTTCTTTTAAACCTAGAAATGCTTTTTCTGCTTTTCTGTTAATAAAATATGCTTAACAATATTAATGCCCTAAACAAGCTTTGCTTTATATCTAGAGCTTTGGTTGAAATGTGTGTTTTGTTTTAATCCTTTCAGGTATATCATGCACATTACAAGCCTCTGGAATTCACAGTGGCTGATAAAGATGCTACTGAGTGTTACATAAAGGTAAGAAAAACGTACCTTGAGAGGTATGGCTTGCAGTTTCCATGGAGCCGGTACCATAGCTTGGCTACGTTTTCAAGACATGGGGCCGTTTACAGCCTTGGCGCTTCCATGAGACTGGCTCTTCCTTATCGTTCCTCCAGGTCAGTCCTCCACCTCTGGGTAGTGTACCTCCTCCTGCAGCTTGGAGACTGGGCATGTCAGAATCGTGACTTCACTGGATGTAGCCTGCTGGTCTCTCCCATCAGCCCCAGTGTGTCCAGTCTCCATACAGCTGGAGGACGTAGTGAGCCTAGGTGCTAGGCTCACTTGAACAGATAAGGAGCAGTTAGGGTAGCCCTTTAGTTAAGGTTCAGTTTTTATTTGGTTCCCATTGTTTAAATTTGATTTTAATTTTGGATTGCAAATTTGGAGCCTGTATCTTTAAAAAAAAAAAAAAAAAAAGGCCGACTGCCTATCTAGCCTCTCTCTCTCTGTCTTGGCTATTATTTCTGTCCTGCCTGTCGTAGCAGCTCTCCCCTCCTTGCTGGTACAAAGGGGAGCACTGCAGGAGAGATCAGTTTCCCGGCCACGGACAGCCGCACTGTTTCTGACAGAGCGCAGGTGAAAGGCAGGCTCGCCTCACGGTGGTTCACTCGCTCCTGTGCTGAGCGGGGCCGCGCGGGCTTGAGTGTTGCAACTCACGGTAAGGTGCTTTCATTCTCTCACACGGTGTGCCTTACTTTGATAGCGGAGCAGCTGCGCTGAGCACGGGCAGCAGGCCGCAGCAGCTAAGAACAGTTGCGTTTTACCTCGGGGTAGTTTTTGGTGCCAAATCAGGGTTTCTTTATTGCGGCGGCCATTTTACTTGCATGCTCGGCCGCGTTGCGGTCTCCCGCGACGCAGCACGCCACAGAACGGGGTAGCTTAGTTTTCTGGCCAACAGTTTAAATTCATTTGGATTTTACTTTTACTTTACCTTTAAATTTATTTGAGTGTTAAATAAGATTTATTTACTTTTTTTTTTTTTGGCAGCCTATAGGTTGGTTTTCTTTTGATCTTGTAAAAAAAAAAAACAACAACACATTAATAGTCTAAAGTAGAGGTTCCAGGCTACATCTAGGCGGTTAGGTAGCCCGGCTCATTACCGTGGTAATGCTGCTGACGAATGTCTTCGTGTCCCTTGTGCTTGGTGTGTGACACTCGCAGAGGCGCAGTCTCAGAGGTGGGAATCTGCCGGGGGTGCGTGGCAGCCTCCACCTCTATGGAGCAGCAGAGAGCAGATCGGATGCAGGAGTCAACCAGCTCGGCTACGACAACCGAAGGGGAGTTGATGGAGGAAGGTCAGCCGATGGCTAGGCCGGCAGAGTCTACAGGGCCGAGTATGGCGCTGCCAGCAACGGTGGCAGGGCCTCCACTGGGCGATTTCTTCCCGGGCTTCGTGTTGATTATGCATGAAGCCTATTGTTTGCGGCAGCAGGGCAAGTTGCCTGAGTCCATGACTTCGCCAACTCTGGTGAAGCCAGTGGGAGCAGACGACGGCATTGACAAGGAGGCAAGGGCCCCTAAGCGGGCTCGGCCATTGGATCATTCACCCACAGAATCTGCGTGGACTGAAGCAGAGGAGGCCAAACTCAAGCTGGCACCTGGGCTGGACGAGCTTGAGGAAGGTGAAATCTCGGAGCCTGAGGATCAAGTGAGAATCATTTGGATTTTCAGGAAGGACGAGCTTATGGCACTTATCACAGAAACCCTTCAGACGCTCCATCTGGCAGCCATACAGCCTGTAGAGGAAGAAGGATTGGAGGACCCTCTCATTCAAGCGATGTGAGATTCTCAGGTGGTGGTTCCAATCCACCGGGTAGTTGATCGCATGATACAAAATGAGTGGGAACTGCCGGAAGCAGGTCTCAAGGGAGTCAGGACCATGCACAGGCTTTATCCCTTGGCAGATAAGGATAAGGAAAGGTTTTGCTCCCCCCGAATTGATACGGCAGTCTCGGCGGTCACGAAGAAAACGACTATTCCAGTAGAGGGCGGATGCACAGGATAGAAAGATAGAAAGACAGCAACCTTGGGCCGGAAGGACTGGGGTTTCTAGTCCCACAGGTGCTCCTTGTGGTCTTGGGCAAGCCACTTAACCCTCCATAGCCCATGTTCCCTGTAAAATAGTTATCTCCAAGTTATAATGCCCTGTTCAATGTAATTTCAGTTTGTTCAATGTAAACCGCACTGATGCAGAATAGCACGGTATATAAGAGAATGAAAATAAATAAATAAATGGATTATTAAAGCAAGCCTTTGAGGCGAATGCTCTCTCCTTGCAAGCGTCTGTTTGTGGAGCTTGGGTGGTGAGAGCCTGTCTTCGGTGGTCACAGAGTTTACAGCATCTTCTTCTTCTCCGGGACAGAGTGAGCTAACCTGTATGGAATCTGGGTCGGCGTATTTGGCTGATATTCACTACGATTTGGTTCAGGCACTAGTGAATAGTATGTCATCATTGGTAGCCACCAGGCGTTACCTGTGGCTGAGGAATTGAGCGGCTGGTGGTACTTCCAAATCGCGGCTCAGTAAACTCCCCTTCAAAGGTAAACTGTTGTTTGGGGAAGATCTGGACAAGTTAGTCAAGGACTTGGGGGAGTCCAAAGGGGCAGACTCCCGGAAGATAAGCCTAAACAGGGGAAGTCTTTGCCAGCATCTCGAGGTCAGTTTAGAGATTTCAGGAGATTCAGAATGTCACGCTTAGGAGGTTTTTAGAGAGGCAGATTTGCTCCTAGAGCCCAGGGATTTCGTGGGTTTCGTGGAGCAGGAAGAGGTTTCACTGCAGTTTTTGCAGGGCCAAGTCGAAAATCACAATGAAGCGAGGTGGGAAGCCAGCCGATTGGGGCACACTTCGGCAGTTCTTTCCTGCTTGGGCCCAGATAACATCCGATCAATGGGTCTTAGAAATAATCCAAGAAGGTTACACTCTGGAATTGGGTCGTCCGGTAAGGGAATCGTTTGTGCTTTCCCCATGCAAAGGTCGGCAGAAAATGCTGGCGGTGCGTCAAATGCTGGAGCGCCTGCTGCAATTGTAAGCGGTGGTGCCGATTCCGTTGGCAGATTACGGCGTCGGTCGTTTCTGCATTTATTTCGTGGTGCCAAAGAAAGACGGATCCCTCCGGCCGATTCTGGACCTAAAAGGAGTGAATCGTTGTCTTCAGTGCCGCATTTCCGGATGGAAACCTTGTGGTCAGTTGCTATGGCGGTTCGCCAGGGAGAATTCTTAACGTCCCTCGATCTCACGGAAGTGTATTTACATAGTCCAATCAGAGCGGCTCACCAAAAATTCTTGAGGTTCGCCCTTCCCTGGGGACAATATCAGTTCCAAGCGTTGCCCTTCGGTCTGGTGATGGCGCCACGCACTTTAACCAAGATTGTGGTGGTGGTGGTGGTGGCAGCGGCGTTGTGAAAGGAAGGCATTCTGGTTCATCCTTAGCTGGACGATTGGTTGATTCGAGCGAAGTCTGAAACCGAGAGTCGGCAGGCTACGGACAAGGTGGTGAAGTTCCTGCAGAGTCTTGGATGGGTAGTAAATATCACCAAGAGCCGATTAATTCCGTCCCAGGTGCTCGAGTATCTGGAGGTGCGCTTCGACACTCACAGAGGAGCTGTTTTCTTACCAGAGCGATGGGTTCAAGCTCTATGACGGTTAATACGCACATTCAGAGCCACTCCGGCTCCTTCGGCGTGGAGTTATCTTCGTATCCTAGGCACAGTGGCAGCAACCCTGGAGGTGGTTCCATGGGCCGGGATTCATATGCGGCCGTTGCAGAGAGCGCTTCTGCGCAGATTATTCCACCAGACCAGTTTGTTAAACCAGTGACTTCCTTGTCCTCTCCGAGTCAGACAGTCCCTCCCAGTGGTGGCTTCGACCAGGGTCTCTGGTGGTAGGCCTGCCTCTGGAACAACCGCAGTGGCTCCCGTTGCTGACGGACGCAGGTCTCGAAGGATGGGGGGCACATTGCGAGGATCTCATCGCACAAGGAATTTGAACCAACCAGGAGAATCAATGGTCAATCAATCAGCTCGAGCTCCGAGTGGTGTTTCTAGCTTTTCAGGCGTTCGAGGCCGCGGTGACGGGTCAGGCGGTGCGAGTGCTTTCGGACAATTCAGCAACTGTGGCCTATATCAATCGACAAAGTGGAACGGGAAGCGTGGCCATGGAAGAGGAAGCAGAGGCGCTGTTCACTTGGGTAGAGCCCCGACTACTAGCGATTTTGGCGGCGCACATTTCAGGAAAGGACAATATGATGGCGGACTTTATCAGCAGGGTCCGGGTGGATGCCAGGGAATGGGAGCTACATCCGCAGGTGTTTGCTCAGATTGTCCGCAGGTGGGGGCCGCCAATTGTGCATCTCATGGCGACCTTCCAGTCAGCGAAAACAAGTCGCTTCTTCAGCAGGCAACGAGAAAGAATGTCGGAAGGAATCGATGCACTGATACAACATTGGCCGTCATCAGGTCTTCTTTGTCTTTCACCCGTAGGCACTCATAGGGCGAGTGATTCAGCGTATCTAGGCTCATCGAGGAAGAGTGCTGTTGGTGGCTCCGGATTGGCCAAGACGCCAGTGGTATGCCGATCTAGTTCGCCAGCTCGACGGGAATCCTTGGAGATTACCGATGTTGGAGGATCTGTTGCTTCAGGGTCCACTTCGAATGCCTCAAGTGGGTCGGTTCTCGCTTACGGTTTGGCCATTGAAAGGGCAAGGTTAAGAAAAAAAAGTTATTCTGGCACGGTCATAGCAACTTTGCTTCGAGCTAGGAAGAGATCCACTTCTCTCACGTATGTACGCATATGGCGTATTTTTGAGGCTTGGTGCTCGCGACGTCAGGTTTGAGCAGCTACAGTATCCGTTCCAATAGTCTTAAGTTTCCTTCAAGATGGTTTTGATAAGGGTCTAGCGGCCAGTTCTTTAAGAGTCCAGTTGGCAGCTCTATCTTGGGGTCTCACATCGGTGTGCTCCATTTTCTTAAAGCGGTGTCTCGACTTCGGCCCTCTCGTGGAATAATGGTGTCGCCATGGGATCTCAACCTGGTCTTAGCGGCTTTGGCTCTGGAGCCTTTTGAACCCTTACACCAGACTTCAGTTAAGGATCTCATGTTGAAAATGGTGTTTTTAGTGGCCATCTGTTCAGCGAGGCGCATCTCGGAGTTGCAGGCTCTGTCCTGCAGGGAGCCCTTTTTGTCATTCTCCAGGGAAAAAGTGGTGCTGCAACCAATTCCATCATTTTTGCCAAAGGTAGTTTCCCCTTTTCATTTGAATTAACCTGTTTCCCTACCAGTGCTAGGATCAGCGGGGGAGGATGCCTCAGATCTTAGTTTGCATCGCTTGGACATAGAGTGTGTTGCGACAGTACTTAAAGGTTTCGGAAACATTCTGTAAGTCAGACCGTCTTTTCGTGCTGTTCGGTGGTCCCCGAAAAGGGGAAGCGGTGGCAAAATCTTCCATTTCCAGATGGATAAGAGAAGCAATTGAATCAGTGTATATTTTGCAAGGTCATTCAGTACCAGTGGGTTTGCGAGCTCACTCTACTAGAGCACAAGCGACATCTTGGGCGGAGCACAGTTTGGTTCCACCGGTGGAAATTTGCAGAGCGGCCACTTAGTCGTCTCTTCATACCTTCAGTAAGCACTACCACTTGGACGTTTTAGCATCAAGTGATGCTTCTTTCGGGGCGGTGGTGTTGCGATCCGGGTGGAAAGGCCCCTCCCAATGATTACTGCTCTGTTACATCCCAGAGGTGGAGGACTGAACTGGAGGAACGATAAGGAAATGGAAATTACACTTACCTGGTAATTGTTGTTCCTTGAGGAACTCCAGTTCAGTCCTCAATCCCGCCCGGGGATAGTTCATCAGCAATTAACTTTCAGTTTGGGGGGAATACCACCTTCTATCGGAGTGCATCTTTGATATTTTTGCAATCGCTCTGGTTATTATATCTGAATTTTGCTATCTTTATTCTCTTTCCTTTTTTCTGGCTCAGCTCAGGATGGGAAAGGGAGGGGTTAGGAATATGTTTCCCTTCTCTTGGCAGAGGGGGTGGTTAAGTTATCTGTTAAAGTTGCAGTTATTAAGTATAACGTTAGTTTGAATATGTTAGCTACTTATTTGTTGCTTCTTTGAGTCTGCTTTGTCAATAGTTCACTGGGGCTGATGGGAGAGACCAGCAGGCTACATCCAGTGATATCACGATTCTGACATGCCCGGTCTCCAAGCTGCAGGAGGAGGTACACTACCCAGAGGTGGAGGACTGAACTGGAGTTCCTCAAGGAACAAGAATTACCAGATAAGTGTAATTTCCATTTGTTGCTGAGGAGACAGCATGCTTTACTTTGCAGCAACCCCAAAGCCAGTGCAAATGTAATTCTTGGAGGATGCTTTTGCACACTTCTCTGCAAGGGGTCAGAGAGGAGACTGGAGCAGGGTGCAGAAGGCTTAAAATCAGCTTCCTGATCGTGTAACTGGTCTAGTCCCGGACCTCTGGGTTCCCTATCTCATCCAGCAGCTTTGGAGACTGAGAAACTCCTCCTTTTTATGATGTCACAGGTATATCTCTCCGGGATCCGCCTCTGAGCACCAGTTACCTCAGTCTCCAAGCAGCTGGATAGATAGGAGCCCGGACAGCCGGGCTCACTGGAGAAACTGTTTAATTATTTTTCTTTGGTTATTTTCTTTATTTCTCCTTTTCCTTACTTTATTTTTTGTTGGGTATTCCTTCTGTGGAGGAGAGTTGGTTCTTTGCTATACTGTGCCTTTAAGTTGCAGCAGGCTGTTCTCTCTCCTCCTGTCTCCCTCTTTTTACCCCCCCCCCCCTTTCTTCCCCCCTCCTTCCTTTCTTGCGGGGGTTCAGTGGGTCTGATCCTGTATCACTCTCTGGAGTCCCCCTGATCGCTCAGCTGCCTTACTGGGAGAGACCCGGAGGTTTGCCTGGCCAGCGCCACACAGAAGCTTGCCTGTAAGTGCGCTGGCAGGCCCTCCCATTTGCCGGCCGAATTCAGCTGAAGGAGTGTGTGCTGCCTCTGGCGTTCTGACCGCGATCGGGGAGCAGAGCGGTGCGATCCCGGTAAGAGTGCTGCACTTCTGGCCCTTACGGCCCGCAGGTAAGAGGGTTTTTCTTTCTGGGCGCGGGAGTGCTAGCAGGCAGTTTTTGAGCGCCAAAGTGGGGCGAGCAGGCCTGACTGCGTGGCGGCTCAGCGTGCACGCGCCGTTTCTACAGGGAGCAGATTTTTGGCGGCACTAATCCTCTAGGACGATTTGGGTGCTTGCTCCTGTCCTCCCCTCTTAGCAGTCTTATTTTCTGTCCTGGCTGGATTTTTCTTGCTAGTTGGCCGAGATATTAGAGGCATATAAAAAAAAAAAAAAAAAAGATCCGAGGGATCCGGGTTTGTCTTCCTGTCTTCCCTGGAGTGGGTGCAGTGCTTCTGGTGGAGAGCTTTGGCCCTGGACAATTTTTCCCCCATTTCTTTTCCTTTCTCCCCCTTGGACATGCCTTCTAAGCCCCTGTGTCTAGTTTGTGGCATGAAAAAGGGGTCTTCCACGGGTGTGTGCAAATCCTGTGCCAGGGACACGGACGCCCGGGACTCTCCCGGTACTGTTTCAGGGGACGGTCCGGGCGGAGCGTCGGAGACCCCTGGTGCGCAGCTCCAGGATTTGCCAGTGGGGGATCCCGTGGCAGGACCCTCATCGGATCCGGTCTTGTCACCTCCTCCTTCGGCGTTCCCCGGGGACTTGTCTGCCATTTTTTCTGCGTCCTTTATAGCGCTCCTTCAGCAGGCTTTCCTAGCAACACCTCCGTAGGGCAACGACCCGGGGGGGTCAGGGGGACTTAAAAGATCTTCGCCCCCGGCCCAGTCCGAGGTCCTTTCCGGTGCAGCCAAGAGACCGCGCTTGGAAGGACCGTTGACGGACTGTTCGGTGGCCTCCGAGGGGCCGCTGTCGGATGGCGAGGTCGCTGATTTGGACGCAGAGGAGGAGCTGGAAGACGGTGAGCTGACTGAGCGGGAAGACCAGGCGCGTGTTGTGCGTGTCTTCCGCAGGGAAGAGCTTCCTGCATTGATCTTGGAGTCCCTCAAGGTTTTAAATATGCCGGTTCCCGGGACCACAGAGGATGACTCTTTGGAGGATCCCCTGCTTCAAGTTTTTCGGAAGACTCAAAAAGTGTTTCCCGTTCATAGGGTCTTTACTGAGATGATACAGGAGGAATGGAACCTGCCGGAATCACCTTTGAAAGGGGCCAGGATCATGAACCGCCTTTATCCTTTATCTGATCAGGATAAAGAAGTGTTTAAGGCACCCAAGGTGGATGCGGCGGTCTCGGCAGTCACAAAGAAGACAACCATCCCGGTAGAAGGTAGTACGGCTCTTAAGGACGCTCAAGATAGAAAGCTCGATGTGCTCCTCAGACAGGTGTTTGATGTCAATGCGCTATCGCTTCAAGCGGCTATCTGCGGTGCTTGGTTCGCTAGAGCCTGCCTTCCCTTTTCGCAGCGGGTTCAAGGGAGCCCTGAGGAAGCCGAAGCAGGTGAAGCGACCAGGTTGGAGTCTGGCGCAGCCTACCTAGCAGACATCCAATATGATCTTATGCGGGGTTTGGCAAAGAGCATGGCGTCTGCAGTGGCGGCTCGGCGGTATCTGTGGCTCCGTAACTGGGCAGCAGATAGTGCCTCGAAGGCCAGGTTAAGCAAGCTCCCGTTTAAGGGTTGTCTCTTATTTGGGGAAGACTTGGAGAAGCTTGTTAAGGACTTAGGTGAATCTAAAGGGGGCAAGTTGCCGGAGGACAAGCCGCAGTCAGCCCGGCAGTTCTCGGCTGGTAGGGGGCAGCAGCGCGATTTTCGCCGTTTTCGTTCCCCCAGATTCAGTGCTGCCCAGAGGGGCCGTTTCTTTAATAGAAGTCAGCCCTTTCGGGGGTTCCGTGGTGCCGGCAAAGGTTTTGGTCCTCCAGCCTCCTCTTCCTCCTTCACCGCCAAAAAGCAACAATGAGATACGGGGGGCCCAGGCGCCCTTACTCCCAGTAGGGGGGCGGTTGCAGGAGTTTTACGCTGCCTGGGCCCGAGTCACATCGGATCAGTGGGTGCTGGACGTTGTGCGAGACGGGTACGCTCTCGAATTCTTGCGGCCGGTGCGCGAGGCCTTCGTGCTGTCTCCCGGAAAGTCTCCCGCCAAGCGCGAGGCGTTGCGGGTGACGGTCCGGCTCCTCGACCTCAGGGCCATAGTGCCCGTTCCTCCCGACCAATGCGGCGCCGGTCGCTACTCGATTTACTTTGTGGTCCCCAAGAAGGGCGGGGGCGTCCGTCCCATCCTGGATCTCAAAGGAGTAAATCGTTGTCTCCGCGTTTCCCGCTTCCACATGGAAACCCTTCGGTCGGTCGGTCATTGTAGCGGTGCAGAGCGGGGAGTTCCTCACCTCGCTGGACTTGTCGGAGGCCTATTTTCACATTTCCGTACGACAGGATCATCACCAATTTCTCCGTTTCGCTGTCCCCTTCGGTCACTTTCAGTTTCGAGCGTTGCCCTTTGGTCTGGCGATGGCCCCTCGCACCTTCACCAAGGTTATGGTAGTGGTGGCGGCGGCTCTCCGAAAGGAGGGGGTCTTGGTGCATCCGTACCTGGACGACTGGTTGATCCGTGCAAAGTCCAGGTCGGAGAGTGTCTCGGCCACGGCTCGAGTACTGTCTTTTTTGGAGGAGCTCGGTTGGGTCGTCAATCGGGAGAAGAGTCACTTGGTTCCCTCTTAGAATCTGGAGTATCTCGGTGCTCGTTTCGACACCAAGCTGGGCAAGGTGTTTCTGACGGAGGGAAGGGCAATGGGTCTTCAAAAGCTGGTTGCCCGGTTCCTTCGGTTCAAGGCGCCTTCGGCATGGCTTTATCTTCAGTTGCTGGGCACGATGGCAGCGACGATAGAGACTGTCCCGTGGGCGAGGGCTCACATGCGACCTCTGCAGAGAGCATTACTGCGCCGCTGGTCGCACCAACAGCATCCTCTGTCTCGGAGGTTACCCAGTCCGGAGGAGGCTCGTCAGTCCCTGCAGTGGTGGTTGCTTCCCGAGTCCTTGGCGAGAGGCCGGGAGTTGACTACTCCGGACTGGGTGCCCATGGTGACCGACGCCAGTCTCCTCGGCTGGGGCGCTCACTGTCTCGGGGTGTTTGCGCAAGGTCAATGGTCAGCGCCGGAGTCGGAGTGGTCCATCAACCGGTTGGAGTTGCGGGCGGTAACGTTAGCGCTGCAAGAGTTTCGACACCTGCTTCACGGCAGGGCGGTCCGCGTGTTTTCCGACAATGCCACGGCGGTCTCATATGTCAATCGACAGGGAGGCACCAGCAGTACGACGCTGGATCTCGAGGCCGGATTCTTGTTCGAGTGGGCCGAGGAGCACCTCCTGGACCTGTCAGCAGCGCATGTCGCCGGAGTGGACAACGTGCAGGCGGATTTCCTCAGTCGGGTTCGGGTGGATCCGGGGGAGTGGGTCCTCCATCCCGAAGTCTTCCAGATGATAGTGCGTCGTTGGGGAGCACCGGTCATGGATCTCATGGTGACCTTTGCCTCGGCAAAGGCCAGCCGTTTTTTCAGCAGGCACAGAGAAAGGATGTCAGAAGGCTTGGATGCGCTCGTCCAGTGGTGGCCAGTAGGGCAGTTGCTGTATGTGTTTCCCCCGTGGGTTCTCATCGGCAGAGTTCTGCAGCGGATCGAAAGGTGCAGCGGTCAGGTCATCCTGATCGCTCCGGACTGGCCTCGGCGGCCGTGGTACGGGGATCTGATGCGATTGGTTGTGGCGAAACCCTGGCGGCTCCCGTCGCATCCGGATCTTCTGTTGCAGGGACCTCTGTTCATGCCGCACGTGGATCGATTCTCACTTACGGCCTGGCTCTTGAAAGGGCGAGGATGACGGCACGGGGCTATTCATCGGCGGTTATCTCTACCCTTTTGAGGGCTCGGAAGACTTCCACCTCGCTAGCATATGTTCGAGTCTGGAGGGTTTTCGAAGCCTGGTGCCTCGACCGGGGGCTCGAGGCTTTGAAGTCCTCTGTTGCGCAGATTTTAGATTTTTTGCAGGATGGTTTTGCTAAGGGTCTCGCAGCGGCGTCGTTGCGAGTCCAGGTTGCGGCCTTGTCATGTTACCGAGGCAAGATAGGGGGCCAGTCGCTCGGCTGCCATGCAGATGTTAAGCGTTTCTTGAGAGCAGGATCTTTGCTGCGCCCGCCGGTGCGGTCGATTGTCCCGAAATGGCATCTCCCCTCAGTTTTGAACGCGCTGGAGCGCGTGCCTTTTGAACCTCTGTCCCGAGCATCGCTCAAGGACCTCACTTTGAAGGTGGTGTTTCTAGTGGCCATCTGCTTGGCGCGGAGGATCTACGAGTTGCAGGCGCTCTCCTGTAGGGAGCCTTATCTCTTGTTTTTATCCGTCAAAGGTGGTGTTGCGAACGGTGCCGGCCTTCCTTCCTAAGGTAGTCTCGCCTTTCCATGTGAAACAGGAAATTACTTTACCGGTTTTTTCGCAGTCTTCGGATTCTTCGGGTCAGCGGAGTTTCCATTTGCTGGATGCTCGTAGAGCGCTGAAGCGGTATCTTAGGCGCACGGCCGATTTTCGCAAGTCCGACAGGCTTTTTGTCCTTTTCGCGGGGCCCAGAAAAGGGGAGGCGGCATCCAAAGGGTCCATCGCGCGGTGGATCAAGGAGGCGGTTGCCTCGGCCTATATCTTGGGAGGTCGTCCGGTCCCGGAAGGGCTGCGGGCTCATTCCACTAGGGCGCAAGCATCCTCCTGGGCCGAGGTACGTCTCGTGTCTCCAGTGGAGATTTGTAGGGCGGCGACTTGGTCGTCTCTGAATTCTTTTGCACAGCATTACCGTCTTGATGTGCAGAGGGCGGAGGAGACCGCTTTTGGATCAGCAGTACTTCAGGCTGGTCTTCCAGGGCCCTCCCGGATTTGAATTTTTTTTCACTGCTCTGGTACTTACCCAGAGGTCCGGGACTAGACCAGTTACACGATCAGGAAGGTGAAATTAGACTTACCTGCTAATTGTTGTTCCTGGAGTGTAGCTGGTCTAGTCCCGTATCCCTCCCCTTGGGTTGCAATTCTGCAGGAGCTTGCTGTGCTCCGGATCTGTACAGGTAAGAGTTTCTTTTCCTATATTTTGTTTCGAAGGCCGGTAGTTCTCTTCCTGGGGGAAAGGACCAGCCTGCGTAGGTTTAAGTCACAGTTCTGTTCAGACAATTGGTTTGCAGGGGTGTTCCTCTAACATACATGCGTGGGGGTTGGTTTTTGGTTGCATTTCATGGTATTTTTGCCTAATTTCTCCGGTGAAGCTGCTTTGTCAATAGGTTACTGGTGCTCAGAGGCGGATCCCGGAGAGATATACCTGTGACATCATAAAAAGGAGGAGTTTCTCAGTCTCCAAAGCTGCTGGATGAGATAGGGAACCCAGAGGTCCGGGACTAGACCAGCTACACTCCAGGAACAACAATTAGCAGGTAAGTCTAATTTCACCTTATGTTTGTTTATTAAAATTTGATATAGCACTCCTCATGGTTATGGTGTTGTCCCACAACCAGATCTCCACCTCCTAGCCTAAAAGATTTTTTTCACAAAGAAGATTGCATGGCTGGGTGTGGTGAAAGGATGCCATAGAACGGCCACCCAGCGGGTGCAAACACACTGACTTAGACTTGCCTTTGGGTGCTCTCTGCCTTCTCATCCCTGGCCGCCACCAACAATCCTCCATCACCTTCCATCTCCATGAATCAGAACAGTGCACACACTGCTTCCTGGGCCCTAAAGAGAGAGCACTCAGGTACACGAGGTGTATTATTCAATTACATTTTTTAGTCTAAATCTTACAACAGTTTTTACAACACAGTCCAGTCTACTAGTCTGAGTTAGTTTGATTAAGAGCATATCTGATTTGTGCCATCATTAAACCAATAAAAAAAACCTGCTTTAGCACTATCTAATTCTGACTCTTAAAGGTACCATTGCTTTCTATCACAGGCAAGTTAGATGAATGGGTCTTTCTCATTATTATTTTCAGATGATATGCAAACGAGAAGGAAAACAACAGATCCTTGGTCTCCATTTCATTGGACCAAATGCCGGGGAGATCATTCAAGGATTTGCCCTTGGAATAAAGTAAGATCAGAATATGTCTCTTTTTTTGTAGATTCTCCAAAATGAAAAGATTAGATGATGGTGGTTTAATAGTATCGGAGCTATGAAGTCTTAAAGAGCTTTCTAGTATGACATGTTTTGTGAATGTCTCACTGAGTGCAGATATGGTTACTTCTAAAGATAAGGTTTATGCTTAATTTCTCATTATACCATGCATACTGTGGGAGTATATTTATAAAGCATGTTTTGTACATGGAAAAGGACTTTTGTAATATTGTGTGGCTGAATGCACATGGATTGGACAGTGCAAGAGCAGGGCTGTGATGTTATATATATGTACATATGCCACATACATGCTTGCATTTACAGCTTCAGAGCAGGTGGAAATTTGTGCATTATTAAGGCTAATTCTGAAAGCCTGTTTTTATACAGGAACACAGGCACCCATGTTTCCCTTATAAAATGGGCACCTTTTTGAATTTTTCACATAGATACCCCATTTTGTGAAGCAAAAGTTGCAAAGTGTGTATGACTGGATTAAAGGCATTAAGACAAGCAGTGAGCCCCAAGGTTCACCAGCGCATTATTACTTCAGACAATCATTTCTCATAATGGCTGCAACTGTGATATGCAAATGTGAGGAGGTTGCCATCTGAGAAGTTTCTTTCCTGGGCTGTCCAATAGGAGCTGTCCCGAACATATGATATGCCATGCTGGGCCAGACTTCCCATCTCCAACAGTGGACCCAGTAGATCCTATTAGCAAAGCAGGAAAAAGAGATGGCGACACCCAAGTCTACCTGGCTAATAATTTATGGACTTGGCTAAACCATTTTTCCATATCGTCCTGCTAAACCAGTCCAGGCATATGGGTTGCGTTCCCCTACCAGCAGATTGGTGGAGACAGAGAACCAATGAAAAGTCCAGGTTTCAATTACATCATTCCCATGCCTCTATCCACCTCTGTTACCAGAGGTCTCTTCGGTATTTCTTTGTCTCCAGCAGATGGTGAATGGATGTTCTCCACTCTAAGGAAAATCTGAATAATTGAGAGGAAAAGACTGATTTAAACACTTGTGAATGACCACCTTGAGGGTGACTCTCTCACTTCAGCGCGATGTGGAAGGCTCCACTATACTGCAGTCT
This sequence comes from Ichthyophis bannanicus, assembly GCA_033557465.1. Classification (NCBI taxonomy): domain Eukaryota; kingdom Metazoa; phylum Chordata; class Amphibia; order Gymnophiona; family Ichthyophiidae; genus Ichthyophis; species Ichthyophis bannanicus. Next base: position 33,802,295 of record CM066041.1, on the reverse strand, counting down.
TTTCGGTAGCCATAGGAGGGAAAATTGGTTCAGCTCCATGTTCTTATCATGATAAAAGCCTGTTGATCTCCTCACACAACCTCAACACCCTCTTCCTCTGACCCTCCTGCTCACTCTCTGAAGATTGCAGAAGGCCCTCAGAGGAATCCGACTGCCAGCCACATTTAAATTCAGTATCTGCAAAGCCAGAGAAACAATTTCAGGGGAGTAGAGCTGAGCCCAACATGGATTTCCATCTGGGGCCCTGAGGAGGTGAATACTAAGGCTTGACTGCATCAGTGTCCTTGCTGAGGGGCTCCCAATTCCGTCCGTCTGGGGCACAGTTCAGGGTAGACCGCTGGCTCAGTGTGGGGATTTCTCGCCCTTTCCTGCACGTGTTAGTACATTTTTACTGTTGTGTGCCTGGCAGTCGTGTGGTCATAAATGCCATACTGGGTCAGACCAAGGTCCATCAAGCCCTGTATCCTGTTTCCAACAGTGGCCAATCCAGGTCACAAGTACCTGGCAGGTTCCTAAAAAGGTACACAGATTCCACAATGCTTGACTTGGGATAAGCAGTGGATTTCCTGGGTCCTCTTTAATAATGGTTTATGGACCTTTCGTCCAGGAACTTGTCCAGACCTTTTCTAAACCCACCTACACTAATAGCCTTTACTACATCCTCCAGTAATGAATTCCAGAGTTTGATTATGCATTAAATGAAATTTAATTTAGCTTCATTGTGTGTCCCCTAGTCTTTCTGCTTTTTGATGACATAAACAACCGATCTACGTTTATCCATTCCACTCCATTCATTAATTTATAGATCTCTATCATATCTCCCCTCAGCCGTCTCTTTTCCAAGTTGAAGAGCCCTAACCTTTTAAGCCTTTCCTCATAGGGGCATCCCTTTGATGGCTCTTCTCTATACCTTGGGAAACAGGGAGAAGAGGGCCTTCCGCAAAATTACACAATGTGCCCTCCGCTGTTCCCCCCACCATCTTCTCTATACCTTTTCTAATTCAGCTATATACTTTTTAAGATATGGCGACCAGACTTGCAAACAATATTCAAAGTGTGGTTGAACCATGGAACAATACAGAGACATTATAATATCCTTGGTTTTATTCTCCATTTCTTTCCTTATGATCCCCAGCATTCTATTATTTATTTTATTTATTTGACTGAACTTTTAAACCACTTTTCACGAAGGCCAAACTGGTGTACATAAAACTTCGAACAGGTTAAACAACGTTTACATGGAACAATAACTTTATACAATAATGATTAAAGAACAGAGAAATATTGCTATTGGTTTGGACATGAGCCTGTTGCCTTTAACTATAGATAGTATGGTGTTTGTAGTGGCAGTTGTTGTTTGTATTGGATTCTGCTCTCCAGTGGGAGCCAGTGAAGGTGTTTGAGGATGGGGGTGATGTGCTCGTGTCTGGAAGCACCTTAGATTATCCGAGCTATTGTGTGGAGGGCTGTTTTGATAATTTTGGTAGTCCATGGTATATTGAGTTGCAATAGTCAACAAGAGGCATGATGAGGGCTTGTAGGGCCGAGCGGAAGTCTGTTGGAGCAAGGAAAGGGTGGAGGTGCTGGAGGGTCTGGGTTTTGTAGTAGATTATTTTTGCTGTGTTCGTTATCTGTGTCTTGAGGGTGAGATGACAGTCAAGGGTAATGCCCAGCTATTTTACTTCAGGTTTGATTTGGTTTTCTGTGCGGTTGAGAGTGATGGATGAGGGAAGGGTGAATGATTCATTTTTGATGATGATTAAAAATTCAGCCGGCTCCTGTAAGGAGATGGTTAGTGCATATGGTCTACTCTCTGGCGGTGGTTTTCCATTCTGCTCAGAGCCTGAGAGAGGTCTACCAACCTGGCATAAGCGCGAGTCTGATGCTTTGAGTGCTGGTGGGCCTATGGCAGCTGGCTCCTGAGGCAGCCAAGATGTCGTCTCTATTGGCCTTTTCTGCAGGGCAGTCAGGAAAAGGGCCTTTACTTTTAGCTCCCTGAAGGTTCAGGTGGCAGCTTTGGCCTGTTCCAGAGGTCTATTGGCTGGTAAGTCTCTAGCCTTACACCTGGATGTTTCGTGTCGCCTTCAGGGGGTTTAGTGTCTGCGTCCTCCCCTCCTATCTGTGGCTCCTTCCTGGGATCTGTGTCTGGTGCTCAGGGCCCTGATGTCAGAATCCTTTGAGCTGTTGAAGTGCGCTACTCTGAAGGATTTGACACTCAAGACTGCTTGTTTGCGTTTTGTTCTGCAAAGAGAATTCTGAGCTGCTGGTTCTGTCTTGCCAAGATCTTTACTTATCTTTTTCTGAGGAGGCTGTTTCCATTTGGCCTGTGCCGTCCTCCTTCCTGGAAGTGATTTTTCCCTTTCATGTGTACAAGGCGGTTTACCTGCCCTCCTTATCGAAGGAGCAGTGTCGAGGAAATGGTAAGTATCTTTGCCTTGTGGATGTCTGGAGGTACTTCTCCAGTTCTTGGAGGTTACGAATTCTTTTTGTAAGTCAGACCATCTTTTTCTGCTGTTTGTTGGCCTGCACGAGGTGACGCAGTGGCTAAGTCTGCATTGGGGTGCTGGGTTAAGGAGACCATTGCCTCTGCAGATCTGTTGTGGAACCGGCCGGTTCCAGAGGGTTTATGTGCCTCGTGGGTTTGTGTGCCTCGAGAATAGAGCAGAGCTCAGTAGCTTCTGTAGACATTTGTCAGGCGGCAACATGGGTATCACTTTCCACTTTTATTAAGCATTTCTGCTAGGATATCCATGCTTGAACAGACATGGCCCTTGGCTCTAATATTTTGTGAGCTGTTGTGTCTTCTTCCCACCCAGTGGAGGAATAGCTTTGGTATGTCCCACTTGTCTGGACTGGTCTAGCAGGACGATATGGAAGATGACATTTTATTTACCAGATAATGTCCTTTCTTTGAGTCCTGCTAGACCACTCTAGGGCCCACCCCCTGGAAATGTGTTTGCTCTATTCTTCTGTGATGGTACCCTTGTGTCCCGCTATGATTTTTATATTTGGCTCTACAAATCCATCTTATGTGGTCAGCCTTCTGTGTATGCTTTCCTGTACATAGTTCTCTACTGTTTGATTACTCATTGTTTCCCACGTTGAGGAGGTGTGATGCTTGCCATGTTTCTCCCATATACTTTAGGATGAATACCGAAGAGACCTGTGGTAACAGAGGTGGGTAGAGACATGAATGAGGTCATTGAAACCTGGGCTTTTCATTGGTTCTTTGTCCCCACCAATCTGCTGGTAGGGGAACACAATCTATTTGTCTGGACTGGTTTAGCAGGACTCAAGGAAAGGACATTAGCTGGTAGTAAAATGTCCTTATACAAAGTCTGTCCAAAAAGAAACCAAACTTGCTAAAGAGGGCGCCAGAGAGCCAACACAGACTCGCTATGATGGTGATGTGTAGTGATGACCGTGAGCTTTAGCCTCCCACTTGCTCGATTATGGACTACATGGAGTAGAGTGACTTTGTCTTGTGTGTCTTTTGCTATTTTTTACAAGTTCATATATGAAGGAAGAGCAACTTGGCGTTTGCATGAAATTCTGTGTGAAACTTACTTTTACTGAGACTTTTCAGATGTTGCAGCAAGCTTTTGGAGAGAATTGCTTAAGCTGCAAGCAATGTTATGAATGGTACCGATATTTCAAATTGGGCAGAATGTCCATCGAAGACGATCCCAAAACTGGAATGCCTTCCATATCAATGGACGATGATCACGTTAAAAAGGGTGTGCTTTGATTCTTGAAAATCATCGCCTGTCTGTGAAGTTGTTGAAAAAATAGGCATCTATAAAAGTTTGTGTCACAGAATTGTGATCGTGTTGCTGCAAAATTTGTCCCATGTGTCTGGACAGGTGAGCAAAAAGCAAACCGTGTCATCTTATCTGTGAATTTTTGGCGAAGCACGCGATGTCTCTAGTCCTGCAGCCTCCTTATTCTCCAGATTTGGCCCCTGTGGACTTCTTTTTGTTCCTGAAGTTGAAATCCACTCTGAAAGGTCGCCTGTTATGACATGTTTCAGAAACAGCAAAAGGCACATGAAACAAGTTCATGCTACCTCATGTACTCCATAACTAATTCACATGGCATGATCAAGCAGGTGGAAGGCTAAAGCTCAAGGTCACCACTACACATCCCCATTATCGCGAATCTGCAGTGTTGGCTCGCTGGCGTCCTCTTTAGCAAGTTTGGTTTCTTTTTGGACAGACTTCATACAATTAACTTTAACTATCTTCCAGCAACAAATTCCAGAGCTTGATTGTGCCTTGAGTAAAATAAAAATACTTTCTATAATGTTTTTTTCAATCTGCTGGAGTATCCTCTTGTTTTAAGTGTTTGAAAGGTTAAACAACAGTTTCCTATAACACATTCCACTCTATTCATTTTATAAACATCTATCATATCCCTTCAGCCGTCTTTTTCTCAGACTAAAGAGCCCTAAAGAGCCCGAAGTAGCAATATCATAGAATCAAAATACTTTAATTAAGAAATTGAGAAAAAAGAAAAAAAAGAAAAATATACAAGAACTAAGGTCATTGATGCATAAACGGGCACGAGTCTAGGGCTTCGGTCCAAGACATAGATCCAGGATACAACCTGAGTGATAGTGCCGAGTCCAGTCTGAGACCTTTCAGTTCTTATTTTTATAGTGTTTACTTTATCCATTAGTATTGGGTAATTAGTCTAACAAACATAGGTATAAGAAGATAAAGAGACATTATATGAGTCATTGTTCAAGAATTTCTTGAGGGACATATACACATTAAAGGTACCGCAGGAGACCAGCAAAACCACTTTTTTCCATTCACTTCTCCCATATATAATTGACTTGTTCAAGCTAGATTGCAGCTCAGGTCCTACGGTCTGGTTCCTACTGAAAATTGTCCATATAGAAAGTCCATATAATTAGGCTTAGAAAAACCTCTGCCCCATTTTGTAATGCCTTTAACTCTTATGAAACTGCACCGTGCTTTAGACTATCTAAAATATTCTGCATGTGTGCAAACCTTTTGACAACCCTGACCATTTTACTGCTAAGACTGAATGGACTACATTGGTTATCTGCTGCCATTTGCAGTCTGTTACTCTGTTACTGTAATATTCTTGAAGTTAGCAAACAGAAGGAATTCACTGATACCAAATGCAATTAAATGCCAAGCCTTGGCTGGGGAACTGTTAGTCCTACCTCCTCTACTTTATCTTCTTCATTGAGTGGACTCCCCTGAGGGAGTGCTTAACATGAGGAGGGATCTGCAAAAGCTAGAGGAATGGTCTGATGCTTGGCAGTTCAGATTTAATGCGAAGAAGTGCAGTGTCATGCACTTGGGTAGCAGAAATCCAAGGGAAATGTACACGATAGGGGGAAGGAGGTTGGTGTGCACGGAGCAGGAGAAAGACCTTGGTGTTATTATTTCTGTAGATCTCAAGGCGGCAAAAGAGTGCGACAAGGCGGTGGCAAAAGCCAGGAGGATGTTGGGCTGCATTCAAAGAGGAATTACCAGCAGAAAGGAAGGGGTACTAATACCACTCTATAAGTCTCTGGTGAGGCCTCACTTGGAATACTGTGTTCAGTTTTGGTGACCGTATCTTGAAAAGGATGTAAAAAGAATGGAAGCTGTTCACAGAAAGGTGACCAAAATGATTTGGACCCTGTGTCAGAAGCCTTATGAGGAGAGACTTGAAGACCTACATATGTACACTCTGGAGGAGAGGAGGGACAGGGGAGATATGATTCAGACCTTTAAATACTTAAAGAGAAATAATGAACAAACAAACCTCTTCCAGAGACGGGGATGCTGTAAAACTAGAGGGCATAACATGAAGCTGCAAGGTGGTAAATTGAAAGGCAATGTCAGGAAATACTTCTTCACTGAAAGGGTGGTGGATGCTTGGTATGCCCTCCCGATGGAAGTGGTGGGGGCAAACACAGTGACGGAATTCAAAATGGCATGGGACAGACACAGTGGATCCCTTTACAGTAACAGGATAAAATCAAAATAAACTTAACTAATTTCTCAACATACAGGGGTGTTCTACATGGAGCGATGGGGGGAGGAGCGGTGTGTTCACCCCTAAACAAACAAAGAAACAAAGATATGGGGAGGGGTGCACCTGCTCCTGGTGGGTGCACCACTAAGCAAAGACATGGGGAGGGGTGCACCTACTCCCTAAAAGACATGGGAAGGGGTGTACCTACTCCTGTCATATTGCTGGGCAGACTAGATGGACCATACTGGTCTTTATCTGCCGTCATTTACTATGTTACTATGAGACACTTTTGGGATAATTTTAAGAAGCATTTTCCGTATATAAAGCATGTTCTCATGTGGAAATTTGTGGTTAGAAAATTGGTGAGTACACATGTATAGGTATGCGTGCCAACAAGAGTGCTGTGCTTTTATGCATTCTGCTCGTAAACATTCCTGAGAAGCACAGTCTCGGCAGAGCTGTGATGTAAAATCTACATGTCCACGCCCACATTCAACTTGCTCAGCAGCAAGTGTCAATTTATACGAGAGCATGGGCATCATTGGATAGTTCTGGGACCCTATGCTGCCAAAATATTTTATCAAGGCAACACTTTATGCAGTTACTTGAATGGGTCACATTCACAGATTTGGTCTGCAGTGCTGTTATAAGCCAAATCTATACATTGGAATGGAATAGTTCCAAAAGAGAGTATGCTCAGTCAGACGGTGAATATTTAAGGCTCGAATGCTTTGGCCAAAATACTCGTATGCATACTATCTCTGTTCTGGACTGTTGTATACTGAGTGATTGTGGCTTTTCCCTGAACATTCAGGGGAGTCGTTTTAAAAGGTATTTCTGCAGGTTGAACAATGGTTTTATTTGCAGATATATCCTGCTACACTATGCATGTAAACTTATACGAGATGTGACAAAAAAGAAACAAGACTGTCCCATAAATGTTTTATTACAAAATCTACAGAGAAATTACGCATTGTCCCCTTAAAAGTAATCTCCCCCCCCCCCCCCCAGAGTTAATGCACTTCTGCATTCGCTGCTGCCACATACGGAAGCACTCTGTAGTCCTCCTCCTTGAGGTCCCTCAGCTCCATCGTCACAGTGGCCTTTATCTCTTCTACAGAGGCAAAATGAGTTCCTTTGAGCACAGTCTTCAGCCTGGGGAAGAGCCAGAAGTTGCACGGTGCGAGATCTGGGGAATAAGGAGAGTGGTCGAGAGCTGTGATCTGTTTGTTGGCCAAGAACTGCCTCACACTGAGCGTGGTGTGTGCAGGCATGTTGTCGTGGTGGAGCAGCCATGACTTGTCTCTCCACAGAGCCCACCTGCTGCGCCAAACCTGGTCATGGAGGCGATTTGAGGACCTGCTGGTAGAAGTGCTGGTTGACTGTCTGACCCTCAGGCACAAACTCATGATGGACCACTCCCTTCTGGTCGAAGAATGCAATCAGCATAACCTTGATCCTTGATTTGGACATGCGCGCCTTCTTGGGTCTGGGTGACAGTTGAGTCTTCCACTGCAGGCTCTGTCTCTTTTCAGGGTCGTACTGGAAGACCCGTCTCGTCTCCTGTGATGATTTGGCCAACAAACTCTGGATCTTTTCTCTAGCAAGTCTTGACAAACATTGACCCGGTGCTCCTTCTGGTCATCTGATAAAAGCTTGAGCACCATCTTGGCGCACACCTTCCTCATCCCCAGCTCCTGCATCAAGATGGTCCGCACTGACTCCCTGTTCAGGCTGAGCTCCTCAGCTATCATCCACACCATCAATCTGTGATCACTCTGCACCAGCCGGTTCACTCTGTCAATGTTCTCAACCGTCTTTGTCGTGGAAGGACGTCCTGACTTGGGGTCATCCTCCACCTCCTCGCGGCCAGTCTTGAAGCGTTTGTGCCACTCGAAGACTTGCAGCCTTGACATTGCATCTTCTCCATAAGCCTTTTGGAGACGTTGGAGACACTCAGTTGCGCCCTTCTCCAACTTAACCAGAAATTACAAGTTGATTCTTTGCTCCATATTTCTGCCACCTCCAGTTGCGTGACAAAGTGACAGAGCAGTGTGCTACAAAAAACCTGAAAAAGAAAAACAGTAAGAGAGACGAAAAATATAGCAGAATAGTGGCTAGATGTTGCACAACACAGTGACATAAGCGGTTAGCTAATTGGCATTGAGTCATGGGCGTGGCTGCCACAGTCTTGTTTCTTTTTTGTCACACCTTGTATGTGCAGAAGTGGTCCTGCAGATAGCTTATAAAGGCATTTCTGCAAGTTGAACAGTGGTTTTTGTAAAATTGCCTACTGCAGTATGCATGTAAACTTATGTGGGCACAGATAGTCCTGTAGATGGCTTGGGAATGGGTTAGCACTTCTCATATTTTGTAAAGTAAGTTGGGCAAAGCTTTGCATACTAAATAGCGGGCACATCCCTCTATGGAGTCACTTGGGCGCCTACCATTACAGCACACACGCACCTCCATAGAGTCATTTGTGCATTTATCATTCTCCATGGACAATCAGGAATGAGCCTCACAAATGGGTGATGTCCCCAACAGTGCCCCTGCGTAGGAACGTTCCTCAGCTTCTATTGGATGCTTTTGGGAGGCTCCACCATGCCTGTGTGCCTCCTTCCCGCCGGTCGCCTCAGCACCATTTATTTATTTATTTATTTAACACTTATTTATATACCGCATCTTCCAGCGATCAGTTGCGGTGTACAATCAACAACAGTCAACAATGCAGAGCTTGTTTTACATAGAACAGTGATAACTTTTTACATAGAACATCTTAACTTACACAACAACGGGTTTAAAAACTAAGCGGAATAATTCAATAATTCAACTAAGACAGAATCTTAAATCAGTCTTCCATTTTCCATGGAACCCCATGGACACATTCCAGTCATCCCTTGCTTGGTAAACTTTTCTTTCTCTGGGAACAAGCAGGCAGTCAGTCCTCACATATGGGTGACGTCGGCGCCGACGGAGCCCTCGTGTGGAGAAAATCTCCGGCTTTCATAGAAAGCCTTTGGGAATTGCATCACGCATGCGTGATCCCCTTCCCGCCCAAGGGTGCCATCTTGCTCAGTCTCCTTTTTTCCGCAGAGCCCTCCGAACGTTGTCCAACCGTCGCCGTTGAAAAAGTCTTTAAAACTTAGAAATTAGTTTTGTTTCCTTACCGGATCGACACCGGTTCCCCTTACTGCCTTTGACTCGGTACACCGGTATCGAGTCCGGATTCATTTTTCGTTTTTTGTCCTTCGTGACTAGCATTCGCACTCTTTTTCTTTTTCACTGGCAGCCCGGGTCTTTGACCTTGCAGGGGCCCTTTTTCCCCTGATGGCTGCCATCAGGTTTAAGAAATGTGATTGATGTGCTAAACTAATGTCTCTCACCGATACACATGATTGCTGTCTCCGGTGTCTCGGGCCTGACCATGACCCGAAGGTCTGTGGCCCTTGTAGAAAGATGTCCTCGAAGGCCCCGAGAAGCCACCAGTAGCAGCATGATAGGATTTTTCCTGAGTCTGTACCTTCGCGGGCATGGACCTCGTCTGAGACCTCTGCGTCTCGGGGAGAACGAGCCTGAGCATCGTAGGGGTTCCTCGGAGAGTGGGTCTCCCTCGCGGGAACATCGAAGGAAGAAAAAATCCTCAAAGGCAACATCATTGGATGGCTTTGAATGTCCTGGTCCCTCCCGGGACCAATCGCGGAGCCCCAAGCGCCGGCCCGGATCCTCAGAGATGGAGTTTCCAGCAAAGTTTCCTCTACGGGAAACAGAGCAGCCGAGGCAGGTAACCACTGTCCTCGTCAAAGACTCCCCTCCGGGGGAACCGGCGTCGGGACCCGAGCCAGTGGCCGCGGAGTCTTCTGATCTTGGTCTCAGAATGGTGGCCCTGGAATGCAGTATGTCTGCCTTCATGAAGCAGCAGCGGGCGCTGATTGCCGGTCTGACAGGTCCTTCCGCCCCGACCACCGGGCCACCGAAGTCTAAATTGACCCCGGAGGCCGAGCCGATCCTCAAGATCATGCAGTCTCGAGTCTATCCTTGGTAGAGGGCCTCCTGCTCGGGGCCGAGGTCGGGGCAGTCGATGCCAGAGCCCTCGATGCCGGAGCCCATCGATTCCTCCTCGGAGGCATCGGGATGGGAGACGGAAGAAGAAGAGTCCCCGGACACCAGTCGGCACAGGGACATCCCGTCCAATTCCTCAGTGTCCGAACCTCGGAGAAGGTCCCTTCCAGAGGACACTAGGTTCTTGGACTTCGTGAGGGACATGTCAAAGGCTTTGGCATTCCCCACAGAGTCCGAGGAGGATCCTCGAGCCGAAGAGCTCGAGATCCTGCAGTATGACTCTCCCCCTCGGGAGTCCCTTACTGTACCCGTGCCTCCAATCCTGGAATGACTGATGCTCCGCATGTGGAAGACACCGGCGTCGGCGCCAATCATCAGCAAACAGATCGACTCAATGTATCGAGTCCGTAAGAGCCCTGGATTTCAAAAGGCACAATTGCTGCACAACTCCATGGTTGTGGAATCGGCTATGCGCAGGCTCAGGAGCCAGAAGACACACTCCTCGGTGCCTCCTGGCAGGGAGGCCCGCAACTTGGACGCCCTCGGCAAGAAGTGCGTCCAGGGTTCTATGTTGACCTGTCAAATCCAGGCCTACCAGCTGTACATGGGCATGTACCTGAGGGACCTGGCGAAGGAATTCGCCGGGTTCTCAGCTGGTCTATCCAAGGGATCTTTGCAGCGCTTCGAGAGCCTGTCCTCCGGAGTCCATGAGTGCTAGAATTTCATGACTCAAGCAGCCTATGACGGGTTTGAGTCGGCGGCCCGGGTACATGTGGCGGGCATTGGTGTACACCGCCAAGCATGGCTACAGTCATCGGACCTCGAGCAATGGGTTCAGGACAAGTTGGTCGATGTCCCATGCCAAGGAGAGAACCTCTTTGGCCAACCCATGACCTACAAGGCTGCGGAAATAGAGTCCGAGTGCATGACTAGGACACAGCTCTCAAAGAAGACCTTTGTCACTTCTCAAAAGAAGGGCTTGGGTAAGAAGCTCTTTTACCCGAGGAAGGGTACTGCTTACTGAAGCTACCCCCCATTTCAGGCCTTCCCGGCTCCCCAACAGGGGCAGCAGGCCAAGGGACAGGGACATGGCCCGCGTAAGCAGAAAGCCCCCATGCACTGGCTCTGGCCCAGCGTGGTAGCGGATTTTGACTCTCACAGCATGACCCCTCTCCGCACAGGGGACAGGCAATGCACAGATGGACAGCCATTACCACCGATGCCTGGGTCCTGCAGATAGTCCATCAGGGTTATCTCCTTTATTTGACCCAGGTACCCCCTCCTTATTTTCCAGGAGAGCCCCTCAGGTCTCTTCTTCACCGGGACCTCCTTCTGAAGGAGTTGGCAGGTCTTCTCGAGGATCAGGAGGTAGAACCGGTGCCCCACCACCTTCAGGGCAAGGGTGTCTATTCCAGGTACTTTCTGGTACCAAAAAGGACAGGAGGCCTCAGACCCATCCTCGACCTGCACATTTTAAACAAATTCCTGGTGAGGGTGAAGTTCAAGATGCTCTCACTTGGAATATTGCTGCCTTACCTCCGCCAGGGAGACTGGCTATGCTCCTTAGACCTAAAGGATGCTTATACACACATCCTAATACACCCAGACCACAGACAATATCTACGCTTTGTGGTGGGAGGCAATCACTACCAGTACAGGGTACTTCCCTTTGGCCTGGCCTCTGCCCCCAGGGTATTCACAAAATGCCTGGCGGTGGTGGCCGCCTTTCTCAGACTTCATGGGGTTTTTGTCTTCCCCTACCTAGATGATTGGCTCATGAGAGCCACTTCATCCAGAGAGGTCCTTCAGGCCACATCCCATACCATCCAGGTGCTCCAGCATCTGGGGTTTGTAATCAATTGCTCCAAGTCCAGCCTTATTCCCACTCAACAACTGGAGTTCATTGGGGCAAGACTCGATACTCTTCAGGCAAGGGCCTACCTACTGGCAGACAAGGCAAAGTGGCAAAGTGAGTCACAGATCCCAAATGTCAGCAAGGCACTTTCTGCGCCTCCTCGAGCACATGGCTTCCACGGTCCATGTAACACCAGATGCCCGCCTCCACATGTGAACTGCTCAGTGGTGCCTCAGAGACCAGTGGGCACAGGCGGCCACATGGCTTCCACGGTCCATGTAACACCAGATGCCCGCCTCCACATGTGAACTGCTCAGTGGTGCCTCAGAGACCAGTGGGCACAGGCGGCCTCCGAGACAGAGTCACGGTGTCCAGACGACTAGTACAGTCCCTGGTCTGGTGGCTTCAACCATTCCACTTGGAAGCGGGATGCCTTTCCAGGCTCCTCGACACACGAGGATCCTGACCACAGATGCATCTTTGCTGGGCTGAGGAGCCCATTACCAGGGGCTTTGTACTCAGGATGTGTGGTCTCCAAACAAGAGAACACAACAAATCAATTTCTTGGAGCTCTGTGCCATCTGCCTGGTTCTGGGAGCGTTTTGGCAGACCTTGGCTCACAAGCCTGTCTTGGTACAGACAGACAACCAAGTAGCCACACTCTATGTGAACAAACAGGGCGACATGGGGTCAGAAAACCCTGGATCTGTGCTCCTTTGCAGTCCGGCATGGCATTTATCTGCGGACAGTTTACTTGCTAGGCCAGGACAACTACTTGGCCGACAGGCTAAGCAGGATTCCCCAGCCCCACGAGTGGCAGCTGGACAAAGGAGTAGTCCATTGGCTTTTTCAGACCTGGGGATGGCCAGTAATGGACTTGTTTGCGAGTCCAGTCAATCACCAGTTGCCCCGGTTCTGCTCCAGGCAGCCACACCCCCACAGGGTGGCTGCCGGTGCACTTCTCATATCATGGTCTGTGGGCCTCCTGTATACATTTCCCCCGACGCCTCTGGTGGCCAAGTCTCTATTCAAGATCCTCCAGGACAGGCCTCAGTCATCCTGGTAGCCCCCAGGTGGCCGAGGCAACCCTGGTTTCCACTTCTACCTCAGCTAGAAGTGGAGGCCCCCATTCCCCTGGGGTCCTCTCCAAACCCCCTGTCCCAGGAGGGGGGCACTCTCCTGCACCCCAATCTCAGCTCTCCCAGCCTAATGGCATGGCTGCTGAAAGGGTAGTGCTCGCACCACTCCGCCTTCTAAAAGATGTGGAAGAGGTCTTGCTGGCCTCAAGGAGGCTGTCAACTAGATGGACCTATGCCTTCAAGTGGCGTAGGTTTGTGGCTTGGTGCGGAGAGCAGACTGTAAACCCTTTCTCCTGCCAGGTTGCAGTGGTCTTGCAGTACCTTCTCCACCTTTCGGAGTTGGGCCTTAAGTCCATCTCCGTCAGAGTTCACCTCTGCTCTTGCAGCAAACCACTTCCCGGTGGAGGGGAAGCCTCTCTCTGCACATCCTCTGGTCTCTAGATTCTTGAGAGGCCTGCTTCTGTCCTCCCTCCGGCGACCGAATGGGATTTGAATGTGGTTTTAGGGCAGCTTACTTGGCCTCCTTTTGAGCCGATGGCAACCTGCCATCTATGCTACCTTTCTTGGAAGATAGTGTTCTTGGTGGCACTCACGTCGGCTCGGCGAGTGAGTGAGCTTCAAGCCCTCATGTCCGACAGGCCTTATACAAGGTTCTGTAGGAACTGGGTGGTGCTCCGCACACACCCCAAGTTCCTTCCGAAAGTGGTCTCTTCGTTCCACTTCAACCAGGACTTGGTGCTGCCTACCTTCTTTCCCAGGCCACATGCCAGTCGGGCAGAGACAGTTCACACCCTGGACTGTAAGAGGGCGTTGGCCTTCTATATTCAGCATACGCAGGGCCATAGAAGGGTTTCTCAGCTCTTCGTATCCTACGACCCCAGTAAGCTGGGGATGGCTGTTTCCAAGCGTACGCTGTCCACCTGGGTGGTGGACTGTATTGTCTGGGCATACAGGGCAGCCGAGCTATCGGGTCAGGGCCATGGCGGCATCAGTGGCTCATTTATGCTCTGTACTGCTGGCAGACATCTGCTGGGCCGCCACCTGGTCTTCAGGTCAGACTTTCGCAACCCATTACTGCCTGGATAGGGAGTCCCGATGGGACAGTGTTTTCAGCCAGGCTATACTCCGTAACCTTTTCGAGGTCTAGGCTACTCCTGCCCTCTGACCCTTCTGTGTCAGGCTACCAGAGTGCTACTCTCTCAGTTAGATTCCTATTGTGGCTGCTTGCGGCTCTCATAGAGGGAGCCTATTTTTCAGCTGTGGGTTCTCAGTAGCCTATAGCTGGGGAGTCCCATATGTGAGGACTAACTTCCTGATTGTTCCTGGAGAAAGCGTAGTTACTCACCTGTAACAGTTGTTCTCCGGGGACAGCAGAAATCGGTCCTCATGACCCTTCCTCCTCCCCATGGAGTTTAGTCCTATTATTATATTTTGTTCTTTTTGCTGTCTTTTTAGCTATGTCATTTGACTGAGCAAGATGGCATCCTTGGGCAGGAAGGGGACCGCACATGCATGATGCAATTCACAAAGGCTTTCTATGAAAGCTGGGGATTTGCTCTGCACGAGGGTGCCGATGTCACCCATATGTGAGGACTGTTTCCTGCTGCCCCCGAAGAACATCTGATACAGGTGAGTAACTACGCTTTCTCCCTTGTGGGGGATTTTTGTGCTTTGGAGTTTTGCCTAATCACCTTCCGTTGCAGTTCTCTTTTTTTTTCCCTTTTGTTTTTCTCCCTCAATCATATAATTTTATTTTTGTTGCACTTTGCACCAGTCCCAGTGCTTCAGTCAGGCCTCACTCTCCAAAATCAAGCCCTTTGACTTTGTTGCAGCTGTTTTCCCGATCAACATGTCCCAGAAACCTGCCAGCAGGTTCAAGAAGTGTTCCCAGTGTGCTAGGACCATATCCACCACGGATACGCACAGTTGGTGCCTACAATGCCTGGGACCTGATCATCAGCCCTCTTCTTGTAATCTGTGTTTGCAGACAAGAAAAAGAGGATTCAAGGGTTGTGAGATGCAACACAAATCACTTTTTGGTGCTCAGTGCAATCCATTGCCTTCAGCATAGACGGTACCGGTCTCTATATGGCTTCCAAAGCTGCATTGGACGCTGGTGGTGCATCGACATAGAGAGCTCTCGGGCTCAATCGGAGCCAAGTACCCATAGTGCCCCAGAGCATCTGCCATCAATCGATCTCCACCCAAAGATGAGGAAGGATTCAGCCTTGTCTTCTTCGATGTCGAAGGGTGACCACGCCGAGCACCGAGTGAAGGCTCTGGTGCATCGACGTTGGAACCCATCGAGGCATGACATTGAGACTCATGGGGGTCCGTGAGAGCGCCCCTCAAAGGTGCCCCGAAGGGAGGACAGCTCATCCTCCAGGACATCGGAGAGGCATTGACAGCCTACTGATAGTTGTACCCCTATACAGATACAGAGTACATAGCTCAAAGTTTTACATTCGGGATTCCAGTGCTTTTATAGCACTGAAACCCTGTTAAGGGCTCTGGCTGATGATATTCAGGTTATGTTTGATGGTGGTAGGGAGGGGGTGGTTCTCCAGTTTAGATGTGGGCAGCTTTTGACACTGATCATCATCTTTGATGACATGCTTAGGACAGATTGGGTTGGGCGGGACGGTTTATCAGTGGTTCTCTTCCTTTTTGGAAGGTACGATACAGAGGGTTAGGTGTGGATAGCAGTTCTAGAGGTTGAGAACTGGAATGTGGTGTGGCTCAATCTCTGTCTTGTCTCCCACTTTATTTAACATTTGCATGCTACCTTTCTGTTCTTTTTTACGTGATTTGGGATTACAGTTCTACTTGTATGCAAATGATGATCATGTATTTAGTTATCTAGCAAGGTTTATATACCACGATTTACATGCAACAGTAGAACATCATTCGGTTTACATAGAACATATTAACTATATACAGTGAACACTGGGTAAGAATTTTAACAGTTAACTATATACAATGGGTGAATAATCCCCTATCTTATGTTTTGCTTGAATCATCTTCAGTAAGGTATAGTAGATAGGGTGGGGTTATATTGTAGTACCAAAGTGTTCTGAAAACAGATATTCTTTCCTTTGGCCCCTGATAAGTATGATGTTGCAGGGAAAGTTCTGAGTTGTGTAAGTGTTTTGGAGAAGGGGTTTGGGCAGAGGCCTTTACATCTGCATGTTCAGAAGACTCAGTATTTGTGGTTGTCTTCTTTTAGAAAGGTTGAGCCTGTGCTCTCTAAGGATTGGGGGCCTTTTGGCTTCTTGCCATAGCTTGGGGATGGTGTTAGACAGTTCGTTAGGATTTCATGAGCATATTTCGGTGTTGAATAGGACCTTGTTTGAGATCTTGCAGTTGATTCGTTCCTTGCACCCTTTTCTTTCTGGGGGCCATTTGTTAGGGATTACTAGGGCTTTAGTGCTGCCGAGGATTGACTATTGTAATATTTTGTTGTTGTGTCTTCCTGATGGCTAGACTGCAGTTAGTGCAGAATACGGCAGCTAAGATTGTTAAGGGCCTGGGCCAGTTTGATCATGTAACCCTGATTTTGGTGGAATTCCATTGGTTGCCGGTTAGTTTCAGGATTCGTTGTAAAGCCTTCTTTTTGTTTTCAAGGCTTTGCATGGTGTAGTTCCTGCCTTTATTAAGGATCTTGTTAACCATATGTTCCTACTTGTGCTCTATGATCGGAGGCAGCTGAATTGCTAGAGGTTCCAGAACTTTGTGTGGTCCATAAGCTTAGTTGTCGTAGTCAGACTTTTAGGGTTTAGGCCACTGTCTTTTGGAATTTGCTTCCTTTGGCTCTGCAGTTACAGCCTGATCTTAACGTATTTCAGACTCAGTTTAAAACCTATCTGTTTTGCCAGGCTTTTGGGAGGGGGCGTGTTATGTGATTTTTTCCGTATTCTAGGTTTATTGCAATTGACTGTATCTTTGTTTGTTTTATTTTATTTGGTGAATTGTACACCACCTGGAGCATCTTGGATGGGCGATATGTAAGTATGATGTAATAAATAAATAAGTTGCTCAGGCCCCGCAGCCTTCAGAACTGGCAGCCTTGGAGAAGTGCCTTCTGCAAGTGCTCAAAGAACTCATACTGGTGCATTTGGCAGTGCAGCATTCCAGGGCCTCGACATCGGCTGCATTGACGTTGGCCACCATACAGCTGATCCTCAAGATGCATGCCTTGCCTGTGGGAGAGGGCATCATCATCGGGGCATTGAAGGATCCCGACACCACTGTCTGCTTGGCTGATATCCCTCTCTAGCGTTTCAGGGTCCGATGCGCCCTCAAAGTCTAGACAGGTATCTGTGCATCATCGCTCCCAATGGAGCTCTTGATTTTCTCAGGGCAGGAGAGAGATTCAGGCAGAGACTCAGAAGTACTTCGACTTCCTCTCTAACTCAGAAGGCTGGGTCACCGACATGAAATCTGAGGAACTGTCGGAGGGCAGGTCCCCTGAGCTCCCATCAGACCCTTCTCTACCTCATGAGCAGCATAAGTCCCCCTCCTGAGGATATGACTTTCCAGGCATTTATAAGGGATATGGCCAAGGCTATACCATTTTCTTTGTAGACTGAGGATGAGCCCAGGGCAGAAGAGTTTGAGAACCTGCAGTAAACATACTCTTAGCACCTAAGGAGGCAGTGACAGTGCCCGTGCACCACATCCTGCAGAGAGTACAGATGAGAATGTAGGAGAACCCCTTCACTATACCTCTGGTTAGTAGAAGACTTGACTCCATGTACAGAGTTCAGAAGGCTCCCAGATTCAAGAAGCCCCAGCTTCTGTGCACCATTCCTTGATGGTTGAATCAGCCCTAAAGAGAATCAAGAGTATCAAGACTCATTCCTTGGTGCCCCTAGGGAGGGAGGTTTGGACATTGGACTCTTTAGGGAGAAGGTGTTTTCAGAGTTCCATGCGTGTGGTCCACAGGTTTGTTTACCAGCTCTACATGGGTATGTTCTTGAAGAACATCATGTGTGACTTGGCTGATTTTGCCCAGTTTCTTCCTCCAGAGAAATTGGATCAGTATTGTTCCCTAGTGGCCCATGGCAAATACTGCTCAAAGTTCATGGTCCAGGTGATCTATGGCATCTTCCTGGGTATCAAGAAATGCAGCCATAGGTATTGGTGCCTGGAGACTCATCGTCTGGCTTCAGTCATCAGACCTGGAACAATTAGTGCAGAACAAGCTAGCGGTTGTCCCATGCTGGGGAGAGGATCTCTTCAGTGAATATGTCAAAGAAAAGGCTGGCTATATTGAAAAGCAGCATTTCACTCTTAAACTACTCTCAAGGCACATGTCTGAGCTGGCCTCCTATCTTAGGAGATACAAAGGTGGGGGCCAGAAAAGGACCTATTACCCTCATAAGTGTAGGTACTTTCCTGGACTCCAGACCTCTCAACTCAAGCAGGCCCCTCTCCAACAGCAGTGTCATGAGAAGCCTCAAAAGACCCAGCCAGCTCCTCGGCCAAAACCTGGGTGGGGTTTTGACTGGTTCCAGTGGAGCATAGCCAATCTTCCAGCGACTGCAGTAGAAAACCCTCCAGTCAGGGGAAGGCTCTCTCTTTGCACAAGGTTGGCCCCTCATGACCTCAAACGCATGGATTCCTCAGATCATTCAGAGCAGTTACCAACTACATTTATTGGAACTGCCACCAAATTGCTCCCTGAGGATGCATCATCTTGATCCTCCACATCAAGAACTGCTTCAGAGATAAATTACTGCTCTCTTGTCTGATCTCACAATCGAGCTCGTGCATCTAGATCAAAGAGGTCAGACGCTTTATTCCAGGTACTTCTTGATCCCCAAGAAAACAGGGGGATACCATTGCATCCTAAACCTAAGAGATTTGAACCTATACTTGGTGAGAGAAAAGTTCAAAATGATTTCTCTTGGCACCATGTTTTCCTTACCTTCAAAAAGGAGATGGGCTATGCTCCCTGGATCTGAAGGACGTATATACTCATGTGTAGATACATCCTGTGCACAGGATGTATTTCAGATTCACCCTGGGGGGACAACACTTCCAGTACTGAAGGTTGCCATTTGGCCTAGCCTCAGCACCTCATGTCTTCACAAAATGCCACATGGTAGTAGCTGCTTGCCTTCAGACGCTGAGTGTTTGTCTTCTCCTACTTGGACGATTGGCTGATCAAGAATACCACTCTGGAAGGGGTTCAAGAATCAACACCTTGACCATTTGGGTGCTGGAACTACTTGGGTTCATTATAAATTACCCAAAGTCCCACCTTCAACCCACCCATCAGTTGGAATCCATAAGAGCCCTGCTCGACACGATTCAGGCAAGACCCTTTCTTCCATACGACCATCTGCACAGGCTGACAGCACTGGTGCAGGAGACTCAACTGAGTCAACACGTGACAGCTCGTAAGATGTTGATGGTACTAAGCCACATGGCCTCTACAATGCATGTCACACCCTTTGCACACCTCCAAATGAGGCAGGCTCAGTGGACTCTGAGGACTCATTGGACCCAGGCCACAGGTCATCTTGGGGATCGTCTATATGTCACCACCCCTCTCATTCAGTCATTGCACTGGTGGACAGTCCATCATAACTTATTTAAAGGTCTTCCTTTCCAAATTGATCCACCCCAGAGTTCTGACGACAGAGGAATCCAAACTGGGGTGAGGAGCACATCGCAGTGGGTTGCACACCCAGGTGATTGGTCCATCCAAGAAAGTCTTCATCAGATTAACTTCTTGTAACTAAGAGCAGTGGCAAACGCTCTAAAGGCTTTCTGAGATTGAGGGGTCAACCAAATTGTTCTGATCCAGATTGACAATCAGGTTGCCATGTTCTACATCAACAAGCAGGGAGGAACGGGCTCGTACCTTCTGTGTTGGGAAGCAGTCAGGTTGTGGAAGTTTGCCATTGTGCACAGGATGGACTTGAGAGCCACATGCCTGCCAGGTGAGCTGAACACCTTACACCGCACGTTGAGCATTAATCCCAACTTGGAAGTGGCCTGATGCAGAGCTCTTAAAAACATATTGAGCTTGAAATACAGTCTGTGTCGCTTATGTTCAGTGATCGGGTTAACTTTGACTTCATCCTTGATCCTTGATTTGTGATCTGTGATTTCAAAAACCTTTGAGGCACAGGTTTTTGCATCCATAAGCTAAGTGCTATTTAATGTGTTCACTTTATTTATTTATTTACATTCTCTTATATACCGCGCCATTCTGCATCAGTGCGGTTTACATTGAACAAACTGAAATTACATTGAACAGGGCATAATAACTTGGAGATAACTATGTTACAGCGAACATGGGATATGGAGGGTTAAGTGGCTTGCCCAAGACCACAAGGAGCACCTGTGGGACTAGAAACCCCAGTCCTTCCGGCCCAAGGTTGCTGTCCTCTAGTGGGATTTGAACCCCCGACCTTCCGGCCTGAAGTACCTTGCCCCAACCACTAGGCCACTCCTCCACTCCAACTTTGTATTGTTTCACGTTACAACGCTCTGATGGGCGTGTTTCATATTAAGAATAAAAAGGAAACTTTGTTACGAGAGTGACTTACAGCCCCTCCAAACAAAGAATCCAACATAATTTGTTCACTTCATTGGTTCTGTTTTCTACTCAGCCTTATACTTTTGAGCTGGACACTGGCAAACAGACTGAGTCGAATCTTTCAGCCACACGAGTGGACGCTGGACAGGGAAGTTGCATCTCGCATCTTTCAAGAATGGAGCATTCCCTCTGTTCACCACCCCACAGAATGCCCAGGTGGATCAGTTCTGCTCCAGAGTAAGATCACACAGCAGGCTAGCATCTGATGCTTTCCTCCTGCACTGGGGGAAGTCTTCTATACGCATATCCTCCAATACCTCTCATTGCAAAGACCCTCCTGAAGCTCAAAACAGACGGCGGTACGATGATTCTCATTGCTCCCTGCTGGCCCAGACTGCCTTGGTTTTCTTTCTGCTTCAGATCTCCAGTCAGGAGCCACTCCAGCTCGGCCATGCACTAGATCTGATATTGCAAGATGGTAGGACGATGTTGCACCCCCAACATCTGGTCCTTGGACCTCACAGCGTGGATGTTGAGACTATGTTGTCTCAGCTCAACCTGCCGGAGAGTGTAACCAACATCTTTTTGACCTCTAGGAGGGCCTCTGCGAGAAAGTCTTATTCCTGCAAATGGAAGAGTTTTGTTGTCTGATATGATGGCCAGGCCCTAGATCCTTTCATCTGTCCCACACAAAAATTACTTGAACATATTCTACACCTCTCTGAGTCTGGACTCAAGTCCAACTCTGACAGAGTCTACGTCCATGCAATTGGAGCTGCTTATAGAGGTGTGGAAGGAAAGTCCATCTTGTTATAGCCTTTAATTGTTCACTTTATGCGGAGCTTGCTTCTCTTGAAGCCTCCCTATAAGCTTCCCACAGTGTCTTGGGACCTCAATGTGATTCTTGCACATCTCATGAAAGCACCCTTTAAGATGCTCTGTTCCTGTTCTCTGAAGTTCTTGATCTGGAAGGTATTGTTTCTGGTAGCGGTTACTTCAGCACACATAGCAAGCTTCAGGTCCTGGTAATTAATCCGCCTTACACCAAATTCTACCATAATAGAGTGGTCCGCTGTACTCATCCTAAATTCCTTCCAAAAGTGGTATTGGATTTTCACCTTGATCAGCCAATTGTTCTTCCAGCATTTTTCCCAAGACCTCATGCCCACAAAGGGGAAGCTGTGTTGCACATGTTGGACTACAGGTGAGCCTTACCCCTCTACTTGGAGTGGACAAAAGCCCATAGAAAGTCCATCCATCTTTTTGTTTCTTTTGACCCCAATAAGCTGGGGGCTGCCATTTCCAAAAGCTCTCTTTCAATTTGGCTAGCAGACTTCATCTCTATCGCTTATGCCCAGGCAGGCCTGAGCCGTTATGGTCATGTCACAGCACACAATGTCAGAACTATGGCTGTGTCGGTCGCCAGCTTATGCTTGTTCTCCATGGAAGAGATCTGCAGGGCTGCAACGTGGTCTTTGGACAACACATTCACATTTCACTACTGCCTAGACAGGGATTCCCAATGCGACAGCAACTTCAGTCAGTCTGTACTCCAGAATCTGTTTGGGGAAGAGAGAATCATTCATTTTGTACATTGTTGAAATTTGAGTTGTGTGGCCTCCACCGTACCACAGTTGAGATTTGGCCCCTGTTGGGCTTCTCAGTGGCCACCTTGGTTTTTTGGTAGCCTGTAGCTTGGGAGTCCCATACATAAGGATTCATTCCTGATTGTCCACAGAGAAAGGGTAATTACCCACCTGTAGCAGGTGTTCTCCTTGGACAGAAAGAATTAGTCCTCACAACCCTTCCACCTCCCTGAAGAGTTGCCTTCTGCTACAGCTATGTTATCAGACTGATCCAAGACTGCACTGCAGCGGCAGTCAGGAAGGAGGTGTGCAGGCATCGTGAAGCCTCCCAAAAGATTCTAGTAGAAGCTGGGGAGCGTTCCCATGCAGGAGATCCATTGGGAACATTACCCATGTGTGAGGACTACTCTCTGCTGTCCATGGAGAACACCTGCTACAGGTAAGTAGCTACCTTTTAAAGCGGACATGTGCCTCTGGAGTCACTTGTGTACTTAACATTATAGCGGGCTTGTGCCTCCATGGAGTCACTTGTGTACTTACTGTTATAATGGGCTCGTGCATCCATGGAGTCCCTTCTGCACTTACCATTATAGCGGGCACGTGCCTCCGTGGTCACTTGTGCATTTACCATTATAGCAGGCATGTGCCTCCATAGAGTCACCTAGGCACTTATTGTTATATTGGGCTTGTGCCTCTGTGGAGTCTCTTACATAGTAACATAGTAAATGACGGCAGATAAAGACCAGTATGGTCCATCTAGTCTGCCCAGTAAGATGGCAGAAGTAGGTGCACCTGTCACTCTGTGCAGGCCACCCCTCCCTATGTCTTTGTTTTAGGTGTGAACCAACTGCTCCGTGTAGGACACCCCTGTTTGTTGGGAAATTAGATGGTTCAGTTTATTTTGATTTTATCCTGTTGCTGTAAAAGGATCCACTGTGTCCCATGCCATTTTGAATTCCGTCACCGTGTTTGGCCCCACCACTTCCATCAGGAGGGCATTCCAAGCATCCACCACTCTTTCAATGAAAAAGTATTTCCTGACATTGCCTTTCAATTTACCCCTTGCAGCTTCATGTTATGCCCTCTAGTTTTACAGCTTCCCCGTCTTTGGAAGAGGTTTGGTTGTTCATTATTTCTCTTTAAGTATTTAAAGGTCTGAATCATATCTCCCCTATCCCTCCTCTCCTCCTCCAAAGTGTACATATTTAGGTCTTCAAGTCTCTTCTCATAAGGCTTCTGACACAGGCTCCAAATCATTTTGGTCGCCTTCCTCTGAACAGTTTCCAGTCTTTTTCTATCCTTTGCAAGATATGGTCTCCAAAACTGAACACAGTATTCCATGTGAGGCCTCACCAGTGACTTATACAGTGGCATTAGTACCTCTTCCTTTCTGCTGGTAATTCCTCTTTGTATGCAGCTCAACATCCTCCTGGCTTTTGCCACTGCCTTGTCGCACTATTTTGCCACCTTGAGATCTACAGAAATAATAACACCAAGGTCTTTCTCCTGATCCGTGCACACCAACCTCTCGCCCCCTATCGCGTACATTTCCCTTGGATTTCTGCTACCTAAGTGCATGACTCTGCACTGTCAGTAATTCCATCCCTGAGAGTTGATCTGCCTATCCGTGAAACCCTGCTATGGCTAATGAAATGGCACTCCATGTCTGTAGCAATAGGTGCACTTAATGTTATAGCGGGCACACGCTTCCGTGCCGTCACTTGTGTGCTTACCATTATAGTGGGCAGTGGGCATGTGCTTCTAGAGTCACTTGTGCACTTACCGCTATAGCGGGCATGCGCGTCTGTGGAGTCATTTGTACACTTACTATTATAGCGGGCACGCGCCTCCATGGAGTCACTTGTGCGCTTACCGTTATAGTGGGCTTGTGCCTCCATGGAGTCACCTGGGTGCTTACCATTATAAAAATCTCTCTGTGTGCACAGATTCTTTAATGAGAACATCCTATATTTTGCAGCAGTGTTTGAGTTCTCCAGGACCAAGCAGAAAGTCAGTCCTCACATATGGGTGTCATCGGCGCCGATGAAGCCCCAGCGGAGCATTTCTCCAGCTTTCTATGAAAGCCTTTGGGAATGCAGGCACACATGCGCGGTTCCCTTCCCGCCTAAAGGTGCCATCTTACCTCAGTCTCTTTTTTTCCGAGAAGCCCACCGGACGTGTGTCCTGTCACCCCGGATAAAAGTTGATTTTCGGCGATACTCGCTATTTTTTCTCCCGGTTCAACGCCGGTTCCCCTCCCGCTGGGTTCGGTACACCGATATCGAGCCCGATTCTTCTTTTTCGGTTTTTGCCCTTTGTGGCTGTCGTTCGCGCCCTTTTTTCATTTTTCCCTGGAAGGCCGGTCCTTTGACTTCACGGGGACTCTTTTTTTCCCCGATGGCTTCCAGCGGTTTCAAGAAGTGTGATCGGTGTAAGAAATTAATGTCTCTCACCGACACACACGACTGCTGCCTTCGGTGCCTCGGTCCTGATCACGACCCTAAGTCGTGTGGACCATGTGGGAAGATGTCTTCCAAGGCACTCCGCAGTCGCCAGCAGCAGAAAGAAAGGCTTTTCTTGGACTCAGCCTCCGGCCGGGCCCGGGCCTTGTCTAAGGCCTCGATATCTCGGGATTCGGATCCCGAGTGCCGTCGAAGCTCCTCGGACAGGGGGTCCCCTGACCGGGAACGCAAGAGGAAGAAGCAGCTCGCGAGGGTGTCGTCGGAGGAGGTCCCTGGCCCCTCGAGGGCCAGGTCTAAGACCCCCGACCGTCGCCCCGGGCCTGTAGACCAAGAGAAACCTGCCAAAGTTCCTCTCGTGGAGCCGGAGTCTGCTGGACACGTAAGCCCCGTAGTCCTCGAGGACTCTCTTCCCAGAGAGCCGCCGCCGGGGCCCGAGTCAGTGGCTGCTGCATTTCCCGAGCTGAGTCTCAGGATGACAGCCTTGGAGAGCAGATTGTCTGCCTTCATGGAGCAGCAGTGGGCACTTCGAAGTCGACCCCGGAGACCGAGCCGATACTCGAGTCCATCATGGCTCGAAGTCGACCTCGGTCGCGGTCTCCCTCGACCTCCCGCTCGGGACCGAGGGCGTCGACGCCGGTACCTCCGGCATCGGGGCGGGTGCTCCAGGGCCCCGCGGGATCAGACCCTGACTCCTCGTCAGACGAGTCCGCCTGGGAGACGGAGGATGAGGAGTCCCCCGATACGTTCAAGACTCGGTGCGTCCCATCGGACTCACCGCAGTCTGAGCCCCGGAGTAGATCCCCTCCGGAGGATACTCAGTTCTCGGAGTTCGTCCGGGATATGGCCACTGCCTTGGCTATTCCAGCGGACCCCGAGGAAGAGCCTCGAGCTGAATAGCTCGAGGCCCTGCAGTATGACTCTCCTCCGAAGGAGGCCTTTACTGTCCCGGTTCCTCCAATGCTGGAACAGCTCCTCTTCAGGATGTGGGAGGCACTGGCCTCGGTGCCAGTTTTAAGCAAGCAAGTCGACTCGATCTATCGACTCCGGAAGAGCCCTGGCTTTCAGAAGGCACAGCTACCACACCATTCCATGGTTGTGGAATCGGCCATGCATCGTCTGAAGAGCCAGAAGATGCACTCCGCGGTGCCCCCCCGGCAGGGAGGCCTGGAACCTCGATGGCGTCGGTAGAAAGTGCTTCCAGGGCTCGATGCTTGCTTGCCGTGTCCAGTCTTACCAGCTGTACATGGGCATGTACTTGCGGGACCTGGCCAAGTAGTTGGCCGGGTTCTCTGCTGGATTCTCCGGGGAACCCTTGCAGAGATTCAAGTCCTTGTCATCAGGGATTCGGGACTGCTCGAAGTTCATGTCCCGCGCCGCCTACGATGGCTTCGAGGCTTCAGCCCGAGTTGCGGCAGTCGGCATTGTGGCTCAACGACAGGCATGGCTGCAGTCATCGGACCTTGAGCCATGGGTTCAGGACAAGTTGGTCGATGTCCCTTGCCGAGGTGAGAACCTTTTTGGCAAGCCCATGACCGAGAAGGCCGCTCAGCTCGAAACCGAGCACCTTACAAGGACAAGGCTGTCTAGGAAGACCTCTGCCCCTTCTCATAAGAAGAAGGGCTCGGGTAAAAAGCCCTTTTACCCGAGGAAGGGCACTGCCTACAAACAGTACCCTCAGTATCAGGCTGCCCAAGCTGCACCCCAGGGTCAGCAGGCCAAGGGGCAGGGTAATGGGCCCCGTAGGCAGAAGACCCCCAAGCCTCCGGCCCCTGCTCCCACTCAGCAGGGTGGGGGTATTTGACTCCTTGAGCGTAGCCTCTCCGTCCCTGCTATCCCAACCCTGCACAGGAGGTCACCTCACCCTCTTTGCCCACCAGTGGCCCCTCATCACCGGGGACAGGTGGGTGTTGGACATAGTCCACAAGGGCTATGCACTACATTTTCACCAACTGCCTCCGCCATACTTTCCAGGGGAGCCTCCGAGGCCTTCCCCGCACACAGACCTTCTCCTTCAGGAACTTCAGGGTCTGTTGGTGGACAGGGCGGTGGAGCCTGTGCCTCCCCACTTCCAAGGTCAGGGGTTCTACTCCAGGTATTTCCTGGTACCCAAAAGAACCGGTGGTCTTCGACCTATTCTGGATCTCAGGAACCTAAACAAGTTCCTAGAGAAAGAAAAGTTCAAGATGCTTACTCTTGGAACACTTCTGCCCTACCTCAAGCAGGGAGATTGGCTATGCTCCTTAGATCTAAAGGATGCGTACACTCACATCCTCATTCATCCAGACCACAAAAAGTACCTCAGGTTCATTGTGGGAGGAAACCATTATCAGTACAGAGTACTGCCTTTTGGCCTCACTTCTGCTCCCAGAGTCTTTACCAAATGCCTGGCAGTGGTGGCGGCCTACCTGAGAAATCAGGGAATTTTTGTCTTCCCCTATCTGGACGACTGGCTCATCAGGGGTCAGACGTGCCAAGAGGCCAGCCAAGCCACCCTCAGAACTATTGCTCTTCTTCAAAGCCTAGGCTTTGTCATAAACTTCGCAAAGTCCACTTTGCTCCCCTCCCAGAATTTGGAATTCATAGGAGCAAGGCTGGATGCTCTCCTGGCAAAGGCTTTCTTGCCAGAAGACAGAGCACAAAGACTGATAGCCTTGGCAGACCAATTTCTCAACAGGTCCCTGGTCTCCGCCAGACTCTACCTGAGGCTTCTCGGCCACATGGCTTCGACAGTTCATGTGACCCCCAATGCCAGGCTCCATATGAGGCCTGCACAGTGGTGCCTTCGGACTCAGTGGTCACAGGGACAGGATAAGGGTGTCCAGACACTTTCTGAACTCCCTCGGCTGGTGGCTGCACCCACCCAATCTATTAAAAGGCATGCCCTTTCAGATTCCTGGGTACACAGTGGTACTGACCACCGACGCCTCCCTGCAGGGCTGGGGAGCTCATTGTCTAGACAAGTGCACCCAGGGCCTGTGGTCTCCTTGGGAGGCGGCACAGCAGATCAATCTCCTGGAACTCAGGGCTATTCGCCTAGCTCTCAAAGCTTTCTCTCCTGTCCTGGCTCATCAATCTGTCCTGGTTCAGACAGACAACCAGGTAGCCATGTTTTATGTGAACAAACAGGGCGGGACGGGGTCCAGACTCCTTTGTCGGGAGGCTCAGGACCTTTGTTCATTTGCCCTCAAGCACAACATGCTCCTCAAGGCTGTGTACCTTCCAGGCCAGGAAAACTACCTGGCCGACAGGTTGAGCAGAATTTTGCAGCCCCACGAATGGCAGCTGCATCCCTTGGTAGTTCAGAAGATCTTCCTAAAATGGGGTCTCCCTTTGATAGACCTGTTTGCCAGTCCACTAAACAAGCAACTGCCAAAGTTTTGCTCCAGGTAACCGCATCCTCTGCGGATAGCAGCAGATGCTTTTCTGATTCCATGGTCTCAGGGCCTCCTGTATGCGTTTCCTCCCACGCCCTTGGTGGCCCGAACTCACTTCAAGATTCTTCAGGACAAGGCCTCGGTCCTGTTGGTGGCTCCCAGGTGGCTGAGGCAACCTTGGTTCCCACTACTGCTTCAGCTGGCAGTGGATCCCCCACTGCCTCTGGGGTTGCAACCCGACCTTCTCTCTCAGGATCAGGGTTCCCTTCTGCACCCCAATCTCAAAGCTCTCAATTTGATGGCCTGGAGGCTGCAAGGGTAGTTTTGGCTCCCTGGGGCCTACCTCAGGAAGTTGAGGAGGTTGTCCTAGCCTCTAGGAAACAGTCCACTAGAAAGACCTATGCTCTCAAGTGGAAAAGGTTTTCTGTGTGGTGTCAGCTATGTACAGAGGATCCTTTCTCCTGTACTGTACCAGTGGTGCTTCAGTACTTACTGCACTTGTCCAATCAGGGACTCAAGTCCAATTCTGTTCGGGTCCACCTCTTAGCTCTAGCAGCTCACCACTCACTGGTGGAAGGACATTCTCTGTCGGTTCACCCCTTGGTGTCCCGCTTTCTCAGGGGCTTGCTTTTGCTCAAGCCTCCAATCCGTCCTCCTGCCCCTGAGTGGGAGTTGAATGTGGTCTTGCAGCAACTGACTCGCCCACCTTTTGAGCCGATGGCTACTTGCCCACTACGCTTCCTCTCCTGGAAGACACTTTTCCTGATAGCCCTTACTTCGGCTAGGCGAGTGAGTGAGCTTCAGGCCCTAGTCTGTGATAGGCCTTACACCAGAATTTATAGGAACAGGGTAGTCCTCAGGACTCATCCAAAGTTCCTTCCAAAGGTTGTCTCCTCTTTCCACCTCAATCAGGAGGTGGTTCTTCCAACATTCTTCCCTAGACCTCATGCAAGCCAGGCTGAAGCAGTCCTGCATACCCTGGACTGTAGGAGGGCCTTATCCTTCTACCTTGACCGTACGCAGGGGCATAGAAGGGCTACTCAGCTCTTCGTTTCTTTTGACCCTAATAAGTTGGGGTTGGCTGTGTCGAAGCGTACCTTGTCTATCTGGGTGGCTGACTGTATCACCTGGGCTTACAAGGCGGCTGACCTTCCTTTGCAGGGTCGGGGTACGGCCCACCGTGTCAGGGCAATGGCTGCCTCAGTGGCTCATCTCCGCTCTGTGCCCTTGGTAGACATCTGCAGGGCTGCAACTTGGTCTTCAAGCCAGACCTTTGCGGCCCATTACTGTCTGGAGAGGGAGTCCCGTAGGGACAGTGCTTTTGGCCAAGCAGTACTCCGGAATCTCTTTGAGGTTTAGGCAACTCCTGCCTTCTGTTGGGCTACCGGTGGAGGTTGTGTCCTTGAAAAGCCTTTCTTTGCTGCTGAGACTAGAGGGAGTTCTCTTGTTCAGCCTGGGTTCCTCGGTAGCCCAGAGCTTGGGAGTCACCCATATGTGAGGACTGACTTCCTGCTTGGTCCTGGAGAAAGAGTAGTTACTCACCTGTAACAGGTGTTCTCCAGGAGCAGCAGGAATCAGTCCTCACAACCCTCCCTCCTACCCTTGGAGTTGCAGTTGTACATAGTTTATTTTTCATTTTTGTGTGCTGTTCTTAGCTATGTCATTTGACTGAGGTAAGATGGCACCTTTAGGCGGGAAGGGAACCGCACATGCGTGCCTGCATTCCCAAAGGCTTTCATAGAAAGCTGGGGAAATGCTCCGCTGGGGCTTCATCGGCGCCGATGACACCCATATGTGAGGACTGATTCCTGCTGCTCCTGGAGAACACCTGTTACAGGTGAGTAACTACTCTTTCTTGTCATCATCTTGGTTTCTCTAGATGTGGTGCCACTTACTCCGAGCTGCTGAAGACTGTCAGCATTCATCCCACTTGTGCTGAAGAAGTGACTAAGCTTCACATCACCAAGCGCTCTGGTCTGGACCCAACCGTCACTGGCTGCTGAGGATAAATGCCATCCCTGCTAGACCTAAAGAGCACACGGTAATAAGGAAACTGGAAGAAGGAGCAGTCTAAAGCTAACCAGACTTCAGTGTCACCCCTGATAAAGAAGCTCTGCCAAACTGGTACTTAAAAAAGAAAAGACTTTACAAAGCAGAACCCAGAAAGCCTTCTTTTGAACTGTTAAGGAGGTTTGTCATAGTCTGGAACTTTGTCTTACGTGCTGGTCTGTGACACTTATCAGTGTCAGTAATTGCCTTCCTGAGAGTTGCTCTGCCTGTCCGTGAAACCCTGCTATGGCTAATGAAATGGCACTCCATGTCTGTAGCAGTAGGTGCGTTGAGCTTTCTAGCTCAAGGAGGTTCACCATAGAAAAGAACAGCGAGAGACATAGCATGGCGCTTGACAGATTGCTTGCTTTCTTAACCCTACACCTAGTAGTGGAGGAAACGTGGATACTGCTGAATCAGGAGCATTGATTGGCTGTAGAAATGTGCCAAATCCCCATAGCCCTCCCTGGCCTTTTACTCACTACCAGCAAATGCAGCTCGCATTTATCGAAAGAACGCCTGAGTCTTGAACTGAACTTGCTATGCACCGTTCCAAACCAAAAGCCCAACTCCTAAACCAAACAAAAGAACAGCCACTTTAATTGTGACTCCTGTCTCCTTCCTCCACTCTGCAGTATTGCAAGTCCGCCCAGCTGAGGAAGATACTTATAGCATGTTACCTGTAGCTAGCAATTTAATCTTAAAAACTAGTAGCGAGGTTTGATGAGAAATACATTTTTTTTAAAAAAGAGGGAGAGAAAGGTGACCAGTTTAAAAGATTCGGGTTTTTCTTCAAAACAAATCTTTAGTTATAAGATTAATTTAATCTATTGCCAGTGGCAGAACAGCCCAAAGGCTGGTATGTTTCATATACTGAAGGTCTTGAAATATGTCATGAACAAATCATTACCCTGTCACAAAAGTGGAACATGCTATTTGAAATTTGCTGTTTTAATGATTTGGCAAGAAGAGGCTTATCTCTGGGTGAAGCTGATAGCAGCTTTCCCCCTTTCCTCCAATTAGTGCTTCAGCAGAGCAGATCTGGCTTTAATTCTTCTTATGTCCAGAAGGTGGAGCTGTCAACCAGCTGGTGGAAGTAAAGCAAGGCGGGGGTCCTAGTTGCATAGCCACCAAAATGTCAGAATGTACACCTTACAGTTGAGCATTGGGTGCTTCAGATTATGGTGTCTCCAGCATGG
Source organism: Ichthyophis bannanicus (assembly GCA_033557465.1). Classification (NCBI taxonomy): domain Eukaryota; kingdom Metazoa; phylum Chordata; class Amphibia; order Gymnophiona; family Ichthyophiidae; genus Ichthyophis; species Ichthyophis bannanicus. Next base: position 33,771,080 of record CM066041.1, on the reverse strand, counting down.
TAACAGTAAGAGAGAAACAGGTGGAAAGATGCCTTTTGATCGTGCACTTACCTAAAGTAAGAGTGCACTAAAAAGCTTTGGAAAGGTAATCAGACTTTTTGTTTTATTCTGTTTCAGGAAATGTGCTAGTTTGATTTCAAAAGTGAGTTGTCTGTTTTGTATGATCGAGATTGGTGATCTTTCTTTAGTCCTGAGCTGCCTCCTGGTGACCTTCGCAGTAAATGCTTTCCATTGAGAAGGACAAGTGTTCTTATGTGTGCTCCGCAGGTGTTTCACACTGGTCACTGTAGGATCATCAGGTTAGCTTAGGGCAGGAGTTTAGGGCATGTTGCTTACATGCTTACTTGGAAGAATAAAGAGCAGGGAACTTATTGGCCAGTAGGAAAAAGACAGTAGTGAGGCAAACACATCAAAAGGAAGGTTGCAGTCTTATTTCTCGTAACATCTGTTGAATCTTTAGAGTCCGCAATGGACTTATATCACTTGAGCAGCCACAAAGAAAACATATTGGAAACAAAAATACACTTGGATCCCTGCCCGTATAATACCGCTGACACCTACCAAACATTTCTGAAAAACATTGTCATATTCTCAGCCGTCCTTCAAAGGCCCGCTATCTCCTTTGGTCCAAAAAAACATAACAGAGGACATCCTGAGGAAATTGTGGCCTAATATTGTAAGAGAAACATGCCTGCCCTATTGAGAATTGCAGAAATGGCACAATTTACAGTAAATACAAGTGATTTTTCCCTTGAATGTCAGGTCGCATAGTCCCATCTGTCTGCAAAACATTGATAGTGGCTAGAATTTCAAGGCAGTATAAAGGAAATATTTTTCAAATATGACTGCACAACCTCTATTTGTTCAAAATCATGGTACCATATGCACTGTTCAGGGTCAACATGGCACATCCCTCTTCTTTTTAAGTTTCACTTCAATCGAGTATGGTAGTGCAGGAGATAAAATCTTCTTGCTCGTGTCATAGAGGCAGTGGCCCCGGAGGACGGATCATCGCCTCTCATGTCTTAGTCATTTCATTGTCTACCTTTTGATCTCAGAATCCGTTTCGAGAGAGATGCTGCAGAAGTAAAATTGGGACTTAGCATGTTGCAAGGACAAATTGAATAGATGTTGAAATATGTGTCTCTAAGATTATTGTTCGATTCCTCCCCACCCCCAAAGATCATGTGCATATGACATGGCTTTTAAAGAGAAAAGACAGCTGCATGTATTCGCTGTATGGAGAACTATCTTCATTTTTAAGGCAGCACAAGTGTAGTCCTCGAGGACTGCAAGCAGGTCAGGTTTTCAGGATATCTCTAATGAATATGCATGAGATAGATTTGCATAAAAAGGTAGTATGTATTTGGATATCTCATGCATATTCATTAGGTATATCCTGAAAACCCAGCTGTTTGCATCTCTCAAATACCAATTTCGTGCACCCCTGATGTAATCCTTCCATCCTAGAATATTGTAATACAGCTTTGATCTGGTCCTACCTTGGCACGAAACACACTATTCCTGCAGCTAAATATAGATTGACATTTACACTTCTCTGTAGATTTATGTCTGCAAAATACAAACATGCCAGAAAAACGGAATTAGGTACAGCGAATGGAACTGCGGAGAATGTGCTCTCTTCCCAGCAGATTTCTTGTGTGCTCTTCAGGGATGGCCTCTCGTAAAGAAGAAAATAGCCTGATGGTATTCAATATACAGCTTGACAGATGATTAAATTAGTGTGCAGCGTATGTTATAAAAGAACATTTAAATGGTTGAAAGCAATCAGGCTCTTTTAGGGTGCCAGCTAATGATGGCTTGTGTGGAACCCCAGAGAATGGGCTGGACAAGCTTGACCAGTTCTGGTTCCCCATGTGCAGTGCTTACTGTATATAAGACACTGAATAAAATATAATGTTGCTATACTATCAGAAGTGTTTTTGTTTTTAAGTGGAGACTGCTTGGTAGCATAATATCTCAGTGGTTAATTTTTCAGGGTTGGGGGCGTCAAATAGAAACACCCAATCTGCTGAAAGTTACCCCCAGAAGGACAAGCTGTATGTCTGCTAAAGAAACCTCGAAATGTAAAGAAAAATAATCTCCATTTCTCATTACTGCTGATATAAGATTGATCCTGATGTTTTTTTAAACATTCCATCCCAGCCTGCAAAAGAGACAGTGATGCAGAGTATTTTTAAAAACCTATAGAAAATCCTGTTGTTTTCCAGCAGTTAACTGCAGATCTTTCCAGCTTATTGTTGGTTTTGTGTGTCTGTCTCTTATGCTCTTAAAAAGTCACCTAGTTCCTGGGATACTAGAGTTTTCCCATGAGCAGTCCTTTCCTTTGTTAAATTTCTTAAATACGTAATTAAATTACCAGAAACTAGTGAGTAAACCTGGAAGGGGTGTAATGTAATACATGTCCAAAAACCCTTATATATCATCATCTCCAGTTAATCCTATTGTTGACCCAGTAAAAGATATAAGCAAGAAAAAAGAGAAGCAATCCCTCCGCAGGCTTAAAGAGAGAAAAACAAGCAGCAGAGCAGTCAAAATAAGACAGTTTTAAAATAAATTTGACAAAGTGTATTGAACTTCCATACAATAAATCACTCCTCCTAATAAATAAAATCTATAAAACGTCCATAGCATCAACAATAAAACATACCTAACATGGCCATGGTTTGCATTATGCCAGCATCAGGAGTTATAACCAAGTTATATGAAATGAATATAACATAATACACAAAGCAAGAAACAATTTTGAATTAGTGAAGAAGCATGTGAGAAGCTAGCATTTGCAGTTCATGAGCAATGATGGGAAAACTATTCAAGAAGGCAGCGCTTCATAGTGAGAATGCTTATAATGATTTGCCCACAAACACCAAAGTATATAATCGCAAGCTATAAAAAGCGATGATCAGACCTATAAGAGATGAAGCGGTTTCTAGCATATTACTGAAGTTACGGTCTAGTATACATACATAGTAACATAGTATATGACGGCAGATAAAGACCAATATAGTCCATCTACTCTGCCCAGCAAGGCGGCAAGAGTAGGTGCTCTTGCCGCTCCGTGCAGGTCACCCCTCCCCATGCTTTTGTTTAGGGGTGTACCCACTGCTCCGTGTAGGTCTTCCCTATTTGTTCAGATATAAGAGATAGTTATGTTTATTTTTATTTTATCCTGTTGCTATAAAAGGATCCACTGTGTCTGTCCCATGCCATTTTGAATTCTGTCACTGTGTTTGCCCACACCATTTCCATCGGGAAGACATTCCAAGCATCCACCATCTTTTCAGTGAAAAATCCCACTCTGCTTTGTCATTTTGACCTACTGCCATCAAGTCAAAGGATGGGTGACCTGGCATACCACCATCTGGAGCATCTGGGGATTTGGCCCCCATGCACTACATGTTTACTTAAGTAGTGATGTGAAGCTGTGCAGTCATAGAAGGTGCCTATGCTAAAAGAAAATAACAGAGTGTAATTTGGACAGAGTTTGAAATGAGATGAAGCTAAATAAAATGTAAAATATAAAAAGTGCAAAAATATAAAAACAAAAAAACAAAATAAAAATATGATATGAAACGTAAACACATAAATAAGAAGTAATAAAAAATGTAGGGGAGGGTTTTGGATATTTCCTGCATACTTACTGATTCCTTGCAGTGGAGAGAGCTGTCCTGCGGTGCCTGCTGTAGTCGCAGATGTCACTTGCCGCCTTGGAAAGGGCCTATAAAGGTCAAGGCCCCACTGTGAGCAACTCAGGAGAGTTATGGATATTTCTGGCATCTCTGGGAACAAGCAGGAAGCCAGTCCTCAAATATGGGTGATGTCGGCTCTCACGGCCCCCTATCAAGTCCCCACCTGTGGCGTGGGACCTTAACATAGTGCCTGGGCAGCTCCTTTTTGCCCCCTCTGAACCTCTCAGCTCCTTTTAGCTTAAATTCCTCACCTGGAAAGTGCTGTTCTTGATAGCGGTCACTTCTGCTCGCAGAGTCAGTGAGCTGGTGGTGCACCCTCCATACACCAGATTTCACCACAATAGGGCAGTCCTCTGGACTCATCCTAAGTTCCTTCCTAAGGTGCTCTCTGCTTTTCATCTCAACCAGTCAGTAGTACTGCCCACCTTTTTTTCCCAGACCTCACGCCAACAGTGCTGAGTCTGCTCTACATACTTTGAATTGTAAAAGGGCGCTAGCTTTCTATTTAGAAAGAACGAGAGTCTACCAGCAATCCTCCCAGCTCTTTGTCTCTTTTGACCCCGATAGGCTGGGTGTGGCTGTTTCCAATGGCACCCTTTCACTTTGGATTGCAGACTCATCACCTTTGCTTATGCTCAAGCAGGTCCGTGGGTCTGAGTCTGGAACGACACATCATGGCTCATAAATCTGAGCTATGGCTCCTTCTGTGGCAAATTTGTGCTCGGTCTGCACAGTGCAGATCTGTAGGGCTGCTAAGTGATCTTCAGTCCACACCTTCACAGCCTACTAGGAGATTCCTGGCATGACAGGAACTCCGGCACCTGTTTAGGAGTTAGTTCAACTCCTCCCACTGGCCCTTCTGTACATCCAGGCTACCGTAGAGTTGTCATGATGTTGATATCCTCGCTGGACACTGGCTCTCGGAACCTTACAGAGATTACTCGTACTGTTTTCGTTTGTTTTTCTGATTGCCCCATTGGGCTTTTTACAGGTTTTTTTCGGTAGCCTGTAGCTGGGGAGTCCCATATGTGAGCACGCACTTCCTGCTTGCTTCCAGAGAAAGTGTAGTTACTCACCTGTAGCAGTTGTTCTCTGGGAACAGCAGGAATAAGTTCACTGCCTTCCCTCCTCCCCGTGGAGTTGTTCTTTTTTGCTTGATTAAGCTATGTCGTCATACTGAAGTAAGATGGCTCCTCCAGGTGGCAAAACAGGCATTCGTGTGTGGTGGACCTCTCAAAAACATCCTATGGAAGTTGGAGATAGGTCCTGTGTGGGCTCTGTCGGTGAAGTCACCCATATGTGAGGATTTATTCCTGCTGTTCCCAGAGAATACCTGCTACAGGTGAATAATTACGCTTTGTGGGGCCTTGGCCCCTGTGGCCCACCCTATTCCGCAGCTTGTGGGGGTGTTTGGTTGTAGTGCCATAGTGATACTGCTTTGAAATGGCAACAGTGGAAAGCCATAAAATATGTATGTAGTTGTTTGTTTATTCAATTTATGGATTGCTACTATCCTTAGACCCATGGCAGAAACAAAAAATAAATTTACTCATCCCTCACCTAACCCCCAATAAATACATCGACTCTATAACAACTATCACCCATAACCAACCTCCCCAGTACCCTATCCCATTACATCTGAACCCCCCCAACCATCCTGTTACCAGCTTCTGAAATCACAGGGTAAGCTCTTTTGACATGAATAGATACAGGAAGTCTATCCCACATTGCTGGAGCAGACAAAGCCCTACTCCACAGCAGCTGCCAATTAGCCTCCCTTACTGTAGGTACAGTAAGCAGACCCCCCCCCCCCCGATGCAGCTGAATATGAGAAGCCAGGCACCCTATCAAATAATGTAAAACCTTTAAACAAAGCGCCAATAACTTAAACTACCCTCGCTTTTCCACTGACAACTAGTGACGTTGCAGCAACATCAGGGGTGCATGATCATGTCCCCCAAGAGCTGTGCTGTGGTATTCTGGACCACTTGAATACAACACAAAGATGTTTTAGGTAATCCAACCTTCAAAACATTAACATAGCCCATGGACCAAGACTAATGCCTGAACCAATTGTCGCAATTGGATTGAAAAAAGGGCTTCAGTTGCTTCACGAGTAAGTGGGAGAAGACTTTTTGGCAAGGGTACTTGGCGCCTTCAACATGTGATGCCCTATGCCTAAATCTAGACTTGTCAGGTTAAAAAGAACTGTCAAATAGTGTGTCAAATTCAGTCAATATGGAGTGTGTGTGATTTTTTGATGGCATGTGATAAAGTACCTCATGAGAGCTGCTCAGGAAATTAGAAAGTCATGGAATAGGAGGAAGTGGTTGGTAACTGGTTAAGAGATAGGAAACAGAGTGCTGGACTAAATGGTGGAGCATCCCAAGGATTTGTAGTGGGACCAGTGCTCTTCAACATTTACATCTGGAAAAGGGAGCAACAAGTGAGAAAAATCAAATTTTCCGATGAGACAAGTTTATAAAAAACACAGGTAGGTTATGAGGAATTGCACTGGGGAAGTAGACATCTATATGGCAGATGAAATTTTGGGGCCTGTATACTTAGCACATGCCAATGAGCATTAGCAAAAAGAACAATAAACACACTCTACCAAAACAAACTAGGTATGTTATAGAAAAGTGGAAAATAAATAATCTTGTATCATTCACCAAAGTTTCTTTGTAAAAACCAACAAGGGAGGGCTCAGAACTAGCGGGCTTTCAACTGATTTATAAAAAATCTGAATAGCTTTTGCCCCGTTGCATCAATGACCATCCCTTGTGGATAGCACAAGCAATATATAGAAGAATGCCTCCATATAACTTCAGAAACTTCATTCTGATGCGATGCAATCAATCAATCCCTGTTATCCCTGTTAAATGCCCCGTTTATTGTAAGCTCATTGTAGACCTCCTACATAGAGCGATTTTGTTACTTGTGAACCGCACTGATGACAAATAGCACGGTATAAAAAAAACATTAAATAAATAAATTAAATAAATAATACCCCAACGCTTCAGTCAAGCGCTCTTCAAGCGTTTCGCAATGGAGCTTCTTCAGGGGAATATTGCCAGCCAAAAAGCCAAATCACGCTGCACAACAGATCAAACCTCGGCTTCTCCTCAACCTGGCCGATCAGACCTCAACATACCTAGTTTGTTTTGGTAGAGTGTGTTTATTGTTCTTTTTGATATTTCACCACTCTGAAAATTGACCATTATATGAATGAGCATTAGCATGCATTATCTGCTGCTGTGCCTATCGGAATAACATGGGAACGGGTGCAGAGTAGCACATGCTGGCATGTGTCAAACAGCCCTTTTATGTAGACAAGAGTTACATAACCTCAGCTATAGGTACAGAATGCTGGGTTCCACATTAGCAGTCACCTTACAGGAAAAAGAACCCGGAAGTCATTGAAATGCTGATCTCAATAAATGCAATGGTTAAAAAAAAAAAAACCAGAATGTTAGGAATTAACTTGCAAAGGAATGGAGAACGTCATAATGCCTCTTAGCGAGATTTATAAGAGGTCTTCTTTTAACTAAGCTCCCATTAAGCCACCACCGGTGGCATGGGACTTAAATCTGGTTCTTGGGCAGCTCATGAAGCCGCCTTTTGAACCATTAGCTACTACTCTTTGAAATTCCTTTCCTGGAAGGTCATCTTTCTTATTGCAATCACATCAGCACGTCGCATCAGTGAATTGCAAGCGTTGGTGGCTGATCCTCCTTATACAAGGTTCCATCATGATAAGGTAATCCTTAGGACTCATCCACACTTTATGCAAAGGTGGTGGTATCACCTTTTCATTTAAACCAAGTGGTTTACCTTCCTGTATTTTTTCCCCAATGCCTCACGCCTCAAATACAGAAAGGAATCTTCATACTTTGGACTGTAAAAGTGCTTTAGCCTTTTACTTGCAAAGGACACAGCAACATAGAAAGTCCTCTCAACTCTTTGTTGCTTTTGATCCTAGTCATTTGGGACTTCCAGTCTCCAAAATAACACTGTCCAACTGGATTGCACAGTGTATTTCTTTTGCTTATGAGAGTAAGAGCCTTCCTCTGGAAGTCCATGTCACAGCTCACAATGTGAGAGCCATGGCAGTCTCTATGGCTCATCTTCACTCTGTCTATCGACGACATCTGCTGAGCAGCTACTTGGGCTTCGGTTCATACCTTCACAGCCCATTACTGCTTAGACAAGGACTCCTGCCGGGATGCCTTGTTTGGTCAGGCTGTTCTTCAGCACCTGTTCCATACTTAATCAACTCCTACCCACCATCCCTGGTAGGAATGCCAGAGATCCATGGGGGGAAGTGGAGCCCTTTCACAGGGGCACACAACTTCTGGGGCCTTCTTCCTGGCATCTGCAACTAGGGAGTCCCCATATGTGAAGACTACATTCCTGCTTGTTCCTGGAGATAGCATAGTTACTCACCTGTAACAGGTGATCTCCGGGAACAGCAGGAATTTAGTCTTCACAGCCCACCCACCTCCCCTAGGAGTTGTATCTCTCTATCTCTCTCTCTTTCCCTCTCTCTTTGTCTCAGCTTTAAACTCAATTGGAGAGGGACAGTTGGGAAAGGTGGGAAGGCAGCATGCAGGCACTGTGGGATGCTCCCAAAGCTTTCCTATTGGACGCTGGGGAGCGTTCCCGCGCAGGCTCCGTCGGTACCGACTATACCCATATGTGAAGACTAAATTCCTGCTGTTCCCAGAGATCACCTGTTACAGGTGAGTAACTATGCTTTCTCCGGGAACAAGCAGGAAGTCAGTCCTCATATACAGGTGACGTTGACGCAGATGGAGCCCACACAGAAGCATCTCCTCAGCTTTCAAAGAAAGCTTTTGAGAGATGCAGCACACATGTGTGGTCCATTTCCCTCCCAAGGGTGTCATCTTGGCTCAGTCTTCTTTTTTCCACGGAGCCCAAAGGACGTTATTCAGAAAAAGTCTGGTTTTTATTGTTGTATTTCTCCGGTTGCGTACCAGATCCTTCTCGCCCCCAAGCCAACTCGCCTCGGCGTCTCTCCTCAGGTTCATCCATTAGTTTTTTCATTTTTTCATCGAGATGCTTCTCGACCAGCATTCGCGCCCTTTTCCAGCTGAAGGCCTTGGACCTCTGCCGGGAGGTGGGACCCCCTTTTTCCGATTCCCTCCAGTGGCTTCAAAAAGTGTGACTGGTGTGGCAAAATGATAGTCACTCACTGACCCACATGACTGCTGCCTCCGATGTCTTGGCCCGGAGCAAAACCACTCCGACTGTGAGCTCTGCAGAACATGATCTGAAAGGTCTTGAAGAGCCGCCATCAGCAGCAGATAAATTTCTTTCAGAAGTCCAACTCCGCATCGGAGTCTTCAGTGACACCACGCTCCAGAGCCGCCTCCGATACCTCGGTGCCCCGCAAAGCTAGAGCCTCCTCAGTGTCCCACAACCGCAGTTCCTCTGAGCGGAAATCCCTGGATGTGGAGCACAAAAAGAAGAAATCCTTGGAGGACGGATCCGGGAAGAAGGGGAAATCCCACCCCAGGACCCACGGTCCCAAGCATGAATCAGGGCAGGAGCAGCCTGTCAAGCTGCCCTGTAAGGAATCATGAGCACATACGGACTGGCCTCGGGCCTCTGAGGCGATCCTCATCGAGAGCTCCCCCTTGACAATGCTGACGCCGGACCCGAAACCCTTGGTGCCCGCGTCCAAGACTGTAGAGCCAACTGGTATGGAGACCAGAATGACAGCCCTAGAGAGCAGTATATCTGCCCCAGTGGCCATTGGCTTGTCCAGTTCATTTGCCCCGACAATGGGACCCTCGACATCGAGGGATTCCCTGGACATTGAGCCAGTCCTCAAGTGCCATCAGCCTTGAGAGATTCCCTGGCCCCAGACGAGGTCCCACTCCTGTTCCTTGGGACACCAGTCCTCCCTGACAAGCGCCCGTGACTTGGACCAACAATCCCCCAGAGGTCATGGACCGCTGAAAGTGACCTTCGGCCGAAGTGATCACACGGCAGTGGACTTGTACTCTGAATTTGAGTTCAAATGGGAGACCGAAGACGACGAGTCTGCGGACACGAGGCAGCACTGTGATGTGCCCTCGGACCCATGTCCCCCGACAACCTGATGCCGCTCCCCACCTGAGGACATTGCATTCCTCGATTTTATATGGGACATGGCCAAGGACCTCATCATCGAGACCGAGGAATTGGAGATACTCCAATACGAGGCACCCCCGAAGGAAACCCTTACAGTCCCGGTGCCCTTGATCCTTGACCGCTGCCGCCTCCGAATGTGAGAAATACTGGCATCGGTACCAGTTGTTACCAGGTGCTTCGACGCCATGTACCAGATATGCCCAAGCCATGGGTTCCAAACGACCCAGCTTCCCCACAACTCTATGGTCATGAGGTTGGCAATGCGTGCCGGCTTAAGAGCCAAAAAGCCGATTTGTCGGTGCCACTTAGTAGGGAAGCCCGAACCCTCGATGTCCTCGGCCAGAAGGCCTTTCAAGGCTCAATGCTAACATGCCGGATCAGTCCTACCAGCTCTACATCGGCATGTACCTGAAGGAACTGTCGAGGGAAGTCAGTGGATTCTCGGCAGGCATTGAGCGGGAATCCCTACAGAGGTTCAAGACCCTAACCTTGGCAGTAAAGGAATGCTCAAAGTCTTTGTCCCGGACAGCCTACGATGACTTTGTGTCTTCAGCCAGGATGATCACCACAGGCATCGGGTCTTGACACCAGGAATGGCTGCAGTCATCCGACCTTGAACAGTGAGTGCAGGACAAACTAATAGATGTCCCCTGCATAAGTGAAAACCTATTTGGGAAGCCCATGTTAGATAAGGTAGCGGAGATAGAGACAGAGTATGTGACGAGTAACAGGCTTTCAAAAAAGACTTCTGTGCATCCTCAGAAGAAAACCTCGGGGGTAAAGCCCTTCTTCCCGAGGAAGAAAGGAGGCTTCAGCGGTACTCCACACTTATAGGCCTTCTCGGCCCCTCAACAGGACCAGCAACAAAAAGGACAGGGACATGGTCCCAGAAAACAAAAAGCACCGAATTCCCAGGCGCCTGCCCCGGCCCAGCCTGGGAGGAGCTTTTGACTGCTTGGGCATGACTTCCCTACCCCCAGGGAGTCGCCTAGCCATATTTGCCCACAGGTGAACAGTCATTACCACCGATACCTAGGTGCTACAGGTAGTCAAGGAGGGCTGCCCTCCTCCACCTACATTGGGCGCCACCCATGTACTTCCCATGAGAGCCCACCAGGCCTCTCCTTCACCAGACCCTGCTCCTTATTGAGCTAGCAGGCCTAATCAACAGCAAAGTGGTCAAGCCAGTGCTGAAACATCTCTGGGGCACAGGCTTCTATTCCAGATACTTCCTTATCCCCAAGAGGACGGGGGGCCTCAGGCCCATCCTGGACATGTGAGAGCTCAACAGGTTTCTGGTCAGGGAGAAGTTCAAGATGCTCTCCCTTGGGACACTACTGCCATTCCTCCAGGGAGGTTGACTATGCTCCTTAGACCTTAAGGATGTCTGCACTTGCATCCTAATTCATCCCAGCCACAGAAAATACTTCTGGTTCATGGTGGGGAGGATAGCACTACCAATACAGGGTGCTGTCCTTTGGTCTGGCCACATCGCTAAGGGTCTTCACAAAGTACCTCGCGGTGGTCACAACCTACCTCTGGCTCCAAGGTGCCTTCATCTTCCCCTATCTGAATGATTGGCTCATATAGGGGGACACGGCTGCAGAAGTACAATGCGCTACTGTGCACAAATGCCCTGTAGCACCTGGGGTTCATCATAAACTACCCCACGTCCCACCTCACTCTAGCCCAGTGCCTATAGTTCATAGGGGCGCAACTAGATACCCTCCAGGAAAAAGTCTTCTCGCCACAAGAGAGGTCAGAATGCCTCAGGGAGTTAGCCGTAGAGGTACACAGACGTCGGACACCACTTGCCCAGCACCTACTCTGCTTGTTGGGACCCCACGTGACCCCATATGCCCACTTGCACATGAGGGCAGCCCAATGATGCCTCCGTTCTCAGTGGACTCAAGCCACAGGCAGGCTCAGGGACAGAGGGAAGATGACCCATCAGCTGACGGACTCCCTCGGATGATGGCAGAATCCCCGCCAACTTCAGGCCAGGATGCTCTTGCAGGTAGCCAACCCCTCCCCCCAGAAGGTCCTCACCATGGATGCCTTGCTAATGGGCTGGGGAGCGCACTGCAGGAGCCTCCAGACGCAAGGCTGCTGGTCCCAGGAGGAATCCTGGTTGCAAATCAACCTGCTAGAATGCTGGGCAATATACTTAGCCCTCCGAGCCTTCCGCCACCAACTCCAACATCACTCGGTGCTGATCCAGACCGACAATCAGGTCTCAATATTCTACGTGAACAAACAGGGGAGTACAGGGTTGTACCTTTAATGCCAGGAGGCAGTAGCCATCTGCTACTATGTTGCAGGCAGAGGGATGCTCCTAAGGATAGTGTACCTCCCGTGCTAGGACAGTGCTGTGCCGGACAAATTGAGCAGGGTCCTCCAGCTGAACGAGTGGCGCCTGGATCCAGTGGTAGCCTTGTGGCTGTTCCATCTCTGGGGCATCCCCTCAATGGACTTGTTCACCAGCCCGAACAACACGCAGTTGCCCCGATTCTGCTTGCAGCAGCCGCACCCATCCCAAGTGGCAGCGGATGCGTTCCTCATCCTGTGGATGGAAGGCCTCATGTATGCCTTCCCACCAACACTGCTGGTAACCAAGACACTATTCAAGGTCCATTGTGACAGAGCATCGTTAGTGCTGATAGCACCTCGGTGGCTCAGGCAATCCTGGTTTCCACTGCTCCTTTCTCTATCGGCAGCATCACCGATTCCCCTGGGTCGAGCTCCAGAGCTACTCTCACAGGAGTAGGGCTCTCTCCTGCACCCCAATCTGGGGTCTCTCTCACTCACGGCTTGGCTGCTGAAAGGGTAGCGTTAGCTCCCTTCAACTTCCCATGGGACGTGGAAGAGATTCTTCTGGCCTCTTGTAAGACCTCCACTAGAAGAACATACGCCTTCAAGTGGCGCCGATTCTCGGTGTGGTTTTCCTGCTCAGTACAAATGATTCTCCAGTACATGCTTCGCTTATCACAGGTGGACTGAAGTCTAATTTGGCCAGAGTACACCTGAGCGCCATCGCAGCGCATCACCATTCCGTTGAGGGAAAACCCCCTCTCAGCTCAGCCCCTTGTGTCCTGATTCCTGCAGGGCCTCATGTTATCCAAATCATCCATCCGCCCCCCTGTGGTGGAGTGGGATCTCAGTGTGGTGCTCTCACAGCTCACTAAGCCTCTGCCCTCCCCAGTATCAGCTCTCTGTTTCCAGCTTCAGTCACACGCGCCGGCTTTCAGAGCGTGAGGGGAGAGTTTCTCCCTCGCTGCTCTGTTAAGCCCACGGGGGCTGATGGGAAGTTCCCATCAGCCCCCGCGGGCTTAACAGAGCCGCGAAAGGGAAACTAGTCCCTTCGCGCTCTGAAAGCCGGCGCGTGTGACTGAAGCTGGAAACAGAGAGCTGATACCGGGGAGGGCAGGCTCTGCTGGGCACAGGGGGGGCCCCCGCGGCACACTCGATTCTGCCGCGGCGGCCCCGGAAGCGGCAGCAGACAGCTTTTTTTTATTTTAAATTTTCCCTGGGCTGGGCTGGGGGTGGGGGGGTTAGGAGTGGTGATGGGTGCTGGGGGGGGGGGTTAGGAGTGGTGATGGGCGCTGGGGGTAGGAGTGGTGATGGGCGCTGGGGGGTAGGAGTGGTGATGGGCGCTGGGGGGGCTTAAACTAAAAATTGGGTGATGGGGGATTAGGACTGGAAATGGGCTGGTGGGATTAGGACTGGGAGTGGACTGATGGGGAGGTTAGGACTGGTAATGGGCTATGGGGGGGCTTAAACTGAAAATTGGGTGATGGGGATTAGGACTGGAAGTGGGTTATTGGGGGGTTAGGACTGATAATGGGCTATGGGGGGGCTTAAACTAAAAATTGGGTGATGGGGGATTAGGACTGGAAATGGGCTGGTGGGATTAGGACTGGGAGTGGACTGATGGGGAGGTTAGGACTGGTAATGGGCTATGGGGGGGCTTAAACTGAAAATTGGGTGATGGGGATTAGGACTGGAAATGGGCTGGTGGGATTAGGACTGGGAGTGGGCTATGGGGGGCTAGGACTGGTAATGGGTTGGGGGGGTTGCTAGGACTGTAAATTGGCTGAGTGGAAGGGGGCTTGAATTGCAAATAGCTGATGGGGACGGGGCTTGGAATGGAAATGGGCTGAGGGGAAGAGGGGGGCTTGAACTGCAAATAGCTGATGGGGACGGGGCTTGGAATGGAAATCGGCTGAGGGGAAGTGGGCTTGAACTGCAAATAGCTGATGGGGAGGGGGACTTGGAATGGAAATGGGCTGAGTGGAAGGGGGCTTGACCCCCACATAGCTGCTGGGAAGGGGGGCTTGGAATGGGCTCTTAGGGGAGGGAGCTAGGACAGGAAATGGGCTGATGGAGGGGCTAGGATAGGACTGGGAATTGGGTGTTGGGGGGAGCTAAGATTGGAAATGGGCTGTGGTGGGGGCTTGGATTGAAATGGACTCATGGAGGGGCTAGAACTGGAAGTAGGCTCATGGGGGGCTTGGATTAGAAATGGGCTGAGTGGAGGGGAGCTAGGATTTAACATGGGCTGATGGTGGGGCTAGGAATGGACTAGAAATGGGCTGATGGGAGGCTGGTATTGGAAATGAGCTGATGAAGGGACTCGGATAGGACTGGAAATGGATGGGGGAGCTAGGACTGGAAATGGACTGATGGGGGGCCAGGACTGGAAATGGGCTGATGTGGGGACTAGAAGGGAGCGGATACTGGGTGGGGCTGGAACTAAAAGGGAGCTTATGTTGGGGGAGATTAGAAGGGGATGGGGCTGGGAGAGTGAAATGGAGAGGGGAAAAATATTTTGTGTGGGAGGGAAGAAAAATGTACAATTGGCCGGGTATTGGGAGACTAAGTGGGGATTGAGGATGGAGGGGTAAAATTTGAGTGGATGGAAATAGGAATGAGGAAAGAGCAAAAGGAGAAATATTATGTTAAAGCAGATGTAGAGAGAGAATGGAAAAAAACTAGAAGAGAAGAAAGGACAAATGGACAGCAGACGATGGAGAGATAACAGAAGACACAAATAAACCAGAAGAAAGTGGCTGGAACAATTGCAACTGAAAAAAAATGCACAAAAGGTACAAAGATATCTCTTTATTTTGAATTTATTAACTGGAATATGTCAGCTCTGGGAAATGTGCATCATTAATGTCTGTGCTTTGTTTAGTACAAGAGGAAATTAATTTATAGTTTTATTTCTACATTGTTGTTGTACATTCCAAGTTTGGCTTTTAGGGTTCCCAGTTTAATTATTGTCTTCCTGTTTTTAAATTGTGATTCCTTGTTTGGTGATGGTCTATGTTCTGCATGTGTAACTGAGCTGAGGTATTCTGTTTATGTAATTGCTATTTGACATTGTCACTTGTTCTCTTTCCCCAGTAGGTCATGTATTGTTATTCTCTGAAATGTATTGGTTTAATATTTGCAGTGTTGCCTTTTGATAGGTAGGGTATGGTGCTTTATGAGTCCTGGTAGTGCTGTTAGGATACGGTGGGTTTGCTATGGGTTCTAAATGGGCAGTGTTTGTAGTAGTTCCTAATGTGCCTGGCGGTTGGCACTGCATTATAGTAATGTAGAAATCTTTGTCTTTCTTTATCCATACACTCATGAAGAGGCATGTTTGCTAAAAGTTAGTGTATGGTAACATTATGCAAATAGTTATGCAAATGAGGCTCCTTATGCAAATGAGGCCCCGCACCGAGTCTCCGCACATGGCCCCGCACCCCCCTTGGGCCGCCCCTGGTAATAAGTCCACTGGAGTTTATAAATGTTCCCCTCATAATGTAATGCATGGTTTCAGTGCTGTTTTGCACAGTTGTCATGTCGAGTCACTTGCTTGTCCTAAAGACGATTTTACTAAAACCTGTCCTCCCAAAGGCCACACTGAGCTGGCTGTAGTGTGCAAGCTCAGCATGAGGGTGTACAGCCAGGACCAGCCCCAACCCCAACCCCAACCCCAGAGTTGGTTCAAGGTGTTGGAGCCCTAGCCTCCCCTGGCGGTCAGAATCTATTGTTTAGCTTTGAATGCCCTGCTCTTTGCTGACACCTTCCCAAGAAGCAACTGCATGGTTTGCCTACTGGTTGGACCGGCTCTGTGTTGCACTATGGAAAGATGAGGACCACAAAAATTGCTGCTCCACTTACATAGTAACATGGTAGGTGACAGTAGATAAAAAGCCACCTAGTTTATCCAGTAGGGTTGCTAAGGCAGAAGCTGTAGTGCTGCAGGTTACTTTCTCCATGCCTTTTTTGGAGGGAGGGGGTTTTACCTGTGGTGCAGTATAGGTTATTTTCTAAATACCTTTGACTTTCAAAAATCCCCCAAAATATTAGTACTTGATTAAATCCTCAGCCCACCGCCGGACCAGCAAGGTTTTCATTCTATCTGCAACAAATTCAGGGCCCCCCTTTACTGAAATAGTTACTTCCTTTTTGTAAAAAGATTTCTGAAATTATAACAGATGTCTTAAAATACCAGGCGTCAGTTGGAGCACATTATTATTGTATCCTGCTCCATAACAGTATAGAGGCAGGAAGCCTGGATTATTTGCTTTCTCTTGCAGGGATCATTGCATACCTATGGTGAGCCTGAACAGCATAAAAACTTGAATGCATTCAACCTTCAGAAAAATGCACGTATCCTAAGACCTGCGCCATCTTACAAAATTTTGTTTCTCACATAAAATTACTGTCAAGGAAGAAGACCTTTACCTATAGATTTGGGACTGTGCCCCAGTTTTCTAAGAGAGAGTATATGCATACTTTCACTTTGATGCTTGCTGTTTGCACCTGCTTTCTCTGTAAGTACATTTTTCATGGAAAATAATGCATCTAGATTAGAAACGTGGCTTATTTTTCCCTCCCTCTAGCCAAAACACTCCAGGAATGTTATGCCTTAATGCATCTGGACATGTGCTTCTTGTGACACACGAGTTGTACTGTTAGCTGCACTGATGGAAGGCAGTTTCCCAAAAGCCAATTCATGCACATACTGTAAATGGCCTTGAAATAGTCCTCACCGTGAATATTTTCATTGTCAGCCATTTGAAGGCCTCCATTTCTACCTTCCAATTGGGTACTTATTATCTCCAGGAACAAGCAGGAATGAGTCCTCACATATGGGTACGTCGGTACCGACGGAGCCTGCGCGGGAAAGCTCCCCAGCTTCCCAGAAAGAAAGCTTTTGGGAGCCCCCCACAGCGCATGCGCGCTGCCTTCCCGCCTTTCCTAACCAACTCTCCTCAGTTCTTCTTTTTCCGCGGAGCCAGCAGGTCATGTTCCTGTCACCGCTGAAGAAGTTCTTTATTTTAATTTATTTCTTTGGTCACGTGTCTGCCTTCCCCGACGCCGGACCGGTACCGCCGGTCTTTTCTTTTCTTTCAAAAAAAAAAAAATTATACTTTTCCTCACTTGGTGTATTTTTCTTCTTAGGCCTACAGGCCCACAAGAAAATTTTCCCTCATGGAAAAACCAGCCTCCGGGTTCAAAAAATGCACTAAGTGTAGCGGTACAATTTCTGTTACAGATACCCATGAATGGTGTCTTAAATGTTTGGGTCCTGAACACTCCATTCCGGATTGCCAGTCCTGCTCCATAATGTCTAAAAGAGGGTTACAGAACCAAGCAGCCAAGCTCCATGTGCTGTTTCCCACGGATGCACCGGCGGTGGCATCGACATCTTCCAGGTCTTCCTCTCCTGATGGGTCTCAGGTAACCAAACATAAACCTAGCAGGTCCTTGAAGGGCAAATCTCCCTCTCAGCATCGAGATGCCTCCAGGCTTGCCCTCGAGGATCCTGCCCCAGCCAAACAACCCCGGCGGGAAGCTCCGGCTTCCTATGGGGTTACAGGTTGACATCGATGGCACGGCCTCGACCGATCACCTGTTAGACTGCTCTGGGGTACCGGCACAATCTCCCGGTACCGACATCCAGGCAGTCGTGGCGTCCATGGATCACACTGTGCAATCCATGCAGCAGGCTATAATGGCTTTTATTCAAGCTGCGACGCCGTCGGTACCACAACGAGTCCCGTTGTCGGTACCAGTACCGATACCGGTACCGACTGCATCGACATCGGTCAGGATACCGACTCAGTACCAAAAGACACTCTTCTGCTCCCCCAGGAAGAGAATGCAGGACCTTGGATGCTTTTGGTAGGAAAATCTTCCAAGCCAGTATGCTTATTGCCAGAATCAACTCATATAGCCTTTATATGGGTATGTTTCTAAAGGAAGTTGCACAAAAGCTGCACAACTTTCTCCCTTTTATTCCAGAGGATAGAAGGGATGAATTCCTCCTTTAACTTAAGCATACTCAAGATATTTCAAAGTTTTCCAACAGGGCAGCCTTTGATTCCTTTGAGGGTGCCAGCAGAGCCTCAGGCATTGCCATAGCTGCTCGCAGAATTGCTTGGCTCCAGGCTTCTGATCTAGAACCCTGGGTTCAGGATGGCTTAGGAAATCTGCCCTGTATGGGTGAAAATCTCTTTGGCAAAGAGTGGCAAATAAAAGCCACTCAAATGGATGCAGAGAATTCTGCTCTGGATAGACTTTCTTCCATTCCAGCCAAGAAAAAGTCTTTCAAAAAGCCTTTTTACAAAAGGAGCAGATTTCCTTCCACTTCTGGCCAACAATCTTCTACAGGTCGCTTTGCTACTAAGCGTCAGCAACCTAAACAAGCCAGGCCTAAACCTGCAGGGGCTGCTACAACTCAGCAGTCCCAACCCTCTCAGGGTTTTTGACTTGATACTAGAGAACTTAACCTTTCTGGCTCTACAACAGCCAGAACCTCTCACCATTCCAGGAAGGTTAGCTCATTTTGCTCCCAGATGGGAGCAAATCACATCAGAGCAGTGGACCCTCTCTATCATAAGAGAGGGCTACAAACTTCATTTCTCAGACCTTCCTCCCTACACCATGGTGAGACACTTCAATTCTCCCACATCTCTCCTCGACCTTCTGGATCAGGAGGTCACTACCCTTCTGGCCCAAGGCCATAGAAGAAGCTCCTCTTCTTCAACAGGGGTCAGGGTTTTACTCCCCCTATTTTCTCATTCCAAAGAAAACAGGGGGATACAGACCCATTCTAGATCTCAGAGAATTGAACAAATTCCTATGCAAGGAGAAGTTCAAGATGCTTTCTCTAGGCACTCTCCTTCCATACCTGCAGAGTCAGGATTGGCTTTGTTCTCTAGATCTCAAGGATGCGTACACTCATGTCCTCATCCATCCATCTCACAGAAAATTCCTACGTTTTCTGTTCCAGGGAAAACATTACCAATACAGAGTGCTTCCTTTCGGTCTAGCCTCTGCTCCAAGAGTGTTCACCAAATGCATGGCAATAGTTGCTGCATTTCTTCCCATACCTGGACAACTGGTTCATCCAAGCTCCAACCCAGTCAGAGGCTCAGATCTCCCTGAACCGCACCAGGCGCATTCTGCAATACCTGGGACTTGTGGTAAACCTCCCAAAGTCCCAGCTCACCCCTACTCAGTCCCTGGAATTCATAGGGGCCTGGTTGGACACCACTTCTGCAAGGGCCTACCTTCCTCAGGCCCGTTGTCAACGTCTAGTGCAGTTAGCCTCCCAGATTCAGTCAAAGAGCCATTTAACTGTCAGGGACATGCTACAGCTGCTAGGCCATATGGCTTCCACAGTACATGTGGTACCCTATGCTTGCCTAGACATGAGAGCAGCTCAATGGACTTTGTCCACCCAGTGGACTCAAGCTTCAGGAGCTCTCTCAGACCAAATAGCAACCTCCAATCGTCTCTTTTGGTCTCTCCAATGGTGGATGTCCACTCAAAATCTGTTGCTGGGGTCCTCCTTCCAACCTTTGTTGCCCCAGGCAACCCTCACAACAGATGCCTCCCAAACAGGTTGCGGAGCTCATCTACAAGACCTCTCCACCCAAGGCATTTGGTCCCCACAGGAGACCTCTCTTCATATCAACCACTTGGAACTTCGAGCAGTATTCCTAGCTCTCAAGGTCTTTCATACCCTCCTCAGCTACAAGACAGTCCTCATTCACACGGACAATCAAGTAGCCATGTTTTACATAAACAAGCAAGGAGGAACTGGCTCTCTGTCGCTTTGCAACGAAGCTCTAAGATTATGGGCCTTCGCCAGAGAGCATCAAATCCATCTCCTGGCAGTATACCTCCCAGGAATGCAAAACTCTTGGGCAGACAGACTCAGTCGAGTTCTGCTTCCACACGAATGGTCCCTGCACATGGATCAGGTACTCAGAATCTTCCAGGAATGGGGAACCCCGGACATAGACCTCTTTGCAAGTCCGTGGAATGCCAAACTTCCCCGGTTCTGTTCCAGAATTCCGTGTCAGGGAGTTCAGGCCAAGGATGCCTTCCTCCTTCATTGTGGTCAGGGCTTCCTGTATGCCTTTCCACCCATTCCTTTGATTCCCAAGACTCTGTTCAAACTCCAGAGGGATCAAGGATCTATGATCCTCATAGCTCCACGCTGGCCACGCCAAGTGTGGTACCCTCTACTTCTGCATCTCTCCCAAGCCCCCTCCCTGGACTTGGGAGCTGCGCCAGACCTTCTGTCCCAGGAGGAAGGGACTTTGTGGCATCCAAATCCCAAGTCCCTTCACCTCAGAGCTTGGTTACTGAAGGCCTAGACCTTCAAGACTTCAATCTTTCTCAGCAAGTGAAGGATATCCTCCATGCTTCCAGAAAACCTTCCACTAGACGTTCCTATGCTTTTAAGTGGAAAAGATTTTCCATTTGGTGTGCTCAAAAGGGTCTTGACCCTCTAGCACTTCCTGTGAATTCTCTATTGGAATATCTCCTGCATCTCTCCAATGCAGGCCTTAAAACGAATTCAGTAAGGGTCCATTTGAGTGCTATTTCAGCATCCCTTAAGCCTCTCAATGGACAACCTATCTCCTCTCATCCTCTTATTGCAAGATTTATGAGAGGCCTAACTTTAACAAAACCTCCCATTCGACCTCCTCCGGTGGCATGGGACTTAAACTTGGTTCTTGGTCAGCTTATGAAGCCACCTTTTGAACCCTTAGCCACTACCTCCTTGAAATTTCTTTCATGGAAGGTTATTTTCCTTATTGCAGTCACTTCTGCTCGCCGCATCAGTGAACTGCAGGCCTTAGTGGCTAATCCACCTTATACAAGGTTCCATCATGATAAGCCCAGCTTTTTGTTGCTTTTGATCCTTCTCATTTAGGACTTCCAGTCTCTAAGAGAACACTGTCCAATTGGATTGCTCAGTGTATTTCTTTTGCTTACCAGAGTAAGAACCTTTCTCTGGAGGGCCATGTCACAGCTCACAATGTGAGGGCCATGGCCGCCTCTATGGCTCATCTTCATTCTGTGTCCATTGACCAGATCTGTCGAGCAGCCACCTGGGCCTCGGTTCATACCTTCACAGCCCATTACTGTTTGGACAAGGACTCCCGCCGGGATGCCTTGTTTGGTCAGGCTGTCCTCAGACACCTGTTCCATTCTTAAACAACTCCTGCCCTCCGTCCCTTAATGGATGCCTGAGATCCATAGGAAGACGAGGAACCTTTCAGGGTCTCATACCCTTGGGTATCTCCCAGGCATCTTAGCTAGGGAGTCCCCATATGTGAGGACTCATTCCTGCTTGTTCCTGGAGATAGCACAGTTACTTACCTGTAACAGGTGATCTCTGGGAACAGCAGGAATTAGTCCTCACAACCCTCCCACCTCCCCTAGGAGTTGTATCTCTCTCTGTCTTTCCTTTCCTCTCTCTCTCTATTGTCTCAGCTTTAAACTCGAACTGAGGAGAGTTGGTTAGGAAAGGCGGGAAGGCAGCGCGCATGCACTGTGGGGGGCTCCCAAAAGCTTTCTTTCTGGGAAGCTGGGGAGCTTTCCTGCGCAGGCTCCGTCGGTACCGACGTACCCATATGTGAGGACTAATTCCTGCTGTTCCCAGAGATCACCTGTTACAGGTAAGTAACTGTGCTTTGTCACTGTTGCTACTTGTTTGGGCCAAACTATTTGCCAGTATTATGAAAAAATAATAGATTGGAGTAAAAATATCTTTATTTTTATTTTAGTGGTAGGCTTTTGTACCAACATACAAAGAACAATTGTGTCTATGTAATCTTTGTTAGACATTCCATTTTATTGTCTCATGCCACAGAAATAAAACGCAGTCACTTGTGATTTGTATTAACTCCTTGCCCAGGCAAGATATGCAGATAAAACAAGTGAAAAAATATCAGGAAACCAGAGCTTTCCCCTTGGAGGAATGGAGGGAACTAATGTGCATTGACTGCATCCTCTCTGAGAAACTTAGTGGAAGACATTGTTTTTCCAGAAGCGGCATGGAAACACAGAATTCTGATTCACGCCACCATTGTTCCTGCCTGGCTGGGCCCGATTAGTGATTCCAATAAGGCATTAAACAGCATCTATTAAACATGTAACAGGAAACAATTTAAGAACATAAGTCACTCTAGAATGAATAACGACCATTTCCAGCATGCAAGTCCTATCTCTTTCACTATGCTGTTGCTGCTGTTTTTCAACCACTGCATTGGGTTCTTTTTATTGCTGGTTTAGCTTTACAGACCATTATACTCATTTATTAACTTTCCAGGCAATCCATGTGTTATACTATGGTTTCCACCAGATGCAGGGCATATACTTTGGGTCAGTTGCTGCCAGTGAATCACAGAAGACCTGCAACAGCCAATGTGACCAATGTGGTTAGATAATTAGGCTAACAAAATGGGTTGAGATCAGTTTTCAGTAGCTGTTGTACATTTCGCAAGTAAAACCAGATGTGTAGCTGTTGCAGTTCAAAATGGCCTCTATCAGGATATGGTTGCCAAATTTCACAGCATACTCATATCCAGACATGCACCTTATACGGACTTATTGTGATAAAATGCCTTACAAATAATGTCGGTGTGCGTGATCTTCATGGCGTGAAGGCATATTTTAGAAAGGTGAAATCTGGGATGTCCATATCAAAACGTCTGAAATTCCATGGGAGGGGCAGCAGTGAATTTAAGCCTTCTAAAATTGACCTGTCTCCACTTTAAAAGATAAACATCTCTATTGGAACATCAAGAAATGGGGTTGTACTGAATAATGGGCCAGATATGTACACATTTTTACCTGATTTTAGAAACTTGCACATTTCTGATATGGACGGCACAACTTAGACAACATAGATGTGCCTGCGATGGTATTTCAGAATGGGGTCAGGTATCCCATACCACGTATATGTCCCAGCCTGCCATTTAGCAAGTGGAGATGTGCAGCAGCAACTAGTCAGAAAAAAACATCTCTATTAACCTGCAGTTTGTTTCAAATAGCGAAAAGTACTGGAGGAATGAGAGGGCTTTCTCCTGTTCTGTCGACAGGTATTAGATTGCTCGAATGGTGAAATTAGACCTTGCCTGCTAATTTTTTTTCCTTGAATCCCTCCAGTCTAGTTCAGACACATGGGTTTATGTGATGGAAACTAAGAACACTGCTATAAGGGAACTGTGCATGTCTCCTCACACCAGTATTTCTGTAACAAAGAAAACTCCACCAAAAACTGTCATTAGTAAACTCATTAATTCAGCACTAATAACTATATACAAGGCACAAACCAAGAACAGACTGCTCGTGCTCCAGAAAAGGTTCAGAACCTTGAAAAACAGCTCATTGCTAGGTCCCTTCCATCAAACTACAAGGAAACCTGAGAATTGGTACAGCATGGGCACATTGGCACAATAGCATCCAGTATGAAACTTGCAAGGTGCCCTGGGCTCAAAGTAAATAATACAGACTGGACTTGGAGGGATTCAAGGAAAGAAAACTAGCATGTAACGTCTAACTTCACCTTCCTCGTTGTCCCTCCAGTCCAGTCCAGACGCATGGGATGTATCAGAGCAGTAACTAAGAATGGACGGGACAAGCAAGTCCGGCCTGCAATACTCACGTGCCAAAAAGCATCCAGTCAGTAGTGACATACAAAAGAATGTATAGAAGACCATGTCGCTGCTTTGAAAATGTCCGCCGGTGGGACAAACCCATACTCTGTCCAAGAAGTTGCCTGTGCTCTGATTGAGTGGGCCCAAAGTCCTGCCGGAACCGGATGACCTCTAAGCAAATATGGGGAAGCAATTGCCTCCCTCAGCCAATGAGCAATAGAGGCTTTAGAAGCCAGCTCTCCTTTATGCGGTCCTCCAAAAAAGATGAAGAGATGATCCGAACGCTGGAAAACCTCCATTTTTTTTCAAGTATCGATGGAGCACCTGGTGCATGTCCAGTTTGTGCAACACTTGAGAATCAGAGCTCTTAATTGGATTGGGAAATACAGGAAGAGTTACTGGTTAGTTTAGATGATACATCAGAACTATTTTAGGCAGAAAAGACTGCACTGGATGAAGGACCACCTTCCCTTTGGAAATCAGGAGAAAGGGTTCTCTGCACGACAAGGCTTGGAGATCAGAAACATGATGCGCCAAGCAAATTGCTACCAAGAAGACCATGTTCATTGTAAGATCCTTCAAGGAACACTGTCTAATCAGCTCAAACAGAGCTTCTGTGAGGACAGATAGCACCAGATTAAGGTCCTATTCTGTGAGGACAGATAGCACCAGATTAAGGTCCTATGCTGAAACCTGCTGATGACACTAAGGGCGGACATGTTTGCCCCCCCCCCCCCTTAAAAAACGCACCACATCTGAATGGGAAGCTAAGGACACTCCTTGGACCTTGCCTTGAAAACAGGCAATTGCTGCTACCTAAACACACAAGGAACAGAGCATGATCTTTATCCAACCCCGCCTGTAGAAAAACCAATACATCAGGCAGAATTGCCACCAGGGAACGCAAGCCCTTCTTCTCGCACCAATGTTTAAAAACACACCAATGAGGTAGAACTCTTTCTTGCTCAAAGCAAAGTGGCTATCACTTGAGAAGATTAATCCCGCTTTCTCAACCTAGCCCTCTCAAGAGCCAAACTGTAAACAAAAATCGACCCATGTCTGGCATCAGCATCTTCCCTTGAGACAGGAGATTGTCCTGCACTTGAAGCCACCAAGGATTCTTCACAGTCAACTGTATCAGATACACATACCATGGGCTTTCGGGGCCAGTCCATTGCCACCAGGATCACCACATCTCGATGAGCTTCTATCCCCTGAAGTACCCAGTCTATCAACAGTCACAGAGGAAAACCATAGAGAATGCCACTCCTTGACCACCTTTGCGCCAGAGCATCGATGCCCTCTGACATCCTTTCTCTCCTGTGGCTGAAGAACCTGGAGGCCTTGGCATTGTCCACTGATATCATCAGGTCCACGACGGGCACCCCCCCAACAGCTCACAATTTGCTGAAACACTGAATCAAGCAGCAACTTCTCTCCTGGATCCAATATATTTTGACAGAGATAATATGCTTGAAATTTTCCTCTTCCAGCTATATGAGCCGCTGATAAGGCCAAAAGATGGGCCTCTGCCAATCGAAGCAGAGGGGCTACTCCCTGTGATGCCACCACACTTTCAGTTCCTCTTTGACAATTGATGTAAGCCACTGTGGTCGCATTGTCCGAGAAAACTCTTACTGCCTTGTGCTGCAATATTGAAGCAAAGTGCTGTAGCACCTGATAGACTGCATCTCCAGACAATTGATGGACCAGGACCTCTCCTCCTGAGACCATTGGCCCTGCATCACCTGAAACTGACAGTGTGTTCCCCAGCCCTTCAGACTGGCATCCATGATTACTATCACCCAATTGGACAGTTCCAAAGGAACCCCAATCACCAACTCAGTGGGGTTCATCCACCATCCGAGACTCTTCCTGGTCACCTGTGGTAACAGAAACATCCTCCATAGTGAATGTTTCTGAGGAGACCAGTAGGACAATAAGGACCTCTGAAGGGGACACATATGGGCCTTGTCCAGGGCACTAAATCCAAGGTGGCAGCCATGGACCCCAGAAGTTGCAGTTAGTGCCACATGTGAGGGGACTTCTGCCCCAAGAATTCTTGAAGCTATAAGAGCATCTTCCAAATCCGATCCTGCAAAAGAGAGACCAATACCATCCTGGTGCTGAAATGAGTCCCTAGGTAGTCCAGGGACTGAGTCAGATTCAGCCTGCTCTTGGAAAAGTTGACGACCCATCCCAGCCCCTGGAGAAAGGTAACCATTTGCTGTGCTGCCACTCTGCTCTCCTGCTCCAATTTTGCTCTGATGAGACAGTTGTCCAGGTAGGGATGAACTAACACTCCCTCGCAACGTAAGACTGCCGCCACCGCCATCACCATCACTTTGATAAACGTCTGCGAAACAGTGGTGAGGCCGAAGGGAAGAGCATGGAACTGAAAATGACCCATAGGTATGGTGAAATGCAGATACTGCTGATAATCTGGCCGTATTGGAATGTGTAAATATGCTTCTGAAATATTCAGTGATGTCAAGAATTTGTCAAGAATTTGGCCTGCCAAACTGCAACTATTATTGATTGCAAGGACTCCATGAGAAAATGTGGCACCTTGAGGGTTCGATTCACATGTTTCAGGTCAAAAATGGGCTGAAACGTACCCTGTTTCTTGGGAACTATGAAATAGATGGAATAGTGTTCTTGCCCCCTCTCTTCTGGGGGGACCTTGACTATGGCATTGAGCTGTAGCAATCTCTTGAAGTCTCCGCTACCACCCTTGCCTTGCCTGGAGCCCAGCAGGGTGACAGCATAAAGGCATCAGAGAGGTGTCGAGCCAGCTCAAGGGTATAGCCTTCCCAAATGAGCTCTACAACCCATTGGTCAGAATTTATTTGGGTCCAGACAGAGTAAAAGGCTTGCAGCCGACCTCCTACTGGCACTAACCCTGCCTGGACTCGTAAATCTTCATTGGAACTTTTGAGGCCCTCCTGGGGCTCCAGAGAAACCACCTCTACCTCCACCTCAACCTTCCTGAAAGGAATGGCCTCTAGGAAGATGCCTCAACCTCTGGGAAGAGCCATAGTGCATTGGGTGAAAACATCAGAAATCACGAAAACAACCATACAAAGGAGCTGAAGCTGATGTAGACTTGGCTTCCTGGGACCTTTGACTCTCCTTTCACCAATTTCTCCAATGTTTTGCCAAAAGAAGCTTCCCCTCAAATCTTGATGCTACATTCGCTGACCAATTATGCAGCCACAACAAATGCTGCTCTGTCACCACCACGGACATATTCTTGGCCAAAGCCCTGACCAAATCATAAAAATCATCTGCCAAATATGCTGATCCAGACTCCAGCCTAGCCGCATCTGACAAGAAATCTGAGGAACCTGGAGCTACTATGGGCAACTTCTGAGCCCATCTCAAGCATGCCTGAGCAACATAGGCACCACAGATAGACACCTGCAGGGCCAATGCCGACATCTCAAAAGACTCCATCTCCAACACCATCTCCAACTTGCGGTCTTGCACACCTTTTAATGCTGCCCACCTTCCACCAGAATGGTTGTCGTCTTGGTCACTGCTAACACTAAGGCATCCACCACAGGAAGGCGTAACAATTTTTTCTCCTCTGGGGGAATGGGATATAGGCACGCCATGGAGCAACTGACCCTTAATCCAGCCTCCAGAAACTCCCATTCCACTGAAATTATATTTTTAACAGCCCTATGCAAGGAAAACGTTTCAGATGCAGTCTCTAAAATATTAAGGGCTGCCAAGGGCTGAGAAATAAATACCACCAGTTCTTCCCAGTGAAACACTGATAACCAAAGGGTCCTCCCCTGGTAGGATCTCACCCACTTTGAGCTCCTCTCCTGAGGGGTTATCCCACAGACCAGATGGCCCCTCCAGTCGAGACATGTAAGAACCAGGGAAAGAAGGTGTGTAGTCATAGAGGAGGAGGAAAGAAAAGGACGAACAGCGCGAAGTTGTTTTAGAGCGAAAAAAGAACATTAGACAATAGAAGAAATGTGACCTTTAAAAGAGAGAGAGGAATCAAGAGTGACACCCAGATATCTTAGGGAGGAAACCATAGGGATAGGTGTAGAGGAAAGCAGAGGTATAAAGGAAGGGGGGGGACGACATCCAAAAGTGAACCAAATCGCTGAGGTTTTTGTGAGATTGTTGTGGAGAAAGTTAGAAGAGAGCCAGGAAGTAACAGAGGAAAGAGAATCATTGAGGGGAGTGATATCCGGAGCAGAGGAGTCAGTGTGATGAAGAAGAAAAATATCATTGGCGTAATAGTAAGCAGAAACACCGTGTTGTTGGATTAGAAGAGTGAGAGGGGCCAAGAAGACATTAAAGAGAAGAGGGGCAAGGACAGAACCTTGGGGAACACCACAAGGGAGGGGAGTGGAAGGAGAGGAAGTAGAACCAGACAGAACCGAGAAGGAGCAGCATGAAGGAAAAGAGCAGAACCATTGCAAGACCAGTCCGGAGAGGCTGGCATCCTGAAGACGACCCAAGAGAGTGTGATGATCCACTAAGTCAAAAGCAGCAGAAAGATCCAGTGAGACAGCAAGGGAAAAAGAACCATGGTCGTGGGCAGCGTGTAGTTCATTAAGGAGTGAGAGAAGGATGGATTCTGTGCTATGACCGGGGCAAAAACCAGATTGTAGGGGGTGAAGAGTGAGAGAAGCCTCAAGGTGAGATGAGTTGAGAAAAGACCAATTTTTCTAAAAGTTTAAAAAGAACGGGAAGATTAGAAATAGGGTGCCAGTTAGAGGGGGAAGAGGGATCCAGGGAACCTTTTTTTAGGATGGGACGAACCAGGGCGTGTTTCCAGGGGGAAGGAAAAGTGCCAGAGGCCAAGCTAGAATTGAAAATAGAGAGAATGAAAGGGGAGAGAGCAACGGACGATTCCAATAACCATTGGGAAAGGGATAGGGTCAGTGGGGCAAGTGGTTTTCTGAGAGGAGGCAAAGACTTTGGAAAGTGTTGAGATAGTGATTGCTTCAAAAGTGGACCAATGGTGGGAGAGGGAAGGAAGGGCAGAGGAGGGGGAAAGAGAGGAAGGGGAAGAAGGAAGCATTGAGACCAGAGAAGGGAGTTTTGGAGAGAGGGGAGGGGGGAGGGGGACAGGAGGAAAAGGATAGGCGAAGAGAGAGAATTTTGGAAGAAAAGTGCAATGCTAAGGTAGTAGG
The DNA here is from genome assembly GCA_033557465.1 of Ichthyophis bannanicus. NCBI lineage: Eukaryota > Metazoa > Chordata > Amphibia > Gymnophiona > Ichthyophiidae > Ichthyophis > Ichthyophis bannanicus. The sequence goes on along the minus strand of CM066041.1, from coordinate 33,742,088 downwards.
ATCAGGGGAAGAAATGGAGGGAGATGGAACAAGGGAGGAATGTGGAGCTGAGAGGGAGCAAAGAACAGAATACAATTCACGAGAAGAGTTAGCAGAGGAATAAATGAGTTTGGAATAATAATCCTGTTTGGCAGAGTGAAGAAGAGAATGATAATGGTGATGACAGTGATGAAAGTGAAGCAAATTGGAGGGACAGGGATGCTTTTGCCAGAGACGTTCTGCCTGACGAAGATATCTACAATGAAGAAAGAGACCAGAGTGAAACCAGGGATGATGAGTGGGGATAAGAGAAGCAGAACGGGGGCGAAGAGGGGCAAGTGTATCAAGTGCGGAGGAGAGAGTCACGTTCCAAGTCTGTGCCTGAGATTCAATCGGGAGAAGGTAGAAATCAGAGTTAAAAAGGGTATCTGAGGATGGAAACTGAAGGAGGGTGTTGGCATTGATATGACGGGAATGGGAGGGAGGGACAGGACCAGGATTGGAGGTAGGGGAAGAGGATGGGGAGAGTGATGAAATAGGTAGTGTGAAGAGGATGCAGGAGTGGTCAGACCATGTGAGAGATAGGGGGGAGAGGATGGAGGGAACGAAAGATGAGGAGATATGGGAGATAAGGAGATCTAGAGAGTGCCCTGCAGAATGAGTGGGGAAGGAAACAAATTGAGGGAAAGATCAGACAGGAGGGTCAAGAAAGCTAGGTCGTGGGGAGTGGAGGGGGAGTCAACGTGAATGTTGAAGTCCCCTAGAATCAGAAGGTGAGAGTAAAGAAGAGAAGCCTCAGAAATGGTGGACAGAAGGGAATCCCACAGATGGGCAGATAGAGAGGGGGGGATGCATAAATGAGAAGGAAGTAAAGGGAGGGAGAAGTGCCTAAGCAAAGAATTAGGGATTCAGGATAGTGCAGAGCAGCGGAGGGAATTTCCTGAAGAGAGAGGGAGGAATGGTAAAGAGCTGCAACGCCTCCGCTTCTCCTGCCCCGGTGAGTGGTGGACAAGGCAGAATAGCCTGGGGGCAGGCAGCGGTTGAGGAAGGGCTCTTTACCATCCCTCAACCAAGTCTCTGCCAGGAAAAACATGTCAAGTGAGTGTTGGGAAATTAAATCATAAACCAGTGTAGTTTTGGAACGGATTTATTTTTATTTTTATTTTTATTTAGACAGTTTTTGTATACCGCCTTATCCTTCAATCAAAGCGGTCACAACACAAGTGGAGGATACATTTAACACGCGGGGATATGAGACACATACATTAATACTTACAGGGAACATGGGCAATGGAGGGTTAAGTGGCTTGCCCAAGACCACAAGGAGCACAAGGATGGAATGGCAGTTCAAAAGGGCAAGCTGAAGGAGCAAAAGGGGAAAGAGGGGGCAGAGGAATGAGTAGAGCAGTGAGTCAAGTTAGAAAGGTTTCGTGCGTGGTGGCCTAAGAGGAAGGGTGGAGTGGGAGAGAGGACGGGCCGCCAGCCCCAATGAACTGGTATGGAGGCCATGGAGATGAGGGTGAACACCACCAAAAGGAAGGGGAACAGCGATATAGCCTGGAGGTGTAACTTACCGTTTATACTGGGTAGGGCAGTCCGGAGGCCAGAAACACCAGAAATGAAGGGGTGAGGATGAGAGGTGGACCGATGAAACCAATGAAAGGAGGATACCTGTGGGGAGCCTGCAGGCTCTGGGTACTCGCCCCCGAACTCTCCCCAAGGAGCAGGACCTGCTCCTTGGGCGCGCTCCTCCGCGGCGCAGTACACCACACCGGGGGAGGTTAAATGCAGGTTTGGCCCACAAAGGAGGCGTGGTCGTGCAAAGCCCAGCCGCGTCACTTCCGGTGCGACACGGGGGAAAAGGCCAGCAGGAAGTCAGCAGTAAGGAATACCTGGAGGGAGACACGGACAGCACATGGGGTCAAGGCAATACAGCAAGCAGCACAGCAACACAATAAGAGCAGCAGGAGGCTCCATGCTCTCTTGTCGCCTATGTTCTTTCGCGATTTAGCCAAGGAGCTCGGAGGGTTCTCTGCGGGCCTCAAGGGAGAGCCCCTCTATAGATTCGGCAATGCCAAGTCCGTCGCAGACTGCTCTAAATACCTCTCCCGAGCCGCCTATGATGGGTTTGAGTCATCGGCTCAGGTGGCGGCTGTGGTCATCGGGGGCTGCCGCCAGGCATGTCTCCAATCCTAGGATTTGGAGCAGTGGGTGCAGGAGAAACTCCTGGACGTTCCCTGCCTCGGTGAGCAGCTCTTCGGCAAGCCGATAGAGGATAAAGCTGCAGAGATAGAGACAGTTCGTCACCAGAACCCGTCTCTCCCGCAAGACCTCCACTCTGCCCCGAAAGAAGCAACCAGCCAAGAAGCATGTCTTTCCTCGGAAGGGCTTCTATTCCTGGTACTTCCTCGTCCTGAAAAAGACTGGGGGTCTGTGGCCCATCCTTGACCTCCGCAAGTTGAACAGCTTCTTGGTGCGAGAGAAATTCAAGATATCATCCCTTGGTGTTCTGCTGCCCTTCCTCCGGCAGGGCGACTGGCTATGCTCCTTGGATCTAAAGGCCGCTTACGCCCACATCTTAATCCACCCCCAGCACAGGCAGTATCTGCGCTTCAGGGTGCAGGGAGAGCACTTCCAGTACAGGGTGCTCCCCTTCGGCCTTGCGTCTGCCCCGCGAGTCCTTACAAAATGTCTTGTTGTGGTCTCTGCCCGTCTCCGGCATGCCAGTCTTTCCCTACCTCGACAACTGGCTCGTCACATGCTCCTCAGTCGAGGAAAACCGGTGAGCAATGTCGCGCACCATCCTTCTGTTGGAAGGCTTGGGGTTCTTGGTCAACTACCCAAAGTCTCACCTTGCGCCGGTGCAGGCACACGAGTTCATCGGGGCGCTACTCGATACTTCCCTTGCTGGTGGATCATGCCAATGGCCTCCGAGCTCTGGTGGCCCACATCCGAAGCACTCCCCGGGTCACCGCTTGGACCATGCCACATGGCCTCTACCGTACATGTAGTCCCCCACGCTCGCCTGCACATGCGGACAGCTCAGTAGTGCCTCAGCGCCCAGTGAAGCTCGTCCCTCGGTCACCTCAGGGACCCTGTTAGGGTCCTTCCCGACCTCTGCTTGTCCCTGAGCTGGTGGCAAAACCCCCGCAACCTCCTGCAAGGATTGCCCTTCCAGGTCCCGCAGCACGATGTGATGCTGACAACAGACGCTTCCCTGTTAGGGTGGGGAGCCCACTGCGGGCTGCTATGCACGCAGGGGCAGTGGTCACCTGAGGAGTCTCAGCAGCAGATAAACCTGCTCAAACTCCGGGCAATTCGGTGGGCCCTGAGGGCCTTCAAGGAAAACCTCAAGGGGAGGTCAGTTCTCGTGCAGACCGACAACTGTGTGGCAATGTTCTACATCAACAAGGAGGGGGGCATGGGATTGCGCTCCCTCTGCCTGGAAGCGGTCAACATCTGCTCCTTTGCTGTCTGACGGAAGATGTCCCTCAAGGTGATCTACCTTCCGGGTCAGGAGAATGTCTTGGCAGACAGGCTCAGCAGAATTCTTTGCCCCCACGAGTGGCGGCTGGATCCAGGGGTAGCGGGCTGGCCGTTTCTTCACTGGGGGACACCGGCAGTAGACCTCTTTGCCAGTCCGCAGAACGCGCAGCTCCCCTGCTTTTCTGGGCCGGTACCGCACCCGAGCAGGGAGAGCCCCTATGCATTCCTTCTGGACTGGTCATCCAGCCTGCTCTATGCATTCCCTCCCTTCCCTCTCATTGTGAGGACCCTTTTCAAGACCCAGAGGGACAGAGCATCGTTGATCCTCGGCAGCCTTGGTTCCCGTTCCTGCTCCGGTTGTCAACGCAGCCTCCTGTTCCCCTGGGCTCTGCCTCAGGTCTGCTGACACAGGAAGAGGGGCCGATGCAGCACCCGAATCTAGCCTCCTTATCCCTCATGGCCTGGCAGCTGAACGGGTCTCCCTAGCCTCACTGGCCCTTCCAGAGGAGGTTCTCCTCACCTCAAGAAAGGACTCCACTAGACAAGCCTATGCCTTCAAGTGGAGACGCTTCTTTGTCTGGTGTTCAGAGCTCCAGATCGACCCCTTCTCGTGCCCCATTCGATGGATCCTCTAGTACCTCCCTCATCTCTCGAAGGAAGGGCTGAAGTCGAACTCTGTCGGGGTGCACTTGAGCACCATCTTGGCGAATCATCTCCCCATCGAGGGAAAGCCCCTCTTGGGGCAGCTATTAGTCTCCCACTTTATGCGGGGTCTTCTGCTTTCCAAACCACCCATCCGTCCTCTCCTGGCAGAATGGGACCTGAATGTGGTGCTCATGCAGCACACCTGTTCACCTTTCGAGTCAATGGCGACGTGCTTGCTCAGGCACCTGTCCTGGAAGGTGGCCTTCCTGGTGGCGCTGACCTCGGCCTGCCGAGTCAGTGAGCGCCAGGCTCTCATGACTGACGCCCCTTACACCAGGTTCTAACGGAATAGGGTGGTCCTCCGTACCCGTCCTAAATTCCTGCCTAAAGTCGTCTCGGACTTCCATCTTAACCAGGAGATAGTCCTGCCGATTTTCTTTCCGAGGCCCCATGCCGACCAGGTGTCGGCAGCTCGCCACACCCTCGACTGCAGAAGGGCTCTCACCTTCTACTTGCAGCGTACCCAGACTCATCACAAGTCTGGCCGGCTCTGTGTGACCTACGATCCCAATAGGTTGGGGCAGGCAGTTACCAAGTGCACCCTCTAGGTTTGGGTGGCGGACTGCATCGCTTTCGCTCATGCGAAGGTGTGTGCCCCACTAGATCATCGAGTCACCGCAAATGTGGTTCGGGCCAAAGCGGCCTTGGTGGCCTCGCTATGCTCCGTGCCCCTGAGGGACATCTGCCGGGCGGTGACCTGGTCATCCACGAATACCTTCGCTGCCCACTACTGCCTGGAGAGGGAGTCCCGCCAGGACAGCACCTTCGGTCAGGCTGTACTCCATAACCTGTTCGGGGTATAAGCAACTCCTGCCCTCAAACCCTTCTTCACGGCTACTGAGGGCTTCGCCCCAAGGACCCGAAATCCTTCGGGCATCGGCTTCTGCTCATGGCCTCGCGGAGGTGTTTTTTGGTTACAGGTTCAGTAGCCTGTAGCTGGGAAATCCCATAAGTGAGGACTGACTTCCTACTTGTTCCTGGAGAAAGCATAGTTACTCACCTGTAACAGGTGTTCTCCAGGGACAGCAAGAATCAGTCCTCACTACCCTCCCCTGATGAGTTGCTAAATTTTTGTCCTTCCCTTGCCATCTGCTTTTTAGGGCTCGAGCTAAGGGATCTGACTGAGCAAGATGGCACCCTTGGGTGGGAAGAGGACCACGCACGCGTGGCAGTAATCCCAAAGGCTTTCTTTGAAAGCTGGGGAATTGCTCCGCTCGGGCTCTGTCGGTGCTGATGTCACCCATAAATGAAGACTGATTCCTGCTGTCCCTGGAGAACACCTGTTACAGGTGAGTAACTATGCTTTCCTGATGTTGCCTTTCAGTTTACCCCCTTGCAGCTTCATCTTATGCCTTCTAGTTTTACAGCTTCCCTGTCTTTGGAAGAGGTAGGTTTGCTCTTTAATACTCTTTAAGTATTTAAAAGTCTGAATCATATCTCCCCTTTCCCTCCTCTCCTCCAGAGTATACATATTTAGGTCTTCAAGTCTCTTCCCATATGTCTTCTAATGCAGGCTCCAAATCATTTTGGTCGCCTTCCTCTGAACCGTTTCCAGTCTTTATATCCTTTGCGAGATATGGTCTCCAAAACTGAACACAATATTCCAAGTGAGGCCTCACCAGCGACTTGTACAGTGACATTAGTACCTGTTCCTTTCTGCTGGTAATTCCTCTCTGTATGCAACTCAGCATCCTTCTGACTTTTGCCACCACCTTGTTACACTGTTTTGCCACCTTGAGATCCTCAGAAACAATCACTCTGAGGTCCTTCTCCTGGTCTGTGCACAACAACCTCTCATCCCCTATCGCATACAGTTCCCTTAGATTTCTGCTTCCCAAGTGCATGACACTTAAATCTTAACTGCCAAGCATTAGACCATTTTTCCAGCTTTTGTAGATCTTTCCTCATGTTATCTTCATCCTCAGGAGAGTCCACATTGTTGCAAATTTTGGTGTCATCTGCAAAAAGACAGACTTTTACATTCAGTCCTTCGGCAATATCACTCACAAATATATTGAACAGTACCAGTCCCAGGACTGAACCCTGGGGCACACCGCTAATCACCTTCCTTTCATCTGAGTGAGTTCCGTTTACCATCACCTTCTTTCGTCTGTCAGTCAACCAATTTCTGATCCAGTTCACCACCTTGGGACCCATCCCCAAGCTATTGAGCTTATTGATAAGCATCCTATGAGGAAAAGTATCAAAGGCTTTGCTGAAATCTAGGTAGATCACATCTATCACATGTGGAAGGACAGACTAGATAGGCCATGTGGTCTTTTTCTGTCATCATATTTCTATGTTTCTATGCCCTTGATCTAGTTCTCTGGTCACCCGGTCAAAGAACTCAATCAGATTTGTTTGGCAAGTTCGTCCTTTGGTAAAACCATGTTGCCTCAGATCATGCAACCTATCCACTATTCGCTCCTTCAGGAGCACCTCCATTACTTTTCCTGCCACCGAGGTAAGACTTGCTGGCCTGTAGTTTGTCACTTCTTCCCTATTACCACTTTTGTGAAGAGGTACCACATCAGCCCTTCTCCAGTCCTATGGAACTTCTCCTGTCTCCAAGGATCTATTAAAATAATCCTTTAACGGCTCTGCAAGAACCTCTCTGAGCTCTTTCAATATCCTGCCAACTCCTCTTTGAGGCACTTGGCCATTTTACTGAAGTCAGTGTTTTTCAAGTCTAGGACTTTGAGCTTGCTGTGATTGTCTCCTCCTTGGCTTTTATCTCAGACCACACAGTGTGATGATCGCTGCTGCTCACCTGGGCACCCACCTGGATATTCGACACATTATCTCCATTGGTGAGTACTAAATCCAGCATCAAGCTTTCCCTGGTCGGTTCCATCACCATTTGTCTAAGTAATGCATCTTGGAAGGCATTCAAAATTCTTTTACTTTCCAGATTTGCAGAAGGAATATTCCAATCCACATCGGGTAGATTAAAGTCACCCAATATGATCACATCCCCCTTCATGGCTATCTTTGCAATATCAATAATCAATTTGCTATCCATTTCTTCGGTTTGAGTTAGAGACCTGTAGACTAAACAGTATTTTATTTATTTATTTATTTATTTGATTTTTCTATACCGCCCCTTCCAAAGTTCAGGGACGGTTTATAGATAACAGAACATTTTACATAGAACAGTGGTTTAACTTTTTACATAGTAACTTTTTGGGAGTAACAAATCAGTTTAGGATATACATCTGGCTACAAACTTAGCCTATTACAGGACAATAATAAACTATGTACAAAATTTCAGGTTTGGAGAATTACATTGAGTTTGAGATTGTTGTAGTTGGGTGTAGTTCAGGGGTGTGTGTGGTCAGTGTTTGTGAGGACATGTCTATATTTGGGTTCAAATCTGCATTTCTGTAATAAGTAGAAAAGAGGTATCTTTTGAGGTCTCTCCTAAACGTCTGGAGGTCTTTAATTGTGCGAAATATGAACGGTAGCAAGTTCCAGAGCTTGGGGCAGTATATGTGAAGGCTCTGGAGCTTGTAGTCTGTTTTGTCTTGCGGATAGAGTGGGGGATTACAAGGGCATTGCTAGCATTTTGTCTGCGAACTCTAGTGTCTGAATGGATGCAGAGGAGGGTTGACAGAAAAGACAGGGAAATGTTATTGATTAATTTAAATGTTACAATTAGTAGCTTATATTTTATTTGGCTTAGAACTGGGAGCCAGTGTAAGTTATATAGGATGGGTGTTATATGATCGGTGAGGTGGGCCTTGGAAACTATTCTGGTGGTAATGTTTTGAGCTGTCTGAAGTATGTTTGTGCTTTTGAGTGGCAGACCCTGTAATAGACTATTAACAGTAGTCAAAATGCGGTGTGATGAGGGCCTGAACTACAGTTTTCAAATCTTTTATGTCTAGCAGAGGTCTTAAATGTTGGATAGCTTTTAGTTTAAAAAAGATAGTTCTTGCTGTTTGTTTTATATGGGGGAGCAGGCTGAGAGATTGATCCAGTATTATGCCGAGGTATTTCACCTCTTGTTTGACAGGAAGTACAACATTATTAATCATGATGGATTGAAGGGGGTATGGTTTTGATTTCTCAATGTATAGGGCTTCTGTTTTTTTGTAGTTAACATTAAGGTTGTTGTCTTTTAGCCATGATTCCATTTCATTAATGCAGTCTGATAGCTTGTGATAGGTAGGATTGTTTGTCTATGGGGAGGGACAACATAATGTCGTCAGCATAGATGTAATATCCAATATCAAATTTTCTGAAAATGTTGGTTATTGGTTGCAGGTATAGGTTTAAAAGAAGGGCACAGAGAGCTGAACCTTGCGGTATTCCTTGGTCTTGGGGGAATGGCTGTGATGTGTTTAGCCTATTTGTATGCGAAGTTTGCGGTTTGAGATGTATGATTTGAACCAATGTAAGACTGTGCCTCCTAATCCTATTTGTGCTAATAGAAACATAGAAATATAGAATCATGAAATGAGGGTGTCATGGTTGATGATGTCAAATGCTGACGCTATGTCAATGAAAAGAATGAATGCACGGTTAGGGTTATCTATACCTCTGATGAGGTGATCCATTAATATTATCAGCAAGGTTTCTACTCTGTGAAATGGTCTAAATCCAAATTGGTGGGAGTCTAATAGGGCATTAAGGTCAATGTAATCTTGAAGTTGAATGACTTTTTCTATTATTTTGGCAATAAAAGGTATGCTGGCTATGGGTCTGTATGCGCTTGGGTCTTGCTCATTGAGTGTCTTGTTTTTAAGTATAGGGCGGATTGATGAAGTTTTGAGGTCTGTGGGCATGATGCCTTGGGATAGAGATTGGTTAATAATGTGTAGGATGTATGGGGCGAGTTCTGATTTGGTATGGATGATAGTGCCATCTTCTCTTTTTAAAACAATCCATAGTGCTGCTTCTTTTCCCCACGTTCCCTGCATTTCAGCAGCTTTAATATTGCTTTTGACATATAGGGCTACCCCTCCTCCTTTTCTACCCTCTCTATCTCTTCTAAATAGATTATAGCCAGCTATGGCTATGTCCCATTCATGCGACTCGTTAAACCATGTTTCTGTAATGGCCACAATGTCCAAGTCCATTTCCACCATTAGGGCTTCCAGGTCAGGAACTTTGTTAGCTAGGCTTCGAGCATTTGTGCTCATTGCTTTCCACTGGCTTGCCTGAATTTCCATGGATTTTGTTTTACACGCCTCTTCCCACTTGGCATTGTTGTGTGGGTTAATACTGCAGCGGTTTCCAATATTATTATGTTTCTGCTGGGAATGATGTTCTGAACTTGTTCTTTTCCATGCATCACCCCCTTTCCCTAGTTCAAATGCCTGTCCACATAATGCCTGAATTATTCACTTAGGATCCTTTTCCCTGCAACAGAGAGATGTAGTCCTTCAACACAGTCTAGCCTCTTGTTGTTCCATCTATTTCCCCAGTCGCCTATATATCTAAATCCTTCTTGTTTGTACCAGGTTTAGAGCCATGTATTAAAGCTGATTATGCGGTGCAGCCTTTCTGCCCCCTTACCAAGAACAGGTAGAACTTCTGAGAATGCTATAGTGTTAACAATGGGCTTGAGTTTCTCTCCCAGAATCTAGAAATCCTTCTGAACTGTAGAGGCACTGTTTCTAGCCAGGTCATTTGTACCCAAGTGGATGATCACTTTCTGCACTAACTATGCCAGTAATTTGCTTTGTATTCCTGCTGGCTGAAGAGCCTGGGAGGCATGTGACCGTCTTCTCCCCTTTGAACTGTGTTCCCAAGTTGGTGCCTCTGATGACGGAATCTCCAAATAGTAGTAGTTTCCTCTTTTGTGTCAGTTTCTTCATATTTAGGGCATTATCAATAGATAGGGCATTGACTTTCTCATTTAAGGGCACTTCAGTTTCCACTAATTGGGCACTCAAATTTCCCAAGGCAGAGAAGGCATTATGCAGGGATATCTCTTGATGGCAAAGGTGTCTCCGTGTCACAGACTACCAGAGCCCACTGTGATCCATTTATTCCTGGGCTACTTGATTCTTTGTGGGAATGGTGGTGGATGTTTTTCAATTTGTACCCTAGAGGAGGTGTGTTTAATTGCAGCTAAATCTTCCCTTAATAGAATCAATTCTTTATGCATGGCAGATAACTTGAGACATATAGGGCAAGCTCTTAGACACCAAATGAGTTTTCTTAGAATGAAGGCACCACAACTATTGCACTGAATACACGACATGCTGATTAAGATGGTTATAAAGCAGTTCTAGGACAAGGAGAAAAGGTGGATGTTACACCCAATTGGAGGATAGCTAGCTGTCAATTTATGTGGATGACTATATAGGCAATGCAACCAGGGGGTGGGCAGGAATTTAAGTGTCCCTGGTCAGTAGACCTTCTGTGAACTGAGGGCACGCTCAAATCTAAACAGGTAATAAATAGGCAGGGAAATTTATATCAAAACCAGTCAAAATAGTAAATTCAGACACTTAGCTTTGCAGTGCAAGGTCAGAACTCTTACTCAGGTAGCAGAGAGACTGAATTAACTCAAGAAAGTCGAGTAACCACTCCAAAAGAAAAAGATAAGAGGATGGAGGGAGAACTAAAACGGATTAAAAAATGAAAGGACAATGGAGAGAGAGAACCAAAAAAAACAACCACAAGGAACTAACTAGACCAAAGAAAGAGAAAAAAAGAGATAGACTGGACTAGAAAATTAAGATAAAGACACCAAAGGCTGGTTCATCAGTGTAAAATATCCTGCAATCCATTTTAAAGTGGACATGACTCCCACACAGAACTCACCTGTTAAAGCATGATTTTGTTGGCTGATTTAAATGTGAGGATGTTTCATAATTTGCTTTGTATGTACAATGTACCCAAGCAGCCCAGATGCTTTTAACTATTTAAACAATTTATATGCACCACATCCCATAGTCCTGAGTGGCTTACAATTAAGCATGCATATTGGGTTTGAAATATTCAGTGGTAACAAAATCTAAAGAAATGTGCCTTTATACTTTGATAGTAGATCTCATTTTCCTTAGAGACAGTTCACCGCGCGTTACCCCTTTCACCTCTAACAATCTCATAGTGATAGTATGAGGGACAAGTGCCAGTTTCACCCACCAGAAATCTGGTGGCCTTTCTCTAACTGTCTTGCACATGTGAAAAGTGTTCAGGCTCTCATGAAGTTATTGTTGGGTTAAAAGAGAAACCCGTGAAGAGCTTCACTGGGGAGGGGGGAGAGGGGTGGGCATTACATAAAACATTTTGTACAGGGCAACAGAAAAGGTGGCACTGCCCTGCTCTCCTAGCTATGTGAGGGCATTTTCTCACCCTGGCAGCTCTCTGTCTCCCCCAGCAGTTTGCCTGCAGTTAGTGGCAGCTCCTTCTCTCCTTGTGCTGGTGACCTCCACCAACACACACAGCAGCAGCAGCAGCTTTTTCTTTGCTGGCGGGACTGGGTGCAGAGACTCTTCACAGCCACTGCTGCTCTTTTCCTTGAGTACCTCTTCCTGTCTGTCCTTATGCATAGGTTTGCTTGCGCTTGAGGTGAGTGCCTGGTGGTGAGCGCAGTGCGGGTAGTACGGGATGGTGCATGTGAAGGAATGGTATGATGCATATATTGATTTCAGCTGTTTATCTGTGGTCATGTGAGGGTGGGAGATTCACGTCCGTGTGTGTGCTGGCTGGCAGGGTGTGTGTGCTAGGCGAGTGTTGTGTTGGTACTGTGTCTCAGCAATGGTGTGTGTGTATTGGGGTGAGGATAGTAGTGTATGTCTTGTAGCGCTATACAAATGCTCGGTAGTAGCAGTAGGATGTGTTTGTGTTGCATTGAGGGTGTGCATGCGCATGGCTCTGGACATGTACGGTAGAATCCCTTCCTCCTACACAAACTGCTGCTCCTTCTCTCTTGCACTATTCCCCTTCTCTACCCTTCAGCATTCTCTCTTTGTTCTTTTGCCACATCCTTTCATTCCCTTCCTCTCCCCTCCCCTTGTCCTTTCTGCACTCCCTACATTCCCAGCTCCACCTTGCCCTTTCCCATTTTCCCTCATCTCCCTGTATTTCCTCCCTAGTTTTTCACCCATTCCCTTCCCCTCATCTTTTTTTGTCCTCTTCCCCACCCTGCCCTTATGCTTCACCTTTAACCCTCCCCTCTCTTGCCATGATGCTCCACCCCCTCCGGCAATTCCTAATACTCTGCCCTCCCATCTGTCAGGTGGAAATTCCCGCTGGCTCTTTAATTAACCTGCTGCTGTGCTCTTCTTTTTCTTTCACTGGTGAGAGGTGACGACTCCCATCAGTCCTTTAATTTTTCCCGTTGCTGCTGATCTTCTTTTGTTTCATAAGAAATGCCTTACTGGGTCATACCAAGGTCCATCAAGCCCAGTATTCTGTTTCCAATAGTGGCCAATCCAGGTCATAAGTACCTGGCAGGTCCCCAAAGTGGCACACAGGTTCCACAGTGCTTATCTCGGGATAAGCAGTGGGTTTCCTGGGTCCTCTTTAATAATGGTTTATGGACCTTTCCTTCAGGAACTTGTCCAAACCTTTTTTAAACCCAGCTACACTAACAGCTTTTACTATGTCCTCCGTTAGCAACGAATCCCAAAGTTTGATTATGCGTTGAGTATAAAAATATTTTCTCTTATTAGTATTAAATGGGTTACACGGTAGCTTCATTGCATGTCCCCTAGTCTTTCTACTTTTTGATGCCGTAAAGAATTAATCTACAGTTACCTGTTCCATTCCATTCATTAATTAATAGACCTCTATTATATCTCCCCTCAGCTGTCTCTTTTCCAAGTTGAAGAGCCCCAACCTTTTAAACCTCTCCTCATAGTGGTATCCTTCCATTCCCTTTACCATTTTTCTCGCTTTTCTTTGTACCTTTTCTAATTCAGCTATTACTTTTTAAGATACGGTGACCAGAATTGCACAAAATATTCAAGGTGCAGTGGCACCACGGAACAATACAGAAGCATTATAATATCCTTTGTTTTATTCTCCATTCCTTTTCTTATCATTCCTGGTATTCTATTTGCTTTCTTGGCTGCTGCTGCTTGGCAGAGGGTTTTAATGTAATCTCTAGGAATAAGCAGGAATGCAGTCTTCACATATGGGTATTGTTTGTACCGATGGAGCCTGTGTAGGAACGCTCCCCAGCGTACAATCGGAAAGCTTTTGGGAAGAATCCACTTCGCCTACGCATCTGCCTTCCCGCCTTCCCAAGTCCTCTCCTCAGTTCTTTGTTTTCCATGGAGCCAACAGGTTGGTTTCTTCCTGTTAGCGTCGAAAAACATCATTTTTGTTTAAATCTGTGTTATGCCTTTCCGTCAACACTGATACCTTCCTGGATACCGGCCCCGATATTTCTTTTCTTTTAAAAATATTTTTTTTCTTTTCTTTTTCATTTTTTCCAGTTTTAGTGGTTTCTACCACCAAATTAGGCCTTGGAGTACTTTTCCTAAGCCACAATGGATCAGCGACTTCAAAAAATGTACCGAATGCTCTGGTACAATATTAGTCACTGATAAACATGACTGGTGTTTGAAATGTTTGGGTCCAGACCATTTACCGACTGAGTGTCCTTTGTGTCAACAAATGACATAAAGAGGCATAAAGAACAGCCAGGCAGTATGGTTCTCTGTTTGCCCTGGACTCGATTTCAGTGGCTTCCACATCGTCAAGGATGTCAGCCTCCTCCCTTGGTTCTCAGGTTTCCCCAAAGTTCAAACATAAGACTAAGTCTAAGTCATCGGCATCGAAATCTGATACCGATCCCCGAGGTAAGTCCCTTCATTGTCATCGAGATTCCCCGAAAGGTGCATCCGATGCTGACTGGCCTGCCAAACAGCCTCGGAAGGAGGACCAACCCTCCTAAGCACAGCAGGGGCTCCAGGATGCTTCCGAAGCCTCGACCTCTGGAGAGCTACTGGTTCCATGCTCTGGGACAGTAGCTCAGAGCCCTATGCAGGATTCCACCCAGGCATCAGCCTCTTCCCTTGACAAGCATATCCTAGCTATCAAGAGGAGTTTGGCAGCCCTCCTGTGGTGCAGGTGTTGGCATCTGGCCCATGGCTGATACCTCCAGGGCCGATGCCAGACCTCGAACCTGCATCGAGAGACCCTCTCCCTCTGATGCCTCCTTTGGAACTGACAGCCATTGTTGGTACCCAACAGGTTCCCGATGCTGCACCGAATGATCTGGTATCGGCATTGGGCTTGGGCTTCGACATCGACACAAGACCATCGGACTCTGCCTCTTTTGATTCCAATGATGTAGGACCTCCCTTCCAATCTGTCCCCTCATGAGCGGCATCTGTCCCCCCAGAGGATATGTCTTTTCAAGGCCTGAAGATTACTGTGGCATTGGAGACTCAACTGAGGGCAAAGGAATTGGAAATCCTCCAATACCCCTCAATGTCCAAAGAGGTGGCCACATTACTGGTGCATCGGATCCTGCAGGATCTAATGCTGCATATGTGGGAGGCCCTGCTAACAGTTCTGCCTATCAGCAAACTACTCAATACCATGTACCAAGTTCCACTATTGCCCTGGCTTCCAAAAGAGTCAACTTCCACACCACTCCATAGTGGTGGAATTGGTGATGCGGCACACCAAGCTCTACGAATCATTTTTCCACACCTTCGGCAAGGACTCCAGAATTCTCGACGCCTTTGGCCATCTGTGTTTTCAGGCATGCATGCTCAGTTCTAAGTTTACTTCCTACATGCTCTATGAGCATGTATCTCAACATGTCTAGGGATCTGGAGAACCTTGCATCTATTCTTCGTGATGACAAATGTGATGCATTCCAGACCTTAACCAGGCAAAATCAGAATATATCCAAGTTCTCCAGGAACAAGCAAGAAGTCAGTCCTCACTTATGGGTGACGTCGGCACCAACGGAGCCCACGCGGAGCAATTCCCCAGCTTTCAAAGAAAGCCTTTGGGATTGCTGCCACGCATGTGTGGTCCTCTTCCCGCCCAAGGGTGCCATCTTGTTCAGTATCCCTTTTTCCATGGAGCCCTTCGGACGCACATCCTCGTCCCTCTGAAAAAGTTTAATTTTTTTGCCTTAACAGGCTCTCTTTTTACTGGTCCTCAACCAGTCCTTCCCCTGCACTTTTCTTTATCAGCTTCATGCCCTTTTTTCTTCTCTAACCACTGGCCGCGTGGGTCTTTGACCTCACAGGGGCCATTTTTGCCCCCATGGCCACTGGATTCAAAAAATGCGATAGATGCTCTAGGAACTTGTCACTTACGGACACTCATGACTTTTGTCTGCGGTGTCTGGAAGCTGACCATGACCCAGAGCTCTGTTCGCTCTGCAAGAAAATGTCCTCTAAGGCCTTGCTCAGTCGTAAGCAGAAGTCCGAAGACATTTTCTGAAACCACGCGCTCTCAGCGGCACTCCGACCAGGGGTCCCCCAAGGTGAAGCGGCGCAAAAAGAAGGCGGCCTCGAAGTCACTGTCCAGGGCTCCCAACAAGCATGAGCACTCCCGCACCCGGTCGCTTAGCCCCCTTCGGCGTTCCCGAGAGTCAGACAAGGAGCGGCCCTGCAAGGTACCCCGCACAGAAGCGGAAGCCTCCGGCGAAGGCACCCGGTCTCCTGAGGATTGTCCTGGTGAGGGACCCCCTCTCCTCCTTGATGCCCGATCCTGTGACCCTGCTATTGGCATCGCAGGGCCCCACACCCCCGCATGTGAGTCCCGCATGCTGGCACTGCAACGTAGTGTTTCTGCATTTATTGCTTCCCAGTAGGTGCTTACGGCCAGCTTTGCTGACTTGCGCCCAGAGACCGTGGATCCCTCGCGTGGGACACCCAAACCCGTCTAGGTAACCCTCAAGAGCCGCGGGTCTCGTGAGGGTCCTCAACATTGGTCTCGCTCGCCCTCCCATTCCTCGGAGGCGAGATCATCAAGGGCACCGCCATTGGACAGGGCAACCTACCCGGCTCGGACTCCTCAACCGACTTCTTGAACTGGGAGTCTGATGGGGACACCTCCCCGGAAACCCATACCCAGCGGGATCTTCTGTCTGACCCCTCGCTGCCCGCTTTCCAGCGGTGCTCACCACCCGAAGATACCTCTTTTCTGGTGTTCATTCGGGACATAGCACGGGCCCTTAACTTGGTTACCCAGGCTCTGGAGGACCCTCATGCTGAAGAATTCAGCCTAGGGAATCCTTCACTGTGCCTGTACCACCGATTCTCTCTTGGCTACTGCTCCGCATGTGGGAGACCCCAGTCTCGGTCCCCATCGTGAGCAAGTGCTTTGACACGATGTACAAGGTGCAGCATGGGCCAGGCTTCCAAAAGACCCAGCTCCCATACACCTCGATGGTAGTGGAATCGGCCATGAAGAAGCAAAAGAGCCCGAAATTGCACTCGTCGGTACCACCCGGCCAAGAATCGAGATCCCTTGATGCCCTGGGTCACAAGGTCTACCAAGGTTCCATGCTCTCTTGTCGCATCCAGGCATATCAACTGTACATTGGTATGTTCCTGCACGATTTGGCTAAGGAACTTGGGGGGTTTCTCTGCAGGACTTGAAGGAGAGTCCCTCTATAAATTCAGCACCCTACTCAAGTCCATCGCCGACTGCTCCAAGTACCTCTCTCGAGCCTCCTATGATGGCTTTGAGACATCGGCTTGGGTGGCAGCCACGGGCATTGGGCCCTGCCGCCAGGCATGGCTCCAATCCTTGGATTTGGAACTGTGGGTGCAGGAGAAGCTCCTGGACGTTCCCTGCCTCGGCGAGCAGCTCTTTGGCAAGCTGATGGAGGAGAAGGCTGTGGAAATTGAGACGCAAAACTTCTACCCTGCCTCAGAAGAAGCAGCCAACCAAGAAATCCTCCTTCCCTAGAAAGGATCTCCAGTATCGAGGTTATCCACCATATCCAGTCACCCCCACGCCAGCCGGTGCAGGGAAAGTCTGGCCAGGGGCATCGTAAGCCTAAGGGACTGAAGGCCCAAATACCGGCTTCCCCGCAACCCACTCAGGGGTTTTAACGCCATCGGCATAGCCCCTCATCTTCCGACGATGCAGCAGCAAGTAGGGGGACACCTGTCCCGCTTCTCCCCATCTTGGGCTCTCATCACCTCGGACACTTGGATCCTCCAAGTCGTCCGGGATGGCTATCGCCTTCATTTCGACAGGCTTCCACCTCCTTTCTCCCCAGCGGAGCCTCCTCGACTCCCCCACACACTAGCTTCTGCTGCAGCGGGAATTGCACTCTGTCCTCGCCCATCAGGCAGTTGAGAAGGTCCCTCCCCACCTTCGAGATCCGGGCTTCTGTTCCTGGTATTTCCTTGTCCCAAAGAAGATGGGGGACTGCGGCACATACTCGACCTCCACAGGCTAAACAAGTTCCTGGTGCGGGAGACATTCAAGATATCATCCCTTGGCGTGCTGCTGCCCTTCCTCCGGCATGGCGACTAGCTATGCTCCTTGGATTTAAAGGACGCCTATGCCCACATCTTAATCCACCCCAACACAGGCAGTATCTGCGTTTCAGGGGGCAGGGAGAGCACTTCCAGTACAGGGTGCTCCCCTTCAGCCTTGCGTCCGCCCCATGGGTCGTCACAAATTGCCTCATTGTGGTCGCCGCTTACTTTCGGTGTCAGGGCATTCCGGTCTTTCCCTACCTTGATGACTGGCTCATTACGGGCTCCTCAGCCGAGGAGGCTCAGCGAGCGATGTTGCACAGTTGTCCTCTTGGAGAGGTTGGGGTTCTTATTCAACTACCCAAAGTCTCACCTCGAACTGTTGCAGGCTTTTGAGTTCATCAGGGCGCGGCTAGATTCTCAGCAGGTGATCGCCTTCTTGTGGGTGGATCGCTCCACCCGCCTCTGAACTCTGGCGGCTCACGTCCAAAACACTCACTAGGTCACTGCTCGGTCCATGCTACGTCTCTTGGGCCACATGGACTCGACCGTACATGTGGTTCCCCACGCAATGTTCTATATCAACAAGGGGACATGGGATCACGTTCCCTCTGCCGAGAAGCGGTCCTTATCTGTTCTTTCGCTGCCCGATGGAGGATGTCCCTCAGGGCGACATACCTCCCGGGTCAGGAGAATGGCCTGGCAGACAGACTCAGCAGCATCCTTCGCCCCCACGAATGGCGACTGAATCCCAGCCTAGCAGGCTGGTTGTTTCTCCGCTGGGAGACTCTGGCGATAGACCTCTTCGCCAGCCCCCAGAACATGCAGCTTCCCTGCTTTTGTGGCCCGGTGCCGCACCCGAGCAGGGAGGGCCCGATGCATTTCTCCTGGACTGGTCCTCCAGTCTTCTCTATGCATTCCCTCCTTTCCCCCTCATTGCAAGGACTCTGTTCAAGGCTTAACGGGGTGGGGCATCGATTCTCGTGGCCCCCTTATGGCCTCGGCAGCCTTGGTTCCCGCTTCTGCTCCGGCTGTTGACGGAGCCTCTGGGCTCTGCCAGGGGTCTGCTGAGGGTCGGGTGCTGCACCCGAACCTAACCTCCCTATCCCTCACAGCCTGGCGGCTGAACGGGTCTCCCTAGCCTCTCTGGCCCTTCCGGAGGAGGTTGAGGAAATCCTCCTCGCCTCGAGGAAGGACTCCACTAGGTGGGCTTACGCCTTTAAATGGAAATGCTTCTCCATCTGGTGCTCAGAACACCAGATCAACCCCTTCTCGTGCCCTCTTCAGTGGGTTCTCCAGTACCTCCTCCACCTCTCAAGGGAAGGGCTGAAGTCGAACTCTGTCAGGGTTCATTTGAGCGCCATCTCGGCTAACCATCTCCCTATCAAGGGAAAACCTCTCTCGGGTCAACCGGTAGTCTCCTGCTTCATGCGGGGTCTTCTACTATCCAAGCCGCCCATCTGTCCTCCTCTGGCAGAATGGTACTTAAATGTGGTACTCACGCAGCTCATCTGTCCACCCTGGTGACTTGTTCGCTCTGGCACCTGTCCTGGAAGGTGGCCTTCCTAGTGGCGCTGACTTTGGCCCGCCGAGTCAGTGAGCTCCAAGCTCTCATGGCTGGCGCCCCTTACACCAGGTTTTAGCGGAACAGGGTGGTCCTCCGTACCCACCATAAATTCCTGGTCGTTTTGGACTTCCATCTCAACCAAGAGATAGTGCTGCCGACTTTCTTCCCGAGGCCCCATGCCGACCAGGCGTCAATGGCTTTCCACACCTTTGACTGCAAACAGGCCCTCGCCTTTTATTTGCAGCCTACCCAGACTCATCGCAAGTCTGACAGGCTCTTCATAACCTATGATCCCAAAAGACCGGGGCAAGCAGTCACCAAGTGCACCCTCTCAGTTTGAGTGGCAGACTGCATTGCTTTTGCCCACGCGAAGGCGGGCGTCCCTCTGGATCGTCGAGTCACTGTACACGGGGTCCGAGCTAAAGCGGCCTCAGCGGCCTCGCTGTACTCTGTGCTCCTGATGGACATCTTCCGGGCGGCGACCTGGTCTTCCACGAACATCTTCGCTGCCCACTACTGCCTGGAGAGGGAGTCCCATTGGGACAGCGCCTTCGGCCAGGTTGTACTCCATAATCTGTTCGGGGTATAAGCAGCTCCTGCCCTCCGACCCTTCTTCATGGCTACCGAGGGCTTCGCCCCAAGGACCCAATAACTCTGGCTCCTTCGGGCTTCGGCTTCTGCTTACGGCCTCACGGAGGCGTTTTTTGGTTACAGGTTCGGTAGTCTGTAGCAAGGGAGTCCCATAAGTGAGGACTGACTTCCTGCTTGTTCCTGGAGAAAGCGTAGTTACTCACCTGTAACAGATGATCTCCAGGAACAAGCAGGAATGTAGTCTTCACATATGGTATCGTCAGTACCAACGGCGCCTGCGTGGGAACGCTCCCCAGCGTCCAATAGGAATGCTTTTGGGAGCATCCCTCAGCAGATGTGCGCTGCTTTCCCGCCTTTCCAACTGTCCCTCTTCAGTTTTTCAGTTTCCGCGGAGCCGACAGGACACATACCCTGTCACTGCAGAAAATTTCTTCTTTAAACTTGTTTTCTTGTGGTCGCGTCTGCCTCCGCTCGACACCTAACGGTACCGCCGGTTCTCTTTTCTTTTAAAAAAAAATAAAAAAAATAAAAAAAAATATATATATATATACTTTCTAAACTGTTTCTCTTCAGAAACGTTTTCTTTTTGGTGCTGGGTGCCATTTTGGGCATTAGGCCCCTTTTTCCTGAAAAATGGAAAAAACAGCTAGTGTCTCTCTTGTGTGGGGATGACTAAAAAAAGAAGACAGAACTGGGCTGCAAAGCTCGGTACCCTCTTTTTTTCAGATGCGATGTCCATTGCGTCAACGTCTTCCAGAGCCTCGTCTTCCTCCCATGGATCTCAGGTAACTAAACATAAGAGACGGTCCTCAAAGGGTAGATCTCCTTCCAAGCATCGAGAAGCCATTGGCATTGCCCTTGAGGAAACTACACCAGCAAAACAGCCCTGGCGGGAGGCTTCAGCCTCCAAAGCACCAACGGGGCTCCAGGATGTTCTCAAAGCCTCAATCTCGGCAGAACTACTGGTGCCATGCTCAGGGGTTCCGGACGCTTCTACCGGTACCGACACCCAGGCATCGACAGTGTCGATAGACCAGAGGTTCCTCGCTATCGAATGCAGTCTTGAAGCTCTCCTTACCGCTGTGGTACCATTGACACCGCTACCGACAGTTCAACGGGCACCAGTACCAATACCGGTACCGGTACCAGTACCAGCACCGGTACCGGTACCGGCCTCGGTGGGAATTCTTCCCATGCCAACTTTTTCCGGCATCGACAGATCGGTACCGAACCAACTCGGTACTGACTTTGATCGATACCGATACCGTGCTTTGCATAAACATCAGGATCAGAGATACTTCGAATCCTCCGATTCCAAAGACTCTGATAATTCTGCCGGTACCAGAGTGCTTCTCCCGGAAGACTCCTCTTCTCCTCAACACAGAATGTCTCCTCCGGAGGACATGTCTTTTCAGGATTTTATTCGTGATGTGGGCCGATGCCTTTCAATCACGGTAGCTCCTGAAAAGGAACCTAGAGCAAAGGAATTGGAAATTCTCCAATACCCTAAGGCTCCCAAAGAGGCAGGCACTCTGCCCATTCATGACATTCTTCATGATTTGATGCTCAGAATGTGGGGAACACCTTTGACCACATCTCCTCATTCTAGGAGACTCGATACCATGTATCAAGTTCCACCATGTCCTGGCTTTCAAAAGACTCAGCTGCCACACCATTCAATGGTAGTGGAGTCAGCCATGTGTAGGATGAAAAGTGCAAAAAGACATGCATCCAATCCTCCAGGTCGTGAATGCAGGACTCTTGATGCCTTTGGGTGTCAAACTTTTCAGGCCTCCATGCTTTCAGCTAGGATCAGCTCATATATTTTTTTTATATGGGAATGTTCCTCAAAGAAGTCACAGGAGATTTGGAGTTTATGAGCCCCCTTCTCCCGGATGACAAATGACAGGACTTCCTTACTCTTGTCAAGCATGCTCAAGACATTTCCATGTTTGTAAATTGTGCAGCCTTTGACTGCTTTGAATGCATCAGCAGAACTTCTGCTATTGCCATTGGTGCACGTCGGATTGCCTGGCTTCAGGCATCAGACTTGGAGATTTGGGTACAGGATAAATTAGGAAACATCCCTTGCACAGGAGAAAACCTCTTTGGCAAGAATTGGCAGGAAAAGGCTAATGAGATAGATGCTGACAATATCACTTTAGACAGATTGTCAAAATCTACAACCACTCCAGCCAAAAAGAAACCCTATAAAAAACCCTTTTTCAGCAAAAAGAGGAAGTTTTATCCGTCCTATACCCAGCAAGGGCAAGGTCAAGGATTGGTAATAAACTTCCCAAAATACCAACTTGTTCCTTCCCAGTCCCTGGAGTTCATAGGAGCTTGTTTAGATACCAGACAGTCAAGGGTTTTCCTCCCACAGCCCCGATGTCTTCGCATAGTGCAGATAGCTTCTCAAGCAGCGGGAAAATCCTTCCTAACTGCTTGAGAACTGCTACAATTACTGGGACATATGGCATCCACAGTGCATGTAGTTTCCTATGCTCGCCTCCACATGCGAGCAGCCCAGTGGACCCTATCCACACATTGGACACATTCCACAGGACGTCCGTTGGACAAGATATCAAATTCTCAACGACTGATCTTGTCCCTACAATGATGGCAATCACTGGAAAATCTTTTAGTGGGGTCTCCTTTCCAACAACCCCTATTCCAGGCCACCCTAACAACAGATGCATCACAGGTGGGTTGGGGAGCACACCTGCACCATCTCTCTACCCAGGGTACCTGGACTCCACAGGAGGCTTGTCTTCACATAAACCTCCTAGAATTAAGAGCAATCTATCTAGCTCTTCGAGTATTCCATGCCCAGCTCAGCTACAAGACGGTCCTAGTCCAAACAGACAATCAAGTAGCCATGTTCTATGTGAACAAGCAGGGCGGAACAGGCTTTCTGTCGTTATGCAACGAAGCTTTACGACTATGGGCCCTCGCCAGAGAGCATCAAATTCACCTTCTCGTGGTATATCTTCCAAGCATTCAAAACCTTTGGGCAGACAAACTCAGCCGAGTACTGCTGCCTCACGAATGGTCTCTCCATCTAGACCAGGTGACAAAGATATTTCAGATCTGGGGGACCCCAGACATAGACCTCTTTGCAAGTTCACTGAATGCCAAACTTCCCAGGTTCTGTTCCAGGATTCCGCCTCACAATTGCCAGGCAAGGGATGCCTTCCTCCTTCACTGGGGTCAGGACTTCCTCTATGCCTTCCCCACCCATTCCCCTCATCCCCAAAACACTCTTCAAGCTTCAGAGAGACAGAGGTCATATGATCCTCATAGCGCCAAGGTGGCCACGACAAATGTGGTATCCCCTGCTCCTACATCTCTCTCGAGCTGCATCTCTGGAGTTAGGGTGTGCTCCAGACCTTCTCTCCCAAGAGAACGGGATGCTATGGCACCTGAATCCCCAGTCCCTGCATCTCAGGGCCTGGTTGCTGAAAGCCTAGACCTGCAGGATCTTAACCTTTCCCAATAGGTAAATGATATCCTTCAAGCTTCTAGAAAACCTTCCACAAGACATTTTTACGTCTTTAAGTGGAAACGTTTTACTATATGGTGTTCTCAAAAGGGCTTAAAAGGACTTATGATACCTTTGGAATCGTTACTAGAGTACCTACTTAATTTATCAAATTCTGGTCTAAAGACCAATTCAGTAAGAGTCCATCTTAGTGCAATTGCAGCTTCCTATAAGCCTCTAAATGGACAGCCAATTTCCTCTCATCCACTCATAGCGAGGTTCATGAGAGGTCTTCTATTAACAAAGCCTCCCATCAGGCCACCACCGGAGGCATGGGATTTAAATCTAGTTTTCAGACAGCTCATGAAACCGCCCTTTGAATCTTTAGCCACCACAACCTTAAAGTTTTTATCCACAATGAACCTCTAACTCAAAGCTACCCTAACCTGTCTATGTCCAACGTTTGTCCTATGTCTAAAGTCTTTCCTATGTCCAAAGTCTTTCCTATGTCAAAATCATCAATGTTGCCTCCCCGGTGATGGCCCTACCCTTGTACTTAATTCCCCCACCCCCATGTAACACCGCTTTGACCCGGTGAAAAGCGGTATATAAATACAGCTAAATAAATAAAATAAATAAATAAAAATCACCTCCGCACGTCGTGTTAGTGAATTGCAAGCTTTAGTGGCTGATCCTCCTTATACGATAAGGTTGTTCTCGTAACTCATCTGCATTTTATGCCAAAGGTGGTTTCGCCTTTTCATTTAAATCAATCGATTTACCTTCCTGTATTCTTTCCGAGGCCTCATGCCTCTAATGCAGAAAAGAACCTTCATACTTTGGACTGTAAAAGAGCCTTGGCTTTTTACTTACAAAGAACACAGCAACATAGAAAGTCTTCTATGTTGACAGCCAACATGGCTTTAGACAAGGAAGATCTTGTCTTACTAATCTGTTATGTTTTTTTGAAAGTGTGAATAAAAAGGTGGATAAAGGTGAGTCGGTTGATATAGTGTATCTGGACTTTCAGAAAGCCTTTGACAAGGTCCCTCATCAAAACTAGAGTCATGGGATAGGAGGCAGTGTACTACTGTGGATCAGGAACTGGTTAAAAGATAGAAAGCAGAGGGTTGGGCTAAATGGCCAATTTTCCCAATGGAGAAAGGTGAATAGTGGTGTACCTCAGGGATCTGTGCTGGGTCCACTGCTTTTTGACATATTCATAAATGACCTGGAAAGTGGAATAACGAGTGAGGTTATCAAATTTGCAGATGACACAAAACTATTTAAAGTTGTTAAAACCCAAGAGGATTGTGGAAAATTGTAAGAGGATCTTGATAAATTGGAAGACTGGGCATCAAAAT
Organism: Ichthyophis bannanicus; assembly: GCA_033557465.1. Lineage (NCBI taxonomy): Eukaryota > Metazoa > Chordata > Amphibia > Gymnophiona > Ichthyophiidae > Ichthyophis > Ichthyophis bannanicus. The sequence goes on along the minus strand of CM066041.1, from coordinate 33,717,545 downwards.
GGCAGATGAAATTTAATGTGGACAAGTGCAAAGTTATGCACCTAGGGAAGAACAACCCAAACTATGGTTACACGATGCAAGGTTCCACATTAGGAACCACCACCCAGGAAAAAGATTTAGGCGTCATTGTGGATAACATGTTAAAACCCTCGGCCCAGTGTGCAGCGGCAGCCAAGAGAGCAAATAGAATGCTAGGTATCATAGGGAAAGGAATGGAAAATAAAACAAAAGATATTATAGTGCCTCTATATCGTTCCATGGTGAGACCGCACCTTGAATATTGTGTGCAATTCTGGTCGCCGTATCTTAAAAAGGATATAGCGTTATTAGAAAAGGTTCAGAGAAGAGCCACCAAAATGGTAAAGGGGATGGAAGGATACTCCTATGAAGAAAGGCTAAAAAGGTTAGGGCTCTTTAACCTGGAAAAGAGACGGCTGAGGGGAGATATGATAGAAGTCTATAAATTAATGAACGGAGTGGAACGGAGTAGATCGATTGTTTACGTTATCAGAATATAGAAAGACTAGGGAACATGCAATGAAGCTACAGGGTAAACTATTTAAGACAAATAAAATATTTTTTCACTCAACGTGTAATCAAACTCTGGAATTTGTTACCGGAGGATGTAGTAAAAGCTGTTAGTGTAGCTGGGTTTAAAAAAAGTTTGGACAAGTTCCTAGAAGAAAGGTCCATAAACCATTATTAAGAAGGGACCCAGGATATCAATGCTTGACCCAGTACAAGCATTGCAGAACCTGTGTCTTTTGGGGAAACTGCTAGGTACGTATGACCTAGATTGGCCACTGTTGGAAACAGGATACTGGGCTTGATGGACCTTGGTCTGACCCAGTATGGCATATCTTATGTTCTTATGTTCTCAACTTTTTATTGCTTTTGATTCTAGTCATTTGGGACTTCCAGTCTCCAAAAGAACTCTATCTAAATCAGGGGTTCTCAACCCAGTCCTCGGGACCCACCTAGCCAGTCGGGTTTTCAGGATAACCACAATGACTATGCATGGGAGAGATTTGCATATAATGGAGGCAGTGTATGCAAATCTCTCTCATACATATTCATTGTGGTTATCCTGAAAACCAGACTGGCTAGGTGGGTCCTGAGGACAGGGTTGAGAACCCCTGATCTAAATGGATTGAACAATGCATATCCTTTGCTTATGAGAGTAAGAGTCTTCCTCTCCAAGGCCATGTCACAGCGCAATGTGAGAGCCATGGCAGCCTCTATGGCTAACCTTCACTCTGTGTCTATCGATGACATCTGTCGAGCAGCCACTTGGGCTTCGGTGCACACCTTCACAGCCCACTACTGCCTAGATAAAGCCTCCCATCGGGATGCCTGTTTTGGCCAGGCTGTTCTTCAACATCTCTTTCAGACTTAATTCAACTCCTACCCACCAACCCTGGGGGGATGCCAGAGATCCATGGGAGGAAGCATGGCCCACCTCACTATAAGTGGCAGCTTCCTGGAGCCATCTCCCCGGCATCTTCATCTAGAGAGTCCCCATATGTGAAGACTACATTCCTGCTTGTTCCTGGAGATAGCGTAGTTACTCACCTGTAACAGGTGATCTCCGGGAACAGCAGGAATTTAGTCTTCACAACCCACCCACCTCCCCCCTAGGAGTTGTCTCTCTATCTCTCTCTCTCTGTCTCTTTCCTCTCTCCCTCTAGCCTTTCTCTCAGCTACAAACTTAACTGAAGAGGGACAGTTGGAAAGGCGGGAAGGCAGCGCACATGTGCTGAGGGATGCTCCCAAAAGCATTCCTATTGGATGCTGGGGAGCGTTCCCACGCAGACTCCGTCGGTACCGACGATACCCATATGTGAAGACTTAAAGTCCTGCTGTTCCCGGAGATCACCTGTTACAGGTGAGTAACTACGCTTTCTCCAGGGACAGCAAGAATCAGTCCTCACTACCCTCCCGCCTCCCTTGATGAGTTGCTGAATTTTTGTCCTTCCCTTGCCATCTGCTTGGTAAGGCTCGAGCTAAGGGACCTGACTGAGCAAGATGGCACCCTTGGGTGGGAAGATTACCATGTATGCATGGCAGCAATCTCAAAGGCTTTCTTTGAAAGCTGGGGAATTGCTCCACGCAGGCTCCGTCGGTGCCGATGTCACCCATAAGTGAGGACTGATTCCTGCTGTCCCTGGAGAACACCTGTTACAGGTGAGTAACTGTTTTTCTTACCAGAGCATCTTTTGATGCCTTTAAGTCATCCAGTAGTTTCAGCAGTTGAGCAGTGGGTTCAAGATAAATTGGCCAATATCCCCTGGTCTGGAGAGAACCTTTTTGGAAAGGGTTGGAGAGAGAAGGCCAGAGAGATTGAAACGGATGATCTCACTCTCAAACGCTTCTCCAGAAAGACACCAGATCCCTCTAGGAAAAAGAATAATCCAATAAAAGTCTTTCTATCCTAAGAAGAAGAGAGATTATCCTTCTTATCCACCTGCAGCTGCTTACCAACCTCAGCAGCAACAGCAACGACAGCAGGGCCCTCGCCAACCCAAAAGGCCTATGATACTTAAGCCACAGCCAGCACCTGGTTTTTTACTCCTTTCTAGAGAGCACTGCTACTCTACCTCTTCAGGGTCCCCCACCCCTACACATAGCAGGCAGACTCTGTTCCTATGCCCCTCATCACATCAGAGCAATGGACTCTCGACATCGTCCAAAGGGGCTATCTGCCTCCACAAGGGAATATCCTGCAAATATCTTACAGACACATCTCCTATTAGTCGAGGTGTCCACCCTGTTAGCTTAGGGGGCTGTAGAAAAAGTTCCACCCAGCCAGAAGGGCAGGGGCTTCTACTCCCCTTACTTTCTTAACCCCAAAAGACAGAAGGGTTCAGGCTCATTTTAGATCTAAGGAACCTAAGCAAATTCCTAGTTCGAGAAAAATTCGAAATGATTTCTCTAGGTATACTCTTGCCATACCTTCTGAGGAATGACTGACAATGTTCTCTAGACCTCAAGGAGGCATGCACACACATTTGCTGATCCACCCTCAACACAGACAGTATCTGCGTTTTTGGTTCCAGCAAATCCATTACCATTAAAAGGTGCTCCCTTAAGGGTTAGCTTCTGCACCCCGAGTATTCACAAAATGCATGGTGGTGATTGCCGCCTACCTTCGTACTTTAGGGATCTTCGTCTTTCCCTACTTAGATGACTGGCTAATCAGGGAAGAATCCCCACAAGAGGTAAAACTATCTCTTCATCGCACCATCACTGTGCTCCAAGATCTGGGATTTGTCCTAAACTTCCAAAAATCACACCTGGTCTCATCCCAGCAGCTCAGATTCATCGGAGCACTCCTGAATGCTCATCAGGCCCAAGCTTTCCTTCTGCAGGATTGCTCTGCTCACCTCATCGAACTAGCCAACAGCATAAGAGGTCACAGTGCCATGACAGCTCGAGATATGCTGCACCTTCTGGGGCACATGGCTCCACAGTCCATGCTGTCCCCTATGCCTGCCTGCACATGTGGTAAGCCTAATGAACTCTGTCGTCTCAATGGACCCAAGTAACCAGGTGTGTCTCAGACAACATCTGCATCACTCTCCTCTTGTCAGCCCTTCAGTGGTGGTGCTCCCCTCAAAACCTACTCAGAGGGTCACCTTTTCAGATGCATCCACCTCAGTGCACCCTGACAATGGATGCTTCCAAACTCAGGTGGGGAGCACATCTAGACATTCTCTCACCACACAGGGGTGGTGGACACCACAGGCATCTCAGTTGCAGATCAACCTCCTGGAGCTATGTGCTCTCATGAATGCCTTTTGGGTTTTTTCACCTCCAACCTTTGGGCAAACAGGTCTTAGTCCGAAGGTCAACCCAGATGGCCATGTTCTATGTGAACAAGCAAGGGGGAATGGGTTCCTATCCCCTCTGCCAGGAAGCCCTTCACCTCTGGTTCTTCTCCATTGCACACCACATCCATCTCAGGGTGGTGTATCTCCTGGGCGAACTCACTCTCCTTGTGAACAGACTCAGCCATATCCTACATCCACACAAGTGAACTTTAAATCGGGAAATGGCATCTTGGATCTTCCACATGTGGGAGACACCCAGAATAGATCTGTTCACCACCCAGGAGAATTCACAACTTCCACTGTTTTGCTCGAGACTACTTTTCTGGCACAGCCAGGCAACAGATGCCTTTCTTCTCCTTTGGGGAAAGGGCCTACTTTATCCCATCCCCTTAATACCCAAGATCCTGTTCAAGCTGCAGACTGACAGGAGCTCTATCATCCTAATAGCCCCTTACTGGCCCCGTCAGCCATGGTTTCCTCTACTGACTTGTCTGGTGCAGACTCCACAGCCTAGGACATGAGGACGAACCTCCCCTCTCAGGATCATAGGATGCTTCTCCATTCCAATCCACAGACCCTCCATCTCACAGCGTGGCTTCTGAAAGCATAATCTTTGCAGACCTCAACCTTCAACAACAAGTCAAGGACAACCGACTTACATAAGAACATAAGATATGCCATACTGGGTCAGACCAAGGTCCATCAAGCCCAGTATCCTGTTTCCAACAGTGGCCAATCTAGGTCATATGTACCTAGCAGTTTCCCCAAAAGACACAGGTTCCACGATGCTTGTACTGGGTCAAGCATTGATATCCTGGGTCCCTTCTTAATATGATTTATGGACCTTTCCTCCAGGAACTTGTCCAAACCTTTTTTAAACTAAGCTACACTAACAGCCTTTACTACATTCTCCGGTAACAAATTCCAGAGTTTGATTACACGTTGAGTGAAAACATATTTTCTTTTATTAGTCTTAAATAGTTTACCCTGTAGCTTCATTGCATGTCCCCTAGTCTTTCTATATTCTGATAACGTAAACAATCTATGTTCACCCATTCCACTCCGTTCATTAATTTATAGACTTCTATCATATCTCCCCTCAGCCGTCTCTTTTCCAGGTTAAAGAGCCCTAACCTTTTTAGCCTTTCTTCATAGGAGTATCCTTCCATCTCCTTTACCATTTTGATGGCTCTTCTCTGAACCTTTTCTAATAACGCTATATCCTTTTTAAGATACAGCGACCAGAATTGCACACACTATTCAAGATGCGGTCTCACCATGGGACAATATAGAGGCATTATAATATCTTTTGTTTTACTTTCCATTCCTTTCCTTATGATACCTAGCATTCTATTTGCTCTCTTGGCCGCCGCTGCACACTGGGCGGAGGGTTTTAACATGTTATCCACAATGACGCCTAAATCTTTTTCCTGGGTGGTGGTTCCTAATGTGGAACCTTGCATCATGTAACCATAGTTTGGGTTGTTCTTCCCTAGGTGCATAACTTTGCACTTGTCCACATTAAATTTCATCTGCCATTTTGATGCCCAGTCTTCCAATTTATCAAGATCCTCTTGCACTTTACCACAATCCTCTTGGGTTTTAACAACTTTAAATAGTTTTGTGTCATCTGCAAATTTGATAACCTCACTCATTATTCCACTTTCCAGGTCATTTATGAATATGTCAAAAAGCAGCGGACCCAGCACAGATCCCTAGGGTAATCACTATTCACCTTTCTCCATTGGGAAAATTGGCCATTTAGCCCTATCCTCTGCTGTCTATCTTTTAACCAGTTCCTGATCCACAATAGTACACTGCCTCCTATCCCATGACTCTTTAGTTTTGCCAACAGTCTCTGATGAGGTACCTTGTCAAAGGCTTTCTGAAAGTCCAGATACACTATATCAACCGACTCACCTTTGTCCACCTGTTTATCCACACCTTCAAAAAAACATAACAGATTAGTAAGACGAGATCTTCTTTGTCTAAAGCCATGTTGGCTGTCTCCCATTAGGCCATGACTATCTACATGCTGAGTAATTTTGTTCTTTATGATGGTTTCTACCATTTTTCCCAGTACTGACGTCAGGTTCACCGGTCTGTAGTTTCCCGGATCACCCCTGGAACCCTTTTTAAAAATTGGTGTTACGTTCACCATCCTCCAATCTTCAGGTATTACAGATGATTTTAATGATAGTTCACACATTACTAATAGCAGGTCTGCAATCTCATTTCAGTTCTTTCACCACCCTTGGATGTACACCATCCGGCCCAGGTGATTTGCTACTATTCATTTTATCTAATAGTTGTAATACATCTTCCCGATGTATCGATATTTCCTTCAATTCTTCCGCACCTTTAAATACCACTTCAGTCATGGGTAACATCCCTACATCTTCCTCAGTAAAGACTGAAGCAAAGAATTAATTCAGTCTCTTCGCTATTGCCTTGTCGCCTATTAGTACCCCTTTAACCCCTCTATCATCTAATGGACCAACTGACTCTCTCACAGGTTTTTTGCTGCGAATGTACTTGAAAAAGTCTTTATTCTGCATTTTTGCTTCCGCAGCAAGCTTCCTCTCAAATTTTCCCTTTGCCTGCCATATCAATTCCTTGCATTTGACTTGCCAGTGCTTGTGCTGTTTCCAGGTTTTGTCATTTGGCTCTTTTTTCCATTTCCTGAAAGATGCTTTTTTGGCAACAACAGCCTCTCTGCCCTCACCTTTAAACCATGCTGGCAGTTTTTTGGACTTCCTTCCACTTTTCTTAAAGTGTGGAATACAGCTGGTCTGGGCTTCCAAGATAGTATTTTTCAACACCCAAGCTTGATGTAAATCTTTAACCTTTGCAACTGCTCCTTTTAGTTTTTTCTTAACTATTTTCCTCATTTTATCATAGTCTCCCTTTCAAAAGTTAAAAGGTAGTACTGTGGATTTCCTTACTATCCCTCCTCCACTAATTAAATCAAATGTGATCATGCTATGATCACTATTGCCAAGTGGCCCCAACACACCCTTATCTCTTGCACTAGATCTGGTGCTCCACTAAGGACTAGGTCTAATATGGCTTCCCCTTTGGTCAGTTCATGAACCAGCTGCTCCAAGAAGCAGTCATTTATTTCATCTAGGAACTTTATCTCCCTAGCATGTCCTGCCGTGACACTGACCCAGTCGATACTGGGATAATTGAAATCACCCATTATTATTACTGCACTGTAACTTTTGTTAGCATCCTGCAAACTGTCTACCAGATGTTCTTATGCCTTCAAATGGCAAAGGTTCACACTCTGGTGTACCCCGAAGCATATTGACCCCTCTTTCTTTTACAATATCTCCTCCACTTGTCCTCGGCAAGTCTCAAGACTAACTCAGTCAGAGTTCATTTGAGTGTCATCTCAGCCTATCATAGGCCGGTGGACAGGCATCCTATTTCTTCACATCACTTGGTGCAACAATTTGTGGGGGTCTCCTGCTGTCTAAGCCACCGATTAAACCACCACTGATGGCCTGGGACCTCAACGTGGCCCTAGTTTAACTTCTAAAGCCTCCTTTCGAGTTTTTAGCCACCTCTTCTTTAAAATTCTTGTCTTGGAAGATAATTTTCCTCATCGCCCTCACCTCAGCTCGCCGCATCAGCAATCTGTAGTCTTTAGTGTCTGATCCTCCGTACACCCGGTTCCACCATGACAGGTGGTTCTCCATACTCATCCACACTTCCTTTCGAAGGTCATCTCTCCCTTCCACCTCAACCAATTGGTGATATTATTGGTCTTCTTCCCCAGACCGCAAGCCTTTAGAGTTGAAGAAGCACTGCACGCTTTAGATTGCAAGCGCGCACTGGCTTTCTACTTGGACAGAACCAAGAATCACAGGAAATCCTCCCAATTATTCATTGCTTTGATCCAAGTCACCTTGGACTGCCAGTTACGAAGTACACTCTATCCAACTGGATTGCGGACTGCACTTCTTTTGCCTACGCTCAAGCGGGACTCTCCCTTGAGAGTCAAGTCATGGCTTACAACGTGCGAGCCATGGCAGCCTCAGTTGCCAACCTTCGTTCCATCTCCATTGATGAAATTTGTTGAGCAGCTACCTGGTCCTCTATTTATACCTTCACTGCATATTACTGCCTAGACAGGGACTCCCATTGGGATGCTGTCTTTGGTCAGGCTGTCCTCCAGCACCTTTTTGGGACTTAACTGCAACTCCTACCCTCAGTCCCAGACTTCTCCTGGCACCAGACTTCCCTGGCAATGCTCTTGCCAACTGCAATAGAGTGCAATGGGGCCACTTTGTATCCACATATTCTCGGCTCTGTTCTTTAGCGTCGGTTATACCACTGCTTACAACTCCAGTCTGGTTCCTCAGAGCTAGTGAGTCCCATATGTGAAGGCTGCATTCCTGTTTGTTCCTGGAGATAGCATTGTTACTCACCTGTAGCAGGTGATCTCTGGGGACAGAAGGAATCGGTCTTCACAACCCACCCTCCTCCCCTGAGTTGTGGGATATTCTCTTTTTCTTCTTTCTCTCAGCTACAAGCTCAACTGAGGAGAGGACTTGGGAAGGCAGATGCGTAGGTGCAGTGGATTGCTCCCAAAAGCTTTTCAATTGGTTGCTGGGGAGCATTCCTGCGTGGGCTCCGTTGGTACCAGAGATACCCATATGTGAAGACTGATTCCTGCTTTCCAGAGATTATCTGTTACAGGTCCATAACAACGCTTTATCCACGATGACACCTAAATCTTTTTCCTGTGTGGTGGTTTGCAGCTTATCGTACTATGAGGGCTTGTGTGCATTGGTGATGCTGAAAGCTAAGCTATCGGTAGCTTAACTACTGACAGGGACTCCCATGATGGACAGGTCTCAGCAGAGGTGCCAGACTAAGACAAACCACCCATCTGGGCAGCAGCAGAATTGGGAAGGTGTTGGCAGTGGAGGATCACGTTTCTGTGACGGCAACAATATTAGAATTACCTGTGTGGAAGAAAGACCTGGCAATCTACTTCTGTATCATGCCATGAAAACTCAATGGATAGTCGCAACAAAACTAATTGCACTTTTATGCCAGAAGATGAGACTCCCAGGTCAGGTTGGAAGGCAATCAACTGGCTACTGGGGAGAAGGTGAAGACTTTTCAGAGTAAAGCCAGCATTTATGATGTGGTTGTGTCAAGGCCCTCAGGATGTCTGACCACTGATGTAGCTGCACATGAAATGAGAGTCAGAAGCTGCAAAGATGTCGTAAACATTTGGACATAGAATGTATGAAGCATGAACCAAGGGAAGTTGGTGGTAAAGAATGAAAAGGAATGTGTACAACTCAATCTGTTGGGTGTCAGCAAACTGAAATGGACAGGCATAGGGCATTTTGCATCTGATGCTATGCTGGAAATGAAAGCCAAAGAAGAAATGGTATTGCATTTATAATCAAGAAGAAACTTGCAAGAACTATAATGAAATACAATGCAGTTGGTGAACGCTTAATTTCTATTCTTCTACGAGGAATGCCCATCAACGCAACTATAATTCAGGTATATGCCCCAACAATAGCTGCAGAAGAGGAAGAAGTTGATGAGTTCTATGAACAACTACAAGCTGAAATTGACAGGACATGCAAACAGGATATCCTGATAGTCCTGGGTGACTGGAATGCAAACGTTGGCAACAAAGAAGAAGGCAAAGTGGAAATTATGGATTTGGCAACAGAAATGAAGATGGAGAAATACTGATAGAATTCTGCAGACCAACGATCAAGTCATCTCAAACATCTTCCTCCAGCAACACAAGAGGCGGCTGTACACATGGACTTCACCCAATGGCTTGTACAAAAATCAAATTGACTATATCTGTGGAAGTCACCATGGAAAAGCTCTATAATATCAACAAAGACAAAACCTGGAGCTGATTGTGGTACAGATCACCAACTACTAGTTTGCAAACTTAAGCTAAAGTTGAAAAAGAGCAAGTCACTCATGAATGTAGCAAAATATGACCTTGAAAATATACAATCGGAATTTAAAGACTGCCTGCAAAATCATTTTTCTGCTTTAGATACAAATGATAGCTCTTCTGGAGCTCTATTGGATGACATCAAAAAGCTTGTGTTGGGAGAAAGTGAGAAATCTTTACAAAAGGTGAAAAAGCAAAAACAGCCAAAATGGATGACTAAAGAAACTCTGAAAATTGCCCTGAAATGCAGAGAAGCTAAACCAGAGGTGGAGAGAGAGGCAATCACAGAACTCAACATAGACTTTCAATGTGCTTCAAGACAAGAAGTACTACAATGATGCATGCAAAGAAATAGAATCAGGAACTATTAGAGGAAGAGCAAGATCAGCTTTCCTAAAGCTACGAGAGTTAAAGACAAATTTCCAGCCTCGAAATGGAATGCTACAAGATTGGAATAATGCTGAGAAGATAAAAAAAAAGGTGGAAAGAATATACAGAATCATTATACCATAAAAATCAAGTGGACCAACAGCCATTTTAAACTGTAATTATGATCAGGAGGAATTGGTGATGAAAGAAGTCGAAGCAGTATTGAAAGCCTTATCATAGAATAAAGCACCGGGCATTGATGGTATTCCCATTGACGTATCTCAGCAATCTTGTTGTACACCTATCTAATTTCTCAACAAACAGGGGTGTCCTACACGGAGCGGTGAGTTCACCCCTAAACAAAGACATTGGAAGGGGTGACCTGCATGGAGTGGCAGGTGCACCTACTTTTGCCATCTTATTGGGCAGACTAGATGGACCATACTGGTCTTTATCTGCCATCATTTACTATGTTACTGTGTAATCGGATGCAGCTGTTACTATACTTACAAAGCTCCGCCAGGAAATCTGGAAGACAACATCATGGCCAACTGACTGGAAAAAATCTGTGTTTATAGTACCATACTGAAGAAAGGTGATCAGATTGTCTGTGGAAATTATCGCACAATTGTTCTGATCCCACATGCCAGCAAGATTCTACTCAAGATCATTCAGCAGAGACTATAACCATACCTGGAATGCAAACTTCCTGAAGTGCAAGCAGGGTTCAGGAAAGGGCGAGGAACAAGAGACATCATCGTGGATATGAGATGGGTTAAAAGACAAAAGAATACCAAAAGGATATCTATATGTATTTTATTAACTACGGCAAGGCTTTTGACTCTAAACCATGAGAAACTCTGGGCCACATTAAAAAGCATGGGTATACCAGAATATCTGATAATTCTCTTGCACAACCTTTACATTGGTCAAGAAGCAACAATTCAAATGCAACAAGGAGAAACAGAATGGTTTAAAATCAGCCAAGGCGTATGACAAAACTACATACTTTCCCCCTACCTGTTTAATTTATATGCAGAACAAATCATCAGAGTAGCAGACTGTCTGAAGATAACAGGTATGAATAGTGGTGGAAGACTTAACAACCTTTGCTATGTTGAGATAGCGTAGTTACTCACCTGTAACAGGTGTTCTCCAGGAGCAGCAGGAATCAGTCCTCACTTATGGGTGACGTCAGCGCCGACGGAGCCCTCGCGGAGCAATTTTCCCCAGCTTTCAAAGAAAGCCTTTGGGAATTGCAGCGCGCATGCGCGGTCGTCTTCCCGCCCGAGGGTGCCATCTTAGCCAGTCAGATGACATAGCTAAAAAGACAGCATAAAAATTTGCAAAAAGAACATAAGCAGCCGATTGCAACTCCAAGGGGAGGAGGGAGGGTAGTGAGGACTGATTCCTGCTGCTCCTGGAGAACACCTGTTACAGGTGAGTAACTACGCTTTCTCCAGGACCAAGCAGGAAGTCAGTCCTCACTTATGGGACTCCCAAGCTCAAGGCTACCGGAGACCCTAAGCACAAAAAGGAGCTCCCTCTAGCTCAGCAGCACAGAAGGATAGAATCTTCGCTGAAATATCACCCACCGGTAGCCCACATCCGGGATGGAGGGTAGGAGTTGCTCAGACCTCAAAGAGATTACGGAGGACTGCCTGTCCGAAAGCACTGTCCCTACGGGATTCCCTCTCGAGACAGTAATGGACCGCAAAAGTCTGGCTCGAAGACCAAGTAGCGGCCCGGCAGATGTCTGCCAGCGGAACAGAGCGGAGGTAAGCCACTGACGTGGCCTTTGCCCGAACGCAATGAGCCGTGACTCGACTTTCTAAGGAGAGTCCGGCTGCCCCATAAGCCCAAGAGATACAGTCCGCAACCCAGATGGACAGAGTACGCTTGGAGACCGGGAGCCCCAATCTATTGGGGTCAAAAGACACAAAAAGCTGAGCAGCTTTACGGTGCTCCCGCGTACGGTCAAGGTAGAAGTTCAGAGCCCTTCTACAGTCCAGGGTATGGAGGACCGTCTCAGCTCGGCTGGAGTGTGGTCTGGGAAAGAAGGTTGGAAGTACCACCTCCTGATTGATGTGAAAAGGGGAGACCACTTTAGGCAGAAATTTCGGATGAGTCCGTAGGACCACCCTATTCTTGTAGAACCTAGTGTAAGGGGGATCAGACACGAGGGCCTGCAATTCACTTACGCGTCTAGCGGAAGTGAGGGCTATCAAGAACAGTGTTTTCCAAGACAGAAAACGGAGAGAACAGGTAGCCATAGGTTCAAAAGGCGGACAGGTGATCCGCTGCAAAACCACATTCAGGTCCCAGTCAGGCGCTGGCGGGCGCAGAGGTGGTTTAAGTAGAAGGAGACCTCGGAGAAACCTCGCTATGAGAGGGTCATTGGAGAGAGGTCTGCCGTCCACCGGCACATGATGTGCTGAAAGAGCACTGAGGTGAACTTTGACGGAGTTGGACTTAAGTCCCAGATTAGAGAGGTGCAGCAAGTACTGCAAGATCACCGACACCGGGCAGGAGAAGGGATCCTGAGACTGTTGGGTACACCAGACTGCAAAGCGACGCCATTTAAGGGCGTAGCATTTGCGGGTAGAAGGCCGTCGCGAAGCCAAGACGACCTCCTCCACCTCCGCCGGCAGGAGAAGGGGAGCAAGGACTACCCTCTCAGCAGCCAGGCCATGAGGTTGAGAGACCTGAGGTTGGGGTGCAGGAGGGACCCCTGATCCTGAGTGAGGAGATCCGGTTGTACCCCCAGAGGGATTGGATCCTCCACCGCCAGTTGCAGCAGGAGCGGAAACCACGGCTGCCTGGGCCAGCGAGGGGCCACCAGGATCATGAAGGCTTTGTCTCGGAGAACCTTGAAAAGAGTCCGAGAGACTAGCGGGATGGGAGGGAAAGCATACAGAAGGCTCCCCGACCATGAGATCAGAAAGGCGTCCGCCGCAACCCGAAGGGGGTGTGGCTGACGAGAGCAGAAGCGAGGAAGTTGCCGGTTGTGAGGACTGGCAAAGAGATCTACCGTGGGGAGACCCCACTTGAGGAAGAGCTTCTGAACTACCAAGGGATCCAGACGCCACTCGTGCGGCTGGAGGACCCTGCTGAGTTTGTCTGCAAGGCAATTTTCTTGGCCCGGAAGATAAACCGCCTTGAGGAGAATGCCGTGACTGACGGCCCAAGAGCAGAGCTTCTGTGCCTCCCGGCAGAGGAGGAAGGAGCCCGTGCCCCCCTGCTTGTTCACGTAGAACATGGCAACTTGATTGTCCGTCTGGACAAGGACGGATTGGTGGGAAGTCAGGTGGGAGAAGGCCTTGAGAGCTAGGCGGATCGCCCTGAGCTCCAGGAAGTTGATCTGCTGAGCAGACTCCCACGTGGTCCAGAGGCCCTGAGTACGTGCCTCTTGGCAATGTGCTCCCCAGCCCAGGAGGGATGCATCGGTGGTCAGCACCCGGGTCGGCTGAGGTGACTGGAAAGGCATTCCGAATATCAGGTTCGGCTGCCGGAGCCACCACCGGAGAGACGAGACCAGCGGCTCGGAGACGCGCACTAGGTCTGCTAGGTCGCCCGTGGCTTGTCGCCACTGCTGGCGGAGACACCATTGAGCAGACCGCATATTCAGGCGGGCATTGGGGGTCACATGGACGGTGGAAGCCATATGGCCGAGCAGTCTCAGGAAGCGCCTGGCGGAGACCAGGGGCTGGCTGCGAAAGCGGTCGGCTAGGTCCATGAGCCGTTGAGCCCTGTCGAGCGGTAGGTACGCTCGTGCCCGAGGAGTGTGCAGCCTTGCGCCGATGAACTCGAGATCCTGTGAGGGGAGCAAAGTGGACTTTGCGAAGTTTATAACAAAGCCCAAGTGCTGCAGCAGAGTCACCGTGCGGCACGTGGCGTTGGTGACCTCCTGAGTGGACGCTGCTCTGATGAGCCAGTCGTCGAGGTACGGAAAGACATAGAGGCCGTGAAGCCGGAGATGGGCCGCCACGACCGCGAGACATTTTGTGAAGACTCGCGGTGCGGAGGATAGGCCAAAGGGCAGTACTCTGTACTGGTAATGATTTCCTGCCACCACAAACCTTAGGTATTGGCGGTGGCTTGGGTGGATGAGGATGTGCGTGTAGGCATCCTTTAGATCCAAGGAGCATAGCCAATCTCCCTGCTGGAGGTAGGGCAGAAGGATTCCAAGGGTAAGCATTTTGAACTTCTCCCGCACAAGGAACTTGTTGAGGTTGCGCAAGTCCAGGATGGGTCTGAGGCCCCCTGTTCTCTTTGGTATCAGAAAATACCTTGAATAAAAGCCTTGACCTCTCAGGTGGTGTGGCACCGGTTCCACCGCCTGTTCCTGCAGAAGACCTGCTAACTCCTGAAGGAGCAACTCCCTGTGCAGAGGGGGGCGCGGAGGTTCTCCCGGAAAATAGGAGGGAGGGACCTGATGGAAGTGGAGAAGGTAGCCTTCTCGCACGACCTGAAGCACCCAGGCATCTGCGGTGATGCTGGACCACCTGTGGGCGAAGTGAACCAGCCGGCCTCCGGTGCTGGGAGGAACCAGCGGGGGGGGAGAGGCTATGCTGAGCGAGTCAAAAGCCCCCACCCTGCTGAGCAGGGGCTGGTGGTGCAGGCTTGGGGGCTTGCTGCCTACGGGACCAGTTACCCCGTCCCTTGGCCTGCTGGCCCTGTTGGGGAGCTGCAGGGGCCTGATAATGGGGGTATTGTTTGTAGGCAGCCGCCTTCCTCGGGTAAAAGGACTTTTTCCCCGAGCCCTTCTTTTTCTGGGAAGGGGCGGAGGTCTTCCTAGAAAGCCTGGTCCTGGTGAGAGTCTCAGTCTCAATTTGTGCAGCCTTTTCCGCCATGGGCTTGCCAAAGAGGTTTTCGCCTCGGCAGGGGACATCGACCAACTTGTCCTGTACCCAGGGCTCAAGGTCTGACGACTGAAGCCAAGCCTGTCGGCGGGCACTGATGCCGGCTGCGGCCACTCGAGCCGAGGCCTCAAAGCCATCATAGGCTGCTCGGGACATGAACTTTGAGCATTCCCGAATGCCCGTGGACAAGGCTAGGAACCTCCGCAAGGGCTCCTCGGAGAGACCAGCGGAGAATCCGGCTAGCTCTTTAGCCAGATCCCGGAGATACATGCCCATGTAGAGCTGGTAAGTCTGGACACGACATGCGAGCATAGAGCCCTGGAAGCACTTCTTGCCAAGGCCATCCAGGTTACGGGCCTCCCTTCCAGGAGGCACCGAGGAGTGCATCTTCTGGCTCTTAAGACGATGCATGGCCGATTCCACTACCATGGAATGGTGTGGCAGCTGTGCCTTCTGAAAGCCAGGGCTCTTGCGGACCCGATAGATAGAATCGACCCGCTTGCTCAGGACCGGCGAGGAGGCCGGACTCTCCCACATTCGGAAGAGTAGTCGTTCCAGCATAGGAGGAACCGGCACAGTAAAGTGTTCCCTCGCGGGAGAGTCATACTGGAGGGCGTCGAGCTCTTCGGCTCGAGGCTCCTCCTCGGGATCCGCAGGGAAGGCCAAAGCCTTGGCCATATCCCTAACGAAGTCCGAGAACCGGGCATCCTCCGGGGGGGACTGCTTCCGAGGCTCGGACTCCGGTGAGTCCGATGGGACACACCGAGTCCGGAAAGAATCAGGTGACTCTTCCTCCTCAGACTCCCAGACCGACTCCGACGAGGACTCGGTGGGGTCGGCCCGGGCAGGGTGCGGCGCCAGCCGCCCCGACGTCGAGGGAGTCGGCGTCGGCGACCTCGGTCCCGAACGGGAGGCCGAGGGTGACCTCGACCGAGGATCGACTCGAGTTCTCATCGACTCGAGGATCGGCTCGGTCTCCGGGGTCGACTTGGACGTCGACGTCCCGGCGGTCGGGGCAGCGGCGCCAGCGAGGCCAGCGAGCAGTGCCCGCTGCTGGTCCATGAAGGCAGACAGTCTGCTCTCCAAGGCCGTCAACCTGAGTCCGAGCTCAGGTGACCCAGCAGCCCCCGACTCGGGCCCCGACGGCGTCGGGCCCGACGTCGGCTGTCGCGGAGGCGAGTCCAGAAGGACCACAGGACTTACCCGGGCAGGCATCTCCGACTCCAGGCGAGGTCGCTTCGGGATGTGTTCCTTCTCCAAGGACCCGGGGCGGCTGTCGGGGCTATGCGACCTGGCCCTCGCGGAACCAGGAGCGTCCACCGACGCCGCCCTCGCGGGTTTTTCCTTCCGACGATGGTCCCCGGAGGGAGAACCCGGTCGGAGGAGCTCCGGCGACGGTCCGAGCTGGAGCCTTTCGACGCGGAGGCCTCCGACGAGGTCCGGGTACGGCTGGGGTCAGCGAAGATTCTCTCACGCTGATGCCGCCGACTCCTCAACGCCTTTGAGGACAGTTTGCTGCAGGGCCCACAGATCAGTTCCTCATGATCCGGGCCCAGGCAGCGGAGGCAAAAGTCGTGTGTGTCGGTTAGTGACATATTTCGGTCACACCGACCACACCGCTTAAACCCACTGGCAGCCATCGGGGGAAAAAGGGCCCCTGCGAGGTCAAAGGACCGGGCTGCCAGGGAAACCGAAAACGAAAGCTGACTAAGTCAGAAAAACCGAAAAAAGTAAGAGGACTCGAGACCGGCGTCGCGAGTCCGGGCGGGAAAACGATCGGCGTCGAACCGAAAGAAAAAAGGATAAAACAAAGAAGAAAATCAACTTTTTCGCGGGGACAAGACGGGGACGTCTGTAGGGCTCCGCGGAAAAAAGAAGACTGGCTAAGATGGCACCCTCGGGCGGGAAGACGACCGCGCATGCGCGCTGCAATTCCCAAAGGCTTTCTTTGAAAGCTGGGGAAAATTGCTCCGCGAGGGCTCCGTCGGCGCCGACGTCACCCATAAGTGAGGACTGACTTCCTGCTTGGTCCTGGAGAAACCACTTTACAGGCTGAAAGTGAAGACTATCTTAAACATTTGCTTCTCAAGATCAAGGAATATAGTCTTAAAATGGACCTGCACCTTATTGTAAAGAAGACAAAGATCCTAACAACTGGCAAAATCAATAAGTTCATCATTGATGGAGAAGAAATTGAAATAGTTGACAATTTTAACCTACTTGGATCAACAATCAATAAAGAAACAATAAGCAGTCAAGAAATCAGACTATGTATTGTTCTTGACATAATGGCTATGAAGGACCTAGACAAGATTCTCAAGAGCAGAGATGTCTCTCTCCATACAAAGATTGGACTTGTCTAAGCCATGGTATTTTCAACAATGCCATAAGGATGTGAAAGTTGGACAGTGAAAAAGATAGGAAGAAAATCGATGCCTTTGAATTATAGTGCTGGCTGAGAATATTGCATATACCGTGGACTACCCGAAGAACAAACCAGTCAGTACTAGAGGAGATGAAACCTAAGTTTTCTTTAGAAACTCAGGTGACAAGACTTCGACTTACTTACCTTGGACACATCATGCGAAGAGAGAAATCATTAGAGAAAGATATCATGCTTGGCAAGGTAGAAAATCATTGCGAAAAAGGAAGGCCAGCAATGAGATGGATCAATACAATAACAGCAGCTATGGGTGCAACTCTACCAGCAACTGCCTGACTGAAGATCGAACACAGTTTAGGACAACTATCCAGAAAGTTGCCATGAGTCTACACAGACTCGACGGTACTTAGCAACAACAACCTTGCATCATATAGCCATAGTTTGGATTGTTCTGTCCTAGGTGCATAACTTTGCACTTGTCTGCATTAAATTTCATCTGTCATTTGGACATCTAGTCTTGCAATTTTTCACAATCCTCTCATGTTTTAATAACTTTGAATAATTTGATGTCATCTGCAAATCTGATCACCTCACAAGTTATTCCTATTTCCAGATCATTTATGAAGATGTTAAAAAGCAGCGGACCCAGCACAGATCTCTGGGGTACTCCACTATTCACCCTTCTCCATTGAGAAAATTGGCCATTTAGCCCTACCCTCTGCTTTCTATCTTTTAACTAGTTCCTGATCCATAATACTACACTGCCTCCAATCCCATGACTTTTTAGTTTCGCCAAGTGACCTTGTCAAAGGTTTTCTGAAAATACAGATACACTGTATCAATCGGCTCACCTTTGTCTACTGTTTATTCACATCTTCAAAAAAATATAACACTGGTTATTTAGTTAGACCCATCTCTTTCCGCTGGTTCCCTATACATAATTTGTTTGTGCAAATGCAGACAAACCTATGCATACAGACAACAAAACAAACACAGAGCTTGGCCATTACTAATGAGCACTATCACAATAGCAAAATGTGCTTAAAAGGGAATACCTTTTAATTGAATTAATACATTTTTTGTGTGGCTTTCTAGAGTAACATATAAAAACGTAGAATAAATATGAAAAATATCCCTGATGTAAAGACACGTTTCATGATATTCTTGACTTCTGTAATTTCCATTGTAAATGCCAAGCTTTTTCATGGATAAAGTAGTTTGATTGCCATGTTAGTCAATTTTAATAGTAGTTAAATAAAAGGAGAAATTCGTCCCTTCCTGACTTCATCTGCTCTCACCACACTGTTACTGTCACTAGTCATGTCACGAATAGATTTCTCTAACTCTGTGTTCACTGGTCTCCCTAAATCCCAACTCACCAGACTTCAGAGGATCCAAAACACCGCTGCCCGCATCGTCACTCACTCTTCCCAAAGGGACCACATATCACCTCTGCTTGTGCATCTTCACTGGCTACCCATTCCCTTTCGCGCCCGTTTTAAGCTTCTCACCCTCGTTCACAAGGCACTTCACACCAGCACGCCACAATACTTGGCAGACCTCATCACATTCCACACTCCCAGACACACTCCTCGCTCCTTTCATCTTAACTGCCTCACTCTTCCTCCCCCTTCCCTTGCGCATCTCCACTCCACTCGCTCCTCAGCCTTTTTCTTTGCAGGCCCTGCCCTTTGGAACTCACTCCCCACCTCGAGCTTGACTGCCCTGCCTTCAAGCTTGACCTGAAAACTCACCTCTTCCCTAGCCTTCGACCTCCCTTCCCCCTTTGTGTGACCTCGATTACTGTATATTGTCCTGTGTCCTTTCTCTCTCCCTCTCTCCTGTCAGCGATTGTAACTTCCTTTTCTTTCTTCCTGGCCTGGTGCCTACCTTAAAGTTTTGTATTTTTTTTTTATATTGTAAACCGCTCTGCTTCTCCAGAAGGGCGGTATATCAAATAAATAAACATAAACATAAATGAAAAAGGAAAATAAGGTTATACCTTTTTCTGGGACTAGCTTAATACATTCTTAGACTAGCTTTCAAAGTTTGAAGAATATATAAAGTTAGTCCAATAAAAAGTTATTACCTTATTTTTCTTTCTTATTTCTTCTTTTATCTAAGTCTTTCCATGGGATTTTGGGACCTGTTTTAAACGGAGAGAGAAGAAATGTAAGAATTTTCAGACATATTAAGCACGCAGTCCGACCGTGTGTTCTTTAGAGTGTCCCAGAGAGGCTGCATAGTCTATATACGTTCTGCCTCGCACAAGAGAATGTCGTATGCCAGAGCTACTCAAATCCAGTCCTGGAGGGCCGCAAACCAGTCAGGTTTTTGGGATATCCCTAATGAATATGCATGAGATATATTTGCATGCACTGCCTCCATTGTATTTGAATCTATCTCATGCATATTCATTAGGGATATCCCAAAAACCTGACTGGTTGGCTGCCCTCCAGGACTGGATTTGAGTACCTCTGCCATATGCAATCGTTCTTGGATAGCAGCAGCAAGTTCTCTACTGTCATGTCACTTTGAGTCTTATGAATTAGGGACTTTTCATATGGACAAAAAATAGAACAATCCTCTTAGTAAATGTGACCCTTATGAGTCAATGTAATAAATAAATTCAGTCCAACGTGACTGTTTTACCGCATTTAACAGCAAAACAGAATCTAGGTAGTTCCTTGAACTTAAAAAAACGTTTTAACCTCAAGCCAATTAACCCCAGCACTCTACTGTGGGGAGAAAGGGGCACTGACTTATATTATGACTGTTCATCTCAACTCCCTTGTCCTAGTTTATAGCTTTAGTGGAGCACAGCCAAAACCAACAGGAGGA
The DNA here is from genome assembly GCA_033557465.1 of Ichthyophis bannanicus. Lineage (NCBI taxonomy): Eukaryota > Metazoa > Chordata > Amphibia > Gymnophiona > Ichthyophiidae > Ichthyophis > Ichthyophis bannanicus. Next base: position 33,697,310 of record CM066041.1, on the reverse strand, counting down.
AAGATTTTAGTGCTAACAGCGTATGAGGTTTTTGTTTTTTTTTTAAACTTGATGCAGTTAAATGGCATTCATCTTGTGAAGTCAGAAAAAGAAATGCACTACTTTTAAAAAGTCTTTTGAGGTGCTCTGGACGCTGCAAAGAGGGCAGCTTAAGAATGGTGCTGTTGTCATCACATTTTATTTAGAAATTTTGCATGCTTTGACTAATGGTGCCTTTTCTCTGCAACCTCCCTTAGACAGTCCGTGGCTGAGTTGCTGTGTCACTCCTCACATGAGTCTCTCCCTTCACTGTCCACTCTGTTCCCATGGCAGGAACGCAATGCTCTTTCAAATAACAACAACAGACCCAAACTGTCTGTCATTCCCTGGCTCGCTCTTTGAAAACCAACTTCCCACATTGTCTGGCCTTGCTGTATGGCCTCCTCCAAACCTGTGGTCTGCGCCAAGTTACTTGATGCATAATGGAGCCCCTTTTGTCAATTTTTCATTTTGGTACAAAGTACTAAATCAGCATTTCCTTCTGTCACCAAACCTCCCTTTTCTTTCATGTGCATAGATCCATTTTGCTTGGATGGGCAGAAAAGATTCATAATTAAAAGAAAATTAAAGGTCACAGAAACAGCAGAATGAAGCAGTCAGATAGAAGGAACTGTGGTATTAGTTAAACCAGTATTTCCCAATGAGTGTGCCTTCAGAGCTAAGCAGGTGTGTCACAGAAACGACACCACAGCCTGATGCTCAGCAACGACACTAGTAGTGGCTCCTAAACGTACTCTTTAATGAGCATGTGCGTAGTCCACACATGCCTCTCTTTTCTAGCAGCAATAGAAGCCCCAGGATGGATAATGAGCAGGCAATACACAGGAAACCCTTCTGTGCCTTCTCCTTTGAGGCCTTCCCTTCCCTTCCCTAAATCCCCCTGTGGTGGGGATTTAGCATTTCCCTAGTTCTTTTGGCCATTTGAGTCCTCTTCTTGTCTGCTGCACAACATTTTTGTTCCTATAAGTGTCTGCTGGGCTTGCACAAGCTGGAAAACACTGAATCAAGTACTGGGTTCCACTTAAGCCACAGCATATCAAGAAACACAAGCACTGTACTAGGCAAACTAGGTAGTCACTTAGAGCTGTGGCCCTTTAGGGGTGCCCATTGCTGCTGCCCCTCTCTGGGGCCTGGACCCCAAAATGTGACGCAGTGCTTATCTGCACATGCTGGTGCTGAGTCTGTTTCTTTTGCTTTGTAAAGAGGATGTCTGTGCTGGAGGGGGGCAGAAGCAGAAGATACAAAGCAAAAGAAACCGCTATTCTGTGCCGGCATGTACAGGTAAGCATTGTGGTACGGTTTGGGGCGATTGCCACTGGTGCAAGCCCCAAAGAGGCTAACAGTACTGGGATTAGTAGCCTAATGGTTAGAGTCCTGGCTTGGGAACCAGGGTTCAATTCCCACTAGCACTCTTTTTGGCCTTGAGCAAATCACTTAACCCTCCATTGCTCAGAAAAATTCAAGCTAACAATGTCCCTGTTTAATGTATATTACCAAATATAAGTTACAATGTAAACCACTTTGATTGAAATGATAAAGCGATATAAAAAAACTGTTAAATAAATAAATTACTAGTAGGCAGTGTATTTTACAAGGGAAAAATATGAGGGAACATTTTAAAAAACTGCACAAGGACATACCATATCATTGTTCCTGTAAAAATTCCACTGGCTCACAGTATAGTGCAAAATCTCGCTTTGATCTTCAAAGCTGTCAGAGGAAGTGGGCCAGAGTTCTTAAAGAACAGACTTTCTCTCTATGCACCCTTGAGGTCTCTAAGATCTTCCCATGGAGCATCCTAACAGTACCCTCACCAAAGGAAATCATGAGATATGAGACTGCCAGTAAGTCTTCTCAGGAGCCAGCCGCACACTCTGTATATTCATTGTGGGCATGCTAAAAACCAGAGTGGCTAGGAGATACACTGGTTTAATGTATACTGTTAGAGGAATATTTTATTGTATTGTTTAAATGTTTACTGTGCTGACGTTGTATTATATAGTATCATTTCATTTATATCTTGCCTCTCCAAAATTTCTAGGTGGGTAAGAGGCTAACATATAAAATATTAGCACAAATATCACATAAAAGAGATAACATAAAATATAAATCAATAAATACTTAGAATAAAGAAAATAATAAAATATCAGTCTCACATCACCTTTTTAATTTTTAAAATAACCAATGAAATACTTTCTGAAAAAAATAAGACCAGTAATTTGTGACATTTAAAAAAAATCGCATTCCTTGCATATAAAAACAAGTGATGCTTTTCAGTGATGTGGGCCAACAATTGAAAAGTGTGTGATCTAGTGATCACCTCGCAAGCCATCAAAGCGGGCGGTACGACTGGATTGAAGTAAGTGTAATGGCTCATAACACTGTCTCACAGATGATAACTCACTTTCAAAGTCAGTATGTATTATACATAAACTTTTAAAATGCATATGTTCATTAATTAGCCACTAATGTAAATATTTATTTATTTAACAAACTTTTATATACCGCAACCTTCCAGTGATCAGGTGCGGTTTACATATAACAGTTAAGGAGACAGAAAGACATTTCTGTTTTTACATTGAACATTGCATGAATTATGTACATTAACGGTTACACTATTAAA